>CM052901.1:47232484-47317891 GCA_028534135.1 Potos flavus
TGGGCGAGCCTGGTGGTGGGTATTGAGGAGGGCATGTATTGCATGGAGCACTGGGTGTGGTACATAAACAATGAATCTTGTAACACTGAAAAAATAAAATAAAAGTATTTGGGGATAAAAAAAAAAAATAAGTAATGATTATAAAGATGCTCACTGGCCTGGAGAGAAGAATGGAAAAACTCAGCGAGAACTTCAATGAAGAGATAAAAAATATAAAAATGAAACAATGAGAGTTGAGGAGTACAACAACTGAAATTAAAAAACTACTAGAGGGAATCAACAGTAGACTAGACAGGGAGGCAAAGAGGTGGAAGTGTAGGAGACTTTATTTCATCTGGACCCTTAAATTTAGCTAGATATCTATCGAATCATTCTGAATGCCTATGAATTCAACTTGAGATGTAAGAAAAGAATTGCTGAATTTCTACAAATAGAAAATTGATGACATTTTGCAAGATAGAATGTGTGGAAAAGTGAATCAGAGGGGATATATCAGAAGATAAATGGATGGGGAAAGGAGCCTCTGTGAGCTGGCTACCGGAAAGATATATAGCTCAAAATGGGAACCTTTAGAAATCTCCAGTGAGAGACATCCCTGCCTAAAAGGTGCTTAGGTGGTGAAGTAGGACAGAATCCTGAGTGGGACAGTGTAGTCTCAGGATCCCTGGGGTCACAGAAAGAATGGGGGTGCCTGAGCCAGCATAGTTCCCAAGCATTTAGCTGGGAAACTGGCTACTGTCAGCGAGGCTGGGAGTGTACTCTCATCTAGGTTTTCCATAAACCATGGTCTGCAGCAGGATGGGGTGACTGCTCTCTTTACAGGGGCCCTGTAAGTGGCAGGGCCCCAGTAACCCTCTTCCCTGCCCCAGGAGGGACAGTACAGGTGCACAACACATGAGTCTGCAGAGTTTAGCACACACAAAGGTGAAGATTGCTTTTTGCTGAGGTTTACCAAAGAAAGAGGGAAGCATGATCTCTCAGCTCTAGGGCTGGAGATCAGGGCATGGCCATTTTTATTTTTAACCTCCGAAGCAGCACAGAGAGCCTTCAGGGGAAAAAAACACATGGAAGAACACGAAGCAGCTTAAACAAAGACTGGCTCCCTGGCAAGAAGTGGTACAACTCCGCCAAGGCAAACACACCTGATAATAAGCACGGCAGGTCTGTAACATCAGGGGAATACCAAGTTTACCAAGCACACAGAACTGCAAAACTCCAGCACTAGGGGAAAGTAGTATATAGAAGTTGAGTTTTTTTTCTTTTTTTTTTTTTTGAGTTTTTTTTCTCATGATTCTTTTATCCTTCAGTTTAAACTTTTCCTTCTTTTTTTGTTCTTTTTTCCTTTTCAACTTTTTCTTATTTTGTCAACTCTTTGTTTTTAAGTCTTCATTTAACTTTCATTTTTACATTTACATTTTATAGATATATTCTTCATTTTTGGCTTTCTTTCACTGTATTCAATTTTTTTGGGTATACATGTAAGTTTTCCTTTCTTTACAATTTTGGGATTTAGTATCTTCTAACAAAGAGACCAAAATACATTCAGGACCAAGTGGATCATCCTGTTTTGAACACGTGGGAGATTATATTCTCTCTTCGCCTGCCCTCTTTCTTTCTTTTTCTTTTCTTTTTTGGTTTCTGACCTCTTCGGATTTGTTTAGTGTGTATTTCACTTGGGTCATGGTTGATATTTTTGATTTTGGTTTCTCTTTCATCCATTCTTCTCTGAGAAAAATGACTGGAAGGAGGAATTTACAAAAAAGGAAAGACCCAGAAGTAATACTCTCTGCCACAGATCTAATCCATATGGATATAAGTAAAATATCAGGGTTGGAATTCAGGATAATGATTATAAAGTTACAAGCTGGGCTTGAAAAAGGCATAAAAGACATTAGGGAGAGACACTCTTAATTATGGGAAACAAACTGATGGTTGCTAAAGGGGAGGTGGGTAGGGGGATGGGGTAACTGGGTGATGGGCATTAAGGAGGGCATGTGATATGATGAGTACTGGGTGTTATATGCAACTGATGAAGTGTTGAACACTACATCTGAAACTAATGATATACTATGTGTTGGCTAGTTGAATTTAAATTTAAAAAAGATAATAAAGAATCTCTTAGAGCAGAAAGAAAATCTAATCAGGCAAAAATTAAAAATGCTTTAATTGAGATGCAGTCTAAATTGGATGCTCTAATAGCTAGGGTAATGAGGCAAAAGAGTCTGTGACATAGAAGACAAGATGATGGAGAGGAAGGGAGCTGAGGGAAAGAGAGAAAAACAATTAATGGACCCTGAGGGAAAGCTTTGAGAAATCAGTAATAGCATAAAGCAAAACAATATTAGAATTATTGGGGTCCCAGAGGAAGAAGAAAGAGAGAGGGAGAGGGAGACAGTAGGTATATTTGAGCAAATCACAGCTGAGAAATTCCCTAATCTGAGGAAGGAAACAGGCATTCAAGTCCAAGAAGTAGAGAGAATGCCCCACAAAATCAATAAAAATAGATCAACAACTTGACATATAATAGTGAAGCTGCAAATTTCAGAGATAAATAAAATCCTGAAAGAAGCTCAAGGAAGGAGTTCCTTAACCTAAAACGGTAGAAACACTTGACAGGCAGCCGACTTATCCACAGAGATCTGGCAGGCCAGAAAGGGCTTGCATGATATATTCAGGGTACTAAATGAATATATCACGCATGCTAAAGCATGCAGCCAAGAATACTTTATCCAGCAATGCTGTCATTCAGAATGGAAGGAGAGATAAATAGCTTCCAGGACGATAAGAAACTAAAAGAATTTGATGACTAAACCAGCCCTCCAGGACATATTAAAGGGGATCCTGTAAGTGAAGAGAGAGCCCTGAAGTAACACAGACCAGGAAGAAACATAGACAATCTACAGAAACAGGGACTTTACAGATAATACAATGGTACTAAATTCATATCTGTCAATAGTTCTCTGAATGTAAATGGGCTTACACCTACAGGAGCTGGAGAAAGAACAGCAAATAAAGGGTAAACCAAGCAGGAGAAGAGAAATCATAAAGATTAGAACAGAAATCAGTAAAAAAGAAACCAAAAGAACAGTAGAATAGATCAATGAACTAGAAGCTGGTTCTTTGAATCAATAAGATCAATAAACCCCTAGCCAGACTAATCAGATAATAAACCCCTAACCAGACCCAAATTAATAAAGCCATGAATGAAAGAGGAGAGATCATGACCAACACCAAGAAAATACAATTTTTAGAACATATTATGAGCAAATATATGCCAACAAATTAGACAATCTGGAAGAAATGGATGCATTCTTGGAAATATATAAACTACCACAATTGAAAGAGGAAGAAGTAGAAAACCTGAACAGACCCAGAAACAGCAAGGAAATTCAAGCAATAATTAAAAATCTCCCAACAGGGGCACCTGGGTGGCTCAGTGGGTTAAAGCCTCTGCCTTCAGCTCAGGTCATGATCTCAGGGTCCTGGGATCGAGCCCCGCACCGGGCTCTCTGCTCAGCGGGGAGCCTGCTTACCCCCCTCTCTCTCTGCCTACTTGTGATCTCTCTCTGTCAAATAAATAAATAAAATCTTAAAAAAAAAAATCTCCCAACAAACAAGAGTCCAGGGCCAGATGGCTTTCCAGGAGAATTCTACCAAACATTTAAAGAAGAATGAAAACCTACTCTTCTGAAGATGTTTCAAAAGATAGAAATGGAAGGAAAACTTCCAGACTCATTCTATGAGTCCAGCATTACCTTGATCCCAAAACCAAAGACCCCACCAAAAAGGAGAATTATAGCCCAATATCTCTGATGAATATGTATGCCAAAATACTCACCTAGATACTAGCCAATAGGATCCAACAGTACATAAAAAGGATTATTCACCACGACCAAGTGGGATCTAATGCTAGGCTGCAAGGGTGGTTCAACATTCACAAATCAATCAGCCTGATACATCACATTAATAAATGAAAGGACAAGAACCATATGACTGTCAAAATAGATGCAGAAAATGCATTTGACAAAATACAGCATCCTTTCTTGATTAAAACTCTCCACAGTGCAGGATAGATAGAGGGAACTTACCTGAATATCATGAAAGCCATCTATGAGAAGCCCACAGCAAATATCATTCTTGATGGGAAAAACCTGAAAGCTTTTCCACTAAGGTCAGGAACATGACGGGGATGCCCACTGTCATCACCGTTGTTCAGCATAGTACTAGAAGTCCTAGCTTCAGCAGACAACAAAAAGAATTAAAAGGCACTCAAATGGGCAAAGAAGAAGTCAAATTCTCTCTCTTTGCAGATGACATGATACTTTATGTGGGAAACCCAAAAGACTCCACTCCCAAAATTACTAGTACTCATTCAGCAATTCATCAATATGGCAGGAAATCAGCGCACAGAAATCAGCTGCATTTTGATACACTAACAATGTGACTGAAGAAAGAGAAATTAAGAAATCAATCCCATTTACAATTGCACCAAAATCCCTAAGATACTTAGGAAGAAATCCACCCAAAGAGGTAAAACATCTATACTCTAGAAACTACAGAACACTTACGAAAGAAACTGAGGAAGACACAAAGAGGTAGCAAGTCTTTCCATTCTCATAAATTGGAAGAACAAATATTGCTCAAATGTCTATGCTACTCAAACAATCTATACATTCAATGCAATCCTTATCAAAATACCATCAGTATTTTTCACAGAGATGAAACAAACAATCCTAAAATATGCGTGGAATCAGAAAAGAGTCCGAATAGCCAGGGGAAAATTAAAAAAGAAAACCAAAGCTGGGGGCATCACAATGCCTGACTTCAAGCTACATTACAAAGCTGTGATCATAAAGACAGCATGGTACTAAAAAAAAAAAAAAAAAGACAGCATGGTACTGGCATAGAAACAGACACATAGATCAATGAAACAGAATAGAGACCCCAGAAATGGACCCTCAGCTCTACGGTCAACTAATCTTCAACAAAGCAGGGAAGAATATCCAATAAAAAAAAGACAGTCTCTTCAATAAATGGTGCTGGGAAAACTGGACAGTCACATGCTGAAGAATGAAACTGGATCATTTTCTTACACCACACAAAATGGTAAACTCAAAATGGATGAAAAACCTAAATGGGAATCAGGAATCCATCAGAATCCTAGAGAACACAGGCGGTAACATCTTTGACCTTGGCCACAGCAACTTGCAAGACACGTCTCTAAAGGCAAGGGAAAGAAAAGAAAAAATGAACTATTGGGACTTCATCAAGATAAAAAGCTTCTGCACGGCAAAGGAGTCAAAAAAACTAAAAATCATCCTACAAAATGGAAGGAGATATTTGCAAATGACATAACAGATAAATGGCTGGCATCTAAAATCTATAAGAAACTTCTCAAACTCAATACCTAAAAAACAAATACTCCAGTCAAGAAATGAGTAGAAGACATGAATAGACACTTCTCCAAAGAAGACATACAAATAGCTAACAGACACATGAAAAAATGTTCCACATCATTTGTCATCAGGAAAGTTCAAATCAAGACCACAATGAGATACCACCTTACATCAGTTAGAATGGCTAAAATTAACAAGATAGGGAATAGCAAATGTTGGAGAGGATGCGGGGAAAGGGGAACACTCTTACACTGTTGGTGGGAATGCAAGCTGGTACAGCCACTCTGGAAAATAGTATGGAGTTTCTTCAATAAGTTTAAAATAGAGCTACCCTATGACCCTGCCATTGCAGTACTGTATTTACCCCAAAGGTACAGATGTATTGAAAAGAAGGGGCATATGCTCCCCAAATGTTCATGGCAGCAATGTCCACAATCGCCAAACTGTGGAATGAGCTGAGATGTCCTTCAACAGATGAATGGATAAAGATGATGTGGTTCATATATACAATGGAATATTACTCAGTCATCAAAAAAGATGAATATCTACCATTTGCATCAACAGTAATGGAACTGGATGGTATTATGCTAAGTGAAATAAGTCGATCAGAGAAAGACAATTGTCATATGGGTTCACTCATATGTACAATATAAGGAATAGCACAGAGAATCATAGGGTAATGGAAGGAAACCTGAATGGGAAGAAATCAGAGAGGGAGACAAATTATGAGAGACTCTAGACTCTGGGAAAGAAACTGAGGGTCGTGGAAGGGAGGGGGTGGAGGTTGGGGTAACTGGGTGATGGGCATTAAGGAGGGTATGTGATCTGATGAACACTGGGTGTTATACACAATTAATGAATCATTGAACACTACATCAAAAGCCAATGACATGCTATATGTTGGCTAATTGAATTAAAGAAAAAAAGAATGTATGGAGCTTACAAGTATAGTAAATAAAATGAAAATTTTCCAAAGGGATATGATGGCAGACTTGAGGTTGCAGAGAAAAGAATCAGCTAAGTTAAAAATACAACAATGGAACTACCATGTCTAAGGAACAGAAAGAAAAAAGGTGGAAGAAAAGCAAACAGGGCACAATAGACATGTAAGACACTATCAAACCAAAAAACACACATATTTTGGGAATACCAGAAAAGGAAACAAAAGAGAGAAAGGAGCAGAAAAAATATTTCAAGAAATAATCTCTGAAAACTTCCCAAACATGATGAAATACATGAATATAAACATTCAAGTACATCAATGAACTCCACGAGAGATGAACTCAGATACCTACACTGACACACATTATAATCAAACTTTCAAAAGCCAAAGAGAAAGAGAATTTTTAAGTTTTTATTTAAATACCAGTTAGTTAACATACAATGTAATATTAGTTTTTAGGTGTACAATATAGTGATTCAACACTTCCAGACAATACCCAGTGCTCATGACGGAAAGTACAGTCTTTAATCCCCATCTCCCCATCCATTTCCCCTCTGGTAGCCATCCATTTGTTCTCTACAGTTGTTTTATGGTTTGCTTCATTCTCTCTTTTTTCCATTGATTTGTTTGTTTCTTATATTCCACATATGAGTGAAAGCATATGGTATTTGTCTTTCTCTGACTGACTTATTTCACTTAGCATAATACTCTCTAGCTCTATTCATGTCATAGCTCTATTATTATATATATATATATATATATATATATATATATATATAATAGATGAATATTACTCAGCCATAAAAAAGAATTAAATCTATATATATCACATCTTTATTCATTCATCAGTTGATGGACACATGGGCTGCTTCCATAATTTGGCTATTATAGACAATGCTATAAACATCAGGGTGCATGTATCCCTTTGAATCAGTATTTTTGTGTCTTTTGAGTAAACACCTAGTAGAGCAATTACTGGGTTGTAGGTAGTTCTATTTTTGAATTTTTGAGGAACCTTTATGCTGTTTTTCATAGTGACTACCAGTTTGCATTACTACCAACCATGAAAGAGGGTTCTTTTTTCTTCACATCCTTGCCAACACTTCTTTCTTGTGTTGTTGATTTTAGCCATTCTGACAGATGTGAGGTGGCATTTCATTGTAGTTTTGATTTGTATTTCCTGGATGGTAAGTGATGTTGAGCATTTTTTCATGTGTCTCTTGGCCATCTGTATGTCTTCTTTGGAAAAATGTTTATTCATGTCTTCTGCCCATTTTTAAATTTGATTATTCCTTTTTTGGGTGTTGAGTTTTATAAGTTGTTTATATATTTTTGATACTAACACTTTATCGAATATGTCATTTTCAAATATCTTCTCCTATTCAGTAAGTTCTCTTTTTTTGTTGATTTTTTCCTTTGCTGTGTAGAAGCTTTTTATCTTGATGAAGTCTCAAAAGTTTAGTTTTGCTCGTTTCCCTTTCCTCAGGGGACTAATCTAGTAAGAAGTTGCTATGGCCATTGTCAAAAAGGTTACTGCCTGTATTCTCTAGGATATTCATGGTTTCAAGAATGAAATTTAGGTCTTTCATCCATTTTGAATTTGTTTTTGTGTATGGTGCAAGAAAGTGGTCATTTCATTCTTCTGCATGTTGCTGTCTGGTTTCTCTAGCATCATTTGTTGAAAAGACTGTTTTTTCCCATTGGATATTCTTTCCTGATTACTCAAAGATTAATTGACCATATAGTTGTGAGTTCATTTCTTATTTTTCTATTGTGTTCCTTTGATCTATGTGTCTGTTTTTGTGCCAGTACCTTACTAACTTGATCACTATAGCTTTGTAATTTAACTTGAGATCTGGAATTGTGATGCCTCCAGCTTTGCTTAGCTTTTTCAAGATTGCTTGGTACATTCAGGGCCTTTTGTGGTTCCATAAAAATTTTAGAATTGTTTATTGTAGCTCTGTGAAAAATGATGTTGGTATTTTGATGGGATTGCATTAAATCTGTAGATTGCTTTGGGTAGTAGAGACATATTGATAATATTTTCTCTTCTAATCCATGAGCATGGAGTGTTTTTCCATTTCTTTGTGTCATCTTCAATTTCTGTCACCAGTGTTCTTTAGTAGAGGTCATTCACCTCTTTTGTTAACTTTATTCTTAGATATCTTATTATTTGTGCACAGTTATAAATGGAATTGTTTTCTTAATTTCTCCGTCTGCTGCTTCATTATTGGTGTATGGAAAGGGAACAGATTTCTGTACTTTAGTTTTGTATCCTACGACTTTATTTAAGTCATTTATCAGTTCTAGCAGTTTTTTGGTGGAGTTTTTCATGTTTCCTATATAGAATATCATATCACTTGCAAATAGTGAAATCGTGTTTTCTGTATAGAATATCATGTCACCTGCAAAATAGTTAAAGTTTTACTTCTTCCTTGTTGATTTGGATGTCTTTTACTTATTTTTTGTCTGAATGGTGTGACTAGGACTTCTGATGGTATGTTAAATAATAGTGGTGAGAGTGGACATCCCTGTATTTTTCCTGACCTTAGAGAAAAAGCTCTCTTTTTTTCCCATTGAGGATGATATTAGCTGTTTTTCTCTTTATAGATGACCTTTATTATGTTTAGGTATGTTCTCTCTAAACCTACTTTGTTAAGTGTTTTTATCATGAGTAGATGTACTTTGTCAAATACTTTTTTCTGCATCTATTGAAATGATCACATGATTCTTATACTTTCTTTGATTAAGGTGGTGTATAATTTTGATTTCCAAATACTGACCCACCCTTGTAAGCCAGGAATAAATCTCACTTGATCATGGTGAATGATTTTTTTAATGTAATTAAACTAGCATTTAATTTAATGCTAGTATTTATCGATAATTTTTGCATCCTTATCAAAGATTGGCCTGTTCTTCTCTTTTTTAATGGAGTATTTGTCTGGTTTTGGTATCAGGGTAATGCTGGCCTCATAGAATGAATTTAGAAGTTTTTCTTCTTTTTTTTTTTATTTTTTGGAATAGTTTGAGAATAATAGGTATTAACTGTTCCTTAAATAACTGGTAGAATTTCCTTGGGAAACCATCTGGCCCTAAACTTGTTTTTTGGGGGGATTTTTGATTATTGATTCAATTTTTTTGCTGGTTATCAGTCTGTTTAATTTTTTAGTTTTGGTAGTTTATAGGAATATGTCCATTTCTTCAAAGTTTCTTCCAATTTCTTGGCATATAGCATTTCATAATATTCTGTTATAGTTGTTTGTATTTCTGTGGTGTTGGTTGTGATTTCTTCTCTCTCATTCATGATTTTACATATTTGGGTCCTTCTCTTTTCTTTTTGATAAATCTGGCTAGAAGTGTATCAATTTTATTAATTTTTTCAAAGAACCAGTTCCTGGTTCAGTGTTTCAGTGATCCATTCTTTTTTTTTTTTTTTTTTGGTTCTTATTTCATTTATTTTTGCTCTAATCCTTAGTATTTCCTTCCTTCTGCTGACCTTAGACTTTGTTTATTATTCTTTTTCTAGCTCCTTTAGCTGTAAGGTTAAGTTGTTTATTTGAGATTTTTCTTGCTTCTTGAAGTATGCCTGTATCACTATATACTTTCTTCTTAGGACTGCTTTTGCTGCATCTGAAACATGTTAGACCACTGTGTTTTCATTTGCATTGTTCCCATGTATTTTTAAACTCTTTTAACTTTTTTAAAAATTTAAATTCTAAAAAAAAAAAATTTAAATTCTCTTCAATTAACATATAGTGTATTATTAGTTTCAGAGGTAGAATTTGTTGACTTATCGGTTGCATACAACACCCAGTTCTCATTAGATCAAGTGCCTCCTTGATGTCCATCACCAAATTACTCCATCCTCCCAGCTACCTCCCCTCTAGCAACCCTCAGTTTGTTGCCTAGAGTTAAGAGTCTCTTATGGTTTGTCTCCCTCTCTGTTTTTGTCTTTTTTAGTTTTTCCTTCTCTTCCCCTATGTTCATCTGTTTTGTTTCTTAAATTCCACATATGAATGAAATCATATGATATTTGTCTTCCTCTGACTTATTTCACTCAGTGTAATACCCTCTAGTTGCATCTACATTGTTACAAATGGCAAGATTTCATTCTTTTGGATGGCTGAGTAATAGTTCATTATATATTCTCACATCTTTATCCATTCATCTTGCTGAACATCTGGGCTCTTTCCATATTTTGGCGATTGTGGCCATTGCTGCTATGTATTTTTTATTTGTTATTTGATTTCCTGATTAACCCATTAATTGTTTAGTAGCATTTTGTTTAACCTCCATGTATTTGTGGCCTTTCCACATTTTTTCTTGTGGTTGACTTCTAGTTTCATAGCATTGTGTTTAGAAAAGTTGCAAAGCAAGAGACGTGACTCATCACATACAGGGGATCTTCCATAAGTTTAGCAGCAGAATATTTGTAGAAAACTTTGGAGGGTAGAAGATACCAAGCTGTCGTATCCAATGTGCTAAAAGAAAAACAATATGTCAAGCAAGAATCTTATATCTGGCAAAGCTATCCTTCAAAAGCAAGGGAGAAATAAGATATTCCAAGATAAACTGAAGGATTGTATTACCACTAAATGTGCCCTTCAAGAAATGATCAAGGGAGTCCTGTATAGTGAAATGAAAGGACAATAGACACTAACTTGAAATAGTATGCAGACATAAAATCTCAATTAAAATAAATATATGGACAAATATAAAAGCTACCATTACTGTAGCAACAGCTAGTAAATCTACTTTTTGTTTTCTACATAACTTAGGAGACTAATATATTTTAAATTCTTACACTAAGAACTAGTATTTTTGTAACTGGTTTGTAACTGAATATTATGTTTTCTGCATAATTTAAGAGTGTAAATGCATTTAAAATATTTATTAGTTTATGTATTAGGGCACACAATAAATGAACATGTAAATGTGTGACATCAACAACTTAAAGTAGTGGATATAGAACTGTTAAAGGAGCAGATTTTTAGTATGCTATTAAAGTTAATCTGTTATATAATCAAATTACAGTGTTATAAATTTAAGATGTTAGATGTAATTATTAGATCACCGCAAAGAAAATAAACTGTAGAAAATAAACTATAAGAAAGGGATTTAAATGTTTTCCTATAAAAAAATCAACTAAACACAAAATAAGAAAGTAATATAGGAAATGAAGGACAAAAATCTATAAGGCCTATAAAAACAAATATCAAAATGACAGAAGTTCCTTATTATCAGTAATTACTTTTTTTTTTAGAGAGGTGGGGAGGTGCAGAGGGAGAACAAGAGAAAGAATATTAAGCAGGCTCCAAACCTAGACATGTGCCTGATGCAGGGCTCTATCTCACAACCCTGAGATCATGACCTGAGCCAAAATCAAGTCAGACACTTAACCGACTGAGCCACCCAGGTGCCTCAGTAATTACTTTAAATATAAGTGGATTAAACTCTCCAATCAGAATTTGGCAGAATGGATTTTTTTTTTTAAAAGTGATTCAACTATGTACTGTCTATAAGAGATTCTCTTTAGATCTGAAGACTCAGATTGAAAGTGTAAAGATGGAACATGGTATTTCATACAAATAGCAACCAAAAGAGAGCAGGAGTGGCTATACTAATATCAGGCAAAATAGAGTTTAAACTTTAAAAAGTTTATAAAAGACAAAGAAGTACATTCTATATATTAATAAAAGTTTCAATAAAGCACAATGACATGGGAATCAGAAGCATTTACATACCTAGTAACAGACCATCAAGATATATGAGGTAAAAAGTGGTAGGAATGAAAGGAGAAATAGTTCTACAATTGTATTTGGGAACTTCAATAAACCACTCTCAATAATGGATAGAAAAATCAGACAGAAGATAAATAAGGAAATAGAAGACTTAACACAATAAACCAGCTTGATCTAATAGACATGCAGAGCACTCTACATAACAATAGCATATACATTATTCTCAAGTGCATATGGAACATTTTCTAGGATAAACCTATGTTAGGTTACAAATTAAGTCTCAATAGCTTCTAAAAGGTAGATATCATGCAATGTACCTTCTCCAACCATAACAGGATGAAGTTAGAAATCAATAACAGAAGTAAAACTGGAAAACTCAAAAAACTGTTGAAATTAAACAACACAATTTTTAAGCAACCAGTGGATTAAAGAAGATATCACGATGGAAAGTTAAAAATACTTAAAGACTAAAGAAAATGAAAATACAATATACCAAAACTTATGGGAGGAAGCAAAGTCAGTGCCAAAAGGAGGAATTTATAGCTATAAAGGTTTACATTAAAAAAAACAAGTACCTCAAATCAACAACCTAAATGTGTAATTTAAGGAACTAGAGAAAGAAGAATAAACTAAACTACAAGCTAGCAGAAAGAAGGGAATGATAAAGATTACAGCAGAAGTCAAATAAAGAGAGAAAAGAAAAACAATAGAAAAAATCAATAAAACTAATGTTAGTTCTTTTTACAAAACAGAGAGACATTTAGCTAGATGGATAAGAAAAAAGAGAGGACTCAAAGTGCTAAAATCAAAAATGAAATTGAAGACATTACTATGAATTCTACAGAAATAAAGATTATAAGAGAGTAATATGAACAATTATACTCAAATTGGATAACCTAAATGAAATGAAAAAATTTTAGAAACATAATATCGACCAAGAATAAATTATGAAGACTGAAACTCTAAATAGACCTATAACTAATAAGTAGATTGAATCAACAATCAAAACTCTTCTGACAAATTAAAGCCATGGACCTGATGGCCTCACCTGTGAATTCTACCAAACATTTAAACTAGAACTAATGTCAACCCTTCTCAAATGTTTCTAAAAAAATTAAAATAATGGGACACTTCCTGACTCATTCTATAAGACTGGATTATTCTGATGTAAAAGCCAGAAAAAAATCACAAGAAAAAAAAAAAAGATCAATATCCCTTATGAACACTAATACAAAAATCCTCAACAAAATACTAGGAAACAGAATTCAGCAACATATTAAGAGGATTATGCATCATGACTAAGTAAGATTTATTCATGGAATTTAAGGATATCACAGCATATGAAAATTGATCTGTAAATTATACATTAACAGAACAATGAGAAAAATAACATGATCATTTCATTTAATGTAGAAAAACATGACAAAATTCAACATTCTTTTATGATAAAAACACCAGGACTAGCAGGAAAATACCTTAATAGAAGTTATATATGAAAAACCCACAGTGAATATCATACTCAGTGGTAAAAGGCTTCTTTTAAGATCAGAAATAAAGAAAGGATGCCCTCTTTCATCACTTCTATTGAGCACAGTGGTGGAAGCTGTAGCCAGAGCAATTAAGCAAGAAAAAGAAAATGCATCCAAATTGAAAGAAGTAAAATTACCTCTCTTTGCAGATGATAGGATCTTACATATAGAAAACTCTAATGATTACACACACACACACACACGCACACACACACACACAGCTGCTGGAGATAATAAATGAATTCAACAATGTAGCAGGATACAAAGTCGACACACAAAAATCGGTTGCATTTGTAGGCATTAAGAATGAACAATTTAGAAAGGATTTCATAGTTTGTTTACATTATTGTTTAGGGTGAATAAATGTATTTTGAAATAAAAATAATAGTGAAACAGTGAAATAATTGTCTCTTGAAGAGACATTAGCACACCCATGTTCATAAACAGCGTTATTTCATTAAAGCTAAAACATGGAAGCAACACAAGTATTCATTGTTGGATGAATGGATAAGCAAAATGTGGTTTCAACATGGATGAACCTTGAGGACATTATTCTAAGTGAAAGAGCCAGTCACAGGGCCACCTGGGTGACTCAGAGGGGTAAAGCCTCTGCCTTCGGCTCAGGTCATGATCTCAGGGTCCTGGGATCAAGCCCCGCATCGGCCTCTCTGCTCAGTAGGGAGCCTGCTTCCCTCTCTCTCTGCCTGCCTCTCTGCCTACTTGTGATCGCTCTCTGTCAAATAAATAAAATAAAATAAAATAAATCACCTTAAAAAAAAAAAGAATGAGCCAGTCACAAAAATACAAATACTGTATCATTCCACTATATGACATACTTAGAATAGTCAAAAATCACAGATACAGAGAGTAGAATGGTGGTTTCCATGGGCTGGGGATTGGATTGTGAGTTCTTATTTAATGGATATAGAGTTTCAATTTTACAAGATAGAAAGAGTTATGGGGTGGATGGTGGTGATGTTTGGACAACATTATGGATATATTTATTTATTTATTAAATATTTTATTTATTTTAGAGAAAAAGAGAGTGCACACAAGTGGGGAGAGTGACAGACTCTGTGCTCAGTGTGGAGTCTAACACAGGGCTCAATCCCAAGACCCCGAGATCATGACCTGAGCTGAAATCAAGAGTCAGACCCTTAACTAAGTCACCCAGGTGCCCCATGAATATATTTAGTAGCACTAAACTGTACACTTAAAATTGGTTAAGATGGGTAAATTTTATGTTAAGTACATTTTACCAAAATAAAAAAAATAGGGGAAAAAAGTAAATTTATTTTTTAGGTTATTTATAACTATGCAAGGCACAGAAATCTACAAAAATTAGTTATATTTATAGTAGTCGTTTTATGTAAACATGTAATTTGTTACTTTCTTCTTGAGGTTTTTCATCTTTAATTTAACATGAAGGAACACAATGTTGATTCTAGAAATCAGAGAATTTGTTACAAGCATTTTTTTCCTGAGCCACAACTTACTTTCTGGAACCCATCACTGCCATACAAGTGTTCCAATTCCAAATTCTTTTAATAGTATCTGCAGCTTTGAACAACATATTGTCTTTTTTAAGTCTTTGTTTCCTTATTTTTATGTACAATGAAACTACTATTATATGTGATGATGACTCTAAAGGGTAATGTTAAGATCAAATATTCTGATAATGCTTCATACAACTGCTAACCCTACATATAAATACAATGTCAATAAACATTTTTTTTTTCTTCTGCATATGCGGTATATTAAATGTCAGGGCTTATCTTAGATGAATTTTGGACATCAACACCTAAATGTTACTCAGGAATCTCCATCTTCATTTGTCACAAACTGGTATCATTACTACCACCATTCCTCCATTCTCCTCTATATTTCAACTTGATTAATGGCACCACCATCTCCCCACATCAGAAAGCATGGAGTTAAACTGAACTTTTCCCACTTTCTTTCCTTCTACATCAAATAATCCAGTAATTACAGTCATTTCTGTCTTAATAGCTTTCCAGTGTGTTCTCACTTTTCCATTCTTACTTCTTACTGCTTTATTTCAAGCTCTTTTGAATTGAGTCTGGACTACCACAACAGGTGTCCTTCTAGTCTCTTTTCCTCTATGCCTTCTCCTTAAATCCAAAGGTTACCTATTACCTCTGGGATGAGGTCTAAACTTTCTAAAGGCAAACAAGGTCCTTGATTACTTTTCCAATCCCACTTTTCGTCAGCCCCAGTCACACCATGTACCTACTATACACATGCCAAACTATGGGTAGTTCCCCAAATGTACTATGATCTTTCTCAGCTGACTTTAAGAATAGAAACTTGGAAATGGAAGAAGCAATATTGTTCACTGAAGTCTGAGACTTCTTGAATGAGAAAGGTCTTAGTTAAGAGAAGATACCAAAAAGAATATGGTGCCTATATACACAAGCAAGAAAATGTAGGGAAAAGTAGGGAGACTCATCTAGGTGGAGCAGAGGGGTGGATTTAAGTAATAAAAATAAGCATACAGAGAGAGTGGTGACAAATAGTGGAGATCTTATAAAAAGGCTTGGTAGGTCATTGTAGTTTGATTGCCTATGTGTCTGTCCTATAGTCCGCAAAGTGTATCTGGTAATTATTAGTCACAAAAAGATGTTTTTTTTTTAAGTATGCTTGGCAACCCAGCCCCTGTTTGAAACTGTAAAGGAAAGAAATACAATATTCTTTTAATTATTTCACTATATTTGTCAGCTCTTTTGCCACAAGCTATAAAAACTCTATACCAGTTTTTGAGTTGCTTTATGGCAGATCCAAAGATAGCTTCATTGCATCCAAGTCATTCATCTCTAAAACTTCTTGGTAAATGACATATGTTATCAATTTTTCTAGGTTAGCAAGGTTGAATGGGATAAATAGCAAGTTAAGCAAACACGGTACTGATGAGTCTCAACTATTTTAATTATGTGTACTACATTCATAAAACAATAACAATAATAAACAACATTAACAATAAAATAACAATTTATTATGGGTGATATTAAACCTAGAGTGGCTATCACAATTTTAAAAGCATCTGTCATAAGATTTTTTAAGTGACTATCACAATATTAAAATCAACTGTCATAAAATTTCTTCAAAGTTAAGACAATCTTATTCTGCAGACAGAGACTTAAACAAAAGAAGGGGATAATTTCTGGCTGAAAACTCTGACTGTACTTTTTAGTCACTAACAATACAAAATAATTTTTATATGATGGCTAGAAAGGACTATAGTGTGTCCTTTTTCTAACCTCAGAGTCTGCCAGAAGCAAATAAAATGAATGGGGCAATTGTCACATGGTATTTTGAAGCAACATTGTTGGTCACATGGACAATAAAGGCAAGGTCATGTAATGGGGAGGGGATAAGAGAATAAACATATAATAAACATTGCTCAGGGATCTCTGCAAGTTTTGAAGTTATTTGCTCATATCCTCAAAACCTTCTTGGCTGTGTCTTTGTCTTTTCCATCTCAAGGTATTCTTTTCACTAATCAAGAGTCAAGGTTTTGTCTTCTACCTGACTGGAAGTTGAGCTGAAACAACAGGATAAAAAGAAACTTGGGAGTTAAAAGTTGTAATGAAAGAAAAAAATATTTTTATCTATAGACTACTTTAAATAGATTATTTAACATAAAACATTAGATATCATGATCCTTGGAAGCTTCAAACCCATTCCCAAAAATCTACTATGATAACCTTATAATCACAAGTATAATACTGTCTCCTAAAATACTAAAATGGAACTATAGTAGTGCTCATTTTGTAATCTAGGTGTCTGCTAACATTAGGTTAGCACAATATTTACTATACTTGACACCTTTAGTTACATGTTATTTTCAATATATAAAATTAACTTTAAATTTTTCATTATAGGCTCTGGTTTTTTTTCACTTGGTAGCTGTGTGATCACAAAATGGTTACTTGACTATATAACATAGTCCTCACCTATAAAATAGGGAAAATTATGTGACTTCATAGAGTTGTTGAGAGGGTTAAATGAACTACTACACATAAAACTCAATAATGCATGTCAAATAGTAAGTGCTACTAAATCTTGGTTACGAAATGGCTGCCTGGAGGTTAACATTGAAGTTTATTTATTTTTATGTGTTTTCTAATTCCAACATTGATGTCTTACTAATCTTGTTATGTCATATCATTCCATTTGTAAACTATATTCAAGATTAGTATAAAGCTATGAAAATAATCATACAGAGAATTGAATTTTCTGGACCTTTTGCTTAAAACTCTCACAATTAGCAATCTTATTCTGATTCAGAGCCTTTAGCAACTATCTAGAAATGGTCTTTTCAGGGCCTAGAATAAAATTTTGTTTGCCTCGTTATCTATTACTGTATAGTCAGGTAGGATAAACTATGCTCCTTGGCTGCAGTCAGTGTCCATTTGTGGTATAATATTTATGTGATGAAATAAGGTAGTACTGGTGCTTGTTTCTTCTATTATTTCTACTTCATTTACTATTTGATTGGTCACCTTTTTGTTCAGGAAGTACCAAGATAATAAGTATGAACATACAGATTGTTCCTAACTTCTTATAAAACAATGAGTTATTAAAAAAACCCAAAAAATCAGCTATTTGTAACAAAAATGATCTTATTATTAAAACCTCTGTGAAAACTCAGATGGCTATGGTCCTCAAAGTAACCCCAAAGCAGGAAAAGTTATCAATGGTGTGTGTGCATGTGTGTGCACACGTGCATATGTGTGTGTTTGTATAGGTTCTCTGTGAAAGGGTAAAAATGAGGTGGTAGCGGATATATTAGGAGATACTTTTAAAAGTCAGCAATCAGGAAGTACACTTAGCTGGGCAGCTTGACAGCTTGGTTACTTTCTAAATGGGGTTAGTATATTAGGGTGTTAGAATGACCTCAGAATGTGAAAAACAGAAGCTGGTGGTGAATAAGTGAACATTTGTTAATATAGGATACTTATATTCTTGGTATTAGAAACTGAAAAGTCTGCAATTGCATGTGCATGTGTGTGTAAGTGTATGTGTGTGTGTGTATGTGCATGTGTATGATGAGATAAAGGTAGGTCAGGAAGTACAAAGGATGGCATAGAAGAAATATTTTTCTTTTACAAATGGACTTGGACCAGCTAGAACATATTGGGATTCAATGATATGATAAAAAAGTAAAGATTACTGTAATCACATTTATTATTCCACAATATCCCTACTTCTCCATATAACATTATTTCCTTTGTCTTAACCTCCAATATAATCATCTCTTGCTACTACCTTTTTATCCATATTCTTCATTTTATTGAGGGACTCTATTACACTGAGTCAACAGTTTCTATCCCATAAACATTCTACTTAATGAAGCCAGGTATCTTTAGAAGTGGATTGGTTGACATGCCTCACAAGAGACAAAACCTGAAATTTCATACCTTGCTTATTTAATCATTTCACATTTATTGTCTTTGATACTCAACACATCCAAAGGGAGACTTAAAAATTTTGGAAAATGTAGTTTAATAATTGTACCTCAAGTAGAAGATGAAATAAATTCAGACACAACTGCCTCAGTTTTTTTCAAGCCTGGAACACAGCAGACTGCACAGATCCTATAGCTGCTGAATGTACCACATCTACCCTGGTGTCACTGTAGCAAACATTTCTGAGATTTGAAAATCTAGTGAAATCTTCTTATTGAGAATAAAATGTCTCCTTAGTCAATTATTTAAGATTTATAATGTTGAGTGATAGTCTTAAAGTTCTCCTAAGTTAGTCTCTACCAATTTTTGGACTCAAGTTGATTTGGTCTGTTTTTTTCTATCTGCCCAGATAAGATGCATCATTGCTCCTGTGGTTACATTTGAGGGGGCAGGGCCAAAGGCCCTTGAGGCATAAGGGAAAATACGTAATTTTGAAATTCCTTCAGAAAGAAGGTCATTTGCTCAGATTTTCTGCAGTAGGTGCAGTAATAAGGTGCACTTTACTTTGAGCTTGGGTTTACTGGTTTTCCTTTGGATTGCTCACCTGGGTCATTATAAGTTTGTGGTTGGCTCAGAAAACTATACATGGTGTAGATAAAGAGAGAAGGCTGAATTCAATCTGAGACTTTGATCTTTTAACAAATCAACAATTTTTTTCCCCAAACTATTCAGAGAACAGTGGGCAGTTCACATGGTTAGCAGGAGGAATTTTTTATTTACTCAATATTATTTATTTAGTTACATTCCATTTGAGATCTTTTACTATTTAATTCCAAAGGAGGTTCCAACTCAGTTCACTGTATTTCAATTAAACACTTTCAGGACCCTATCTTATCTAACAACGAATCCAGCAATAGAATACCATGGAAGCATTTCAGTATTATAAAGAAATATTATCAAATTGATATATAAAGGAGTGACTTTATGGAAAGGTTTGGTGCACAGACGACCTCAGTAAAGCAGTTTAATAATTAACAGACCTTGAGCAAGTTGATAGGAGATGGTTTACTGTATCTTAGATTGAAAATCCCCAGAAAACATGTCTCCCTCTGACAAAACACAGCATATCCCTAAAAAGCTAGAAAGAGAAAAACTGTTTATCTGTATGCAAACATATTTAATTAAGAAACTATAAGGCAGGACATTGCTTTGATTATCTGGAGTACGTGAGTACTATATACCTAAATATGCCTAAAGGTTGGGTTTAACTAAGATTTATTTCAATGAATATTAAGCAGAAGAGTTAAACCTATTCATTTATTTTAATGGCTCTATGATCAGAAAGGAAATGATACATCGGGTCGACCATTTTGAAATGAAAATATGAAAACTTCTGGCCACTTCAGTTAATCCACTTTGATAACATTATACTACAAATTTAGCCTCTCCCAAACCAAGACTTATCTGTAGGCTTCCTCAAAGATACAAGATATTTATAAACAAAAGCATTTTTGTTGGTTAATTTTGGAAAAATTACTAGAGATCGTAATTTAAGAGAACTCTGGTGCAAAAAGCATAACACATTTGATTGGTATGTTCAGACATTTGTTGCTAAGAAGACCTATACAACTGTATTTATAAAACTCTGGTTATAATAGACTACCCTATATGAAAATTTCCTTCAGTATCACTACTGAATCATCTTTGTTTTTTTTAAAAATCTACCATAAATCATAGATGACCCCTTCTTTGAATGGCCTTAATGCAAATTTTCTTAAGTACACTGGAATCTGTCAAGTATTTCAACTAATTAAATCCTTGAGTAAATTTTTTTATAAATAAAAACTATTTTCCAAGTTTAAGAAAGATAGGATATTACTTTTATCTATTTTATATGGAATCGTATTGTTTCTTCAGAATTGTAAATAACTTCTAGATAACTTATTAAATGATATCACGCTCTTAGTAATATAGTTCTAAAACCACAATCCATGGAAGTCAATGTTAACCTTCACAAAAAGGAAGATAATTTCAGGAGTTATGATCTTGTTTGGTTATTTCTGAAAAGCGCAACACAATGTAATAATTAATACACCCATATTTCCAACTACTTTAATACATTGGTGACCTGTGTTCTGAACAACCAAAATGTTTTCTAACCATTCTAGAAACTCACTGAGATGCCATTTTATTTGTCTACACATAGCTTCTATCCTCAAATAGGCACTTGTTTTCCTATTAAGTAGGCTAAAAGCACCTTAAAGGGCACCATATTTTTCACTTTGCATATTTTTTGAGACTTCTACACTATTTAATTATTAAATGCCTATTGAAATAATGAATGAAGATGATACAAATGGCTTGACTAAATGTTCTTGTGTTAGGTTGGGTGTTTGGTTCATTTGTGGTTAGTAGAAAAGTTTTATTCCTTTTAAAGGGAGCTTCTCTTCTTAAATTGTTTTAATGGGGAAAGTACCTGTGTTTTCCCTATTGTAAACAACTACTAATGAAGAACAACAAAAATAAAATTCAACGTGTACCAACTTGATTATGTCTCAATGACAGTATGGTGGTAAAATTTCATCAAAAAGTGTATTACTTGCTGCTGTCAAAAACAGTCTTCCAAAATTTAGAAATCCTAGTTTGTGCATGCAATTCAGAGTGCTAGAAGAAACATTTGATAAAGACTTATTAAAGATATAATTTTACTAATTTTCAGGAGTAATAAGAAAAAAGAAAATTTTAAGTCAAAAGTCGAACAAGTTTAGGCTTCTTTGCTCCTTAATATTATGTCACCAAACTAATTAAAATTCTATTTATTTAATGAGAAATTAGAATATAATAGCTATAGCTACTTTTGCCAGCTTCCTTATAAAATGGGATTTGGGGAAATAGTAGTTTTAAATGTCTTGATTCATGGTATTTAAAGTTCATCTAACTTTGCTCTCTCTGCAAATAGAGGGAAGAAACAAACACTTGGCCATTGCACCCTTGATGGAGACAGTGGATGAGCCAGCCACAGTGCAATCAAGGCCATTTTTCTATTTACCAGCTGTATAGCATATGGATCTTTCAAATGGAAAACTGTGTTGCTGGCTACCAGGGTCAAAAAAGAAGTAATACTGGACATCTTGTCTCCTCTCTTCCATGGATTGCATACTCAAGTAAATTTTAAAAAGGAAGTTTTTTCACTTTGAATTATAAGAAATGGAGAAAAAATTTAAAGTCTACATTTATACAAACTTACCTTAAAAAAATGATTCACAGCACCTGATGATACAGCAAACTTCACAACATTTGGTGGTTCAGCTTCTACTATAATGTCAAAACTAGAGAGTGGACTATTTGAATTGGAGTGAAAGTTTAAATTGGTAGGATCCTTGATACCAATGGAATACTGGACTTTTGAGAAATCTTTTAAAAAGCCAGAATCCTTGGCATCAAGGACATCCTTGGACTCAGTAGTATGCTTAAGGCTAACAGAATCCATGGAGCCAGCAGTGTCTTTGAGGCAGGCACCAAATTTGTGGTTATCAAAAATTGTGTAATTTATACTAAGCTTAGATGGTTCAGAAAATTCAGAGGTGGTCAAATTTCCAGGTGTGGAAATATAGTTTGTGCTAGCAGCTAAAGTGGGGTAGTTACCATTAACAATCTTAGGAATGGAAGAACTGGTACTGATTTCCAATTCAGGCTCAGAGAGATTATTAATATTGCTAGTATTGGTAGAATTATGAACATTATGGGTATTTATGGCATCATCACTGGGGTTGGTGACAAGGTTGGATTCAAAGACATGAATTAATCTAAGATCATAGTTAGTGCCTGAAGCACAGGTGGTGCCAGCAGTATAGCTAGGGCTAAAAGCAGCACTAAAACTAGTTGTATTGCTAGTGTCAATAGCATTGACAGTGGTAGCTGTAGAGCTGGGTTTGGCAGCATAACTGTTTCTAGTAATATAGTTAGAGTTGAGTAGAAGGCTAGAACCTACTGCATGGACGAATCCTGAGACACAGTCAAGATCTGAGTCACAGTTTGGGACAGCTGCATAGTTGTGGACAGTAGCAATGGTGAGTTTTGTATCATACCTGGAATCAGCATACTTGTTAGAACTAATAGCACTACTGTGGCTCCTAATATTACTAGGCTTGACATTAGAGTTAGAGTCAGGGTCTATTTTAAGGTCAGGGCCATTGTTATTGGGGCCAGGACCATTGATGTTGGGGCCAGAGCCATTGTTAATGGACTCAGGGCAGTTGGGGCCTGATCTGATATTTTGGGGGTCAGAGGCATTGTTTTGGAGGCCAGATCTATTGATTTTAGAGCCAGGTATATTGTTGGGGCCAGCACCATTACTGGAATCAGAAGTATAGTCCAGGCCAGTTCCATTTTGGAGCCCAGAGCTATAGTTTGTATTAGGGCCATTGTTGGAGTTAGCAGTACAGTCCGGATCAACACCATTGCTTAGACCAGAGGTACTGTCTGAATTATTGGTGTGTTTTTCCCCATCAGAATCAGTGCTATATTTGGAGTTAGCATCATTGTTAGTGGCGTTATCAAGGTTAGAGTCAGGTTCACCGCTGGAGTCAGTTCCATTGTTAGAATCACCATCACTGTTGGAATCAGCTCCACTTGTAGGGTCAGGGTCACCACTGGGATCAGATCCATTGTCTGTGTCTGCATCTTTTTCAGCATTGCTATCTTTGGGATCACTGTCATCAGGGTCAGACTTATCTTTGGGATCTTTCTTATCTTTGGTGTTGTCATCCTCAGAATCTATTTCATCTTCAGGATCTTTTTCATCTTCAGAGTCTGTCTCTTCTTCATGGTCTGCCTCATCTTTGAGAAGAGGCTTCTCTTTGGTACTGGCCTTATCTTTGAGATTTCCAGCACTTATCAATTTAGTTTCATTCTCAGGATCAGCCTCATTTTCAAGTTTAGCAGTAAGGTTAAACATGCCCTCATTTTCAAGGCCAGGAACATTGCTGGTGTCAGTAACACTATCTGAACCAGGGGTACTACAGTGGCCCACGGTATTTTGAGGATTCATGGGAAAGGTACTGGTAACAGTAGAGCCTATGAGATTTTGAAGAGTTGAGTAACTTTCACAATGTAAATGAGAGGTTGAGCCCAAAGAATATTTAGAATCCTTTCGGTGTAAGGAACAGTGGATGCTCACAGGATGTTTAGGATCCAGGGATCGAGATAAAGGGCTATTCCGAGAAGTCTTATGATATCTAATAGATTTGGGGCTCAGAGAAAATTTAGAATCCAAGGGAATTTGGCGATGTAAAGTAGAGTCAAGGTCTGAATCATCATCAGAATTTACAAGACATTTATGAAAAGAATTATTGATTTCCATGAAACATTTGGAACATATAGGAGCTCCAGTGTCCAAAGAATATGTATTGTTTCTGTGAGTCTTCAGGTGTACATCAGGCCAAGGGCTCATGGACATAGGATGGCAGAGAGATGCTAAGTCTTCGGAGGTATAATCCTCAGAATTTAGAGGAGGAATAGGATTCATTTGAGACCGGGAACTCTGAAAACTTTGTGGGAATCTGTAGTCCTTGCAATGAATTTTACATACAGAAGTTTTGTGCCTGGCATTTCTGTGATGCTTATTATCCATGACTGTGTTTGCGTTTGGAGAAAGGCTGTGTTTGTGCTTTTGCTTTAACTTTTTCTGTGCTTTTTGATTGTCACTGAGCTTTGGAGATACCTCTTTAGATTGCACAATCTTGTCATCACTCAGATATCTTACAAGTTGAATTCTGGATACTGCTAGAAAGAGAAGAATAAAACATAAGAAAGAATAACAAAAAATATAATAAAGTTTTACTTTGGCATTCACATTAGAACACAAATCTGTGCAAAGGAAAAAAATGCCATTTCTTTCAATAGATTATTACTGTTTGATATTTCAAAAGGAGGCCATGATCCCAAATTTTCTTCTGTCCTCTTGAGCTTATTAAAACATAAAAAATGAAAAGTGGTCATTTATCTTACATTTCTATGCCATTCAGATTCAGAGGGCTTATTCTTTAGGAGATAAGTCATTTAATAAGAATTCATTGGCAGGAGGAGGGGCAATATGGTGGAGGAGTAGGAGATCCTATTTCAACCCATCCCCTGAATTGAGCTAAATATCTACCAGAGCACTCTGAACACCCATGAAGTCAGCCTGAGATGTAAGATTATACACTTCTGAATCTCTACGGGGGCAGAGGATCATTGGTGGAGAGGTACAGAGGAGTTGGGAGTGTGTGGACTGATATCAGAGGATAAACAGAAGGGGGAGTGAGCCACCAGAAGCAACCCATTGGAAAGTAATACCCCAAGGCGAAAGTGTCCTGTGCTTGGGGACCAGCATTAGCTTGGAGACCAGTGGGTGTGAGATGGGAAGGGATTAATAACAGCGCTCAAACAGAACAAAGGGACATAAGGGACAATTGTTGGGATCGGGCGGCCACAGGCACGGACCTAAGCCCACAGTCCCAGGATGGCCACAGCTGGTGCCCGCCTGCACCTGAGAGAGCCCACCACAGGCTACAGTTAGCGGTCCCTGGGTCCATGGCCACCACAGCTGCCTCCGCTGCCTCCACTGCTGCTGGGGCTAAGCGCACCCGGCGTGGGCGTGGGCTCCAGACAGTGGTCCCGGGAACAGCAGCTGCCAGGACCAGGCTCACCTGGACCAGTATTGCTCGCAGTTTTGGTGACACGGGGGTACAGAGACAAGCAGGGGCCTTGGGGGACCACTGAGATGGTGGCTGGGGGTGCGCACTGCCTGTGGGAGGCTGTGGTGCTCAACGAAGTTTGCAGAAGGGGAGTCTGTGTGTTCTAGACCATTCAGAGAAGAGCAGACTGTGGCTTCTCTCTGAGGTGGAGGTCTGGGTGCAGACAGTTTACTTTGCTCTGACCCTCCAAAAAGATGCAAAAAGCCGTCAAAGAACAAAAACCTCCAGAGAACAAAAGCCTGAAAAATCAGTTTCCACAGAGCCCATCCCCTTGATAGGGGGCAGGGCAACTCAGCCCAAGCAAGATGGACTGAAAAACAATGCAGCAGGCCTCTCTCCCAGAAGACAAGCCAAAAGAACAAGAGGACAACAACCACAGGGTCCCCATAAAACTGTAAAACCCCAACATCAGGGGAGAACAATATATTAAGCTCCTGGTATTGCCCCAAAACCTGTATATTTCACAGATACAACTTTTCTCTCTTTTTTTTTTAAATTCGTTCTCATGATTCTTGTTCTATTTTTTTTTTACCTACTTAACATTTCAACTAGATGTTTAATACAACATATTTCATAGCAACTTTTTAACTTGAAATTTTTTCATACATATACCTTTCTTTTTCTATATATATATGCATATATAGAAATGTATTTATATATAACTATATATATATATATATAATTTATATAGTTATAAGCTTCAAGGTAGTCCTTTTTCCCTATTCAATACTTCCCCTATATGTACACCAGTTTTAATTTCCCTGTATCTCTGGAAAGTTGAGTGCTCTAACAAAGATAACAAAATACACCCAGGAAGAACGGAAATAAACTTTCTTGCCCACATCGAAGGTTTATAATCACCTTCCCGTCTTATTCTTTTGTCAGTGTTTCTGTGTGTTTGTTTTTGTTTTTGTACTTTATAAATCTTATTCTTAGGGTTCATTTTGGCTGGGTTTTTCTGTTTTTTTTTTCTTTTGTTGGTCTTTTTGTTTGTTCGTTTTTGTTTTTGTACTTTATAGATCTTACTCTTGGGGCTCATTTTGGCTGGGTTTTCGTTTTTTCTCTTTTTTCTTTTTTCTTTGTTTTTGGTGGTGACTTCCAATTGCTCCAAAACTTTCCAGGGTTCACCTTGCCTGGATCGTGGTTGATATTTTCAGCTATACATTCTCTCAACCACCTCTCATCAGAATAATTAGGAGGAGGAACACCCAACAGAGGAAAAATTCAGAGATTGTGACCTCTGCCACAAAACTATTGGATATGGACATAAAAAATATGTTAGAAATAGCATTAAAGGTAATGATTGCTTAAGGGCAGAAGTGAGAGCAGATCTGGCAGAACTTAAAAAAACTATCAATGAGATCCAATCTAATCTAAATACTCTAACAGCTAGGGTAAATGAGGCAGAAGATCTAATTAGTGATCTAGAAGACAAATTGATAGAAAAGAAGGATCAGGAGGAGGCCTGGAACAAACAGCTTAGAAGCCATGAAAACAGAATTAGAGAAATAAATGACACCATGAAACGTTGCAATGTCAGAATTACTAGGATCCCTGAGAGAGTGGAGAGAGAGAGAGAGAGGATTAGAAGATATAGTTGAGCAAATCCTAGATGAGAATTTCCCTAATCCGTGGAATGGAACAAGTGTTTGTGTCCTAGAGGCAGAGAGGACACTCCCTAAGATCAACAAGGGTAGAAAGACCTCCAGACATCTAATTGTGAAATTCACGAATCATAAATTCAGAGAAAATGTCTTAAGGGCAGCTAGGGGGAAGAGATTCCTTATGTAGAGAGGGAGGAACATCAGAATAACATCAGACCTGTCTACAGAAACCTGGCAAGCCAGAAAGGGCTGGCAAGACGTATTCAGGGCACTAAATGAGAAGAACATGCAGCCAAGAATACTCTATCTGGCAAGGCTGACATTCAGAATGGATGGAGAGATAAAGAGCTTTGAAGACTGGCAAAGGATAAAAGATTATGTGACGACCAAGCCGGCACTACAAGAAATATTAAGGGGGGGTTCTATAAAAGAAGAAAGACCCCAAGAGTGATATAAAACAGAAATTTACAGAGACAACATAATATGATAACATTTAGTGGTGTTCACATAATGCAGAAGACATGAGACCTTGATAGTGTTTATTTATGTTTTATAGTAAATACTAGAAACACAACTATAAATTTTCTATCCCAAGCCAAGTATCAACAAATATTAAAGGAAGGTGGTAGCTATAATTTTTATTTATCTGGTCTTCAATAGCATGTATTATATAATTTACTCATGTAGTGCTATTATTATAAATTAATGACAAAGGCTTAAAGCCTGAAAAATTTTAAAAAAATGATGTAATTTTGCTATTTGTTAAACTCATTCACATTCAAGTTAATAATGGAATATACTAATACTTATTAACTTGAATCACATTCAAGTTAATAATGGAATACACTATACAAGTTAATAATACAAGTTAATATACAAGTTAATAATGGAATATACTAATACTTATTAACTTGAGTTCACATTCAAGTTAATAATGGAATATACTAAAAGAGCTATAAATAATCTGGCTGTAAAACAAATTGGAAGTATCTGGGCATTCAAGGTATACCGTTTCTTAAACTCAATGAAAAAAAAACTGTTTGAAAAAAGTTATATCAAGAATAAGAGTTCTATCACCAAATTGATTAATATCTTATGTGATCAGAAGTAAGGAACAACACTAGGAGTGAGATGAAAATCAGACAGCAGTTCTCTGTTCTACAGAGATAGAAAACTTAAATTATGAACAAGATTTTTGTTTGTTTCAAGTTTGTATTTAAATTCTAGTTAGTTAACATGTGGTGTAATATTGGTTTCAGGAGCAGAATGTAGTGATTCATTACTTACATATAACACCAAGTGCTCATCAAGACAAGTGCCCTCCTTAATACTCATCACTCATTTAGCCCATCCCCCCACCCACCTCCCCTCCATCAACCCTGAGTTTGTTCTTCAGAATTAAGAGTCTCTTATGGTTTGCCTCCCTCTCTTTTTTCCCGTTACCCCTATGTTCACCTGTTTTGTTTCTTAAATTTCACATATGAGAGACATCATTTGGTTAAAAAAAAGAATAAATTATAATCAAGAAAGTATCTCTCAGTAAGACTGAAGATGTATTCCTGATTTCAAAAAGCAAATGGATATAGTCATTTGCCAAGAAAAATAGGGCATCTATAATGATGAATTTGTTGCTACATGATTATCTGTACTTACAGTTTTGATGTGGCTACAGCCAGAATGCATAAGGTGTATGGTGGAGATCTCTATCAAAAATAATCTAGTATTTGGGGCACCTGGGTGGCTCAGTCAGTTAAGCATCTGCCTTCAGCTCAGGTCATGATCTCAGGGTCCTGGGATGGGCCCCACATTGGGCTCCCTGCTCAGCAGGGAGCATGCTTCTCCCTTTCCCTCTGGCTGGTGCTTCCCCTGCTTGTACTCTCTCTGTCAAATAAATAAAAATCTGTTAAAAAAAGAAATCATCTAGTTTTTTCTGGGAGTGACTGAGCAAAGCACAGAGACTGGAGATTGTGGATAACTTGGCGGTTGCTTTTTGCTATGAGCCACAATAGGCTTAAACCTCTGTGTGTGCACCAAACAGCCACTTTTCTGGGACTGACTGAGTGGAGTACAGAGACTGGAACAGATTATGGAAAAACTGACCACAGCTTTTTGCTGTCTGTCACAATAGATTCAAGCCTCTGCTATAGCTTTTCTGGGACAAATGGGAGTAGGGGACTGAGTCAAGTGCAGATGGCTGATAACCTGGCTCCAGCTTTTCCCTCAGTGTTATACAGTAAACTCTAGACTCTGCACAAACACTATGTGACAGATTTTTGGGAATGGGACGGTGCTGGGCACACCCCAAGCCTCCCTGCCTGGGAATGGGAGTTGGGGCACACATTATGTGTCCTTTAAAACTAGGAGTTTTGAGTCCCAGCCACTGGGTGGAGATAAAATACAGGAGATCTGGGGGTCTGGGTGTGCTGACAACCTGGACATAGACAGGTTAGGGCAGGGAGCTGATGAAGGCCTGGGTCACAGGAGATGGCTTGCTTTTCTAAGAGGAACTCCTAAAAGTGGCTGCCAGGAGTTTTGCTTCCCAGGGATAAGAAGGCAAGGTGATGCCATATTCTACATTCTCTACCACTCCTCCCTCCTCCTGCTCACCAGCACAGTCAGACTCCTGAGAGAAACACAGATACTCTAGTGGAGGCTGGAGTCCCCTACACTAAACTCCACCTCCTGACCAGCAGGGCAAGTCGGATTGTGAGCCAACATGGCAGGCCTCTCCCTCAGAAGACCAACACAAACACCTGTATCTACCAAGTCTACTGATTAAAGAAAACTCTAAAACATCAGCTAAAGGTTTAACTTCAAAAACAGATCAAAGCATGGTTCGTCTCCCCCTCTGAATCCCCCCCTTCATTTTTCCTTTCCTTCTCCTAATATCTTCCGTGCCATTCCTTATGTTCCACATATAAATGAAATTATATGATAATGGTCTTTCAGAGGGGAGGGAGTTGGGGGGATGGGTTAGCCTGGTGATGGGTATCTAGAAGGGCACGTATTGCATGGAGCTCTGGGTGTTATATGCAAACAAAGAATCATGGAACACTACATCAAAAATTAATGATGTACTGTATGGTGACTAACATAACATAATAATAATAAAAAAAAATCAAAGCATACCTACTTAAAGGAACAAATACTCCCCACTACAAGCAAGGAGGAACTCTGTAGAGGAAGGACCAGTGGGAAAGAGCAGCCAAAACACAACAGAGTGTACACAGCATATGTCAGAATCACTTCCTGACGATATTGTTGCTGTTGATATTATTATTGTTGCTTTTGCTGTTTTTTTTTTTCTTTCTCTTTCTTTCCTCCTATATTTTCTGGACAAAACTACTAGAAGGAGAAATTTACAGAAAAAGAAAGAACCAGAAGTAGTACTCTGGGTCATTTAATCAGTATGGACATAGGTAAGATGTTGGAATTAGAATTCAAAACAACCATTACAAAGATATTAACTGGGCTTGAAAAAAGCATAAAAGATACTAGAGAATTTCTTACTACAGAAATGAAAGAACTAAAATCTAATCATCCCGAAATTAAAAGTGCTATAACTGAGATGCAGTAAAAACTGGAAGCTTTAACTGCTAGGGTAAATGAGGCAGAAGAGAAAGTCAGTGACTTAGAAGATGAAATGATGGAAAGTAAGGAAGCTGAGAAAAAGAGAGAAAGACAGCTACTGGATCATGAGGGGAGGCTTCAAGAAATCAGTGATACCATAAAGTGCAATAATATTTGAATAATAGAGATCCCAGAAGATGAGGAAAGAAAGAGCAGGATAGAAGGTTTATATGAACAAATTATAGCTGAGAAATTCCTTAATCTTGGGAAAGAAGCAAGCATTCAAGTCCAAGAAGCACAGAGAACACCCCTCAAAATCAATAAAAATAAGTCAACACCCTGACATATAATAGTGAGGCTTGAAAATTTCACAGATAATGAAAAAATCCTGAAAGCAGCTCAAGACAAGAAGTCCTTAACCTACAAGGGTAGAAATATAAGGCTGGAAGCAAACCTGTCCACAAAGATCCAGCAGGCCAGAAAGGATTGACATTATATATTTAAGGTGCAAAATGAGAAAAAAAAAGTATGCAGCCAATAATACTTTATCCAACAAGGATGTCATTCAGAATGTAAAGAGAGATAAATAGTTTCCAGGACAAACAGAAACTAAAAGAATTTGTGATCGCTAAACCAGCCCTGCAAAAAATATTAAAAGTGGATTCTTTTGAGCAAAGAGAGAGCCCCAAAGTAACAAACACCAGAAAGGAACAGAGACAATCTACAGAAACAGCAACTTTACAGGTAATACAATGGCACAAAGTTCATATCTTTTAATAATTACTCTGAATGTAAATGGACTATATGCTCCAATCAAAAGACACAAGGTATCATTTGGATAAAAAAAAAAAAAAGTCATTGATATGCTGTCTACAAGAGACTCATTTTTGACACAAAGAGACCTCCACATTGAAAGTGAGGAGTGGAGAACCACTAATTATGCTAATGGACATCAAAAGAAAGCTGGGGTAGCAATCCTCATATCAGATAAATTAGATTTTAAACCAAAGACTGTAATAAGAGATGAAGAGGGGCTCTATATCATAATTAAAGGGTCTATCTAACAAGTAGATCTAACAAATGTAAATATTTACGCCCCTAACATGGGAACAGCCAATTATATAAGTCAACTGATAAATAAATTAAAGAAACACATTGATAATACAATAATAGTAGGGGACATTAACACCCCACTCACAGCAATGGACAGATCATCTAAGCAGAATATCAACAAGGAAATAAGGGCTTTGAATGACACACTGGGCTAAATGGACTTAATAGATATATTCAGAGCATTTCACCCTAAAGCAACAGAATACTTCTTTAGGAGTGCACATGGATCATTCTCCAGAATAGATCACATTCTGGGTCATAAATCAGGTCTCAACTGGAACCAAAAGATTGAGATAATTCCCTGCATATTCTCAGGCCACAATGCTTTAAAACTTGAACTCAATCGCAAGAGAAAATTTGGGAGGAACACAAATACATGGATGGTAAAGAACATCTTACTAAAGGATGAATGGGTCAACCAGGAAATTAAAGAATAAAAAAAAAATCATGGAAGTAAGAGGAAATGAAAACACAACAGTTCAGAACCTTGGGATACAGCAAAGGCGGTCCTAAGAGGGAAAGTATAGAACATGATAGGCCCTTCTCAAGAAAAAGAAAAGTCTGAAATATACAAGCTAAACTTATACCTAAAGGAGCTGGAAAAAGAACAGCAAATAAAGCTTAAACCCAGGAGAAGAGAAATTATAAAGATTAGAGCAGAAATCATTGAAACAGAAACCAAAACAACAGTAGAACAGATTAAAAAAAGAAAACTAGGAGCTGATTCTTTGAAAGAATTAATAAGATTAATAAACCCCTAGCCAGACTTATCAAAAAGAGAAAGAGACCCAAGTAAATAACATCATGAAAGAAAAAAGGAGAGATCACAACCAACACTGTTATAATTATATCACCAAAGAAATACAAGCAATTATAATAATATATTATAAGCAACTATGTTCCAACAAATTAGGCAATCTGGAAGAAATGGATGCATTCCTAGAAATATACAAACTATCAAAATTGAAACAGGAAGAAATAGAAATCCTGAACAAACTCATAATCAGCAGGGAAATTAAAGCAGTAAGCAAAAATTTCCCAACAAACAAGAGTCCAGAGCTGGATGGCTTTGCAGGGAAATTCTACCAAACTTTTAAAGAAGAATTAATACCTACTCCTCTGAAGCTGCTTCAAAAACAGAAATAGTAGGAAAATGTCCAAACTCTTTCTATAAGGCTAGCAATATCTTAATCCCGAAGTCAGACAAAGACCCAACCAAAAAGGAGAGTTACAGACCAATATTCCTGATGAACATGGATGCCAAAATTCTCACCAAAATACTAGCCAATAGGATCCAACAGTACATTAAAAGGATCATTCACCACACCCAAGTGGGATTTATTCCTGGGCTACAAGGTGTTTGAACATCCACAAATCAATGTGATACATCACATTAATGAAAGACAAGAACGATATGATCCTCTCAATTGAAGCAGAAAAAGCATTTGACAAAATACAGCATCCTTTCCTCATAAAAACTTTCTGCAGTGTAGGGATAGAGGGAACATACCTCAATATCATAAAAGCTATACATGAAAAGCCCACAGCAAATATCATTTTCAAAGGGGAAAAACTGAGAGCTTTTCTCCTAAGGTCAAGAACACAACAGGGATGTCCATTCTCACCACTGTTGTTCAACATAGTATTAGAAGTCCTAGCTTCAGCAATCAGACAAAATTAAAAAAAAGAAAAGAAAAGAAAGAAAGAAAAAGAAATAAAAGGCATTGAAATCAGCACGGAAGAAGTAAAATTCTCACTCTTTGCAGATGACATGACAGTCTGTGTGGAACGCCCAAAATACTCCACTCAAAAATTGCAGATCTCATACAGGAATTCAGCAAAGTGGCAGGATATAAAATCGATGCACAGAAATCAGTTGCATTTCTACACAGTTACAGTAAGACAGACAATAGAGAAATCAAGGAATCAATTCCTTTTACAATTTCATCAAAAAGCACAAGATACCTAGGAACAAACCTAACCAAAGAGGTAAAGGATCTGTACTCCAAAAACTATAGAACACTATAAAAGAAATTGAGGAAGACACAAAGAGATGGAAAAACTTTCAATGCTCATGGAATGGAAGAAGAAATATTGTTAAAATGTCTATGCTACCTAGAGTAATCTACACATTCAATGCAATCCATATCAAAATATCTTCAACATTTTTCACAGAGCTATAAGAAAATAATCCTAAAATTTGTATGGAACCAGAAATGATCCTGAATAGCCAGAAGAATGTTAAAAAAGAACACTAAAGCTGGTGGCATCACAATTCCTTACCTCAAGCTATATTTCAAAGATGTAATCATCAAGACAGGATGGTACTGGCACAAAAACAGACACATAGATGAATGGAACAGAATAGAGGATTCAGAAATGGACCCTCAAGTCTATGGTCAAGTAATCTTCGAGAAAGTAGGAAACAATACCCAATGAAAAAAAGACAGTCCTTTCAATAAATGTTGTTGGGAAAATTGGGACAGCCACATGCAGAAGAATGAGACTGGACCATTTCCTTACACCATTCAAAAAATAAACTCAAAGTGGATGAAAGACCTAAATGTGAGGCAGGAATCCATCAAAATCCTAGAGGAGAACACAGGAAGGAACCTCTTCGATCTTGGTCACAGCAACTTATTGTTAGACATGTCTCCAAATGCAAGGGAAACAAAGCCATAAATGAACTATTGGGACTTAATCAAGATAAAAAGATTTGCACAGGAAAGGAAACAATTGACAAAACCAAAAGACAACCTATGGAATGGGAGAAGATATTTGCAAATATCAGATAAAGGGCCTGTATCCAAGATCTATAAAGAACTTCAAACTGAACACCCAAAATACAAATAATCCTGTCAAGAAATAGGCAGAAGACATGAACAGACATTTCTCCAAAGAAGACATACAGATGGCCCAAAGACACATGAAAAAGTGCTCCACATCACTAGACATCAAGGAATACAGATCAAAACCACAATGAGATTCCACCTCATATCAATCAGAATGGCTAAAATTAACAGGTCAGGAAACAACAAATGTTGGTGTGGATGCAGAGAAAGGTTTACCCTCTTGCACTGTTGGTGGGAATGCAAGCTAGTACAGCCAGTCTGGAAAATAGTATGGAGATTCCTCAAAAAGTTAAAAATAGAGCTACCCTATGACAGTTTGCACTACTAGGTATTTACCCAAAAGATACAAACATAGTGATCCGAAGGGGCACTTGCACCCCCATGTTTATAGCAGCAATGTCCACAATAGCCAAAATATGGAAAGAGCCCAGATGTCCATCGACAGATGAATGGGTAAAGAAGATGTGGTGTATATATATAGAATGGAACATTACTCAGCCATCAAAAAATGAAATCTTATCATTTGCAATGATGTGGGTGGTACTGGAGGGTATTATGTAAGTAAAATAAGTCAATCAGAGAAAGACAATTACCATTTCACTCATATGTGAAAATTATGAAACAAAACAGAGGACCATAGGGGAATGGAGGGAAAATAAGATGAAATCAGAGAGGGAGACAAATCATAAAAGACTCTGAACTACAGGAAACAAACTGAGGGTTGCTGTAGGGGAAGGGGGTGGAAGGATAGGGTAACTGGGTGATGGGCATTAAGGAGGGTACATGATCTAATGAGCACAAGGTGTTACATGCAATAGATGAATAACTGAACTCTACCTCTGAAACTAATGATACACTAGATGTTAATTATTGTATTTAAATATAATAAAACTGGAAAAAAGAAGTAATATAAAGCCTTTTATTTTTTTGTGACTTTTAGAGGAGATAAAATGAATAAATGACAACAAAGTAGAATCTTAATGATGTTATCAGAGCAGAATAGTGGTTTCTATGTGATTTAGAGAAGTCAATATTCTATGTGTAAGAAAGAGCACTGGTTTTTCAGTCAACAGCCTGTGTTTGAGAATTTGGTTCTGTCAGTTTTAGTGATAGTGTAAAGAAACAACTTTAGGGAAAGTTATACAATGTTCACAAGCCATAGTTTCTTCAACTCTAAAACAATTATATCTACCTTTTAAAGTTGTTGTGTGGGTTAAGTGAGATACCCTCAAATGTCAGACATTTTTACCTTCCTAAGACAGAAGAGTATAATATTGTTGAGATTGCTATGCTAGTTTTTTTCCCCTTGTGAATCTTATGTAACCTAGTGACCAATAGCCAATTTTGCACTATTATGTTAACTCTCCTAATTTTCTGAATGTTAGGAAGAACATGATTGTTAAATTACAAGGACTGAATTCTAGGCATTTTTAATTTATATATATAATTATAATACCAATTATAATTCCATTTATAATTCTAAGAAGTCCAAAACCTTTATTTCCCTCACTACTGCAGAGTGAAAATAAAGCTGATTTATCCTAATATGTTGTTACTAAAACATTAAAGTATTTATTTAAATATAATTTAAGGAAATAGTTATGAAAACAAAGTATAAACACAGCAAGATTATGACAAGTACAAATTCTTACAGTGACCATCTTAGTAATAATAATTGCTAATAGCTTGAATGATATGTAATGATACTCATGTCATTAACTTTGAAAAAAAGTCTTGATATTCACATGAAAGGAGAAAATTTTTTATTTTATTTTATTTTTTAATTTGATTTTTAAATTTAAATTCAAAATTAACATAGAGTGTATTATTAGTTTTAGAGTTAGAGTTCAGTGATTCATCAGTTGCACATAACACTCAGTTTTCATTATGTTATTTTATTTTTTTAAAGGAATAAAAAACTATTTATTGACCACTGTTTACCAATAGTTACAATAAAATAAACAACATACAATTGGAAAACATTCTGAATACTACAAATTTATTTTTCCTGGGTTTCTGCTGAACCAGTTACTCAAATACTGAGATTGAGCTTGCATGTAAGGAATGAATTGGGGTAAAGATAAAACAGGCAGGTCAAGAATTTAGATTACAGACGTTTGTTCACCCATTTATCCCAGCAGGTCCTAAGTTGCCAACATCTCTAACCATCTGATTATGATTAGGTTTCCATGAATGAAGTCTTAGACATTCCATGAATCATGACCTTTTAGTCAATACAGTACGGGGATTTCAACTTCTTGAAAAGGAATGGTTTACTAGAATGAACCTTTAAATGTCCATTTAACTAAGTTTTGGTTACCTAATTAAAACACACCAGAACTTGTTTCGTTTTCTCATTTGGGTGGGGAGGTGGTTGGTAGTGATAAAATTTTCCTTTCAGGGATCTTGCAAATAAAGTTGCATTTATATGACTGTAGATATGGCTATGGATTCTGGTATAGCTGCTTTAAAATTGAACAACTTAAATTGTTTACATTCTATTTAAATTGTCCAGTTAGTTACAAAACTTGAAAGGGTAAAGCTTCAGGAAAAATTACAATTTAACTTTACATGATTTATTTCTTACGTTCCTGAAAATGATGCTATTCCAGAAACATGGGATTATCCATGGTTGTAAAATGCTGTTTTTGTTTTGGTGAATGTTAAAGAAAGACGGAAGGAAGGAAGGTAGGAAGGAAGGAGGGAAGTTAGGAAGGAAGGAAAACGAAAAGGAAAGGAAGGAAGGAAGCAAAGGAGGTAGGGAGGGAGGAAGGGGAGAAGGAAGAAGGAAGGAAGGAAGAGAGGAGGGGGGAAAGACAAGAAAACCCTTTACATACGTATTTTTATGTATAGACACATACAAAAACCAAATAAACAAAAAACCCAGAATGGTCCTTACGCATATAGGAGTTAAACACACAATTCTGACTGAGTAATGACTATGAAGATTTCCCTCAACATTTAGAAAAGGTGTTCTCAAATGCAGGGGAATAAGATACCATGGTCTCAAATATTTATATATGTAATCTCTCTCTTTTTTCCCCTTTGCTCATTTGTTTGTTTCTTAAATTCCACATGTGAGTGAAATTATATGGAAAAAATTCCATACTCATGGATTGGAAAAACAAATATTGTTAAAATGTCTGTATTACCCAAAGCAATCTATACTTTTAATGCAGTCATGGAGCACTGGATGTGGTACATGAACAATGAGTCTTGGAACACCGAAAAAATAAAATAAAAGTAATTGGAAAAAAAAATACCAACAGTATTTTCCACAGAGCTAGAACAAACAATCCTAAAGTTTATATGGAACCACAAAAGACGCCAAATAGCCAAACCAATCTTGAAAAAGCAAAGCAAAGCTGGAGGCACCACAATTCTGGACTTCAAGTTATTTTACAAAGCTGTAGTGATCAGAACAGTATGGTACTGGCACAAAAACAGACACATAGTTCAATGGAAAAGAATAGAAAACCCAGAAATGAACCCACATCTATATGGTCAATTAATCTTCAAGAAAGCAGGAAAGAGGGGCACCTGGGTGGCTCAGTGGGTTAAAGCCTCTGCTTTCAGCTCAGGTCATGATCTCAGGGTCCTGGGATCGAGCCCCGCATCGGGCTCTCTGCTCAGCAGGGAGCCTGCATCCCCCCCCCCACCCTGCCTGCCTCTCTGCCTACTTGTAATCTCTCTCTCTGTCAAATAAATAAATAAAACCTTAAAAAAAAAAAAAAGAAAGCAGGAAAGAATATCCAATGGAAAAAAGACACTCTCTTCAACAGATGATATTGAGAAAACCGGACAGCAATATGCAAAAGATTGAAACTGGACCACTTTTTTACACTACATACAAAAATAAAATCAAAATGGATGAAAGACCTAAATGTGAGAAAACTATGAAAATTCTAGAGGAGAACACAGGCAGTAACCTCTCTGACATTAGCTGTAGCAACTTTTTTTCCAGCTGTGTCTCCTGAGGCAAGGGAAACAAAAGGAAAAATGAACTATTGGGACTTCATCAAAATAAAGAACTTTTGTACAGGAAGGAAGCAATCAACAAAATTAAAAGGCAACCTACTGAATAGGATAAAATATTTGCAAATGATATACCCAAAAAAGGGTTAGTATATATAAAGAATTTATAGGGTGCCTGGGTGGTTCAGTCAGTAAGCGTCTGCCTTTGGCTCAGGTCGCAATCTCAGGGTCCTGGGATCAAGCCCCATATCAGGCTCCCTGCTCAGCAGGTGGTCTGCTTCTCCTTCTGCTGCTCCCCCTGCGTGTGCTCTTTTGCTCTCTGTCAAATAAATAAAATCTTAAAAACAAAACAAAACACTGAATTATCTGGGTGCCTGGGTGGCTCAGTGGGTAAAGCCTCTGCCTTCAGCTCAGGTCATGATCTCAGGGTCCTGGGGTCGAGCCACGCATCAAGCTCTCTGCTCAGCAGGGAGCCTGCTTCCCCCTCTCTGCTTGCCTCTCTGCCTACTTGTGATCTCTCTCCTCTCTGTCAAATAAATAAATAAAATCTTTTAAAAAAAGAATTTATAAAACTCAACAAACAAAAAAATCAAGTAATCCAGTTAAAAAATGGGCAGAAGACATGAACAGACATTTCTCCAAAGACGATATACAGATGGCTAACAGACACATGAAAAAAATGCTCAACATCATTTGTCATGAGGGAAATACAAGTAAAAAAAACTATAATGAGATATATCACTTTACACCTGTCATGATGGCTAAAATTAACAACACAGGAAGCAACAGGTGTTGGAGAAGATGTGGAGAAAGGGGAACCTTCTTACACTGTGGGAATGCAAACTGTTGCAGCCATTCTGGACAACAGTATGGAGTTTCCTCAAAAAGTTAAAAGTAGAACCTCCCTATAATCCAGCAATTGCACTACTAGAAATTTAACCAAAGGATATGAAAATACTAATTCGAAGGGGCACATTCACTCTGATATTTATAGCAGTATTATCAACAATAGCCAAATTATGGAAAGAGCCCAAATATCCATCGACTGATGAATGGATACGGAAGATGTGGTATATATATATATATATACACACACACACAATGGAATATTACTCAGCCATAAAAGAGAATGAAATCTTGCCATTTTCAACAACATGAATGGAACTAGAGAGTATAATGTTAACTAAGTTAGTCGAAGAAAGTCAAATGCCATATGATTTCACTCACATATGGAATTTAAGAAACAAAACAGATGAACATACTGGAAAAAAAAAGGCAAACCAGAAGACACTCATACCTAAGGAGAACAAACTAAGCATTACTGGAGGGGAGGTGGATGAGGGGAAGATTAAATGGTTGAGGGGTATTAAGGAGGGCACTTTTTTTTTTTTCCCAAATACTTTTATTTTTTCAGTGTTACAAGATTCATTGTTTATGTACCACATCCAGTGCTCCATGCAATACATGCCCTCCTCAATACCCACCACCACACTCGCCCATACCCCCACCCCCTTCCCCTCCAAAACCCTCAGTCAGTTGCTCTGAGTTCACAGTCTCTCATGGCTCTTCGCCCCTCCGATTTCCTCCAATTCACCCCTCTCTTCCCTCTCACAATGTCCTCCATGTTTTTCCTTATGCTCCACACATAAGTGAGACCATATGATAATTGACTCTCAAGGAGGGCACTTGTGATGAACACTGGGTGTTGTATGTAAGTGATGATTCACTAAATTTTACACCTGAAAGTAATATTACACTGTATGTTAACTAACTGGAATTTAAATAAAAACTTGAAAAAAATCAAGTTTATTTCTATATACTTGCAATGAAGAATACTTGAATAGAATTAAAAATTCAATTTATAATAGCATTAAAAATTAAAAAAATTTGCAACAAATTTAATAAAATATATCCAAAAACCATACTTTAAAAAGTATAAAACATTACTGAAAGAAATTTTAAAAGATCTAAATTAATGGGAAGCATTCCATGTTTATGGATCAGAAGACTTAATATTGCTGAATGGCAATACTTCACAAATTGATCTACAGATCAACACAATGTCTATCAGAATCTCATTTGACTTCTTTTAATGAATAAACAAGCTGATCCTAAAACTTATATGTAATTGTAATGGACCTAACATAGCCAAAACAGTCCTAAAAAAGAACAAAGTAGGAGTACATATACTTCCAGATTTCAAAACATACTACAAAGTAAAGGTAAGTAAGACAATGAGGTAATGGCACAAAGACAGGCCTATAGATCAATGGAATAAAATTGAGATCCAGAAAGAAAACCATGGATCCCTGATCAACTGATTTTTGACAAGGAGCCAGTACGATTCCACAGGGAAAAATAGTCTCTTCAGCAAATGGTATTGAGTCAAATGGACAATCACATGCAAAAGAATGAATTGTTCCCTCACATCACACCATACAGAAAAAACTAACTCAAAATGCATGAAACAACTAAACGTAAGAACTAAAAGTATAAAATTATTAGAAAGTAATATAGCTATAAATCTTCACAATCTTGGATTGGGCAAATGATTCTTAGGTATGACACCCAAATTATGAGCAAGAAAAGAAAAACAATAGATAGTTTGGCTTACATTAAAGTTTAAAAGTTTTGTATTGCAAAGGACACCATTAAAAACTAAAAAGACAATCCAAAGAATGGTATAACATATTTGAAAATTATATATCTGACAAAAAACATGTATTTAGCATATATCAAGAACTCCTATAACTCAATAACAAAGATAATAAAAATATAAGAGTACAAAGGAGAATCTGAATAGACATTTATCCAAGGAAGATATACAATGGTCAAAAAATATAAAAATATGTTCAACATTATTAGTCACTGGGGAAATATAAATCAAAATAATCAATGAAATAACATTTCATACCAATTAGGATGGCTAAAATAAAAAAAGTCAATATGGCACCTGAGTGGCTCAGTTGGTTAAGTGTCTGACTCTTGATTTCAGCTCAGGTCATTATCTCAGGGTCGTGAGAGCAAGCTCTGTGTCGGGCTCTGTGCTCAGCACAGAGTCTGCTTGAGATGCTCTCTCTGCCTCGCCCTCTGCCCCTCCCCCCATTCATGCATGCTCTAAATAAATAAATAAATATTTTTTTTAAAAGTCAGAGAATGAGGGTTCCTGGGGTGCCAGTCGAAGGCAGTTGGTTAAGCAACTGCCTTCGGCTCAGGTCATGATCTTGGAGTCCCGGAATGGAGTCCCACATCGGGCTCCCTGCTCCGCGGGGAGCCTGCTTCTCCCTCTGACCTCTCCCCTCTCATTCTCTCTCTCTCTCTTCAAATAAAAAAAAAAAGTCAGAATGAAAGGTGTTTACAAGAATGTGGAGAAATAGGAATGCTCATACAATGATGGTGGAAGTGTAAATTTATGTTGTAACTTTAGAAAACAGCAGTTCTTCAAGCAATTAAACCTGTAGTAACCATGTGATTCAGGAATTCCTCTCCTATGCATACATTTAAGAGAAATGAAAACATGCTACATTATGGATTAGCCTTGAAGGCATTATACTAATTGAGTGAATCCAGTTACAAAGGGCCATATATCCTATTATTCTGCTCATATAAAAGGTCCAGGATAGGGAAATCTACAGAGACAGAAAGCACATTAGTGGTTTCTTAAGGCTAGGGGAAATGGGAAGGGTAGGCAGATGAGAACTAGAGGGTATAGGGTTACCTTTTATGGTGATAAAGTTTTTCCAAAAGGGACTGTTGTGATGATTGCACATATCTGTGAGTATACTTAAGACCACTGAATTATATAGTTGAATAGATGAATTATATCTCAGGAAAGATTTTTTTTTTTAAAAAAAAGCAAACAAAAAGAAACAAACCCACTCTGGATACTGACCAATCTAATGAGCTTCCCTGGTAGACAACATCTCACATGTGTTGTCATAACTTGGTGGGTAAATTAAATGAATCTTGCATGACTCTACTGGGAGAGAACTCTTGGAACCCTGTACCTAGTTTCTGCTAGTTTTCACTCTGTGTGCCTTTTCTCATTACTGATTTTACTTTATTGTATGATCTTTTGTTGTAGAAAATTTTAACCTACTGTATGCTGAGTCCAGTGAATCCTCCTAGAGAATGATTGTATCTGGATATTGCCTTGGGGATCCCTGACACAATAAATACTGACTTAAATTTTTCCAGACATTGACAGAAAATACATAAAATCCTTAGGCAATTTCTACTGAATACACTTACCTTTGTTATCAATTTGTCGTACAGAATTTTGTTCTTCACTTTCCTTTCTTCGGCTAAATGAAGGTGACAGGAAAACAGGCCTCCAGAAACCTGTAACATATTAAATAGACTCAATTATTTTCCAATTCCTAATAAAATAAGATTGTAGAAAGTAAAAGTTTATATAATTCTGCAGTGAAAAAAAATATTTATGGTAATACTATTTTTCTTCAAATACTATATCTATTAGTAATGGGGATCCTCTTCCCAATTTTCATGGAGCTTATTATAGCAATATCGAAAACTGAGTTAAAAATATTCTGCCATAGGGGTGCCTGGGTAGCTCAGTTGGTTCATCCCCTGACTTGATTTCTCCTCAGGTCATGATTTCAGTGTTGTGGGATCAAGCCCTGCCCTGGGCTCTGCACTCAGCATGGTGTCTGCTTGAGATTCTCTCTCTCCCTCTGCCTATGCTCCTCCCCACATCCACTCTCTCTCTCTCTCTGTCTCTCTTTCCCTCTCTCTCAAAATAAATAAAATCTTTTAAAAAAATTCCACCATATACTGGTGATATATTTGCCTCATGTAAAAATTCAGCAGATTCTCAGTTCACCTCCTCTAAAAAGTTTTGTAGACAATTCTTGTCCTAATAAAAGAAATACTGGGTGTAAAATTGCCTAAGAAGCACCCATTAAGATGACTACTATCAAAAACACAAAAAATGAGTGTTCGTGATGATGTGAAATAGTATAGATACTGGAACCCTTGTGCATTGTTAGTGGGAATGTAAAACGGTACAGCCATTATAGAAAACAGTATGGCAAATCCTCAAAAAATAAAAAATGTAATTATCATATGATCCAACAATTATCCTTTGATTATATATCCCCAAAATGAAAGCAGGATCTCAAAGAGATTTACACACTCATATTCATAGTGGCGTTATTCACAATAGCCCTAAAATGGCAGCTACACAACACCAACATCTATCCAGGGACAGATGAATGGATAAACAAATTTGGTATATCCACATAATAGAATATTACTTATCTTTAAAAAGGAAGGAAATTCTGACATATGCAACAACATGGATGAATTCAAGGACATTATGCTGATTGAAAGAAGGCAAGCACAAATACTGTACATGAAATAAATACTTACATGAGATGCTCAGTCAAAATCATAGAGAAAGGAAACAAACCAGCACAGGGAAAAAAAGAGAGGCAAACCAAGAAACAGACTCTTAACTGTAGACAACAAACTGATAGCTATATGCAAGAGGTGGGTAGGGGGATGGGTTCAATAGGTGATGGGGATTAAAGAGTGCACTTGTGATGAGCCCCAGGTGTTGTATGGAAGTGTTGAATCACTAAATTGTATACCTGAAACTAATATTACACTGTATGTTAGCCAACTGGAACTTAAATAAAAACTTAAAAAAAAAAATCATAGAGAAAGGAAGTAGAATGGTGGTTGCCAGGGAATGAGGAAAAAGGGAAAACGGGAAGTTACTGTTTAATGGGTATAAAATTTGTTTCACAAGATGAAAAGAGTTCTGGAGACTGGTTGTACAACAATATGAATGTATATACCATTGAACTGTACACTTTAAAAAAGGTCAAGATGGTAAATTTTATGTTATGTATAGTTTACCACATTTTTTTTTAGTAAAAAAAATGGCTAACAGTAGGCTATGGCAGGGTATGGGGGTGAGAAGAAATGGAAATATGTTCATGTCAAACAATGGACACTTCAATTCAATAATGCAAAAATGATAGTACTTTGCATAAAATTTTAAAGTACACCAAAAATTCTAAACATAATTATAAGCATAAAAGTTGAGTAAATGAGTTATTATTAACGAGCCTTATACAGTTTTCAGGAAAGGCATTTGTAAAAAAAAAAGATAAAATAAAAACGTGTTTTGTGGGGTGCCTGGGTGGCTCAGTCATTTAAATGCCTGACTTTGGCTCAGGTCATGATTCCAGAGTTCTGGGATCTAGCCCCACCTCTGGCTCCCTGCTCAGTGGGGAGCCTGCTTCTCCCTCTCTCTCTGCCCCTCCTCTGCTCGTACTCTCTCTCTCTCTCAAATAAATTAATAAAACCTTTATAAAACATGTGTTGTTTTTATTAACATATAATGTATTATTTGCTTCAGGGGTACAGATCTGTGAATCATCAGTCTTACACAATTCACAGCACTCAATAGCACAAAGCCTCCCCAATGTCCATAACCCAGCCACCCTATCCCTTCCCCCATCCCCGGCAATAAGATAGGACCGGTGAGGGAGACAAACCATAAGAGACTCTTAATCTCAGAAAACACATGTTTTGTAACCAACTATTCATTTAAAAAAAATCATTGTCATTTAAAATCCATGGTCATGCAATACTCGATTGCATGGAGCACTGGGTGTGGTACATAAACAATGAATCTTGGAACACTGAAAAAATTAAAAAAATAAAAACAAATAAAAAATAAAATAATAAATAAATAAACATATCACCTAATGCTGTTAGCACTCATGCACTTAGGCAATTAGTATGCTTGACTGCTATAAAAAAAAATCCATGGTCAGAGGAACAAAAAGACTTAATTTTTGACCTGGGACGTGCAGTAAAGCCATTTTTTCTATCTCTTTACCATAAGACAGCTAGAGAAGGGACAGACACAGTGCAAGCTAACTTTAAGAAGAGTGTATTGCTCATTTGGGAGTGAGCATAAGTAGCACAAATAGTAATTTTTCTATATCCATGGGCTTCAACTTTATTTCTAGGATTGAAAAAAATCACATTTAGCCTATCAGTTTATATTTTCAATATACAACAGCTGAAGATGAGTGAAAGTAGCTAGCAAAATTTTGGTTTTACATATGAAAGGGTGTCACCTATGGATGAACCATATCCCAATGCATGTTTTACATTAATAATAATCCAGAAATTAGATACAGTCTAACTGCAAATACTTAAAATGTTTCAAACCCTTTTATAAAAAATTAGGCTCAGCTAAAGTGTAAATAATTAACTGCTTTCATGTGGAGTAATATTTTCTCAGTTAGATCATAAACTTCATGAAGTCACAGATGTAGTTGAGATAACACTAGACTAGGAATTTCTATGCTCTAGCTTAACCGCAAATTACTTATGTGACATTTAGGGAAGTAGTCTGTTTGAGCCTCAGTTTCCTCATTTTTGAAGCAGGTATAATAATGCTATACTGTAGTAGCTCTTTCTAAACTAGAAGAACATGAAGTTAAACCAGAGTTGAGATATAAGTAACATACTTAAACTTAAGAACTCAGGCTCTGGAATCAGATAAACCCAGTTTTAAAGTCCAGCACAACTCACTTGAATATTTTAGCTTCACTGTTGTCACTGTAAAATTGGGATAATACGTTTATTATTTTCACAGTGATGGGCTTTAAAAGGCTGAAGTGCTATATAAATTTAAGGTATTATACTTTTATGTTTTTATTATAATACATGCTGAGCATATAGTAGGCATTCGATTGACAAAATTTTATAAAGCACATCAATAACAATGCAGTTGAGTCTCTTAAAAGTAGTTGTGCTATTTCACTGGACACTTAGTAGATGTTGTTTGAAAATATAAAAAACTGAAGCTGGGTGAAAAATGTGAATCATTATACCCTCCATGTTGATTAATTCAACTGTTACAGGATTGCTAATATTGCCTTGTTGGAAGAGAATGATATTGGATCAAGAGAGAATTAACTTAGTGTTACAAAATTCAAATCCAGTGAAAACATTGTTTTAAGCATATTTCCACCCCTCTTCATAAAAGGTAACATGCTTCTTTCACCACCCTACCAGTATATTGGTTTATAAGAGGATCTTAGAAATTCATTTCTCACATTACTTAATCCTTCCCAATAGAATTGCATTTCTAACTAGAAATCAGAGAGTTTTTCTTAAGGAATATAAAGAATGAGGGGAATATTTTCCTCTGACTGTTCAAATAACATATTACACACTTAATCCAACTGAATTAATGGCTTGAGGATAAATTTACCTGTCTGACAACTAGGGAAATGCCTGGATAACAATTCATGTAGTAAATGCCCAAAAATATATAGTAGATTTTTATTGGATTTAATGATCTGCTCTATTTAAAAAAAATATGATATGGAGAAGTATTATTTGGACAAATTTCAAAGACTTATGTGTAAATAGCATATTAAAATAGGAAACACTGATCATACATTAAATATATATTATTTCAAATACTCTATTTTTGAAAAGTCACTGGAGCTTATCGAAACACAAAACTTCTTATATTTTCAGAGGGAAGTTTTCTTATGAATGTTTTGGGGTCAAGTTCTTAGTTTTCATGCCTTGAATTGTAAGATTCTGTGGAAAATGACTAATATGAAGAAAAACACTTTATGAAATGATAATAGTTCCTTTGTCTTAAGCATACCTTAACACGATGCCTTAGGAAATGGAGAATTGTGATTTAGTGTGATAAAGTAAATGTGACTAACAAGGTAAAAGTCAACTATTTATTGAAAATTATGAAGATTTTATAATAATTTTGAGAGAAGCAAGTTAAGTTGGATGTTTATGTAGTTAGGCTTGGATACTTCTTTTCACAGGAATAGTGGGGAAAAGTTTATGGCAAACTCTATTCACCCATTCCAAAATAATGGGAACAAAATTTAGTATGTTTTTTTCTAGGCCACAATAACTGTCTTTGCTAATAATTCTCTAATTTTTCTTCTTTTAAGGAGCAGATAACTAAAGAGAGATGATTTGTTTATTGAAGCACAAAACTTCTTGTTATATTTTCAGAGGGAAGTTTTCTTATGAATGTTTTGGGGTCAAGTTCTTAGTTTTCTTTCCATGCCTTGAATTGTAAGACTCTATGGAAAAATGACTAATATGAAGAAAAAAATACTTTATGAAATGATAATAGTTCCTTTGTCTTAAACATACCTTAATACAACTAATAGTGGGGAAAAGTTTATGGCAATCTCTATTCACCCATTCCAGAATAATGGGAACAAAATTTAACATGTTTTTTTCTAGGCCACAATAACTGGTAATAATTCACTAATTTTTCTTCTTTTAAGAAGCAGATAACTAAAGAGAGATGATTTGCCTCATTTTTTATAAAGATTTTATTGTAAGTAATTTCTACATGCAACGTGGGGCTTGAACTTACAACCCCAAGATCAAGAGTCACATGCTCTACTGACTGAGCCAGCCAGGTTCCCCTATTTGCCTAATTTTTTTTTAAAGATTTTATTTATTTATTTGACAGAGAGGAGAGAGATCACAAGTAGACAGAGAGGCAGGCAGAGAGAGAGGGGGAAGCAGGCTCCCTGCTGAGCAGAGAGCCCGATGCGGGGCTTGATCCCAGGCCTCTGAGATCATGACCTGAGCCAAAGGCAGAGGCTTTAACCCTGAGCCACCCAGGCGCCCCTATTTGCCTAATTTTTTAAAAAAATCACTGGGTGCTATTGCAACTGATGAATTATTGAACACTACATCTGAAACCAATGATGTACTATATGTTGTCTAACTGAATTTAAATTAAAAAATGAAAAAATAAAAATAAAAAAAGTGAATGGAAATCTAGGATTAAAATGCCTTTTCTCTGAGTTTCTTATGAAATGATCTCAGGTCCAAATCTGTTAAAGCTACTGACATATTTTAAGTGTCATCCTGTTATTAATTATACTCTTAAACAAGCTACTTTCAAAAGCCACATGCATTTAAGCTTACCCTGAGGACGATTACCCTTCTTGCGAGCACCAAGCCTTTGTGCTTCATTTTCTGAGTCAATGTGGTGTCTTTCATTGTCAGATACAATCTTGTGCTCTTGTTCACTGTCAGACCACATGAGACATCTTTTCATCTCTTCATCCATTTGAAGTCTCTTATTTTCAAATATCAAACACTGTTCCTTCTCCATCTCCATCATTTGTGTTTCACTTTCAAACTCATTTTTTTGCAGATCATCCCTATATTTTCCAGAGCTACGCTGAAGTCTTTCAGACCTAAATTGATATCTTCTAGAGCTATCCCAACATCTACCAGAGTCAAAGTCCAATTTTTGTCTTTCAGAGTCAGTCAAACATCTTTTAGATTCAAACCTGAAGCCCATCCAGAATCCTTCCAAGTCAGAGGCCTTTTGGAAATCTTCAGCCTTCATCATGTGTTTCGTAGAATCAGAGACTATCCCCAGACTTTCAGAATCTAAGTCCATTGCACGTTTTTCAGACCAAGAATCCATCCAGTGCCTCTCAGTGTCAGCGCTGGCATCCATGATACATTCCACAGCTGCTGAGGCTAGCCCATATCTTTCTGAGTCTGAGTCCATCTCACATGGTTCAGAATCAGAGTCCGTCATATATCTCTTAGATCTAATCTTTTCTTGGTGTTTTTCTTCCCCCATCAGATGTACCTCAGATGCAGAAGCTGAGTCCATTCCATACCTATCCATGTCTGAGTCCATCACATCCCTCTTAGAATCAGAGAGCATCCAGTTTTGTTTGGTCTCCATCAATCTTTTTTCAGATTCTATCAGGCGTTTTACAGAATCTAGAGCTATTTGGCATTTTTCTGCCTTCAGCAGGTGTTTCACAGATGCAGAAGCAATTGGACATTTTTCCGAGTCTGAATCCACCTCTGATCTTTCATTGTCAGAGTTCAACACATATTTTTCAGAGTCAGAGTCTGCCAAGTATTTTTCTGAATCTGAGTCCATCCAGTATTTCAAAGAGTCAAAATCCATCTGGGATTGCTCAATTCCCTCTAGTTGTTCTGATTCTGTCAGGTCTTTCACAGATCCTGAAGCCATCTGGCATTTTTCTGCTTCTAGCAGGTATTTCATTGAGTTTGAGGCCATGGGACATTTTTCTGAGTCTGAGTCCATTCCCCACATTACTGATTCAGAATCTTTTGAGTGTTCTTCTAAGTCAGAGTCCAAACCAATGCCTCTATCAGAGTCAGAATCAATCACACATCTTTCAGAGCCAGAGTCCAGTGGGGGAGTGTAATTTTCAATTATTGTTAGGTCTTGGAGACTTTTATAGTCCAAAGAACCAGCTGAAGTTTCAGAAAATTTTGTATCAGAAGCTTCTGTTTCGGACTTGCTTCCTTCATCATGTGACATCATAATTGCTCTTTCATTACTTTAAGAAAAGACAAACATGAACACCTTAAAAATATTCATAAAACATTAAATGTCAAATGTTTTCTTTGTTGAAAAGTTCTCTTTAGGAAAATACTATAGAGTAAATATTTCTATCTATTAGACTGCAGAAAGCAAGAAACACCACCAACATTCTTGTGAAAAAATTGGAAGAATATCAGTGTAAGCAGATTTTATACTTACTTGCATTTACCCTCACATTAACTGTTCTCCATAACAGTTGAAAGTAATAGCTCGCCTAGTATACTTCCTTGCAATGTACTATTTTCTTGTCCCCGTCTAATTAATGCATCATTATTTTGGGAATTGAATATCATGTTAAAAATGTAGCAGAAAGTAAAACAAACTATTTTTATAATCTACTCCAAGTTAAGATTGTATGTTTGTAGATCTGGTTATTAGTGAGGCTTACCTTAGAGTATTGAGCCTTTCTAGGGAAAAATATTCAAATTTGTCAGGTGCTATTTCAATTGGAAGAGACACATGTTGAAGTAAAAATATAGGTTCACTTGATGTACTAGTTGTAGTTATTGGCTGCAAAGCAAAAGCGAAATAAATCATAAACCAAGTTATAATTTCTCAGTTGGATTTACCATGAAACACAGAACACTCAGGAATTTTGATTGAGGGGAAGATACCACTTAATTAGCTGCACTTGTGCTTAAGGGTAAGTCATGGTGAGAACCTCTTCCAAAGTAAAACTTCAGAATTAATACTTAAGTATAAGGGCAGACATGACAGATACATTATGAGGTATCTTTCTAGCCTCTACTTTTCCAAGAACTAATGGCCATTTCCAATGCTGCATTGGTACTCTGTTACTCAGTCCCTTGGTTGTATGTAGCTGGAATTTGACCCAAATTGGGGCAGATTCTCTTTCCTGGGGATTTAGAGTTAGAATTCAGAAGTTATTTGTTGGGGCGCCTGGGTGGCTCAGTCGTTGGGTGTCTGCCTTCGGCTCAGGTCATGATCCCACAGTCCTGGGATCGAGCTCTGCATCGGGCTCTCTGCTCAGGAGGAAGCCTGCTTCTCCCTCCTCTACTCCCCCTGCTTGTGTTCCCTCTCTCTCTGTGTCTCTCTCTGTCAAATAATAAATAAAATCTTAAAAAAAAACCCAGAAGTTATTTGTTTGTTATTCTTGTTGTTTTTCTGCTGGTTGTTTGAAATGGGGATAGGCAATCTCAGGCACCACAAAAAAACAATGTTTGTCATATGCCTAGAGAAGTAGGAAAAAAGTCAATTGTGTAGAGAATGTGAAGAATAAAACAGCTGTTATTAAAGGAAGTTGAAACAAGAGATCATATGCCTCTAGAGAAACAGATGAAAACATTTTTCTTGATTCCAGTTCCTAAGTATTAACTTTACTTTCTGCCCTTGAGTTCTTCATGGTAATCATGATCCTTGACTTGAATTCTTATCAGACCCTTTTGTTTTTGCTCAAGCTAGTATGAGTAGGGTTTTGTTCCTTTCAACCAAAAGGACTCTCATAGACATCATAATTGCTGTTAATATTTCATTGTCAGCTTCAAAGTAGAACATACCTAATAAGTATGTCTTTTAGGCAAAGAAAGAGTCCAAGCACAGGAGAAGAGAAAGTTGAAGAATGATCAAAATGAATTTTATCTATGCAAAAAGATTTATTCCATTTTCAATGAAATCTGAGCAAAAATTGTGGACTTATAACATGTAATTTAGGTATGATATAAGAAAAAATATTCCATGAGGTTTAATATACTCTATAATTGATTATAATAAAAGGTTTGGAATCTCCTGTCTCAGCAGATAATTGTGAAGCTCACATGAGATAATGATTAAAACACTCACTATGGAATTATAGAGTGCTGAACCGCCCAAGATTTTATTTTTTGCTCTACACCTAAAAGCTGATTGTAAGAGATGCCAAGAGAGTAAGGAAGTGACTCTTAATAATAGACTCTGTTTCCAGAAGAGTGGGAATAGGGATCTCACATCTAATGAGATGTGCCTACAAAGACAGTGGATAATGAATAACACTCCTCTTTCCTACAAAATGAAAACTTTCCATTTTTATTTTACAAGCCTCACAGTGCAACCTTCATACTGTGAGTGAAATAACTGGATATAATATAAACTAATCACTTCTTCATTTGACAATGTTGTCATCACTCCCTACTAAAATCTCTTTTAGTCATACGTATTTGTCAAACTACCCTATAACATATGAAAGATTAGTATGGCCCTAAAATGATCACAGACCTAAAAATGTAAGGGAATATTTCAAGTTACATGCCAAAGAACAATAAACACTATTATGAAATAACTACTTTCTCTTGGTCTGATTTTTTCTTATTCCATATACATATATATAATTCTTTCCTCAATTTTTTTCTAGTTATCTATTACCTTGGCAATATGCTTGAACTATAAGTTCTATATAACATGAGTATGATTTTATTATGCAAATATAAACCTTTAAGCTATCAATTCTCAGGTTTCCATCAGCAATACAATATCCACCAGCATTTTTCAATATTTCAACCTTTTATAGTAAGTGAGTCATGTTGCACTTTTACAAAATATATTGGAAAGGACACTCCAAAGAAAAATGAATTTATAGTAGGTGCCAAGTAATCTGTAAGCAAGATATTTATTTATTTTTATTTATTTTTAAAAGATTTTATTTATCCATTTAGAGAGAGAGTAAGAAAGAGAGAGCACAAGCTGGGGAAGGGGCAGAGGGACAGGGAGAGAGAGAAACTTAAGTCGACTCCACACTGAGCATGCAGCCCAATGTGGCTCTTGATCCCAGGACCCTGAGATCATGACCTGAGCTGAAATCAAGAGTTGGATGCTTAACTGACTGAGCCACTCAGGCACCCTAAACAAAATATTTATTTATTTATTTATTTATTGGAATGCTTCTTAGTATCTGTGATTGTGAAAGTATAAGATTATAAATTAAAATAGATGTATGTTTTATATAAAACATATTTATTCTCTATAAAAATTAAAGAGATACATCCTGATAGAAATTTTTAAATGTGAGAAATATATTATATTAAAGTAATTTTGATAAAAAGTTTCACATGGGTTTTGCCTTGGATTGTCTTCCAGCTCTTTCCTAGTACATTTATTGTATTGTAGGAATCAGCTACAGTGATACGATTAACAGTATGAGCTATGGAATTAGACTGAGCTGGGTTCGAATTTGGGCTTTGCTATTTATTATTGTGTGAACTTAGGAAAGTCACTTAACCTCTCTGTGGCTTTGTTTCCTTTTCAATAAAGTGAGGATGAAAGAGTTGATATGGATTTTGAACAGCAACGGAAACAACAGAACTAAAAGTCAACTTACTGAATGGGAGAAGATATTTGCAAATGACATCTGACAAATGGTTAGTAACCAAATACATAAAGAACTTACACAACTCAATGCAAAAAAAATAATCCAATTAAAAATGGGCAGACATGAACATTTCTCCAAAAAAGACATACAGATGGCTAACAGACACATGAAAAGATGCTCAATATCACTCATCATCAGGGAAATGCAAAACTACAATGAGATATCACCTCACACCTGCCAGAATGGCTAAAATCAAAAGCACAAGAAACAACAAGCATTGGTAAGAGTATGGTGAATAAGGAACCCTCTTGTACTGTTGGCGGGGATGCAAACTGGTTCAGCCACTGTGGGAGATGGTATAGAGGTTCCTTAAAAAAATTAAAAATAGAACTACCCTATGATCCAGGAACTTCCCTATTGGGTATTTATACAAAGAATATAAAAACACTAATTTGAAGGGATACATGCACCCCTATATTTATTGCAGAATTATTTACAATAGCCAAATTGTGGAAGCAGCCCAAGTGTCCATAGATAGATGAATGGATAAAAAAGATATGAGATACACACACACACACACACACACACACACACACACACACACACTGGAATATTAATTAGCCATATAAAGAAGGAAATCTTGTCATTTGCAACAAAATGGAGTTAAGAGAGTATAATACTAAATGAAATTAGTCAGAAAAAGACAAGTACCATATGATTTCACTCATATGTGGAATTTAAGAGAAACAAAAAAAATGAACAAAGGAAAAAAGGAGACAAACAAAAAAACAGACCCTTAACTATAGAGAACAAACTGGGGGTTGCCAGAGGGGAGGAGGGTGAAGGGATGGGTGAATTAGGTGATGGGGATTAAAGAGTACACTTATCATGATGAACACTGAGAAATGACTACAATCATTGAATCACTATATTGTACACCTGAAACTAATATAACACTATATGTTAACTACATTGGAATTAAAATTAAAAATAAAAAAGAGTTGATGTGAAGATTATAAGAGATACAATTGGATTATAGGATTATAACTGTTTAACACAATGGTAATTAATAAAGTGCTTTATATGTATTTATTGTTATTATTAATCATTCGTTGACAAATTATCTTTAAGTTATAATGTAGCTAAGAAAATTTTGCTCTATGGTAATTTGACTGAGTATTGGCTAGTATTTTTCTGAGTTAATTAGTATGTTAAAGGGTAGAAAAAGTTTAAAACATTTAGTGACTTAGAACATTCAGTTTTTGTTGCCTGCTTAGGGAGATAATGGGCTATGTGACTGATGCTTTGCCTGGTATTACTCAGAACATTTTCCCTTTCCAGTTAATTTAATTTATATTTATTTTGTTGGGTTGTTATAGAAGTAATTTTCATCCACAAAATTAGAGATTACATTCTGGTTGCTTCCTAGAACAGCTTTATATTTTGATATAGTCAATGAATAGAAAATAGCAGGTATGTTATACCATAATACATTTTTTAAGGCTGAGAGGACTAAAATTTTTAAAAAAATAAATCCTCCTTTCCCACTCAAATCAGACAATTTCAAATGAGAAGTAAGATGTAGTAATTAGACTTCATTGATTAGTGATCTGATGTCATGAACATTGGTTCAATATGCTTGGGAAGGTGTCCAATTGAATCACTCTACAGATGTTCATGCTTTCTGAAACATAATTATAGGGTCGCATCTTTCTTAAATGTTCTTAAGAGCATAAGACTGATGTAGAAGTAAGTTCTCCAACTGACAATTTATGGTATGTTTGTTATTACATGAAAATGGTAGAATATATGAGTAGCTAAAGACAAAAGATGTCTCATATTCACAAGGACAAAAACATAATTACCAAAGTCATGTATTGCAGTTATATTGATTTCACTGTTCAAAATTATAAGTTTGTTAGCCTAAATATTTCATTATGACCTTATTACAAGTATCAATATATGTGTTGATTGAATTTGACTCCCTAAAATAAAATGTAATATTTGTGAGCATCTAATAATTTATTTAATTTGGCCATTAATGACCTCAATTAAGGTAGAAACACTTAAAGGAAATAAATAGCTTTTCTGGTGAAGAAAAGCTAAGCAGTATAATTGCTGAATTTTCTATTTTTTCTCCATGTATTATAGTGCCTATAATATTTCAGATACAGTTCTTTGTGAATTCGATTCTAAAATAAGTTTACAAAACTTAAAACTTAAATTTGTTTCACCAGTTTTTATAAAATCAGGCCCAACTTTGTAACATAATACAGTTTTTGTACTTTTTTATTTTCATTGCTTTCTCTTGGTTCTTCTGTATTATTGACTAGTAGCAAGAAAGGCTACACAGGAAAGATAATGATACTGGATGCAAGGCCAGGGAATTAAGGCTTGGTATTATGTAGAAAATGTAGATGCTAGGGAACCACTAATCCTACTTCTTCTAGCACATCATACTTGAACTCTAAATATAAAAGGACTATGCTAGCTGCTGCAAAGGAACACCAAAATAAATCAAGCATGGATCTTCCATCAAATTGCTGCTACACAGGGTTATGGGAAGGACTAATATATTACTAGAAATAACAAATATCATAAAGAAAATACAGATAAGTATAGTAGGGGAAGCAAGGGAACATGGTATCTTGCTAAGTGTATCTTGTATATACTTAGTGGTACAGACGATATTCAAGCTTGAATTTAAAGATAGGTGGTGGAATCTAGGTATGCTTAAATGAGGGAGAAAGCATAACGAGCAACAAGCATGGGGAAAGGCACAGGAGTAACAAAGCACAGAGCATATAGTGTCAAATTGGCATGATCAAAGGGTGAGTGGAGACCAATGTAGGAAATATGTTTGGGAAGGGGGATTAACAATAGATTAGGGAAGACCTTAAAAGCCATTCCAAAGAATTTTGGCTGTGTTCTGTTGACAATTAGGGAAATATTGAAGGTTAAGGAGCACTGACATGATTACGTTTATGATTTGAGTAGATAAACACAGCAGCAGAGTATAAAATATGCTGATAAGGTATAAAACAAGGGAGAAAACCCAGGCAAATACTTTTAAAGGACTGCTGAAAAACTTTTTTAAAAAGAAAAAAAAATCTCTACATTTTCTCTCAGGCCCCTTATCTTCCCTTTCCAAAGGTGTATGTATCCCAATTACATTTTGTTCTTGTATTATATTTTTTATGTTATTTAACAGAGTTATGTAATATTCTCCCCAAGTGTCTTGCCCAATTAAAAAAGATATTATCAAAAAAAGGACTGCTGATTATAGTGGTATAAAGAATTTGACAACCTCTCTCTGCAAAATAAAAGTATATAAATGGGCAAAAGTAAGGAAGATGGTGGAAGAGTAGGAGGATCCTAAGCTCATCTCATCCAATGAACAAAACTAGATAACTATCAAATCATTTTAAATATCCCAGAAATCAACCTGACGACTGACAGAACAAACTTCACAACTAAAGGGAGAGAAGAGGCCACATTGAAAAAAGTAGGGCTTGTGGAGACATGCTGTGTTTTATGATAAGGGAATAAACCAGTATCCTAGCTCCCTCCCTAATTTTATCTTAAAAGAAGTCCATGAATCTCAAAAAATCCTAAATTGCATCCATAGTACCCAAAGGTTTACTGTACCTTTTTCTTACATATCAAATGAACACCAAGAAGCTTCTTATGACCAAGGCTTTGTTAACAAAAGTTGAATGGCTTTAAAAATGAAAATCTAACTAATGGGTCAACTTATTTATTCATGACATTCAGTTTCTATCAAACTTGGTGAATCAATTTACATCATAAAATGCTAAACCATTAGCGTTATAAGCTGCAACCTAAAAACAACTTTTTAGCTGCTCACCCAAACCCTCTCTCAACCCTGAGAGAAACAGAACATGGGTGCTGCAGAAGGGAGGGAGCAGTGATCACAGAGAAGGGTGAGAGAGAGTAGAGCACACAGGGGAATGCACAAGGAGAATATTTCCCCAAAGCTATTGTCTTAGAAAATGAGAGGTGCTGAATTTCATAAGTTCTTGCAATGAGTGAGGTTTAAAGCCTGGAGTATTAAAGGTCAGTGGGCACGGCTGGGATAGAGCTCTGAGGACACTGCCCTGGCTCAGGGAAGGAGGTAGGCAAGCAAACTGGGGCCAGACACATGGGAACAGCAATTTGAGAATGCCTGGGGCACACAGTAAGGAAATTACTCAATTCTTAGAGATTTTCCCTGAGAGGCAGCATTCACTGAGATGCCTCTCTGGGGACAAAGGAGCTGGCTGGAGCCATTTACCTCACTCAACCCCTCAGTATAAACAGAATCCTCTATGGGAAGCAGCAATGCACCACTGGCTGCCTAATCTGTTTACACCAAGGCTTACACCCCTGTGCTCTAGCGGGACTGCCCTTCTCAGCCAAGTTTGCCTCAGTCCAAGCAAGGTGGACACCTCCCTTAGAAGACCAGCACAAGCCCCTGCCCACACATATCTAAACCTGGAGTTTTAAAGGTCAGCAGTCTTGGCTGGTATAGAGCCCAGAGAGTACTGCTCTGTTCCTGGAGAGAAGGAGGCAAAAAACTCAGAGGCAGACAGCATGGAAACAGCTATCTGAAAAACATTTGGTATATACAGGGGGAGATTATTCTCTCTTTTCAGAGTGCTTCCCTGAGAGGTGGTATACACAGAGAAACCTCTCCAGGGACATAGGAACTGGTTGGTGGCATTTCCCTCCCCCGCCCCTCAGCATAAACAAAAATCTAGCTGTGGTAAGCAGAGTAGCCTCAAAGCTGGCTGCAAACAAACTTACGACAAACCCCATCCCCTGTGCTCTGGCTGCACTGCCCTGCTCAGTCAAGCTTACCTCAGTCCCAGTGCAGTGGGCCCCTCTCCCAGAAGACCACCAAAAAAACTCTGCCCATAAGAGGTCTCATGACCATAGAATTCCACAGGGACTCAGTTCTAATGGAAGTAGTATGAGGTCTCATTTCACAAGCAGACCAGAGCATACCTAGTTAAAAATCTCCACGTTCTGGCCAGGGACTAAACAGTGTCCACAAGAAGCAAGGATACAGATGACTGACATGAAAGAGCAGCAAAAACACAACAGCAGAGTGCACACAGTACACACCAGACACATTCCCTGAAGTGCCAGCCCCTGGACACCACATATCCTCTTCTTCATAATGCCACTACATTCAGGAACAGGAAATATAACTGACTTTTCTAACACAGAGAAGAAGGCAGAGAATTAGACAAAATGCTAAGATGGAGGAATTCATCTCAAAAGAAAGAACAAGATAAGGCCATGGCCACAGAGTTAAGTGAAATAGATATAAGTAACATGCCTGATGGAGAATTTAAAGCAACAATCATGTATCTGGGCTTGAGAGAAGAACAGAAGACCTCAGGGAGACATTTACCACAGAGATAAAAGAGTTAAAAAATAGTCAGAAATGAAGAATGAAATAAATGAGGTTGGAAACAGGCTTGATGCAACAAATGGCAAGCTGGGAGAAGCAGAGGAAGGAATTCATGATATAGAAGACAAAATAAAAAAAAAAGAAGACAAAATAATGGAAAATAAGCTGAAAAAAAGAAAGGAGAATTATGCAACACGAGAATAGGCTTAAGGAACTGAGTGACTCCATCAAATGAAATAACATTTGTATAATAAGAGTCCCAGAAAAAAAGAGAGAGAAAAGAGGGCAGAAAATTTATTTGAGGAAATAGTAGCTGAAAACCTCACTAATCTGTGGAAGGACACAGACATCTAAATCCAGGAGGCACATAGAACTACCAACAAATAAGAAAAAAAAAAAAAGGAGGCCAACACCAAGACATTTTGTATTAAATTTGCAATATATACTGATAAAGAAAAACATCTTAAAAGCAGTAAGACAAGAAGTCTTTAATTTGCAGTGGAAGACCCGGAAAGCTAGCTGGAGATTTCTCAATAGAAACTTGGCAAACCAGAATGGAGTGGCAGGATATTCTCAAAGTGCTGAGTGGGAAACATCTGCAGCCAACAATACTCTATCTAGCAAGGCTATCATTCAGAATGGAAGTAGAAATAAAGAGTTTCCCAGACAAATAAAAACTAAAGGAGATCATGACCACTAACTCAGTCCTGCAAGAAATATTAAACAGCAAGTTTTGAGTGGAAAAGAAAGACCAAAAGTGACAAAGACAAGAAAAGATCAGAGAAAATCCCCAGAAACAGTGACAAAGCAAGTAATAAAATGGCAAAAATACATATCTATCAACAATCACTCTGGGGGTGCCTGGGTGCCTCAGTAGGTTAAGCATCTACCTTTGGCTCAGGTCATGATCCCAAAGTCCTGGGATCTAGATCCATGTCCAGCTCTCTGCTCAGCAGGGAGCCTGCTTCTCCCTTTCCATCTACCTGCCACTCCCTCTGCTTGTGTTCTCTCTCTCTCTGTCAAATAAATAAATAACATCTTTAAAAAAATAATTACTCTGAATGTAAGTGGACTAAAGGCTCCAATCAAAATACACACAGTGTCAGGGTGAGTAAAAACAAAAAAACAACCCTCCCCCCAAAAAACAAGGCTCATCTATATGCCACCTATGAGAGACTCATTTTAGACATAAAGACACTTGCAGATTGAAAGTGAGAGGGTGGAGAAACATTTATCATGCAAATGAATGTCAAAAGAAAGCTATAGTAGCCATACACATGTCAGACAAACTAGACCTGAAAACAAAGACTGTAAAAAGAGGTGAAGAAAGGCACTATATTATAATAAATGGGAGTTGCAACATGAAGATCTAACAATTATACATATTTATGCACCCAGCATAGGAGCACCCAAATACATAAAGCAATTAATAAGAAACATAGAGAATCTAACTGATAATGGTACAATAGTATTAGGGGAATTTAATACCCCACTGACATCAATGGACAGATCATCTAAGCAAAAAATCAACAAGGAAAAAATGGCTTTGAATAACGCACTGGATCAGATGGACCTATCAGATATATTCAGAACATTTTACCCTAAAACAGCAGAACACACATTCAAGTGCACATGGGACATTTTGCAGAATAGATAACATATTAGGTCATAAATCAGGCCTCAACAAATACTAAAAGATTGAGATCATAGCATTCACATTCTTTGACCACAATGCTATGAAACTGGAAGTGAACCACAAGAAAAAAATGGAAAGACCATAAATACATGGAGGTTAAACAACATCCTACTAAACAATGAATGGGTCAACCAAGGAGCATAAGAAGAAATTTAAAAATACATGGACACAATGAAAATGAAAACACAACAGTCCAAAACCTTTGGGATGCAGCAAAAGTGGTGCTAAGAGGGAAGTATATAGCAGTACGAGCCTACTTCAAGAAGCAAGGAATATCTCTAATAAATGACCTACCCTTAACACCTAAAGCTTAAAGCCAGAAGAAGGAAGGAATTAAAAAAGATTAGAGTGGAAATAAATGATATAGAAACAAAGAACAAACACACAGAAGAACAGATTAATGAAACCAGGAGTTGGTTCTTTGAAAAAATTAATAAAACTGATAAACATCTAGCCAGGCTTATCAAAAAGAAAGAAAATGATCCAAACAAATAAAATCACAAATGAGAGGAGAAATAACAACCAATACCACAGAAATAAAAGTATAAGAGGATATTATGAAAAAGTATATGACAACCAACCATACAACTTGGAAGAAATGGATAAATTCCTAGAAACATAAATTACCAAAACTGAAACAGGAAGAAATAGAAAACTTGAACAGACTAATAGCCAGCAAAGAAATTGAATCAGTAATCAAAACTGTCCCAACAGAAGTCCAGGGCCAGATGGGTTTCCAGGGGAATTCTACCAAATATTTAAAGAAGAGTTAATACCTATTCTCAAACCAGTCCAAAAAATAGAGAAGGGTGGAAAACTTCCAAACTAATTCTATCAGGCCACCATAACCCTGATACAAAACCAGATAGACTGCACTCAAAAAGAAATTACAGGTCAATCTTCCCAATAAACATGGATGCAAACATTCTCAATAAAAAGCTAGCAAAAGAAATCCAACAATACATTAAATCATTCACCATAATTAAGTGTGATTTAGTCCTGGGTTGCCAGGGTGGTTCAATATCACAAATCAATCAATGTGATACATCATATTAATAAAAGAAAGGCTAAGAGCCATATGATCATTTCAATAGATGCATGAAAAGCATTTGACAAGGTACAATATCCATTCATGATAAAAACCCTCAACAAAGTAGGGATAGAGGTAACATACCTCAACACAATAAATGCCATATATAATATATATAATTCATTAGGTGGCACAAAGATTAAACAAATCATCACTTATAAAATGATTATCATAGTGTCCAGTACGTAGTAAACACTCTATAGATGAAAGCTAGTATTACTACTTAGACTTAAAATTCATTGAGTGCTTCTTTGGCAACAGATGACAGTCCATGTAACTACACTCAAAAAGTATGTGGAGCAGGGGCGCCTGGATGGCTCACTTTAGCCTCTGCCTTTAGCTCAGGTCGTGATCCCAGGGTCCTGGAAATGCCCTGCACTGGGCTCCCTACTCAGTGGGGACTCTGCTTCTCCCTCTCCTACGGCCCCTCTTCCCTGCTCCTGCTCTCTTTCTTGCTCTCTATCTCAAATAAATGAATAAATCTTTAAAAAAGTATGTGGAACAAAGACTTTAGTAAATTAAAAATGGATTAAAGACCTAAATGTGAGACTTGAAACCATAAAAATCCTAGAGGAGAAAAGCAGTATCTTGTTTGACATTTGGCCACAGCAACTTCTTTCTAGACATATCTCCGAAGGCAAGAGAAACAAAAGCCAAAATAAACTACTGGGACTTCCTCAAAAAAAAAAAAATAATAATAAATAAATAAGTAAACTTCTGCACGGTGAAGGAAATATTCAATGAAATTAAATGACAACCTTTGGAATGGGAGAAGATATTTGCAAATGACATATCTGATAATGGGTTAGTATCCAAGTTATATAAGGAACTTATAAAACTCAACTCCCTCTATATGTTACACTTGAAACTAATATTACACTGTATGTTAACTAAATGGAATTTAAATAAAAACTTAAAAAGTAATAAAACAAATTATCCTCATTTAAGACTTCATACCAAATTATCTCAATGAAATTATTTTTTTTCTAAAATGTGAATTCAACTTCAACTTAGAGCTAGAGAGGCTTAAAAGAGAAAAGCATAAATATTTTTAAAAAGATTTTATGTATTTATTTATTTGAGAGAGAGAGAAAGAGTGTGATGGAAGAGATCACAAGCAGGGGGAAGGGTCAGAGGGAGAAGCCGACTCCCCACTGAGCAGGGAGCTCGATATGGGTCTCCATCCCAGGACTCTGGGATCATGAACTGAGCCGAAGGCAGATGCGTAACCAACTGAACCACCTAGGTGCCCTGAAAAGCATAAACATTTTTATAAAAATATCTCAATAATGAAATTTGCAGTGTTTCCTTATAATACTTTTAATGCATACAGATACTTATTCAAGAAAAAAAAACATGAATAGATGGTTTCACTGGTCTTCCTGAAACTGTTTAAATGTTAGTTTTTAAATTTGGCCAACTATGTTTAAACCCCTTGCAAAATCAATTACTTAATGGAAACAATTCTTGAGAGCAACTGGATATAATTTTGGGAGGCAAAGTAAAAGTTGTTTTGAATATTATAGATAACAACAAATGTTTGCCTTTAACTTGCACTGAGCATATTATTTTTGTAAATTACCAAGAAGACAAGTTTAAAAGAAAGAGAGATTAAGGGAAGGGACAAGATGAATAGACTTCCCCTTGCCTATAAGGTCTTACCTCATTTTCTCCAAGGAAATCTAAATCCAGATTAAATCTTACTCTATGAAAAATTTTTGGATTAGCAGTTTTATTTCTTTTGAATTTCTACAATACTTATTTTTTTGTAGTTTTGGACAATCATCAACTGCTTTATATTAGTAGCTGGTGAGTCTAATCTGTTTCTAAAACTTGTTATGCCTGGCTCGCACAATCTCTTAAAACACACTTGAATTTGAATCCAGCTACTCAAGCCCATGCTTCCTGGTCCACATCTTTCCAAATCACCTCCAATTTTTATATATCTAGCCTGCTTCAATTACTTAAGATACTTTCCTGGACTCTAAAGTTATCTGATTATAACCCATGAATTCAAGTTTTGATTTCTATCTATAATGTAAGTTACTAGGAAAGAAAAACTCATAATTTTTACTCTCATTTTTTTAAATCAATGACTTTAAATAATAGTCAAAACTAAGGAGGAAGCTCTATACACAGATATTGGGTGCATGAGTGGATGAATATTAGATTAAAACAAAGTTAAGGAAAAAACAGAAGAATTATATATCTATTATTTTTTTTTCTAGTTATCAATTTGCTGACAAATCCCTAAGCCATAGCTATAATATCTCTGAACGATATTTGAAAATGTTTTCTATAGATCAACTAACTAGTCTATATCAACATTTAGGTTATTAGTTTGTAAAACTTACAGTGTGATTTTCCCCTGCAGCCTTGGTGACTATTGATTACATACTAAGTTGCTGAGCTGCAAATTATTATTCTTTGTTAATGGAAATACTGGCAATTAAAAAGATCATATTGATTTATGCCAACTCACAAACTCTGGAAGCAGTATTAAAGGGATACATATGACTTATCAATGTAGCAAAATCCTATTAATAGGTCAGTTCTTCATTTTTCTCTCTTCTTATTGGTCATGATTAAACTTCTATTTACAGTGTTCAAAATGTATTTGTAAAAATAGATAAAAACAAATTATACATTTCTGTTTAAGAATAAGAAAAACTTTCAAAAAGAATTAAGCATACAGGAATACATTTAACCGAGGAGATGAAAGATCTGTACACTGAAAACTATAAAGTACTGATGAAAGAAATTCAGGAAGACAGAAATAAATGGAAAAATACCCCATATCCATGGAATGCAATGAATAACATTTTTTTAAAAAGACTTTATTTATTTATTTGACAGACAGATAGAGAGCACAAGTAGGCAGAGCAGCAGACAGAGGGAGAGGGAGAAGCAGGCTCTCCACTGAGCAGGGAGCCCAATGCAGGGCTTGATCCCAGGACCCTGGGATCATGACCTGAGCCGAAGGTAGCCGTTTAACCGACTGAGCCACCCAGGCGCCCCTGCAATGAATAATATTAATTAAAAATGTCTATACTACCCAGTTATCTACAGATACAATAAGATTCTTGTCAAAATTCCAATGGCATTTTTCATAGAAATAACAATCCTAGAATTTATATGGAACTACAAAAGACCCTACATTACCAAAGCATTCTTGAGCAAGAACAAAGTTGAAAGCACCACACTTCCTAATTCCAAACTATATTACAAAAGTATAGTAGTCGAAACAATATGTTACTGACATGAAAACAGATACATAGACCAATGGAACAAAACATAGAACTCAGAAATAAACCCATGGATAAATAGTCAATTATTTTTTTTAAGATTTTATTTATTTGTCAGAGAGAGAGAGTGAGAGAGCACAAGCAGGGGGCGTGGCAGGCAGAGAGAGAAGTAGACTCCCAGCTGAGCAAGGAGCCCAATGCAGGACTTGATCCTAGGACACCGAGATCATGACCTGAGCCTAAGGCAAGTGTTTAACCAACTGAGCCACCCAGGTGTCCCTACAGTCAACTATTTTTGACAAGGGCACCAAGAATGGGGGGGAAGGATAGTCTTTTCAATAAATGGTATTGGGAAAACTCAATATTCTCATATGAAAGAATGAAATTGGACTGCTATCTTCCACTATACACAAACATCAGTTCAAAATGGCTTAAATATTTAAATAAAAGATTGAAACTGTAAAACACCTAGAAGAAACATAGGGAAAAAGCTTTTTAACTTTGGCCTTAGAATGATATTTTGAGTATGACACAAAAAGCGCAAACAATAAAAGTGAAAGCAAGTGGGATTACATCAAACTGAAAAGTTTCAGCAAAGGAAAGGAAACAATCGACAAAACACAAAAAGCAACATTTAAAATAGGAGAAAATATTTGCAAACCGTATATCTGATACAGGTTTAATATCCAAAAAATATAAGTAACTCCTACAACGCAATGGCAAAAAAAAAAAAAAAAAATTAAAACTTGGGAAAGGACCTGAATAGACACTTCTTCAAAGAAAACATATAAATGGACAACAGGTATAAACAGGTACAATGGTTGATAAGAATCTACGAGACTAGTGAATAAATTGGCAAATATTTATGTTGTAAGCTCTAATTTTTATCTTAGGTTGGTGAAGGATAAACTAAGTCCATTCTCTGATGGAGGCTAAGTCTGGTTAACAAAGAAGTATCTCCACATAAAATAGAAATAACAATATGAAGTAGTATATAAGGACAAACTTTTATGACATTCTATGGGAGGTGGAATGATCAGTAAAGACCTCATGGAGAAGGTAGATATTTATTTGGGAGAGAGAGAGCATTAAGACTATCAGAGAGAATAGAGTTTGACATTTCCAGAAAGATGAAATGGTTTGAGCAAAGGCAAACAGGAAGGAATGTATATGGTGAATTCTAAGTTGAGTAAGAAACCCATTAAGGCAGGAGCAGAAAACGAAACACACAAAACAAAAATCACTAATAGGATTTTTGACAGACCAGTGTTGTCATTTTAGTACATGGTTTTGATTTACAACAGAAAACATCTGGAATTAATTTGCAGGTGATGGAGAGCCATGAAACGGTTTGAGTAGGAGAATGACACTCTATCACAAAGTAGTGTTTATAGAAAGAATAATCTTTTTTTTTAAGAATAATCTCTATGTAGTGCATAAAATGGATTATCAATTTGGAAGTTAGATGGACTTGAAAATTATGAATGATCAATATTAATAAAAAATACAAAAATCTGTGGACAATGGCTGTGGAATTTAAATTTATAACCCACTACATGGCCTTATCAGAGTATTTATATTCCCAATAACCTACCATGTTTCGGGCAATACAACAACAAACAACAACAACGAAATTTGGTTTGCTATCAAAGAATGATTCACACTCAAGGCAAAGTATACTTTGAAGACTCAAGCCACAATAGGTTATGTAAGTCTGTCTTCAGAGGATAAAGGACACATATAATAGAGTATATAAGCGCCACAATAGGTTATGTAAGTCTGTCTTCAGAGGATAAAGGACACATATAATAGAGTATATAAGCATATGATCAACATATGGCAAAAAAAAAATCTGTCAAAGTGTGGTTGGTGCTGTATTTTTTTAAAGATTTATTTATTTATCAGAGAGAGACAGCTGGTGGGGAGGGGGTGGAGGGTCAAAGGGAGAGAATCTTCAAGCAGACTCCTCACTTAGCAAAAGAAGACTCCTCACTGAGCACAAAGCCTGACACAGAGCTTGATCTCATGGCCCATGAGATCATGACATGAGCTGAAATCGAGTCAGATGCCCAACCCCAACTGACTGAGCCCCCCTAGAGCCCCATGTGGTTGATGTTTTAAATGAGAAAAATTCACTTGAGAATGCTCTGATTTAATTTCACGGATGCCTTTTGACATCTCACAAGATGTTTCTCATCACCAGTAATGTGTTGCTGGTCCTCATTTTTTATTTAATTGAAAAGTTATGTACATTAAAAGGCAAAACCAGGTGGTAATAGCCTTTTCCGTTAGAACTACAGGAACCAATAATAACGTAACCCAATGAAAAATGATGAAAATTCTGTTTTCATCAGGAAGAATCACAAAATGTAATAGGATTTTAAAGGTGGTTATTTTTCAGTGAAGGGACTCTGTGACCTTTCTCAATGCAAACAGCCTCTTAAAAGGAGGTATTTAATATTTGGCACTGTACTTTAACCATTCAGAAAATTAGCTAACTCTAATATTGCCAATAATCCCACAGACTTGCCTTGATTTAAGATAGGTCAATCCTCATAAGCTTTTCTGGCAAAAGAGTGGGGAAACCAAATGGAATTTTGTTTTGGAGTGAGCTGATTATAAGGCTTCCATAAGAAAATGCTAGGCAATATAGAAATAATATAGCATATTGAATAAAAGCATGAGCTCTGTAGTCAGATTGCCTGTCATTTAATAGCTATGTCATTTGGGATATGTTATTTAAATTCTATGTGGTTCAGTTTCTTCATCTGTAAAATGGAGAAATAATAATTAAATAAAAGTAATATATGGTAACAAATGGTAGCTACACTTGTGGTGAGTATAGCATAACATATAGAAAGTTGAATTACTATGTCGTACATCTTAAACTAATATAACACTGTGTACCAACTATACTCAAATAAAAAATTAATATATAATTCATTAGGTTGGTATACAGATTAAATAAATCATCACTTATAAAGTGATTATCAAAGTGTCCAGCACATAGTAAACCCTCCATAAATGATTGCTATTATTATTACTCAGACCTACATTTCATTGAGTGCTTCTTTGGCAACAGATGACACAGTCTATGTAACTACACTCAAAAAGTACGTGGAACAGACTTTAAGTGTTTCTGAAAAGTAAAAATATCTTTCATTGTTCTAGTGATAAATCTAGTGATTAGATCAATTATTTCTCTTTATATACCCTTAGGTTTACATCTCCTGTGAAGAGACTATGAAGCCAAATAACTGAGGCATCATCATTACATGGGCATGGGTTTTTCCTTTCATAGTCATTTACACACATATAGTCAGCAGCTTCCAAGCAAAAAGCACCTCTAAAGTGTGGAACACACAGGACTTGGCAAAAAACAAAAATGACTGATGATAAAACTTTTTGAATTAGATGTCAATTAGCACTACTTTTGGTCTTGATCACCTAGGTTTTAAAGATTAATAAGCCAATGAGAAATGCCTTATCCACATTTTCCCTTTAGAGTTGGCTACTTGGCACTGCATAGCCCCCATATCCTAAGAAGAACTTGAGATTTATTTCTATCTTTCAAATGTTTCGTTATAACATTGATAATAGGTGGTTTCTATGGAACTATAATCAACTGTGTATCTTGTTATCTTAGAAATAAATGTTGTAAATTATATGATGAAAAAATTGCCAATATGTGTTTATGTGATTCTTTTTTTTTTAAGATTTTATTTATTTATTTAATTAATTAATTAATTAATTTATTTGACAGAGAGAGAGAGAGAGATCGCAAGTAGGCAGAGAGGCAGGCGGGGGGGCGGGGAAGCAGGCTCCCTGCTGAGCAGAGAGCCTGATGCGGGGCTCCATCTCAGGATCCTGAGATCATGACCTGAGTCGAAGGCAGAGGCTTTAACCCACTGAGCCACCCAGGCGCCCCAAGTTTATGTGATTCTTAATTGAAGCCTGAGCTGATTAGACAGAATGATTTATTATTTCCTAATATGTTATATTTCAGTTCATATTTTGTGGGAATGTAAGTGAGGAATTTCTGGATATTATCTGTGAAGTTGCTTCTATTAAAGTAGCTAAACAATTTTATTTTTCTTGTACTTACATGTTATTTAATAAACATGTTTCCAAATTGATTAAATAACAAGAATCAGGTAACTAAATAAGAATGTCAATGTGAGAAACTCACTTTGTGACTGTGAGGTAGAGGCTGGAAGAATCTAGTTACTTTACAGTCTTGCCAGAGGGGCCAGGAATATTCTAAGATGTAGTCCCTGTACATTTGTGTCCTGGAAGAGTAAATAATCCCATCTCATTAGGACTGGATTCTGAGATCTCCTTTCCTTGGAGAGAAGGATGGATGTGACTGAATAAAAATACCACAACCTACTGTGTTAATCAGGATTTTTTGGACTTGTGTTTTTATATTCTCTGAACCTAGAGGATGAAATAGTATATTCAGTTTACTCACTCTTGTTTATGATTTTCTGGACTGCCCTTATTCTGGGACCTTGTCCATTCATTCATCCATCCATACTTACATACATTTAATCACATATTCACTTATTCAACAAGCATTAAAATCCTACCATGTTTAAGGTACAGTGGTATTTGCTGTAATTACAAAAAGCAATAAGAAAACATGACACAGACTGACTAGAATACAGTGTGATGAGTTTTTGACAGGATTATTTACAAATTACCACATGATCACACACAAAAATAATCTGATTAATTCTACTGATGGTTTCAGGTAAAATATCACAAGAGAAGTGAGATTTGAACTAAAAGTTGAAGAATGAGTAATAATTGCCCAGGCAGAGAAGGAAGGGTCAGGAAATCCAAGTACTGAGAAAAATATGAACAAAAGGCAAAAAGATGGCAACGTATGGAGTATTTGCTGATGCAGGAGTGGTATAGTATAGCTAGGAGACTAGGATGCGGAGTTGCAGGAGATGAGGTTGGATATTTGGTTAGGGTTATATTCTTAAGGGCTATGTATATCATGCCAAGAATAGGAGCTAGTAAAAACAACAGAGAATCAGAGAAGGTAAAAAAATAATTTCAGAAAAAGAAATTGTTACATTAAGTTTCAAGGAAGAGTCAACAGAGTCAAATGACATATATTAGCCTACATTTACTTAGGAAGTAAAGAACTCAGATAGTCATAAATAGCAGTTAGGCAATCTGTTCAATAAATTATTAAATAAATGAATGAATCTTGAATTGTTTTTGTAAGATTACTGAAAGGGAATCTTAACTAGAGCCTATGGTGGAATGATTTTATTTGAGTTCAAATACTGTAATGAAACAAATTCTATCTAGGTTCCTGAATTCAAGCTACATGTAGAATATTACTTAAATGGTAAAGTTTATGTATTTATTCCTCCAATAGTTAGCTTCTCAATGCTCTCTAATGGAGAATTCAACCGACTCACCATTGATAGATGTTGAGTTGGAGGCACACAGTCAGGTCCATGTTCTGAGAAACTCATTGCTTCAGGTTCAGTGGCAATTGGCTAAAAGCAAAGTGAAAAGCCCATTAAACATTAAGCCTAATGTGCTGTAAAAAGGAAACCACAGTTGTTTATGAAAGCCTCAGTCATCTTAATTAGCTTTTTAATATTTTTCTGAAAAGACATCAGATTATAAACTATGCACATGTGCAATCATGATTACATAAATAATCAACATTCATTCAGTGTTTTTTTATACATCTCGCATTATTCTATGTTAACTTCTTTAATTCTCACAGCCACCTTATGATTTAAGTACTATTCCTCTGCATATTTAACAGATGAGGAAACCAAGACCTAGATAATTACATTAACTTGGCCAAAGTCACACAGCTTATAAGTAATGGAGCTAGGATTTGAACTGAAGTAGTCTGGTGCTGGAGCCCACACCTTTAATTACTAAACCAGCCTAATAAATATATGTCTAAATTTGTATTACAAAGATATGAATGGATTTATTTAACAAACCTTATGGAGTGCTTACTATATGCCAGGCTGTTTTTTTAGTGTTTTATAAATATTAACTCACTTTGTTATGGCTTAGTGTCATATTAATATTGTTTCACTTAATAAGAACATTTGGAGAAATATACTATGTAGGAATATATAGGATCATTTTAAATTCCCTTCTATTCCTGGAAAAAATTCAAGATTAGTAAACTTCAAAAAGTTTATATAAATGGAAAGAAGATTTGTCAAAAATGGGATATTTTGTGTGTGAAAAATCAACTAGAGGGTATAGAGTTGGATTAGATTATTTTATTAACACTTCAAAACTGAGTTTAAGATATTAGCATCTCGGATTATATGAAAAGCATTAACCTTAACACAGTCTGAGATTAGTTCATATCAGAATTAACAGCTTTAAAGCTAGTCAATGATGGCATTATAAAATAGATGTTTGTCTCAGTTGTCTTCTGATTACTTTATCTATTTACTTTCTCCAATATTAACTTCCAATTTCCCTTAGCCTTTGTTGATGCTAATTCTACCACAGCTGTGATTTCTTTCATGTCACAAAATGTGATCTGATACATTTATTATAGTGCTATATTCTAAGAACATTTCAAAAGAAGAATTTAATGTAGGGAGAGTGTACTATTATGTAAATGAATACATGCTTAATTGTAGAGAAGACACTTTGGTTGGAAAACCTAGTTCACTTGAAAATAAGACCAAACTTAGAGAGCAATAGTTGCTTAGTATTACTTTATGTGGTCAACTAACTTTACTATCTAAGTGGCAATTAAGTATGTATAATAGTTAACAGCATAGCATTTGGAACCAGTGGTCTTGAATTCTGGCTCTGACATTTATAACCTGTGTACCTTTGGGCGAGTTAAACTCTTTAAGCTTTGGTTTCCTCATTTTTAAAATAGGAATACTATTATTACCTTCCTCACATGGCTGTCATGTAGATTAAAAGAGATAATGTGAATAGAGTGTTTTGTACACAGACACCACAAACTAACACTTATCAGTATTTGTCCTCAGCATATACAAATATTACATAATAAATAAATTTACAAAGCAATTGTGAAAGATATTAATTCTTTAGGAAAGGCCTCAATGATTGTGATAAACTAGGCCATAAAAATTATTAGTGGCATGGGGCGCCTGGGTGGCTCAGTGGGTTAAAGCCTCTGCCTTCAGCTCCGGTCATGATCTCAGGGTCCTGGGATCGAGCCCCACATTGGGCTCTCTGCTCAGCAGGGAGCCTGCTTTCCCCTCTCTCTCTGCCTGCCTCTCTGCCTGCTTGTGATCTCTCTCTGTCAAATAAATAAATAAATAAAATCTTTAAAAAAAATTATTAGTGGACAATTGGAAAAATATACTATGTATTACATATGTTGAGGAAAAATGATACTTTTTAATGTTAGAGTGGGCTACATTTTATTTTATTTTAGCTCAGTACAAAAGGGTCTTTCTCTTTCATTCTTTTTCTAATTTACTCCTTGTAGAAATAAATAATATGGGTTGAAATTAATTGTCAGGTCTATGTATGAATCGGAAAAAAGTCAGAAATGGTATGTATTAAATGGTTAATAGTGACTGCCTCTGGGGGAGAGCCTTTCACTTTTTACTTCATATAACTTTAAAAAAATGGTGGTAAACATAACCAATCAATAAATCATTTGAAAATAAACCATGAAGTTTAATTTTAGTTGAGAAAGAAATAAAATAACATTTGGGTTAGAAATTAAAGCACTTTATATCCTGTTTAGTGACCATATATAAATATATATGCACACACACAATACATAACACAAATATTACTATATAGTATATAGTATATGTAATATATACAATACATATCGTATAATATATATTATACAATGTGCAATATTACATATCATATAATGTGTATTATACATTAATTGTACATTAATAATATATTTTATAATATACCTGCATATTATAGTATATTTGCTATTATATATTCATACTATATACTATATAACATATACAATAGATTTATAACCACAAAAATAGACATTTTTTCCCTTGTATTAGCAGCACAGATTCAAGGATACAAATTAGTACTTAAAAGATGTATGGTTATTAAGAAGGGCACATGTTGTGATGTACACTGGATGTTATACGCAACTAATGAATCATTGAACACTACATCAAAAACTAATGATGTACTATATGCTGCTAACTGAACATAATAAAAGAGATGTATGTTTTTCATATGGTTAGCCGATAAAGTTTTTTTTAAAAATGTGTAAGCATTTAAGAAAAGATTTTTTCTTCTTTACTTTAAATTGATTATAATTAATAAATATACTGTATTAACAAAACAGTTAACAGAATAAAGCACTTTTTTCTTAGTAGCTTGTTACAAGGCTAGTTTCTGAATCTTAATAGACATGTGTAATCAGTTACCAAAACCTTATTTATTTATTTACTTATTTATTTAAAATATTTATTTATTTATTTTAGAGAATGTGAGAGGGAGAGGGAAAGAGACAGTCTCAAGCAGAATCCCCGCTAAGTGCGGAGACTGATGTGAGGCTCAGTCCCATGACCCTGAGATTATGAACTGAGCCAAAATCAAGAGTTGGATGCTTAACCAACTGAGCCACCCAGGCACCCCTATCAAAAACATATTTGTGTTGCATGAACAATGAATCTTGGAACACTGAAAAAATAAAATTAAATTTTAAAATATTAATGGAAAAAAAACAAAAAACAAAAAAATATTTAAAAGGGACACTTTGGAAATTAATTTGTATTCAATAGTATTTATCATAAATGAAAAGACAGAAAACATTTCAAAAGAACAAGCCATTTTTTAAAACTAGGCACTAGGGGCGCCTGGGTGGCTCAGTGGGGTAAAGCCTCTGCCTTCAGCTCAGGTCATGATCTCAGGGTTCTGGGATCGAGCCCCACATGGGGCGTTCTGCTCAGCAGGGAGCCTGCTTCGCCCTCTCTCTCTGCCTGCCTCTCTGCCTACTTGTGACCTCTCTCTCTGTCAAATAAATAAATAAAATCTTTAAAAAAAATAACAATAAAACTAGGCACTAGCTAAGTTTTCACATATCAACCACTAATTAGATTGCCAGCATCTCAAGGGCAGAAGCCATATTGTATTTATTTTTGCTCTTTATTCCTAGCACGTAGTAAGGGCTTCATAAACATTTGTTGAACTAAACTAAATAATAAAGTCAAAGAACTAAAAATGCACTAATATAAAAGAAATACATCATATGATTCAGGAATATTATAAGAGCTTTTAATAATAGAAACTGAAAAAAAATCTTCCAATGAAATTTGGAACAAGACACTGTCTCATGGGCCCACAGAAAATGTCAAATTTAGTATGTGTGAATATCAGAGCCATACAAAATTTAAGAGCTGAGAGATACTGGACATGACAACCTGTTTTTTCATTTTGCAGATAAGAACACTAAGACACAGGGAGAGTAAGCAAATCACTCAAGGTCACACAGCAAAAAATATTACAGAGATGAAAACCTGAGTTATTAATTTTCTAAATTAAACGTAGTACATAGTGTGACAGAGAATAAATACTACACAAAAGACAGGATGTGATAAGTATAAAAAAAGTTAATAATGTGGTGTTACAGGAATCAAAGCAAGAGCAAGTTCTTTTCAGAAAAAGTGATATAGTGTAGTAGTTAGGAATAAGGAACCCAGAGTATCTCATGGTTTGTCTTCCTTTCTGATTTCTTCCCATGAAAGACTCTGGACTCTGGGAACAAACTGAGGGTTACAGAAGGGAGGGGGTGGGGGCATGGGGTAGTTACCCCATTACTGGGTGGTGGGTATTAAGGAGAGCACGTGTGGTGATGAGCACTGGGTGTCACATGCAACTAGTGAAATGTTGAACACCACATCAAAAACTAATGATGTACTTATATGCTGGCTAATTGAATATAATAGTAAAAATAATAAAATAAAATAAAACAAGAATAAGGAACCCAGAATCATACCACTGACATCTAAATCCCACTCAGCTACTTTTGTTGTATAACCTTGAGCAAGTTATTCAATGTCTATGTATCCAGTTTCTCATTTATAAAATAGGGATAATAATAGCACATATTGATGTGCATTAACATTGAATCTTGGAAAACTGAAAAAAAATCAGGAGTCACACGTTCTACCAACTGAACCAGCCTGGTGCCCCCCAATAAACACATTTTGGATTTAAAAAAGAAAAAAAAATCGACATCTCAGTAATGTCTTAGTAATACATCTTGTGAATTAAAATTTAATTAAAAATTAAAATATTCTCTGAATATTAAAATGAAAACATAGAAATGCAATTTACTCAGCATTAAGTACTGTTATAAATGTTGCTGACTTTGAAAAAATCTTAATGTTATTCGTAACTAGAGAATGAATTTCATGAGTTTAGAGGAAACATTGACAAACAGTACTTATTTTAAGCAGGGATACACTTGTCATTCACTTTTGGGCTTTTCTTTAAAGTAGGAAAATGTATCAGAAACAACAGCAAGGGAGATAAAGAGAAGGAAAAAAGAAATGCATCCTTACTATGAGTAAACATTAGAAATTATTAGAATGTGAACTCCATATATGTTTCAGGGAGGATGTCAGGTACTGTTTACTGTTTCATGTAGAACAGTTGCTTACATATTGTAGGTACTCAGTTAATGATGGATAAATAGATAAATGAATACAGGAAGATAGTGCTGTCCCTTTACAGTCATGTTGGGTCATAGACACTGTAATCACTAGAAGACATCACCAATTAAACCAAAAAATAATACCTGAAGAGTGCTTTCTAAGAATGTCCAGAACATGGAAATTTTTATGGCAGGGGCAAGGAGGGAGAAATCAAGCCTATTTATAAGTAAATATATTAATCAGAAAAGGTTCTAAAAAAGTAGTTTCCATGGGAAAAAACTAAAACTTAATGTTATTTTCATTATTGTTTTAGTTATGATTTTCGTCACACAAACACACACACATATACACATACACACACACATCTCTTTTGTTCAGTGGAGCTTTTGCAATAAACACTGTATTTAGAAAAGAAAGGGACTCAGATATGGAACTGTCTCTTGTGAATGCCTGGAATTTCTAAAGCTTTAAGTTTCCAGATAAGTCAGTCAGAAAAGTTGTATTATTGAAGGATCTTCTGGAAATGCATTACAAACAGCTGCTTTGTTATCTAGGACTCCACTTGCCTGGGCACAAAAAGGTGTGTAGTAAATATAATCTATTTGCAGTCTATTGATGCAGTCTATTGATAGAGTCAATATCCCTCTTTACACCAAGAGTTAAAATTTCCTGCTCACACAGAAGTGGACCCTTATTTCCCACTTCTGCCATGCCCCATTTTCTGAGTGGCAGCTTGAAAAAATAAAAATAAAATGACGACTTGTAATGCACCAGGAATTGAGAAATTGGATGAGGAAGGAATCAGAGGCATTTGGGATGCTGATTCATCAGTGTCAAAGAAGATGGATCATATGCCCTCTTAATCTATACTAGATCATTGGTACTTCCACTGCAACCTAAGGAAAATTTCACTACAGGGCCACAAATAAGATATTATTTATACCGGAATTGCTTGAGAAAACACAAGTGGCAGACAGCAAAAGTTGATATGCTGTCAAAATAAAGATTGCTACAATTTGAGGATACAAACTGGCAGCTATACTTTTATAAATAGAACTAAACATTTTGTGGAGGGGATAATCTCCTAGTTAGGATTTACACATTGAATAAAGTCTGCATTGTGATTTTATTTTTATACTGATGAATTTTCTTACCTACTAGAATCCACTCCTACAAAAAGCTTCAGAAAGTGATTTGGTTACCTTTAAAATTTCTCTTGTTATTAATGAGGAGCAAACATCTGCTCTTAGTCAGAATCTAATTATATGTCATAAGGTACTTTACCTTTCTGAACCACACAATTCTCATTCATATTATAACGGTTTTATTATTATATTATATTATAAGCTTTTAAGGGCTATATATAGACTCTTCCAGATATTAGATGTGGTAAGATTTATTGAGAATCTACTATGAGTTTGGCAATTTGATTCAATAACACATTTGAGTTTTATTCTCAATAAATCAACAATTTAGTTAAAATATTTTATTGACCAACATCTTTGAATAATTGATGAAAATAAGGTTCTACACACATGCTAAATTCTACTTAAAAAGAACAATTTTATTATTAAAAACAAAATAATTATTGGCTTTTATTGAGCCAAAGCATACACAAAAGCATCTTTAAATGATTCTTCCAACTGGGAAATTCAACTAATTATTAAAGTGTGCCTATTTAAATTTTAAATAAAAGAGAGTCAATTAAAACTTCCAATATGATGGAAGCTAAATGTGTAGTAGATTATAATATACGTGGTTTAAAATTAGTGTACTAGGGCGCCTGGGTGGCTCAGTGGGTTAAAGCCTCTGCCTTCGGCTCAGGTCATGATCTCAGGGTCCTGGGATCGAGGCCCATATCGGGCTCTCTGCTCAGCGGGGAGCCTGCTTCCCCCCTCTCTCTGCCTGCCTCTCTGCTACTTGTGATCTCTCTCTGTCAAATAAATAAATAAAATCTTTAAAAAGAAATAAAATAAAATTAGTGTACTAGGTCAGATGGATTGGCATTCCTTTTAGCTAATGTCTTCCAGGGGCTAAGAATGCAATTAAATGCAACAGATTATATATTGACTCAAACCACTGCTTGCAGTTACTAGTAAGATTCATTTCAATTAAATATATTGTAGGATTCAGTCTTTGAAATTGTAGTGGAACTTAATGTAGAAAATATTATATCATATTAAATATTCATCTTTATGTAAAACTTAGAATGATTCCTGTAGGTAAAAATAGGGTAAATAGGTACATTTGAAAACTAATTTCACATTTTTGGTGTATCCAAACCAAATACATATGATAACTGTTTATTTAATGGATGCTTAATATCATATAGGTCCAAGAGGCTAACGAGATAGAACAACTTTAGTTAATTGGCTGACTATGGTGCTGTTACACAGATTCCAAGATATTGTAATTAACTATGAAATATTTAGGACATATTACTTTTGGTAAGGATTTTCATTATTGTGTCTTTCACTAAGGAAAATCAGTCATGACCAGGTGGAATTTATCCCTGGGATAAAACACCCAGAAGGGTGGTTCAACATTCGCAAATCAATCAATGTGATAGAACACATAAATAAGAGAAGAGACAAGAATCACATGGTCGTCTCAATTGATGCAGGAAAAGTATTTGACAAAATACAGCATCCCTTCCTGACTAAAACTCTTCAGAGTATAAGGATAGAGGGAATATTCCTCAACTTCATAAAATCCATCTATAAAAAACCCACAGCAAATATCATTCTCAATGGGGAAAAGCTGAGAGCCTTTCCATTGAGATCAGGAACACGACAAGGATGCCCACTCTTGCCACTATTGTTCAACATAGTACTAGAAGTCCTAGCAACAGCAATCGGACCACAAAAAGAGATAAAAGGTATTCAAATTGGCAAAGAAGTCAAACTCTCTGTCTTCGCAGATGACATGATATTCTATGTGGAAAACCCAAAAGACTCCATCCCCAAATTACTAGAACTCATACAGCAAGTCAGTAATGTGGCAGGATACAAAATCAATGCACAGAAATCAGTTTCTTTCTTATACAATAACAATGAAACTGTAGAAAGAGAAATTAGAGAATTGAATCCATTTACAATAGCACCAAGAACCATAAGATGCCTTGGAATAAACCTAAACAAATAGGTAAAGGATCTCAACTCTAGGAACTACAAAACACTCATGAAAGAAATTGAAGAAGACACAAAAAGATGGAAAAACAGTCCATGCTCATGGATCAGAAAAATAAACATTGTTAAAATGTCTATGCTGGGAGGAGGAGGGGCAAGAAGTGGAGAAGTGGGAGATCCTGTTTCAACCGGTCCCCTAAAGTGAGCTAAATATCTACCAGAACACTCTAAACACCAATGAAATCAGCCTGAGATGTAAGATTATTCACTTCTGGATCTCTACGGGAGCAGAAGGCAGCAGTGTAGAGGTAAAGCAGAGTGGGAACACTCGGACTGATATCAGAGGATAAACAGAAGGGGGAGGGAGCCACCAGAAGCAACCCAAGGAAAGTAATACCCCAAACGAAAGTGCCCTGTGGCTGGGAATCAGCAGTAACTGAGTCTGGTTAAAAACACTCAAAAAGAGGGGCGCCTGGGTGGCTCAGTGGGTTAAAGCCTCTGCCTTCAGCTCAGGTCATGATCTCAGGGTCCTGGGATCGAGCCCTGCATCAGGCTCTCTGCTCAGCGGGGAGCCTGCTTCTGCCTCTCTCTCTGCCTGCCTCTCTGCCTACTTGTAATCTCTCTCGGTCAAATAAATAAATAAATAAAATCTTAAAAAAAAACAAAACACTCAAAAAGAGCAAAAGATCTTAAAGAGGAACTAGTGAAATCGGGTGGTCACAGGAATGGGCCTAAGCCCACGTTCCCAGGAAGGACACTACCACGGGCAACCACCCGCATCAGAGAGAGACCTGCAGGGATCCAGTCCATGGTCCATGAGCCTGCGGCTTTCCTCTGATTGCACCACTACTTGGGCTGGGCGCACTCCCACAAGCACCTAAGAAAGACTGGTGTGAGCTGCAGCTGGCGGTCTCTAGGACCTCGAGCCGTGCCCACCGTGGTGTCTGAGCGCTCCCAGGCCATGCCTGAGAGAACATGGCCTGATCTTGGGCAGGAATCTGAGTGCACCTGGCATGGGCCAGGAGCCTGGAGAGCAGTCCTGGCAAAGGCAGCCACCGGAAGTGAGTTTCCCAGACCAATACTGCTCACAGTTTTGGTGGCGCGGGACTGCAGAGGCCAGTGAGGGCCTCGGGGGACCACTGGGACGGGGGTTGGGGGTGTGCACCACCTGTGGGAGGCTGTAGTATGCAGCGGAGTTTGCAGAGGGGGAGTCTGTGTGTTCTGGACCACCCAGAGGGGAGAAGACTGAGGCTTCTCTATGAGGCAGAGGTCTGGGTACAGGTAGATTCTTTGCTAGGACCCTCTGAAAAGCCGCAAGAAGCCGCAAAAGAACAAAAACTTTCAGAGAGCAAAAGCCTGAAAATCTGTTTCCACAGAGCCTAGCCCCTTGATAGCCTGCAGGGCAACTCAACCCAAGCAAGATTGACTGGAAAACAACATGCCAGGCCCCTCCTCCAGAAGACAAGCCAAAAGCAAGAGGACAATAACCACAGGGTCCCCATAAAACTGTAAAACCCCAACATCAGGGGAAAACAATATATTAAACTCCCTATATTGCACGAAAACCTGTATATTTCATAGATACAAGTTTTTTCTTTTCCATCTTTTTTTTGTTTTTTTTATTCGTTCTCACGATTCTTGGTCTTTTAATTTTTTTAAACTACTTAACATTACAACTAGAGGCTTAATACAATGAATACACCCAGGAATCTCCAAAATAACCTTCCTCGCCCACAACGAGGATTTATAACCACCCCCCTCATCTTATTCTTCTGTCAGTGTTTCTGTGCATTTGTTTCTGTTCTGGTATTATATAAATCTTATTCTTGGGGTTCATTCTGTCTGGGTTCTTTTATTTCTTATCATTTACTTTTGTTGGTCTTTATGTTTGTTCGTGCTTGTTTAAATACCTTATAAATCTTATTTTGGGGGCTCTTTTTGGCCGGGATCTTTTTTTTTCTTTTTTTCTCTTTCTCTCTCTCTCTCTTTCTCTTTTCTTTCTTTTTGGTGGTGAATTCCAATTGCTCCAAAACCTTCCAGGGAGCACCATGCCTGGATCGTGGGTGATATATTCAGCTATACATCCCCTCAACCATTTCTCATCAGAATGACTAGGAGAAGGAACACCCAACAGAGGAAAACCCCAGAGACTGCACCCTCTCCCTCAGAACTACTGGATATGGAAATAAACAGTATGTCCGAAAGGGAATTCAGGGTAACAATAATCCAGGCAATGGCTAGGATGGAGAAAAACATTAGTGACAACATAGAATCTCTAAGGGCGGAACTGAGAGCCAATATGGCTGATGTAAAAAATGCTATCAATGAGATCCAATCTAATCTAAATCGTCTAACAGCTAGGGTAACGGAGACAGAGGACAGAATTAGTGATCTAGAGGACAAGGTGCTAGAGAAGAAAGGTCAGGAAGAGGGCTGGAACAAACTGCTTAGAAACCATGAGAACAGACTTAGGGAAATAAATGACGCCGTGAAACGTTCCAACGTCAGAATTACTGGAATCCCTGAGGGGGGTGGAGGAAGACAGAAGACTAGAAGATATAGCTGAACAAATTCTGGATGAAAATTTCCCCAATCTGGGGAATGGAACAAGTGTTCCTGTCCTAGAGGCAGAAAGGACATCCCCCAAGATCAACAAGTCTAGAAAAACATCCAGACACATTATGAAATTTGAAAATTATAATTTTAGACAAGAGGTCCTGAGGGCAGGTAGGAGGAAGAGATTCCTTACGTATAGAGGAAGGTCCATCAGAATAACGTCAGACCCGTCCACAGAAATCTGGCAAGCCAGAAAGGGCTGGCATTATATATTCAGGGGACTAAATGAGAAGAACATGCAGCCAAGAATACTTTATCCAGCAAAGCTGACATTCAAAATGGATGGAGAGATAAAGAGCTTCCAAGACCGGCAAGGTTTAAAAGAGTATGTGACCACCAAGCCAGCACTACAAGAAATATTAAGGGGGATTCTATAAAAGAAGAAAGAACCCATGAGTGACATAGAACACAAACTTACAATCTATAGAAACAAGGACTACACAGGCAACATGATGTCAATAAAAACTTATCTTTCAATAATCACTCTCAACTAGACGGCCTAAAATCTCCCATAAAATGGCACAGGGTTGCGGACTGGATACAATGACAGGACCCGTCCATATGCTGCCTACAAGAGACACATTTGGAAACTAAAGATATTTCCAGACTGAAAGTGAAGGAATGGAGAACAATCTTTCATGCTAATGGGCCTCAAAAGAAAGCTGGGGTAGTGATTCTCATATAAGATAAATTAGATTTTAAGCTAAAGACTATACTCAGAGATACAGAAGGACACTACATCATTCTTAAATGGTCTATCCTCCAGGAAGATCTAACAATTGTAAATATTTATGCCCCCAGTATAGGAGCAGCCAACTACATAAGCCACTGTTAATCAAAACAGTCATATCGATATGAATATATTAATTGTAGGAGATCTTAACACACCACTTTCAGTAACAGACAGATCATCCAAACAGAAAATCAAAAAAGAAAAAGAGCTTCGAATGACACCTTGGACCAAATGGACCTCATAGATATATACAGAACATTCCACCCTAAAATAGCAGAGTACTCATTCTTTTTGAGCGCACATTTAGCTTTCTCCCGAATAGACAACATACTGGGTCATAGATCAGGACTCAACCGGAACCAAAAATTGAGATGATTCCCTGCATATTCTCAGACCACGATGCTTTGAAACTAACTTAACTGCAAGAAAAAGTTTAGAAGGAATTCCAACACTTGGAGGCTAAAGATCAACCTGCTCAATAATGTTGGATCAACCAGGAAATCCAAGAAGAACTTAAACAATTCATGGAAACCAATGAGAATGAAGACACATTGGTCCAAAACCTATGGGATACAGCAAAGGTGGTCCTAAGTGGGAAATACATAGCCATACAAGCCTCACTCAAAAAACTGAAAAATCCCGAATACACCAGCTCTCTTTACACCTTAAAGAACTGGAAAATCAACAACAAATTAAGCCAACCCCATGCACAAGAAGGGAAATAATCAAGATTAGAGCAGAGATCAATGAGTTAGAAACTAGAGAAACAGTAGAATGCATTGACGAAACCAGAAGTCGGTTTTTTGAAAGAATCAATAAGATCAATAAATCACAGGCCAATCTAATCCAAAAGAAAAGAGAGAGGACCCAAATTAACAAAATTATGAATGAAAGGGGAGAGATCACGACTAACACCAAGCAAACAGAACGAATCCTCAGAAATTATTATCAACAGCTATATGCCAATAAGTTAAGCAACCTAGAGGAAATGGATGCATTCCTGGAAACTTATAAACTTCCAAGAATGAAACAGGAAGAAATTGACAACCTGAATAGACCAATATCCAGCAATGAGATTGAGGCAGTGATCAAAAACCTCCCAAAAAACAAGAGCCCAGGACCTGACAGATTTCCTGGGGAATTCTACCAAACATTCAAGGAATAAATAATACCTATCCTCCTGAAGCTGTTTAAAAAATAGAAACAGAAGGAAAACTTCCAGACTCTTCCTATGAAGCCAGCATTACCCTGACCCCCAAACCAGGCAAAGACCCCATCAAAAAGGAGAATTTCAGACCAATATCCCTGATGAATATGGAAGCCAAGATTCTCGACAAGATCCTAGCTAACAGGATCCAACAGCACATTAAAAAGATTATTCACCATGACCAGGTGGGAATTATCCTTGGGATGCAAGGGTGCTTCAACATTTGCAAATCAATGAATGCAATAGAACAAATCAATAAGAGAAGAGAGAAGAACCACATGGTCCTCTCATTAGATGTAGAAAAAATATTTGACAAAATTCAGCATCCGTTACTGATTAAAACTCTTCAAAATATAGGGATAGAGGGAACATTCCTCGACCTCATAAAATCTATCTATGAAAAGCCCACAGCAAATATCATTCTCAATGGGGAAAAGCTGACAGATTTCCTTTTGAGATGAGGAACACGAAAAGGATGCCCGCTCTTGCCGCTCTTGTTCAACATAGTACTAGAAGTCCTAATGACAGCAATCAGACAACAAAGAGAAATAAAAGGTATTCAAATTAGCAAAGAAGTCAAACTCTCCCTCTTCGCAGATGACATGATACTTTCTATGAAAACCCAAGACTCCACTCTCAAACTACTAGAACTCACACAGCAATTCAGTCATGTGGTAGGATACAAATTCAATGCACAGCATTCAGCTGCTTTCTTATACACTAAAAATGAAAATATGGAAAGGGAAATTAGAGAATTGATTCCATTTACTATAGCACCAAGAACCATAAGATACCTGGGAATAAACTTATCCAAAGAAGTAAAGGATCTGTACTTGAGGAACGACAGAACACTCATGAAAGAAATTGAGGAAGACACAAAAAGGTGGAAAAGCATTCCATGCTCATGGATCAGAAGAAGAAACATTGTGAAAATGTCTATACTGCCCAGAGCAATCTATACTTTCGATGCCATCCCGATCAAAATTCCACCAGCATTTTTCAAAGGCCTGGAACAACCAGTCCTAAAATTTGTCTGGAACCAGAAAAGACCCTGAATTGCTAAGGAAATGTTGAAAAAGAAAAACAAAGCTCAGGGCATCATGTTGCCTGATTTCAAGTTTACTACAAAGCTGTGATCACCAAGACAGCATGGTACTGGCACAAAAACAGACATATAGACTAATGGAACAGAATAGAGAGCCGAGATATGGACTCTCAACTCTATGGTCAAATAATCTTTGACAAAGCAGGAAAAAATACCCAGTAGTAAAAAGACAGTCTCTTGAATAAATCGTGCTGGGAAAATTGGTCAGCTATATGTAGAAGAATGAAACTTGACCATTTTCTTACACCATACACAAAGATCAACTCAAAATGGATAAAAAACCTCAATGTGAGACAGGAATCTATCAAAATCCTAGAGGAGAACATAAGCAGTAACCTCTTTGACATCGGCCACAGTAACTTCTTTCAGGACATGTCTCCAAAGGCAAAGGCAACAAAAGTGAAAATGAACTTTTGGGACTTCGTCAAGATAAAAAGCTTCTGCACAGCAAAGGAAACAGTCAACGAAACAAACAGGCTACCCATGGAATGGGAGAAGATATCTGAAAATGACACTACAGACAAAGGGCTGATATCTAAGATCTATAAAGAACTCCTCAAACTCAACACTCAAAAAAAAGATAATCACGTCAAAAAATGGGCAGAAGACATGAACAGACACTTCTCCAAAGAAGACATACAAAGGATTAAGAGACACATGAAAAAATGTTCATCATCATTAGCCATCAGGGAGATTCAAATCAAAACCACACTGAGATACCACCTCACAGCAGTCAGAATGGCCAAATCAACAAGACAGTAAACAACAAACGTTGGAGAGGATGTGGAGAAAGGGGAACCCTCTTCCACTCTTGGTGGGAATGCAAGTTGGTGCAGCCACTTTGGAAAACAGTGTGGAGATTCCTCAAGAAATTAAAAATAGAGCTACCTTATGACTCTGCCATTGC
>CM052901.1:47318391-47349256 GCA_028534135.1 Potos flavus
CCTATGACCCTGCAATTGCACTACTGGGTATCTACCCCAAAGATGCAGAGGCAGTACAAAGAAGGGCCACATGTACCCCAATGTTCATAGCAGCAATGGCCATAATCGCCAAACTGTGGAAAGAGCCAAGATGCCCTTCAACAGATGAATGGACCAGTATTTTTAGTTGCTTAAGCAACTAAGACTAAAAAGGCTTTATGTGTGATGATTCACAATTATGTATATCAAAGTCGTATATATAATAGTAACATAGCCAAAAACTTAAAATAATTTGAATTCCAGCAATCAAGAAGATAACAAGTAAATTATATTCACATGACCAAGTTATATTATATATATATGCACACATGTTATATTATATATATATATATTATATATACCTACACACACAAGTTATATATATATACACATAGAAGCACGTGTGTGTGTGTGTGTGACAACTATATAAGTAAAATATGAGTAGAAGAATCACTGGGGCAAAATACAGAAATACTGTTAATGGTTAAAGCAATTCAAATGCTTTTCTATATTTTCCACATTTTAGAAAATGAGCAGTTATTACTTTCAAATTCAAAACAATTAATTTTAATAATAATGATAAAGAAATGTAGAAAATAGGAGAGATTAATATAGTGTATAAGAAAAAAATGTCCAAGCAATTAAACACATACTTAAACAAAAATGAGGTTTGATTTTACAATTCTAGTAAGATAAAAGAGATAAAATCCAATATGGGTGAAAATACAGGTTTTAATTTGGTAGAGTTCTTCTGATAGATAATTTGATAATACAAATAATCTTAAAACAATTGTACATTCTGTTACCATAATCAGAATCATAGGAATGTAACTGATGAAAAACCCCTGTAACATTTTTTTTAAGATTTTATTTATTTATTTGACAGAGAGAGAGAGATCACAAGTAGGCAGAGAGAAAGGGGGAAGCAGGCACCCCACTGAGCAGAGAGCCTGATGCGGGGGCTCAATCCCAGGACCCTGAGATCATGACCTCAGCCGAAGGCAGAGGTTTTAACCCACTGAGCCACCCAGGTGCCCCCCCCGTAACATTTTTTGAAGAAAACTTTGCTAAAAAATAAAAGAATCATAAGAATGTATTCGAGAAAATTATTTGAATAGTTGAAATACATTATACTTACAAAGTTAATTACATCAGCTTTACTTTTAACACCTGAAAATTGATAGCAACTTACATAATCCAACAATAATTGAATGATTAAATAACTTGAGTGTATAAATTCAATAGTATATGAGGCAGTCACTTAAAATTAATGTAACGACTATATGGAAAAGAAAGATGTGATTATATCATCATATATACTGTATATGCTGAGAAACATTGGGAGGAAACCAAAACCCCATAAATAATTGCTGTGTTAAATTAGAAAGGATTCAATAGACTTTTATAAATATGTTAAAAATGCTTATTAATGATAAATCTTTTTTAGAAAAATTGCTTACCACTTGCACTTTAGATAGCTTCTCTTCAGAGGTAAGTAGTTCTGTAATCTGTGTTTCTGGTCCTATAAGATCAGGTGGCAGGGCAACTATGTAATGACAGATTTTAGTCACATTCTTGCACTAGAAAAGAAGAAAACAAAGAAACAAGATGCATAAAACTCCTATCTACATCTCTAACTCAATCCTAATATGTAATTGCCATAAATTTCATTTCTCAAAAAAAATGAACATATATATGTATACATGTTTGTATTTATAGTCAGGGAAAGATAATATATGACTCACTAACGGGATTAAAAAATACATTTGTTTGATTCCAGAGTCAACTGTGTAGTATCAAAGTATAAAACTGGGTTAAATTTTTAGGTCCTCTAAACATGAAGATCAATAAGAAAAAGTAAGAAATACGTTTTAAACATTCATTTGTTTTTGAAAAGAAATCATGGAAAATTTCATGGAAATTCTTGAAAAGGTAGAAGAACCTAAGAAGAAATCAACTATCACTCAGAATCCTGCCCACAGGGAAACAGGGTAAACATTACATTTCCTTATCATGACCTCCATAAATAACCATTTACTGTGGATTTATTTTAAAATGCACTTTGGCAGAGATTTTTACATATGCTGTATTTATGCTTTTGGGGACCATATTGTCATTTCCTTTAAATATGCAAACTCTCTAAAGGAAATTTGAAATGCATGAATTTTAATATTTTTTAAAGATTTATTATTTATTTATTTATTTATTTATTTATTTTAGAGCAAGAGAGAATGGGGAGAGGAACAGAGGGAGAGAGAATCTCAAGCAGACACCACACTGAGTGTGGAGCCCTACGCAGAGCTCAATCTCCTGACCCTGAGATCACAACCTGAGCTGAAACCAAGAGCTGGACATTCAACAAACTGAGCCACCCAGGTGCCCCTTTAATATTTTGATATAATACACAGAACAATTTCTGAAATGTAAGAGTTTAAAAAAAGAAATGAAAATTTAAATAAAAAGACGTCAATAATGGTCCAATAAACCACCTACTTAATCAGTAAATCTCATGGATGGAAATTGTAGCTTTTATATAACTCTTTGAATCCCCATCATTAGCACAATTCCAAATATCTAGTAAAACTACATACTTATTATTGGTGAGTATGAGGACATACAAGCAATTTTCTAACTTTTCCAATGAATAAGTAAAATGATTAAGTCTAATATTAGCTTCAGGTAATGGAGTCATGGGACAGCACAGTGATTTAAATGATTACAGAGCAAAATAGCTTAGAATCTTAATGACCTGAAAAAAAAACCCATAAGTAAAAGAATACACACCTGTGCTAGTACCAAATATGTATTTTATCCCTAGTAAATATTTCAACTCAATATGTAAATTTAAAGTGCAAAGTTATAAATATTGCATAGGTTATATATGCATGAATAGGTTGATTTTTTTAAAGCAGAATCATACATTATTTAGGTTGGCTATTATCTAAAATAACACCTAGTCCAATCCCTTCATTTTAAGGTGAGGAAACCGAGGCTGTTACAAAATAAGAGTTGAGGTCTAAGGGGTAAGTACCATGTCATTAGGCTCTTTGTATCTCTTTTGCCTAAACCGAGTACATGGACCATAGTAGATGTTCATTAACTGTTTATTCAATGAATTAAATTCAATTCCAACTTGAAATCATGCTTTGACTAGCCAGTTTCTTAATTGTTACATCAATGTGTCATGCTCATTCCTGTTTTCATGTTGTTTCTTTTGACTGAAATGTCCCTAGTTTAACCTCTGTTAAGCCAAATTGTTTCCAGCTTTCAGAACCCAATTGAGCTACAATTTTGAGAAATCTTACAGATGATTTTAGCTTTCTCTGTACACTATGAGTATCTTTTTACTCAATTTATATTGCAGAACAATCTACCATATAAATCCTTAAGTTTGTGCATCAATTATAGTGGAATTAAAATAAAAAAATAGGGGTGCTTGGGTGTCTCAGTTGGTTAGGCATCTGACTCTTGATTTTTGGCTCAGGTTATGATCTCTGGGTCATGAGATCAAACCTCGCATTGGGCTCTGTGCTGGGTGTGGATTTTGCTTGGGATTCTCTCTTCCTCTCCCTCTACCCCTCCCCCCTACTCACGTGTGTGTGCTCTCTTTCCCTAAAAAAAAAAAAGTTAAAAATAAAACTACGCTATAACCCAGAAATTGCACTAGGTATTTACCAAAAGGACACCAAAATACTGATTTGAAAGGACACATTGCATTCTGATGTTTATAGCAGCACTATCAACAATAGCCAAATTATGGAAAGAGCTCAAATCTCCATCAACTGATGAATGGATAAAGATATATATATATTAATATTATTCAGCCATCAAAAAGAATGAAATCTTGCCATTTGCAATGACATGGGTAGAGCTAGAGTGTATTATGCTAAGCAAAATCAGTCAGTTAGAGAAAGATAAATACCATATGATTTCACTCATATGTGGAATTTAAGAAATAAAACAGATGAACATATGGGGAAAAAAAAGAGTGAGGGAAGCAAACCATAAGAGAATCTTAACTTCAGAGTAAAAACTGAGAGTTGATGGAGGAAGGTAAGTGGGGGATAGGCTAAATGGGTGATGGGTATTAAAGAGGGTACTTGGGTGAGCACTGGGTGTTATATGTAAGTGATGAATCACTAAATTCTACACCTGAAACTAATTTTACCATATGTGTTAATGAACTAAAATTTAAATAAAAATTGAATTAAAAAAGAAGTATAAATAAATAGATTGATAGGTAAGTAAATAAATGAAAATATATGTGATGTTCATTGACTATAAGATTTAATATTGTTGAGGGGCAATAATCCCCCATGTTGACCTACAGATTCAAAACACTATGCTTCAAAGTCCTAGCTGGCTTTTGTACAGCCACTGACAAGCTTATCTAAAAACTCATGGAAAGGCAAGGGACCAAAAGGAGTTTTAAAAAAATCTTGAAAAAAGGAATAAAATTGGAGGGCTCATACTTTGTGATTTCAAAACTTACTATAGTGTGTAATTGCTATAGTGTGTAATTGCATAAGAATAACAACCTCAAGGGACACCTGGGTGGCTCAGTTGGTTAAGCATCTCCCTTCAGCTCAGGTTATCCCAGAGCCCTGGGATCAAGCCCTGCATTAGGCTCCCTGCTCAGCAGGAAGCCTGCTTCTCCCTCTCCTCTGCTCCTCCCCTCTGCTTGTGCTTTCTCTCTTGCTTTCTCTCTCTTTCTCTCAAATAAATAAATAAAATCTTAAAAAAAAAAAGAATAACTACCTAGAACAATGGAAGAGAATTGAGTGTTCAGAAATAAGCCCCTCATGTATCGTTGATTTTAAAACAGGGTGTTAATAAATTTTGAAGGGGAAATAATAGTCTTTTCAGGAAATAGTGCTGGAACAGCTGTGTATTCACATTCAAAAATAAATATGGACAATTATCTCCCACCTTTAGCTCCCATTTTTATAAATATTAACTCAACAAAAATTATACAGCTAAATGTAAAAGCTATAGCTATAAAATTTCCAGGAGAAAACACAGAAGTAAATATTTGTGACTTGACTAACCCAAAGTTTTAGTTATGACATTTGAAGGATAAGTGACAAAAGAAACTACAGATAAATTGGACTACACTGAAATGAAAAACTTTGGGGTGAGAGTGATGTCACCTAGATGGCAGAGTAGACTACAGCTTCCATTCCCCAACAAAGATTAACAATTGGACAACTACCTACAAATGAAAGTAGTTCTGGGAGAATTGAGGAGTCTGCTTAAGAAGCTTCAGCAACACAGTGGAATAAAATACCTGAGATTAAATGCACAAAATGGGTAGAAAGAATAGCTAGTTTAATCTTTACCATCCCATCCGCTAGGTCAGCACTGCTCAGTGCCAAGAGGGAATGTCCTAACTCAAAAGAGTTCCCCTTGCCAACAAAGGGAAAACAGGCAGTGACAAGCTTCCTCAGTCTATTGGGGCACTATATGAAGGATGCATTCCAGTTCCATTCCACCCAGAGAACAGCAAAGCTGAGACATCTGGAGATGGCTAAGAACAAGGACGGATAGGGGCTACCAATATCAGCCACATAGCAGGATTGACTGTGGTTCCTAGTGGCTTCCCCAGAACACTTCACTACTGAGGACCTCAATAGCTCTTGCAGATTCTGTACACTCCCCAAATTACATCACCATGGAGCTCATCACAGACACCAACAGAATGCTCAGCAGCTTTTGCCCCTGAAGAAACCGATGGCAAGCACAGCTGTCATGTGTACCTTGTAGATTTCATTACTGAAGTTTTTGCCCCACAGATTTTCATGTTTTCAGATGACAGCCAGCTCAATCCCTACTCCTGCTGGAGCCCAGATCCATACCAGCAGCCAGCCCTGGCCTCTGTAACTGTTATCATGCAAGATACCAGCCTAGACCATATGGCTGACCTCCATCACTGTGAGCATATCTGTGGCTTGCCTCTGGCAGATGTGCATCTACAGCATCATGACTCCAGCTACTGGCCTTTACTACCATGTGCATCCTTGTGGCAAATCCCTATAGCTGCACAAGCGCACATGGACAGCTAAGATCTTCACAGCTCCTGGTTGACCCAGATCCAGCCCTGACTCCTGTCACTATCATGCACCACTTGACTTTGCACTATCCCTGCAGCTGTACACCTGTACATTGATAACCTAACTCCTATCACCAACTTCCACTGCCATGCACACACCTGGGGTGAGCCCCTTCAGCTGAAGAAGTGCATTCAGATAGCCAAGGCCTGCACAGCTGTCTGTGGACCTGGATATAGTCCTGACTCCTCTCACTGGCCTATATCACTGAGCTCACCTGTAGGTATTACCAAGCTGTGCATCTGCTCACCAGTGGCCTGACTCTATCACCAGCTTCCGCTGTCATGCATGCACCAATAGCAAGCTCCTATGTCCATAAGTGCATACTGACAGCCAGGGCCCACACAACAGCTGTGGGTCTGGATATGTTTCAATCACTGGCCTGCACTACTGTGCTAACCTTCAGCTATACACCTGAACTCCTCTGACCCGAGGGCTGCCATTAGTCTCCACTGCCATGTGCATGCCTTTGGCAAGACTGTAGCTACGGGAGTATAAGATAACAGCTGGTGCCCCTGTATCTGCTAGTGTGCCTACAATTGGCTCAAGCCCCTGCTGCTGACCCTGGTTCTCATCACAATGTGTATATTTGCAGAGAGTCTCTGTCACTACACAAGCACTGCAGCCAAGCATATACATACTACCAGCATATTATGCCCCCTAACCACTGAACCTGGAGTCACCATTAAGGACCCCAACAACCACTGAAGTCACTGCAGACCCCCAAAACTTTTATCAAGTATCACACAGTTGTCAGTGTCATGGACATGAGAGGCCTTAGCCAATAGTCATAATGCCATTTTGGACCCAGAGCCACTATATTCCCCCACACTTGGTGGCATGCATCACAAGATGTGGGGTTACGGCATGCTTTAGTATGTCCCCACCTGCAGGTGACAGTCTTCCTTTACTGCAGTCAGTCTGTAAAGTCTGGAAGAGGTAACTCTATGTAAGGCCACAGGGATCACAAAGAATCAAGAAAATATGACACCACTAAAGGAACACAGTAAACTTCCAGTAACTGACCTCAACGAAATGAAAATACACAAATTGCCTAACCAAGAATTCAATATTATTGTTCTAAAGAAGTTTCAGAGCTACAAGAAAAAACAGTAAGTAATTTGACAAAATCAGAAAATTATACAAGAACAAAATGAGAAGTTTCACAAAGAAAAAAAAAATTTAGAGCTAATGAATACAATGACTAGGGGCGCCTGGGTGGCTCAGAGGGTTAAGCCTCTGCCTTCGGCTCAGGTCATGATCTCAGGGTCCTGGGATCGAGCCCCGCATCAGGCTCTCTGCTCAGTGGGGAGCCTGCTTCCCCCTCTCTCTGCCTGCCTCTCTGCCTACTTGTGATCTCTCTCTCTCTGTGTCAAATGAATGAATGAAATCTTTAAAAAAAAAAAAAGATGTATTAAACCTCATGGTAACCACAATGCAAAAACTTACAGTAGGTACACAAAAGATAAAGGGAAGGGAAGGGAATCAAAGTATACAAATACGGAAAATCAATGAATCACAAAGAAAGACAGCAAGAAAGAAATGAACAAGACATAGAGGGGCTGAATGGAATAAAAAACAAGACTCAACCAAATGCTTCCTACAAGAGACTTAATTCAGCTTTAAATATATACATAGGCTCGAGGTGAAAGGCTGGAAGAAGATATTCCATGCAAATGGAAACAAAAAAAAAAAAAAAAAAGAGAAACTATACTTATATCAGACAAAATAGACTTTAAGTCGAAATCAGTGACAAGAGACAAAAAAGCTAAATTTATTGCAATAAAAAAGTCACTGTATCAAGAGGAAATAACAATTGTAAATATATATGTATTCAACATTGCAGCACCTATTACATGTAATGAAAAAATTAACAAAAATGAACAGAGAAAGAGTTAAAATACATTAATAGTAGGGAGATGTGATACCCCACTTTCAACAATGGATAGATGATTCAGATAGAAAATCATTAAGGCAACATTGGACTTGAGCTATACTTTAGACAAAATGGACCTAATAGACATGTACAGAACATTCTATCCAATAGCAGCATGATACACATTGAAAACAAGCACCCACAGAACATTCTCCAGGATTTATCATATGCTTTGTCACAAATCAAATGTCAGCAAATCTTAAAAAAATTGAAATCATAATAAATATTACCTTATTACAATAGTATGAAAGTAGAAATCAGTAACAGAAGGAAACTGGAAAATTCAAAAATATGTGGAAATTAAACAACACATTCTTGGACAACAAATGGATCAAAGAAGAAATAAAGGAAAATCAGAGCAACTTGAAAAACATTAAAATGGAAAAACAATATACCAATATTTATGGAATGCAGCAAAAGCAGTTCTAAGAAGGAAGTTTATGGTAATAAATGCCTACATTAAGAAAAAAGAAAAATCTTGGGACGCCTGGGTGGCTCAGCTGGTTAAGCGGCTGCCTTTGGCTCAGGTCATGATCCCAGGGTCCTGGGATCGAGTCCCACATCGGGCTCCTTGCTCGGCGGGGAGCCTGCTTCTCCCTCTGCCTCTGCCTGCCATTCTGCCTGCTTGTGCTCTCTCTCTCACTCTCTCTGACAAATAAATAAATAAAATCTAAAAAAAAAAAAAAGTAAAAAAGAAAAAAGAAAAATCTCAAATTATAACCTATCTATATATCACAAGGAATTAGGAAAATAATAATAGTAATAATAAAACTAAGTTGATGTTAGCAGGATAAAGGAGATAACAAAGATCAGAGGAGAAAGAGTGAGGCAGAAGATAGAAATGACCAACAAAAAACTGAAAGTTAATTTTTTGAAAAGTAAACAAAATTGACAGAACTTTAGTTAGACTTTATACGGGAAAAAAGAGAGGACACAAATAAAATTATGAATGAAAGACATTATAACTGATACTACAGAAATGCAAAGGATCATGAGAGACTACTATGAACAATTACAGGCCAATAATTGGATAAACTAGAAGAAATGGATAAATTTCTAGAAACATCCAACATACCAAGGCTGAGTCATGAAGAAATAGAAAATCCAAATAGACCAATAATGAGTAAGGAGATTGCATCAGTAATTTAAAAACTTCCCCCAAAGAAAAACTCAAGGACCAGACGGCTTTACAGATGTATTCTACCAAACATTTAAAGAAGTACTAACACCAATCCTTCTCAAACTCTTCCAAAGTGTTGGACAGAAGAGAACACTCCCAAAGTTATTTCACAAGGCGAGCATTACCCTCTTACCAAGATTGGATAAGGATACTACAAAAAAAGAAAACTTCAGGCCAATATCTGTGATGCATACAGATACAAAAATTCTCAACAAAATACTAGCAAATCAAATTCAATAGCACATTGAAATGGATCATACACCTTGATCAAGTGGGATTTATTCCTGGGATGCAATGATCAAAATACAGAAATCAGTAAATGTGATATACCACACTACAAAATGAAAGATAAAAAATCATAAAATCTCAATAGATACAGAAAAAATATTTGACAAAATTCAACATCCTCTTATGATAAAAATTCTGAATAAACTGGGGATAGAAGGAGCATACTTCAACATAATAAAGGTCATAAATGACAAGTCCATGGCTAACATGATACTCAGCAGTGAAAGGTTGACAGCTTTTCCTCTAATATCAGGAAGAAAAGCAGTGTGAACTTGGACAAGTTAATTAATCTCTGTGCCTCAGAAACTTTATCTGTAAAATGCAAATAATTATAAGCATCTATCTCACAGGCTATTTGTGAGGATTAAGTAAGTAAACATATGGATAGTGATTAGAATATTGTGTGGCATGTGGTAAGCACTATAGAAATGAAAGCTGTTATTATCTTTAACAAGTCACCACAAATGCAGCTTTTGAAAACTGATATGTACATTTGCTACTGCTCTGCTTTTAATTAGGATCTGACCTTTAATTAGAATTACTTATTCTCAAATAAAAGACAAAATGTATTATCACTTTTTGCTCTTGCCTTGTTCCAAGTCACAAAAACTGTCAGAGAAGTTAATCAACGACATTTTTCATCTGGTTTATGGTGCAGATATGGCTACCAACTCTTCCAATCAAAAGATAGGTTATTTGCTCCCAAGAGTAAGATTTTAGGAAAATAAATAAATGTCATGGATTTAAAATAATCAAAGCATAACATTTAGTTATGCTATACAGTATGAAAGAGATTAGATAATGTGATAAATTTAAAAAATACCAGACACTACCTTCAAAGCCAGTCATAAAACACTCATTTTTTAGCTTTTAGAAATCATGATGCATGCATAGAACTTCTTCCAGAATTAAGTTTATTTTACTCTACAAGTAATACAAGTAGTTGTTTTTGATGATGATTAAAGAATGAGCTCTTTCCTCATCTACTATGCCCTTTGATGTACCTCAGAACAAAGCACCTGGGAAAGTATAGAGGCAAACAGGGAAAAGGACTTTCCAATTATGGTAGAAATATCACCTCATAGTTTCTTCTACTATATTTTCTTTCAAACTAGGTACTATTATACACTAAAGTAGACAGAATCTCAGGATTGGCTTCAGACCACACCGGCCTCCTTCCTCTTCCTCTGCTCCATTCTACCCCAATTACAAACATACAAACAAAATAAGCAACAGTTTGTCTAAATGGTGCTAATATGTCAGTGAGAAATAATGTGTTAATGCATTACTATGCACTGTACAATGAGTTAACATGTATAGTTTCAACAGAGTCTTTCTAAAAATCTAATATTTGAATCCAAGTATGATAGTGTGATACTGGCATGATTGACTAACAGGTAATGAAACAAAATAGACTGGTCAGAAACAGACCTTCACTTACACAGTCATTCAGTTTTGGACAAGGGAACCAAAATAATCCAATCAAAAAAGGAAACTCTTTCCACAAATGCTACTTAAAAAACTTAAAATCCATAAGGAAAATACAATGATCTGTACCTCTTATATTAAGCCATACATAAAAAATATTTTGAGATGGATCATAAATCTAAATATAAAAACCAAAATTATAAAGCATTTAGATGAAAACATAAAAGAGTATCTTCACAACTTGAGGCAGGCACAGTTTTATTAGACATGAAACATAAAGCAACAACATAAAAGAAAACACATTAGACTGCATCAAAATTAAAAACTGCTACTCATAAAAGACTCCATTAAGACAAAGAATAAGCAATCTCCACTGGGAGAAAATACTGTAAACATAAATCCCTGACAAAGGACTGATATCCAGGCTATATTAAAAACTCCAATAATTCAATAATAAAAATACAAATACAAAAATACAAACAAGTTTTGAACAGACACTATACACACAAAAAATGATATATGAAAGGATGAAAAAGCACATGTAAATGTACATTCATATATAAAACTGCTTAACATAATCAGTTAACACAAAAATGCAAATTAAAGCTACAATGAGATACCACTACAAACTCACCAGAATGACTAAAATTGAGAAGCCTGACAATACCAAATTTTGGCAATGATGTGGAGCAACTGGAAATTTTGTATATTTATTATTGGAGTATAAAATATAGCTGCTTTTGGAAAACTTCTGGAAGATACTTATAAAATTAAACATGCATCTTCTCCAGCAGTCTTATTCCTAGATATTTCCAAAAAGAAATGAAAACCTACGTCCACAAAGACCGTAAAAATATTCACAAAGCAGATAGGATTTTTAGGACAGTGAGAACTATAGGACTCTATGAGGCTATAATGGTGGATACACATTATACATTTGTCCAAACTCAGAATGTATAACACCAAAGATGAACCATAATGTGTATTATGGACTTTGGGTGATTATGAGTATCAAAGTGTATTCATCAACTGTAAAGAATGTACTGCGCTGGAGGGATGTTAATAACGTAGGAGACTATGCATATGTGGGGTTAGAGAGTATGTGGGAAATCTCTGTACTTGCCTTCCAACTTTGCTGTGAACCTAAGACTGCTCTTGAAAGAATTGTCTTAAAAAAATCCTTCCATAGGGGGCACCTGGGTGGCTCAGTCAGTTAAGCGTATGCCTTAGGCTCAGGTCATGATCTCAGGGTCCTAGGATGGAGCCCCACATCGGGCTTCTTTCTCGGCAGGGAGTCTGCTTCTCCCTCTCCCTCTGCCTCTACACGCCCTGCTCATGCTTTCTCTCTCTCTCAAATAAATAAATAAAATCTTAAAATAAAAATGCTTCCATAAAATAAGTTCAGAACAACTTTATGCATAGTTGCCTTAAACTGGAGACAATAGGAATGAATGTCCATCAACATAAAAAAGGATAAACTATGGTATATTCATACAATGGAATTCTACATATCAATATAAAGGGAAAATTAACTGAAACCAAATATTGACATAAAGAGCATTGATTGCTAAATGGAAAAAATCTTACAAAAAAACATATAATGTATAATTCCATTTATATGAATTTCCCGAATTAAACTAATCTGAGGCAGAAAAATTCAGAACTGTGGTTTCCTCTTGGTTAAAGTGTGGGGACATGGGGGAGAGATATCAGAGATGACTCAGAATGAGCATGAGGGAACTTCCTGAATGAGGGTAATGATCTATATCTTCACAAGTGTTAAACAGGTGTGTGTATCGCCAAAACTCACAGAATAACACACTTAAGATTTTTGCATTTTATTTTTTGTAAAAGTAGTACTGAAGCTTCATTAATGACAGCCACGCTTAAGTATTTGGGGTGATGTGCACTGACTTCTGCAAATTACTTTGAAGCACATCATAAAGAATAAGATTGATTGGTGGGTAGACAGAGGGATGGACAGACGATGGATATTTCATAAAGCAAATACAGTAAAATGTTATTTGTAGAATCTAAGTGGTATGGATATGGGTTTTACTATATAGTTCTTTCAACTTTTCTTTATGTGTGAAAATTTACATAATTATACGTTGAGGGATAAAAAGTTAAGTCTCTACAGTGGCCCACTACCTATATAATGCCCCCCTTGTCCATTTGCTCTTAGACCTCAGCTTTCATTATTCTACTTCCCACTCTCCTATCTACATTTCATCCCAACCATGTTGGCCTCCTTGTTATTTATTTATTTATTTATTTTTTAATTTTAGGCCTTCTTGTTATTCTAAGAAAACATGAAGCATGTGCCTTTCTCATAACCTTTGCCTTTAATGTCCTCCACTTAGAACACACTTCTTCCAGATTGCCACATGGTTAAAGGCCTCTCACTTTCTTCAGGTCTTTGCTCTCAATTCACCTTCTCAGTGAGGCCTTCCCTAACTAACATTCAATTCTGATTGCCAGTAACTGATCCTATTTCCTCACTTTATTTTTCTCTATAACATTTGTCACCATTTGACATAAATATATTTCACTTACTTGTTAGTTTAAACTTGATGACAACAGGGATATGTGCCCATTTTGTTCCTAGTATATTGAACAGTGAAGGTCACATAATGTATATTCAGGAAATATTTGTTGAATGAATTAATTAGAATTGTAAAAGAGCTGAATAAGTGGTAATAGCAAAATTTAATAGGGTCAACAATATAACTTTTATTTTCTTTTCCTTCAAGTTCTTATCTAAACTTTGGTTCGTTAACATACAGAGTAATAGTTTCGAGGATAGAATTTAGTGATTCACTACTTATATACAACACCCGGTGCTCATTAAAAGTGCCCTCTTTAAAAAAAAAAAGTGCCCTCTTTAGGACCCATAACCTTTTTAAACCATCCCCCACCCACCTCCCTTCCAGTAAGTGCCTCAGTTTTTTTCTCTATAGTTAAGAGTCTGTTTCCTGGTTTGCTTCTCTTTTTTTCCTCCTGCCATGGTCATCTGTTTTGTTTCTTAAATTCCAAATATGAGTGAAATCAAGTAGTATTTGTCTTTCTCTGACTGACTTATTTTGCTTAGTATCATACTCTCTAGCTCTATCCACATCACTGCAAATGGCAAGATTTCATTCTTTTTTATGGCTAATATTCCATTGTATGTGTATACCACATTTTCTTTATCCATTTATTAGTTGATGGACATTTGGGCTCTTTCCATAATTTGGCTATTGTTGATAATGCTGCTATAAACATCAGGGTGCATATATTCCTCCAAATCGGTATTTTTGTATCCTTTGGGTAAATACCTAGTAGTGCAATTGTTTTAACTTTTTAAGGAACCTCCATACTGTTTTCCAGAGTGGCTGCACCTGTTTGTACTCCCACCAACAGTGTAAGAGGGTTCTTCTTTCTCAACTGTATAACTTCTGAAAAACAAATACTAAAGTATAGGGATAGGGAAATACAGTGGCTGGAAAAATGCCTCAAGAATTTTTGTCAAGTGTTCTATATAAAACACTTAGGAAAGTGCCTATACATAATATTATGAAAATATTTTTTTCTTTTTATTATTTCAGCAAGAAGCACAATCTTTGACAGTAGTGTGATGGGGAATGCCCAAACAATACAAAAATAAATTCCATCTTAGGAAGCATTCAAAATAGTATAGCATTTAGAATAAGAGAAGTGACAGATCAATGCTCTATATTGGCTCTCAAAGTTCTGAGCATCAATACATTCTGAGTAGCTTATTAAAATGATTATGGATACCTTGTACCATATTCACACCAGAGCAACCATACTGGTAAGAGGAACTGAGAGTGTTTATCTGAGGAAAATATTGCTGTCTTGAAATATATATGAGCAATCATGTGGAAGAATAAATTAGTTCTGTCAATCTTTGGGAGTAGAAGTAAGAACAATTGGTGAACACTATAAAATAGAAGATCTTATATCACTCTAAGAGAGGACTTTCCAATGGTGAGAGCTGTCCACATAAATAGGATTCTCAGATTGCTGGTATATGAGCATAGACTATAAATGTGTGGTATAAAGAAAAGAATATATGTTTTCATGTCACAATAACCACAGTGCAAATCCCACATGAGCAACTTATTAGCTGTAGGATCTTGAGCAAGTGGCTCAATTTCCATGAGCCTCAGTTTCCTTATCTTTAAAAATGTACTTCACATCAAAGGGACTAAAAGAATAAAATGAAATTAAATGAATTTTAAGCAACAAGCACAGTATTTGGGATATGTTAGGCCCTCTTTGATGCATGAGAAATATTCAAATACTAGAGTGGATGGTTGGACCAAAACTAAGATGCTTTCAAAGTCTAAGCATATATGATTACATGATATCATTTCTTTTACTAGAGGTATAACAAAAACTAGATCCCAGAGCTGACATCTGTGCCAATATATAATCAATTTGTGCTTTTCTAAATTGAACCCAGTAACAGTGTTAGATATTAGGCACTTAGAAATTCTTAAACAGATTACCCTATAGAAATAGATGAGGATAATGCTTCCTTTCTCCTGCATGTCCATCCATTACTATAATGTCAATATAATTTCTTTTTTTTAATATAATTTCTAATGAAGAAACATTTCTTAGAGAGAGAAGACATAGATATAATTGTAAATCCTGAGCAATGTGGCCAGAGACAGAAAAATCTTTTAGACTTTAACTGCTTTCTTAACTAGTTTCTGATGTCTGACATTTTTTAATATCATGTACATTCTCCAAGTCTATGAATATTTTCTGTATTTCACACCAGTAGTTTACTTTCAGCTCCCATATGGAACAGCAAGAGAAAATAGAAATGGTTAGGAAGAGAAAACTGAAGGATAAACAAAAGTAAAATGAAAGGGGGGGGGCAAGGAATGCTTGGAGAAAAAAGGGTGAAAAATAAAGAAAACACTAGGTAACGAATACTGTATGGTTGTTAAAATACTAAGAAAAGCCATTTTAAAAATGTATTACTCTATATTTAAGAAGTAATGACTATTAAAAATGCCAAAATTTGTTCCATTTTTATAACATGTAGGCCTTACAGCCTTCCAGTCTACAAAGCCATGAAGAATGTAATAAGTTGTCTATTTCATGATTTCCGAAATAGGATAATCTCAACCACAAGACTTCCTCTGAGGTGATAATGAGAAAGAAGTGATGATTTATGGCAGATACAGAATGCTGACCAACTTTATTTTCAACTATACCTTTGGTGGCTCCTAGTTTGCTACTGAAGTTAAATTGAGTTTATATCTGACTAAAACAAATGCTTCAGGAGTGAAGTTCTTATCCAGTATCTCCCTCTATGAACTCAATGTCTTTATGTTTTATTTCAACTTGCCCTTATCAAAACCTATTTTTCAGAAAGGACCTATAAAACTTTCTTTCACTTGAAAAGAAAACATGACTTTGCTTAATATTGTATATTCCACTAGAAAATATTCATTCTGACAAACATCAGCAAACTATAAAAGGAGGTAGTTTTTAAGCAGAGAGGTCCTCCTTTTTGTTCCAGATATTATGTTAAAAATGGGGGGGAGCCTGGGTGACTCAGTTGGTTAAGCATCTGCCTTTGGCTCAGGTCATGATCTCAGGGTCCTGGGATTAAGCCTAGTGGCAGGCTCCTGCTCAGCAGGGAGTCTGTTTCTCCCTCTCCCTCTGCCCCTCCCCACCCTGTTTGTGATTTCCCTCTTTCTCTTTCAAATAAATAAAATATTTTTTAAAATGGAATTAGTATTAGATTTTTTCTTCTGGCATGAAACAACTTTTTTAAAAAAAAATTTCCTTTTTAATGTTTTAATTCCGGTATAGTTAACATACAGTGTTATGTTAGTTTCAGGTGTACAATACAGTGATTCAACAATCTTATATATTATTCAGTGCTCATCAAGACAAGTGTACTCTTAATCCCCTTCACCTATTTCACCCATTCCCCCACCCATTCCCCCACACCCTTTGGTAATCATCTGTTTGTTCTCTATATTTGAATCTGATTTTATTTTTTGGTTTGTCTCTTTTTTTCCCCTTTGTTTCTTAAATTCCACAGATGAGAGAAATCATATGGTATTTCTCTTTCCCTGGCTGATTGACTTATTAGCAATGAATAAAACAAACAAAAACCCCAAAAGCTAAAAACTATTCTTAAATCATTTGTAATTATATGTGTTTGAGCCTGTTAAACTTCCTTCAAATGAATACTAGGTTGGTCTAGAAAGAAAGAAATATAGTTAAATAATTCTAGTTGTCCCAGCCACATCTGAAATACTTCAGGTAATCTGTAATTCTAAAGAGTGCCATCAGATTTTTTTTCTAAATAAAGAATGAGCACAGGTACTCAAGGCAAGTGCCATTAGATTTTTTTCTAAATAAAGAATGAACACAGGTACTTAAGGCAGTAGGTACAGGTTCAAGATTTCTTTTGGCAGAACTTAACTAAGGGAAATATTTCCTCAACAGTTGCATTTTATGAATATTAATTTCTCTATGTTAATATTTGATATACATATTTTCAAGGAACTTTGGCTCATTAAGTATACTAAGATCTGTTCTCTTGGGTAATTAAAAACTCCAAAAGCAGTTACAGTTTTCACCAAAATAATGCAGTACATGTGCAAATTATTTCTCAAGGGAAGAGTATTCCAAATCAGAAATGTCAATAAATTATGTTTTGTTCTTTTTTAAGAATATGCTGAAAAGATACCACTCATATTTGCCCATTATAATGATACCTTTTTCAAGTAAGTAATGGTTTATTTTTGTCTCAAATTTTAGATTACCTTTAATTTTTAATTTAAAATATTTAATTTTTCCTTATTGCATCCAATTTTGTGTGAGACAAAAGATAACCCAAAATATGCTTTAAACATTTACTATATACATATGCCTCTATACCTTTACACAAAGTACTAAATAAAATATAATTATTTAGCACTTTAGTATCAAAAAAATATAGTATACATGAAATATTTTATTTTATAAAACAAGATCTGAGAAGGTCACTTACCACATCTATAATATCAGATTCCATTTCATGGCTGAGATCAGACTATAAGAAAAAATAATAAAGTAGTTAATGTTGAATTGTTCATATAAAATCTGTTATTCCTTTAAGGGTACAGAATAAATATTGAATGATAATACCAATGTGTTTCAAATAATCTATCCAAGTTATAGAAAGACATCTTTCAGAATCTGAGGGACTAGCACCAATCTGAGAGCCTCTGTTTTTTAAGAGATAGGTTTTGTCCATTTATATTTACTGTGATTATGATATATTTGGACTTATTCTACCATCTTATTTTGTCTTTTCTGTATCACATTTTTGTGTACTCCTTTTATCCATCTTCCATGCATGTTTTTCAAGATTTGTTTATTTTAGAGAGTGCACTAGTGGGAGGGGCAGAAGGCAAAGGAAAGATAATCCCAAGGAGACTCCATGCTGAGCATGGAGCCTGATGCCAGGCTCCATCTCATGAACCTGAGATCATGACTGGAGCTGAAACCAAGAGTCAGACCCTTAACCAACTGCACCACCCAGAGGCCCTGATCTTCCCCGCATTTTATTAAAATTTTCTTTATGTTCTACTCTAACGGTCAGAACATTATACATTCTATGCACGTACCTTAAAGTAAGTTTTAAAAAAATAGCAGATAATCTAGTCAATACCTATATCCTGCCTTGATCAATAAAATGACCTTAAAACCTTTATACTTTAATCTCCCCCTCTTACATTTTTGATATTATCATTGTCCAGTATTATAGTTCCAATTTTTCTTCAACTGGCAAAATTAGTCTTGACTGTTATCTCAGGAGATAAATGACGTGTTTAATGACTTTCCTGCCAGCAAGAGTCTCTTTTTAAGAAATTAGTTTATTTACATTATAAAAAATAACATACATTTGTCATATATATGTATATATATGACATATATATAACATATATAAATAACTGTCATATATATGTATATTATATATAGCTTTATGATATCTTTACATATGTATATACCTGCATAATCACAACACAATTATGAATATAAAAACTTTCTAGTACCCCATAAGGTTCTCTCATGCTCCTTCCCTGTCTATACTTCAAGTGGTAACCAATATTGTATTGCATAATAATTTTTGTCTACTTAGAGGCTCATACAAACAAAAACATACAGTACATACTCTTTTGATTCTGGCTTTTTTTTTTTTTTTCATTCTTTATACTATCTGTAAGAATCATGCAGGTTGAACACCACTTTTTTTTTTAAGTTTTCATTTAAGTTCCAGATAGTTAAGACACAATGTAATACTAGTTTCAGGTGTACAATATAGTGATTAAACACTTACATACAATGCATCATAAAAAATGCACACCTTAACCCCCATAAACTATTTAACCCATCCCCCCACACACCTGCCCTCTGATAACCATCAGTTTGTTTTCTATAGTTAAGGTCTGTTTCTTGGTTTGCCTCTCTATATTCTTTTTTCCCTATGCTAATTTGTTGTTTCTTAAATTCCACGTATGAGTGAAATCATATGCTATTTGTCTTACTCTGACTGACTGATTTTGCTCAGCATAATACTCTCTAGATCCATCCACCTCATTGTAAGTGGCAAGATTTCATTCTTTATTTGTGGCTGAGTAATAATTCATTGTATATATATGCCACATCTTTATCCATTCATCTGTCGATGGGCTCTTTCCATAATTTGACTATTGTAGATAAGGCTGCTATAAACACTGGGGTGCATGTATCCCTTTGAATTTGTATTTTTGTATCCTGTGGGTAAATATGTAGTGGTACAATTGCTGGATCATAAAGTAGTTCTATTTTTAACTTTTTGTGTGGAACCTCCATACTGTTTCCCAGAGTGACTGCACCAGTTTGCATTCCCACCAAGAATGAAAGAGGGTTCCCCTTTCTCCATATCCTCACCAACACCTGTTCTGTCTTCTACTGTTGATTTTAGCCATTCTGGCAGGTGTGGGGTGGTATCTCATTTTAGTTTTGATTTGTATTTCCCTGATGATCAGTGATATTGACCATCTTTTCATGTGCTTGTTGGCTATCTGGATGATGTCTATTCATGTCCTCTGCCCATTTTTAATTGGATTATTCAATTTTGGGGTGTCAATTTTAATAAATTCTTTATATATTTTGAATACTAACCCTTTATCAGATAGGTCTTTTTTTTTAAATTTAGTTCAAAACTTTATTCAGTGTAGTAAATAGGCTTGACAAAGTGTGAACTACTCTTTTTTTTCCCCCCAAATTATCAGATAGGTCTTTTGCAAATATCTTCCCCCATTCCATAGGTTGCCTTTTAGTTTTGTTGTTTTCTTCACTGTGCAGAAGCATTTTATTTTTATGAAGTCCCAATAGTTTATTTTTGCTTTTTTAAAATACATTCTGACACCCTATGTTTTTTGATTAGAGCATTTAGTCTATTTACATTCAGAGTAATTATTGATATATATGTATTTATTGCCATTTTATTACTTGTTTTGCCATTGTATTTGGGGATTTTTTTCTGATCCTTTCTTGTCTTTGTCACTTTTGACCTCTCTTTTCCACTCAAAGAATGCTCTTTAATATTTCTTGCAGGGCTGGTATAGTGGTCATGAACTCCTTTGGTTTTTGTCTGTCTGTGAAACTCTTTTTATCTCTCCTTCTATTCTGAATGATAGCCTTGCTGGATAGATTATTCTTGGCTGTAGATTCAGCACGCTGAATAGATCATGCCACTCCCTTCTAACTTGTCAAGTTTCTGTTGAGAAATCTGCAGCTAGTTCTATGGTTTTTTCCTTGTAAGTTAAGGACTTCTTTTGTCTTGCTGCTTTTAAGATTTTTTTTTCTTTATCACTATATTTTGGAAATTTAATTATAATTTGTCTTGGTGTTGACATGCTTTTGGTGATTTTGGAGGAGGTTCTCTGTGGCTCCTAGATCTGGATGTCTTTTTCCTTTCTTGGATTAGGGAAATTTTCTGTTATTATTTCTTGAAATAAATTTTTTTCCCTTGTTCTCTCTCTCCTTCTTCTGGGACTTCTATAATATGAATGTTATTGTGTCTGATGAAGTCTCTGAGTTCCCTAAGTCTATTATGTTGCATAATTTTTGCAACATACTATCTGTAAGTTAGTGGTCTGGTGAGACTGCCCTTCTGAAATAAATCAGACACATAGTGTAATCTCTAGTGCAGCAGTTATTAAATTTTTGGTCTGAAGAACTATTTAAACCTTTAAAAATTATTTTGGACTGCAATGGGACTTTTTTATGTAGTTATTGATAACTTGGTCATGTGGTCTGGTGAGACTGCCCTTCTCAGTCAAGCTTGCCTGAGTCCCAGCATGGTGGGCCCCTCCTCAGGAAGACCAGCACAAACACTTACCCACACCATATCTCCCAAACAGAAATTTCTGCAAGGCCTCAGTTCAGGTGGAGTTGGTGTCAGTTTTCATTTCACGAGCAGACCAAAGCACACTCAGTTAAAAGTCACCACATTCAGGTCAAGGGCCAAATACTGCCCACAGGAGGCAAGAGGAAGCTCTTCACATGCCTGGATTGAAGGATAGTGCAGCCAAAATACAACAGCAGAACGCATGCAGCACACACCAGAGACATTCCCTGAAGTGGCAGGCCCTGGGCACTATATGACCTCTTCTTCATAAGGCCATTACTTTCAGCAGCAGGAGACATAACTGGGTTTTCTAACACAGAGAAGAAGACAGAGACTTGGACAAAATGCCAAGACAGAGTAATTTATCCCAAATGAAAGAACAAGATAAGGTCACAGCCATAGATCTAAGCAAAACAGACATACGTAACATGGCTGATGGAGAATTTAAAGCAGTAATCATAAGGATATTAACTGGACTTGAGAAAAGAATAGATCAGTGAGACCCTTAAAACAGAAATAAAAGAGTTAAAAAAGAATCAGTTAGAGATGAAGAATGCAATAAACAAGATTGGAAACGGCCTTGATGCAATGAATGGCAGGCTAGAAAAAGCAGAACAAATTAATGACCTAGAAGACAAAATAATGGAAACCAATGAAGCTGAAGGAAAAAGAGAAAGAATTGTACAATACAAGAATAGATTAAATTTCTTTTAGAGAGAGAAAGAGTGCACACGCATGAGTTGGGGGGAGGGGCAGAGGGAGAGAATCTTAAGCAGGCTCCACATCCAGCATGGAGCCCCAACACAGGGCTAGATACCACAGCCCTGAAATCACGACCTGAGATGAAATGAAATTGGACGCTTAACTGACTGAGCCACCCATGTACCCCTAGTTTGAATTTTTAATATGGAAGTTATCAACAACTACATAAAAAAGCCCCATTGCAGTCCAAAATAATTTTTAAAGGTTTACATAGCTCTTCAGAACAAAAATTTAATAACTGCTGCACTAGAGATTACACTATGTGTCTGATTTATTTCAGTCCAAATTAAATTAGTAATTTCACCACCTCTTAAATGACATCTAGATTTTATTAAAGGGCTGCATCATTGTCATTTTCTTACTCTTATAAATGTTGTACATTTTATAAGACATTAATATTTGTTCTTATTTTATACAGATAATATTCATTTATATTTTGCCAACATATTTTCCCTTTCTGAGACTGTTCATTATTTACTGCAGTTTTTTACTTTCATCCGAGATTATTTTCCTTCAGACAGAAAAACTCCATTTATCCTAGAGCAAGTTTCCTGTAACAAATTCTTTTAACATTTATTCTTATTAAAATATTTTCATTTTGCCTTTATATTTGAAGGATACTTATATATATTCATTTTTCTTTACAATTATGTAGACTACAAGTTGGCAGAAATTTTTGCCTTTCACTAATTTAAATATATCATAAAATTTTATTCTGGCTAGAGTGACCAATCATTCTGGTTTTTCTGGAACTGTTTCAATTTTAACATTGAAAGTCCTGCTTCCTGGTACATCCCTTAGCCCAAGGGAAATTAGTGTTTTATCACCTCACTTTTGGCTTCCATTGCTTCTGCAGAATAGTCAGCTATCAATCTTATTGTAATTTCTTTGAAAAATGTTTTCTTTCTCTAACTGATTGTAAGGTTTATTTTTCTGTTTTTGATTTTCCAATAACTTGAATGATTTGACTGTGATGTGTGTTGGTAAAGTTTTATTTGTTTATATCATGCTTGTGCTTTGATGAACTCCTTTAGTCTATGTTTTATGTATTTCATCACATTTCAAAAAATAGTCTTGGCCATTATTTCTTTAATAATGTTCCTGCCCCATTCTCTCTATACTATCTTTTTGGAATATGAATTACATATATGTTAGAATGTTTGAGCATATCATATATGCTCTGTTCTCATTTTTCCATCTTTTTTTTCTTCCAGTGCTTTAGATTATTTTCAATTAACATATCTTCAAAGTAATTAATATTATCTATTGTTGAACCTATCTGTCCAAATAGCTTCTAATTTCTGATATGATATTTTGCAGTTCTAGAATGTGCAATTAACTATTCTTTATACATTTTAAATACTTTTTTGTAATTGTTCATATTTTCATCCATTTTATCTATATTTTTCTCTGTTTTCTGTATATATTCAACAACTTGGGCTAGTATAATAGATTCCATAGAGTGGGTGACTTAAAAAAAGAAGCATTTATTTTTCATAGTTCTGGAGGCTGGGAAATCTAAGTTTGAGGAGTTGGTCAATTCCATTCCTGGTGAGGGCCCCTTTTCTGGTTTGAGGATAGCCATTTTCATGTTGTATCCTCACATGGCATAGAGAAAGAGAGATAGAGAGCTCTGGTCATTTCATCCCTTTGTAAGTGTGCAAATATCATCATGGGGCCTCTACCCTCATTACTCCATCTAAACCAAATAACTTCCTAAAAGTCTTATTTCCAAATACTACTACATTTTGTATTATGGTTTCATAATATGGATTTGGGGGAACACAAACATTCAGCCCATAGCAATTTAATATAATAATCAAAATTATTTTGAAGCCCTTTTACAATAACTCCAATATCTGGATAATTTCTAATAAGCTACTATTAGACATTATTTCTCTTTCTCATTAATAATATACTTATATATTTGCATATCTAGTAATTTTTATTATGTTTCAGTATTGTAGATGATACACTGAAGATGCTATGAATTATGTCATTTTCCTCTAGGGTGTGTTAGATAATATTGTGGCAAAGAGTCAAATTACCTTGAATCATCTTGATTCTGTGGAGACTTGGTTTTAGAGTTTATTAAGATGATTCTCCTGGAGAGTGGCCCTTAACCATAAAATAGGGCCTTTCTGAAGTCTTAACTGAAGACTATGGGTGTTTATAATACCCTGGTATTATTTAAACTCAAACTTCCATCTCCCAAGAATTGTGCAGCCTCTGAAATATCACCCTAGCACTCCAGTCTAGCAGCTGTTTTCTGATAGACCTATCAGAGTATTACTCTGAAAATGCAATGCCTAGAAATTGGTTAAATAACCATGAAAATTTTATTCATCTTTTTCTTTGTGGCCCTTTCCTCTCTTGGAATCACCTCTTTCCCTAAGTCAAACTACCATGGTGGCCCTGAAATTATGTTCCCAGTGGGGCTGCTATCTTGTAGTCCTGTTCTATTTCTCTGAACTGTGGTTGTGAAAACACCCTCACTAGGGGAAAATCCAGGGTAAACTCTTGAGTTCACTTCACGTATTTTCCCTCTCTCAATATTGTAGACTTACTTGTTTTCCAATGCTTGCAAACAGTTATTTTATACATTTTGTCCAGGTTTCTAGTTTTGTTTTGTTTTTTTCTAGTAGAAGGGTAATTCTGATAACCGGTATCACTCACCATAGCTTATTCCCTTACCATACCTCTTGCTTCCTATTTCTTCCTTCAAGATTCCTTTAATTATTTTTCAATGAAGGGATGTTAGTAGTAAACTTTTACAATCTTTTTCTGAAAATATTCTTATTTTGTTCATCTTAAGTTTAATCATTCTAACTTAACACATTATTTTGGTCAGATTTTAAGATATTTAATTATCTTCTGGTATATTGTTTTGGTGGTAAGACTGCTATTACTCTGTCATTTATTATGGTTCATCTGTCTTAATACCTAAAATAGATATTAAGATTAGTTTATTTTTGATGCTATGAAATAGCATTATTCTGTATGTTAGTATGCATGTAATTCTTTTGTTGTTGTTGTTATTTTGCTTTATTCTGTTGGGGACATGCTGACTTTCCTGAATCTAATGATTAAAACTTTCATCAGTTCTGTATGCTTTTTAACCAGTGTATTTTCAAATATTGCTTCATTTCCATTTTCACTGTTTTCACCTTTAGGAAGTCTAAATTAGATGCATGTTGAAACGTACTAAACTGTACACATTTTAACTTATTTTTCATCTCCTTCTACAGTACACATTTAAACTTATTTTTCATCTCTTTTTACATAATACATTCTGGATTATTTCCTCTTTAGATGTTTTTAATATGCATTTAAATCATCTTGTGAATGCTTAAATTTCAATTACTACAAGTTTCTTTCCTCAAATTCTATTTGGTTCTTTTTTCAGCTATTCCTGTTTTTTTTTTTCACTTTTTTTCTACTTACTGCCATGTTACTTTAAATAAATTCCTTTTTCTCTTTAATCATTTTAAGCATACTTAATTTATAATGAGTTTCATGATCTAATATTTTCATTTTGTGGAGATGTCAATTTTTGTGAGGCAATTTTCCATGTGTCTCCCATGTGTCTGCATTTATTGTGAGCAGAGGCTCTGACTACATTTGCTCTGCATGATCTTCACAAGGATGCTAACATAGCAAATAGCCTTTCATGAAATAGATGGTTTGTAATTCTGTCATAAAAAGCAGGCAGGCTTACTTCCTATCATAAAAGCTTCTTGTTCCTTAAACTTAGGTGTGTTTTTTTTTTTTTTTCTTATAATATAATCCACTTTGTGTGTAGGTGTCAACCGACTCTCTTCACATCATACTGTGAGAATTGGGGCTCAGGGAATTTACCCAAGAAAATGATGATACTCTGACTATTGCTGTTGCTGTCCATTGTCTCTGACAAGGAGTCTTATAACTTCTGCTGAGATTTATAAGCTGTGTCAGGTTAAATGGCTAGTTTGCAAATAGGTTAAAATCTGACAGTTCCTTCATAGTTTTGGTAACAGAGTTGTGTCCCTGATAGAGAGAAGGCTTTCTGGAAGAATTTTAGGATGAAAGTCTTATAGATCAACTAATGTTATTTGAGGGAAGTCCATAAGAATGGTCACAAATATATTGACCAAAGTTCATACAAATAGGCAATAAATTATTCTCCACTTTATAGGTGCCGGAATGTGATATACCAATTTTATAGCAGTGGAAGGAGAGCAACAACCTTTCACCCAGGAAGAAATTCCTCAAATATCAGGAGTACAGGAGAGGAAGATATAGTAATAATTTTTGTCTTTGATAATCACCATTAGCACCTTCCTCACAAAGAAAAACATTCCGGTGTGGTTATCCTGAACTTTTTAAAGCACCTTAAATTTAACTGGTATTTCTTGTATTTTGAGAGTAACAAAGTGTAATTTTACTTTTGTCTTTGCAAAGGCCCAAGGAGTTTTACTGGTTATGGATATGTTTTGTGTTAAGTTCTCAGCTTTCTGTTCTCACACCACACTGGCTATATAGTTCATATTGTATGTATGAGTGAGGCACAGGCAACAACTTTATAACTATAACTAAAAGGATCATATATCATGATCAAGTGGGGTTTATTCCAGGGATACAAGGATGGTTCAACATATGTAAATCAATCACGATATACCACATTAACAAAATGAAGGATAAAAATAATATGATGGTCTCAATAGACGCATCTAAAAGATTTAATATTTCTTCATGATAAAAATTCTCAACCAATTAGATATAGAAGGAAAGTACCTTAAACATAATAAAATCCGTAAGTGACAAATCCACAGCTAACATAATACTAAATTGTGAAAAGCTAAAAGCTTTTCCTCTAAACAAGAATAAAATGAGAGTGCCAACTAACACCACTTCTATTCAACATAGTACTAGAAATTCTAGCAAGAGTAATTAGTCAGGAAAGAGAAATAACAATCATCTATATTGGAAAAGAAGAAGCAAAAAATTGTCTCTGCAGATAACATAATCATATATATGGAAAACCCTAAATGCTCCACAAGAAACTGTTAGAATTAATAAATTAATTTGGTAATTTTGAAGAATATGAAATCAAAACACAAAATAAATTGAATTTCTATACACTAACAATGAACTATCTGAAAAAGAAACTAAATAAATAATCCCATTTACAATAGCATTGAAACCAATAAAATGATTAGGAATAATTTAACCAAGGAGGTGAAAGATCTGTACAATGAAAACTGTAACACACTGATGAAAGAAATGGAAGAAGACACAAATAAATGGAAAAATATCCTATATTCTTGGATTAAAGATTATCATTAAAATCTCCATATTACACAAATGATATACAGATCCAACGCAATCCCTATCAAAATTCCAATGGCATTTTAAAAGTTAAAGTATATGTCACATATAATGTTATATAAAATTCAGGTGAACAACATGGTGATTTGACAATTCTATACATAATGCTATGCTCAACTTGATAAGTGTAGTTACTATCATTCTTTTTTTTTTTTTTAAAGATTTTATTTATTTGACACAGAGAGAGAGAGATCACAAGTAGGCAGACAGGCAGGCAGAGAGGCAGGGGGAAGCAGACTCCCCGCTGAGCAGAGAGCCCGACATGGGGCTCGATCCCAGGACCCTGAGATCATGACCTGAGCCGAAGGCAGAGGCTTTAACCCACTGAGCCACCCAGGCGCCCCTCTTTTTTTTTTTTTTTTTTTTTTGTTACTGTAAACTTTTAAGCCATGTTTATTCTTCCACTGTATGGATAGTAGAGTCTAAAGAAAAATAGGAAGCTTGAATAATTTCTTTTAAAATACTATTTGTATTATAATCTATAGTGTCTTTTTTTTTAATTTAATTTTATTTTTTTCAGTGTTCCAAGATTCATTGTTTATGCACCACACCCAGTGCTCCATGCAATACGTGCCCTCCTCAATACCCACCACCAGGCTCACCCAACCCCCTACCCTCCTTCCCTCCAAAACCCTCAGTTTGTTTCTCAGAGTCCACAGTCTCTCATGGTTCATCTCCCCCTCCGATTTCCCCCAATTCACTTTTCCTTTCCTTCTCCTAATATCCTCCATGTTATTCCTTATGCCCCAGAAGTAAGTGAAACCATATGATAATTGACTTTCTCTGCTTGACCTATTTCACTCAGCATGATCTCCTCCAGTCCTGTCCATGTTGATACAAAAGTTGGGTATTCATCCTTTCTGATGGCTGTGTAATATTTCATTGTATATATCTTTCAATATACATTGTTGTTACATTATTATGACTATATCTCCTAAACCGTAGTTTTAATCCCTATGACTTATTTATTTTACAACTGGAAGTTTGTACCTTTGAGACCCCTTCACCTATTTCACCCATTCCCCAAATCCCTTCATTCTGGCAAACACCAGTTTGTTCTCTGTATTTATGACTTCGTCTCTAGTTTTTGTTTGTTTGTTTTAGATTCCACATGTAAGTAAAATCATATGGTATTTGTCTTTTTCCTTCTGAATTATTTTACTTAGCATGCTACCCTCTAGAACCACCTACATTATCACAAATAGTAAGATCTCATTCTTTTTTTATGGCTGAGTAATAGTCCATTGTGTACACACACTCACACATTCACACACACACACACACACACACACACACGCACCACCTCTTCTTTATCTATTCATTTACCAGTGAACACATAAGCTGCTTCCATATGTTGGCTATTGCATATAATGCTCCAACAAACATAGAGATACATATATCTTTATAAAATAGTGTTTTTTTAAATATATTATTTATTTATTTATTTATTTATTTGAGGGGGGAGTGGCAGGGGGCATGGGCAGAGGGAGAGAGAACATATTTCAAACAGACCCTGCGCTGAGTGTGGGGTCCCACATGGGGCTGGATCTCATGACTCTGAGATCATCACCTGAGTAAAAATCAAGATTTTGGATGCTTAACCAACTGAGCCATCCAGGTGCCCCTGTTTTTGTTTCCTTCAGATAAATACCCAGTAGTGGAATTATTGGAACATATGCTATGTCTGTTTTTAATTTTTGAGGAATCTCCATACTGTTTTCAGAGTGAGTGCACCAATTTACATTCCTACCAACAGTACATAAGTGTTTCTTTTTCTCCACATCCTCACCAACACTTGGTATTTCTAGTTTCTTTGACATTAGCCATTATGACAAATATAAGGTGATATCTCATTGTGGTTTTGGTTTCCATTTCCCCGATGATTAGTGGTGTTGAGCATCTTTTCATGCATCTGTTGACCATCTGTATGTCTTCACCAAAAATAAAAAATCTATTCATGCCCTATCCCCCCTTTTTTCCCCTCCACCCAGTTTTTAATTGTTTTTCTGGTGCTGGGTTGTATAAGTGCTATATATATTTTGCACATTAACCCTTATCAGATATATCATTTGCAAACACCTTCTCTCATTCAATAGGTTCCTTGTTTTGTTGATGATTTCCTTCACTGTGGAAAAGATTTGTATTTTGGTGTAGTCCCAGTAATTTATTCTCATTTCCCTTGTTTTCCCTGTCTGCAGAGATAGATCAAGGAAAATGTTGCTACAGCTAATGTTCAAGAGATAAGTATGCTTTCTTCTAGGAGTTTTATGGTTTCAGGTTTCACATTTAGGTCTTTAACCCATTTTCAGTTTATATTTTTGTATGGTGTAATAAAGAGGTCTACTTTCATTTTTTTTTTTGGCATGTAGCTGTCCCTTTTTCCCAGCACTACTTATTGAAAAGAAAGAATTTTATTCATTGTGTATTCTAGCTTCATTTGCTGTAGATTTATTGATGATATAAGTATGGTTTTATTTATGGATTCTCTACCCTATTCCATTGATCCGCATGTCTATTTTTGTTCCAGTACCATACTGTTTTGATTACTATAGCTTTGTAGTATATCTTGAAATCTGGGATTACACCTCCAAATTTGTAATTTTTTTCTCAAGGTTATTTAAACTATTTGGGATTTTGTGGTTCCATAAAAATTCTGGGTTTATTTATTCCTGTGGGGGGAAAATGGCATTTTTGATACGGATTGCGTTGAATTTGTAGATTGCTTTGGGTAGTATGGACATTTTAACAATATTAATTCTTCTGAGCCATAAGAATGGTATAGCTTTCCATGTCTTTGTTTTGTCTTTAATTTTTTTCTTCAATGTTATATAGTTTTCAGAGTACAGGAATTTAACCTCCTTGATTAAATTTATTCCTAGGTATTTTATTATTTTTGGTGAAAGTGTAAATGGGATTGTTTTCTCAATTTCTTTCTGCTACTTTGTTATTAGTGTATAGTCTTACAATGATTATTGCATATTAATTTTGTATCCTGCAATTTTATTGAATTTATTTATTAGTTCTAATGGTTTCATGGTAGTCTTTGGGATTGTCTATGTATAGTTATTATGTCATCTGCAAATTAACATAGTTATTTATTGTTACCAATTTGGATGCCTTTTATTTCTTTTTATTGTTTAATTGTTGCAGCTAGGACTTCCAGTGCTGTGTTGAATAAAAGTGGTGAGAGTGCCCCAAAAAAAGAGCCCAGGACATGATGGATTCCCTGAGGAATTCTACCAAACATTCAAGGAAGAAATAATACCTATTCTCCTGAAACTGTTTCAAAAAATAGAAACAGAAGGAAAACTTCCAGACTCTTTCTATGAAGCCAGCATCACCCTGATCCCCAAACCAGG
>CM052901.1:47358711-47456619 GCA_028534135.1 Potos flavus
GAATGGGTGGAAAGCGGTCGCTAGAGAATGGGCTTGTGCCCGGACTCGTGACCCCTGCCTGATTGGGCAGAAAGTGGGCGCTGGAGAATGGGCTTGTGCAAGGGGCCTTGAGGCATGCTGGTCTGTGATTGGTCATGCCCCTTTGAAAAACAAGCTGTACAGGTTGCAACCAATTATCTCGCTGATTTGTGGTAATGTCTCTGAGGTATATGCACGTGTGACTCATAAATCTGCCTTTGTTAATCTTAGTAGTCCTTAGAGAAGAAGTGCTGCGTGTGCTACGTGACTTACGTGTGAGGCTGTTTCCTTGAACTTGTTTTTCGCACACTATATAAGCATGTGCACTCTGAAATAAAGCTGAACACAATCTGGACATCATCCGTCGTGTTCCTCCCACCCCCATGCTTTGTCTCTCTACTTTCTTTTCCTCATTCCCTTACCCTCAGCCCTGGTTCGAGATTGTCACGCCGGCCGCGGCAAGAACTCATAAATATACACAATGGAATATTACTCAACCATAAAAAGGATGAAATCTTAGCATTTTTGATAACATGCATGGACCCAGAGTGCATTATACTGAATGAAATACATCAGATGGGGGGGCATTAGATGGTGGAGTTGTAGGGGGGCCCTATGCTTGCCTCATCCCTCCAACACAGACAGATAAATGTCAAATCATTCTGATCACCCAGGAAATCAATCTGAGGACTGAGAGAACAAAATTCACATCTAAAGGGAGAAAAATGGCCAGATAGTGAAAGGTAGGAGTTGCAGAGAGTTGATTTGAAGGAGAAAAGAACTGTGGGTGCTATGGAGGGGTGGGAACTGTGATCTCAGAAAGAAGAGGGGGGGAGGGTGAGAGAGAGAGAGAATAAAAGAAGGACACAGAGGATTACACTAGATAAACTCTCCCCTAAACCATTGACTGGGAAAAGGAGAGGAGCTGACTATTACAAGTCTTTATAAGCAGTGGAGCTCAAAGTCTGAAGTTTTAGAAGTCCACACCATCTCCAGGGTCATACCTGGTGGGCTTAGTGGGGCTCCTGTGGGGAAGGATGGCAGAAGCCCATGGGTGGACAGTGTGGTCTAAGGATCCCCTGGGTCACACAGGGTGGAACAGATCCCCTTCTTGGCGTGCATTTGGAAGAGGTGGCACTGCCTCTCAGGACAAAAGAGACAGGTGCCATTGAGCAGCTGAGGCACTTGCTGAAAGCAGCTAAACTAGAAACCAGTTTTTTGCTATGCTTTAGTGTAAAATCCTAGCCCCGCTCAGTCATGTGACTACTTTTCTCGGACAAACCTGCACCAGACACAGCATGGCGAGACCTTACCCCAGAGGATTAGAGCAGGTATGTGCCATGACGGGCCCCTAAAATTTGGAGCTTTGAAACCCAGCTGCATGCCTGAAATAAAACACAGGAGTACTGTGCCACCAGTCAGACAGATGGCTTGGACAAAAGGCAGAGTGAAGTGAGGGTTCTGAAAGGAGCTTGGGACACAGGAAGGGAGATTATTCACTCTTCTGTGAGAGCTTCCTGAATAGCAGTGGGCACGATCTCCCCTCTCCAGGGTTGAGAGAGTAGAATGATGATATTTTCCACGTGTCCATCAGCATGGACAGACTTCAGTGAGAAACACAGCACACTCAGTAGGTGCTGGAGTGGCACAGACCAAGCCCTGCCCCACAGTGCCCTGCAAGTGTACCTTTACAAGGGCAAGATGCCCTGAGAACCAGCATAGCAGGCCCCTCTACCCAGAAGGCCAGCACAAATCCCCTGTATGCACCAACTCTACTGATCATAGAATGGTGCAAAGCTTCAGCTCTAGGGGAAATAGGATCTAGCCTTTTTAAACAAAACACTTTTTTTTTTAACACACCTAGTTAAAACTCACCACACCTTGGATCACGTCCAAACACTCCTCACTACAGGCAAGGAGAAACTCTGCAAGAGGACTGATCTGAGGGCAAGAGCAGCCAAAACATAGCAGTAGAGTTCACACAGCATACACCAAAAAAGTTCCTAAAGTGCCAGGGCCTGGACAGTATATGACCTCTTCTTAATATAACCATTACTCTCAGGAGCAGAAAATGTAACAGCTTTTCCTAACACACTGTAGACAGAGGTCTAAGCAAAATCCCAAGATGGAGAAGTTCATCCCAAAAGAAAGAACTAGAAGAGATCATGGTCAGGGATCTCATCAGAACAGATACAAGTAATATGTCTGAACTAGAATTTAAAACAACAGTCATAATGATACTACCTGGTCTTGAGAAAAGCATAGAAGACACTAGAGAATCCTTTTCTGCAGAGATTAAAGAACTAAAAACTAATCATGCCTAAATAAAAAAATGCTATAACTGAGACTCAAAAGTGACTGGATGCAATGACAATGAGGATGGACAAAGCAGAGGAACAAATAAGTGATACAGAAGATAAAATTATGGAAAATAACGAAGCTGAAAAGAAGAGGGAAAGAAAGTATTGGATCACAAGTGCAGACTTAAGGAACTCAGCAGCTTCATAATGTGTAACAATATTCATTTCATAGGCATCACAGAAAAAGAAGCGAGGGAAAAAAAGAAGAGAGGGACAGAAGGTTTATTTGAGAAAATTATAGCTAAAAACTTCCCTAATCTGGGGAAAGGAACAAACATCCGAATCCAGGAAGAACAGAGAACGCCCATCAAATTTAACAAAAGCCAGCCAACACCAAGACACATCATTGTATAATTTGCAAAATATAGAGATAAAGAAAGAATCCTGAAAGCAGCAAGGGAAAAGAAATCCCTAACCTACAAGGGAAGACAAATCAGGTTAGCAGTAGATTTCTCCACAGAAGCCTGGCAGGCCAGAAGAAAGTGGCAAGATATACTCAACATGTTGCAGGGGAAAAATATGCAGCCAAGAATACTTTATTCAGCAAGCCTCTCATTCAAAATAGGAGAGATAAAGTGCTTCCCAGACTCCCCGCCCCCCCGCGATCAAACAAGACAAAACAAAACAATGAAAGGAATTCATGACCACTAAACCAGCCCTGCAAGAAACATTAAAGGGGACAGATTAAATGGGAAAGAAAGACCAAAAATGACAAAGACAAGAAAGGAACAGTGAAAAGCTCCACGAACACTGACTTTGCAGGTAAAACAATGGCACTAAGTTCTATCTATCAAGAATTACTCTCATGGAACACTGGGTGTGGTAAACAATGAATCTTGTAACACTGAAAAAATAAAATAAAAGTATCTGGGAAAAAAAAAGAATTACTCTGCATGTAAATGGACTAAATCAAAAGAAATGAGGTATCGGAATGGATAAAAATGCAAGACACATTTACATGCTGCTTACAAGAGACTCATTTTATACCTAAAGATGTCTCCACATTGAAAGTGAGAGGATGGAGATACATCGCTCATGGTAATGGACATCAAAAGAAAGACAGAGTAACCATACTTATATCAGACAAACTAGATTTTAAACCAAAGATGGTAACAAGAGATGAGCTAAAGACTGTAGTCAGAGATACAAAGGATACTATATCATTCTTAAAGGGTCTATCCAACAAGAAGATCTAACACTTGTAAATATTTATGTCCCCAACTTGGGAGCAGCCAAATATATAAATCAATGAACAACAAACATAAAGAAACTCATTGATAATAATATAATAATAGTAGGTGTCTTTAGCACCCCACTTACAGCAAAGGACAGATAATCTAAGCAGAAAATCAACAAGGAAATAGTGGCTTTGAATGATACACTGGACCAGATGGACTGAACAGATATATTCGGAACATTTCACCCTAAAGTAGCAGAATACATATTCTTTTCAAATGCACATGGAACATTCTTCAGAACAGATCACACACCAGGTCACAAAGCAGCCCTCAAAAAGTACAAAAAGATTGAAATCATACTATGCACGTTTTCAGACAACAATGCTAGGATGCTTAAAGTCTACCATAAGAAAAAATAGGAAAGACCACAAAAATCATGCAGGTTAAAGAACATCATACTAAAGAATGAGTGGGTTAACCAGGAAATTAAAGAAGAAATAAAAGAAAATACATGGAAGCAAGTGAAACTGAAAACGCAACATCCAAAACCTTTGGGATGCAGCAAAGGTGATCTTAAGATGGAAGTATATAGCAATATAGGCCTACCTCAGAAGCAAGAAAAATCTCAAATATACAAATTAAACTTATACCTTAAAGGAGCTAGGAAAGAAATAGCAAATAAAGCCTAATGCCAGAAGAAGAATGGAAATAATAAAGATTAGAGCAGAAATAAATCATACAGAAACAACCATAACAACAAAAACTCAGTAGAACAGATCAATGAAAGAGCTGGTTTTTCGAAAGACCGAATAAAATTGATAAACCCCTGCCACACTTATCAAAAAGAAAAGAGAAAGACCCAAATAAATAAAATCACTAAGGAAATAAGAGAGATCAAAACCAATACCATGGAAATACAAACAATTATAAGAGAATATTATGAAAAATCATGTGCCAACCATACACAAAAGTAAATTCAAGATGGATGAAAGACCTAAATGTGAGACAGGAATCCATTAATATTCTACAGAAGAACACAGGCAGCCACTCTTTGACCTTCACCATTGCAACTTCTTACTAGACACATCCTTGGAGACAAGGGAAACAAAACCAAAAAATGAACTCTTATGACTTCATCAAGATACAAAGCTTTTGCACAGTGAAAGAAACCATAGGGAAAAAAAAACAAACAACTAAAAGGCACCCTATGGCATAGGAGAAGATATTTGCAAATGACATATCCAATAAAGGGTTACTATCCAAAATCTATAAAAAAACTTATCAAACTCAACACCCAGAAAACCAAATGAGCAGAAGACATGACTAGACATTTTTCCAAAGAAGATATACAGATGGCTAACACACACATGAAAAGATGCTCAGCATTACTCATCATCAGGGAAATACAAATCAAAACCACAATGAGATATCACCTCACACCTGTCAGAATGGCTAAAATTAACAACACAGGAAATGACAGATGTTGGTGAGGATGTGAAGAAAGGGGAACCCTCCTACACTGTTGGTGGGAATGCAAACTTGTGAAGCCACTCTGGAAAATAGTATGGAGGTTCCTGAAAAAGTAAAAAATAGAACTACCCTACTATCTAGCAATTGAACTACTAGGTATTTACCCAAAGGATACAAAAATACCGATTCAAAGGGGCACATGCGCCCCAATGTTTACAGCAGCATTATTAACAATAGCCAAATTATGGAAAGAGCCCAAATGTCTATTGACTGATGAATGGATAAAGAAGCTGTAGTGTATATATACATATATATATATATATATATACATATAGATATATATAATGGAATATTACTCAGCCACCAAAAGAATGAAATCTTGCCATTTGCAATGACAAGGGTGGAGCTAGAGTGTATTACACTAAGCAAAATAAATTAGGGAAAGACAAATGCCATGTGATTCCACTCATCGGGAATTTAAGAAACAAAGCAGATAAACATATGGGAAGAAAAAAAAGAGAGGGAAAGAAACCATAAGAGATTCTTCATGATAGAGAACAAATTGTGGGCTGATGGAGGGATGTGGGTTGGGGATGGGCAAAATGAGTGATGGGTATCAAGAAGGGCACTTATAATGAGCACTGGGTGTTGTATGTAATTGATGAATCACTAAATTTTACTCCTGAAACCATTATTACCCTATATGAAAGCAGAAGTCTTTAACACCCTACTTCATCAATAGATAGATAATTCAGGCACAAAATCAATAAGCAAACATTATCTTGGAATGACACATTAGACCAGATGGACCTAATAGCTATATACAGAAGACTCTATCAAAAAACTGCAGAACACACATTCCTTTCAAGTGCGCATGGAACACTCTCTAGGATAAACACACGTTAGGCCACAAAACAAGTCTCAATAACTTTTAGAAGACTGAAATTATGTTATGCATCTTTTCCAACAATAGAATGAAACTAGATATGAATCAAGAAAAAATCTTGAAAACAAACAAACACATGGAGGTTAAACAACATGTTACTAAACAACAAATAGGTTAGCAAAAAAATCAAAGAAGAAATAAAAAATCACAGGGACACAAATGAAAATGAAAACACAATGGTCCAAAATCTCTGAAACACGGTGAAAGAATTTCTAAGAGATAAGTTGTAATGATACAGGCCTACCTCAAGGAACAAGAAAAAGCTCAAATAAACAATCTAATCTTATTCCTAAAGGAATTAGGGAAAAAAAGAACAAAGCCCACGGTTAGTAGGAGAAAGAAATTAATAAAGATCAGAAAAGAAACAAATGAAATAGAAACAAACAAAAAAAACAACAGCTGAAAAGATCAATGTAACCAAGAGCTGTTTCTTTGAAAAGATAAAATAAAATCACAAATCTTTAGCCAAACTCATCAGAAGAAAAGAGAAAGAACCAAAATAAAATAAATAAATTAAATAAGCCATCAGAAAGGATGAATACCCACCATTTGGATCGACATGGATGGAACTGGAGGGGACTATGTTAAGTGAAATAAGTCAAGCAGAGAAAGACAATTATCATATGGTTTCACTCATTTGTGGAACATAAGGAATAATGCAGAGGACCATAGAAGAAGGGAGGGAAAACTGAAGGGGGTGAAATCAGAGAGGGGGACAAACCATGAGAGACTGGACTCTGGGAAACAAAGTGAGGGTTTCAGAGGAGAGGGAGGTGGGGGATGAGGCAACCAGGTGATGGGTATTAAGGAGGGCACGTGTTGTGATGAGCACTGGGTGTTGTATGCAACTACTGAATCACTGAACACTACCTCAAAAACTAATGATGTACTATATGGTGGGTAACTGAACATAATTAAAAAAATAATAATAAGTTTAAAAAAAGAAAAAACAAAAACCATGAAACAAAACTAAATAAATCAAAACAAATCATCCTCTCAAATAAATTAAATAATAAAAAATAAAACAATAAATTAATAAATAATAAAATAAGGTATAAAAATAAAATAAAATCATGAGTAAAGAGTGAGAAAGTAACAACCAACACCACAGAAATACAAAGGATTATAACAGACTATTACCAAAAAAATTACATTCCAACAAATTGTTCAACCTGGAAAAAAATGAAGGAATTCCTAAAAAATAATCTTTCAAAACTGAATCAGAAAGAAATAGAAAATCTAAGCAGACCAATTACTCCTAATGAAATTGAATCAGCAGTCAAAAACACTACCAAAAAATAAAAGACTAGGACCACATATATTCACAAGTGAATTCTACCAAACATTTAAAGAAGAGTTAATGCCTATTCTTCTCAAACTATGCCAAAAATTAGAAGGAAAGCTTCCAAATACATTCTATGAGACCAGCACTACTGTTATACCAAAACAAGACAAAGGTAAAACAATAAGGAAGGAAGGAAGACAGAGGGGGAGAGAGGGAGGAAGGAAGAGAGAGAGGTAGAGAGGAGGAGAGAGGAAGGAAGGAAGGAAGGAAGGAAGGAACGAAGGAAGGAAGGAAGGAAGGAAGGAAGGAAGGAGAAGGGGAGGGAGGAAGGGAGGGAGGAAACTACAGGTCAATATCTCTAATGAACATAAATCCAAAAATCATCAGCAAAATATTAGCAAACCCTATACAATAATACATTAAAAGGATCATTCACCACAATTAAGTGGGACTTATTCCAGGGATGCAAGAATAGTTCAATATTCACAAATCAACATGATAGATCACATTAACAAAGGGAAGGATAAAAATTATATGATCATCTCAACAGCTGGAGAAAAAGCATTTGACAAATTCAACATCTGTTTGTGATAAAAACTCTTAATAAAATGGGTTTAGAGAAAATATATATCTACATAATAAAGGCCCTCTATAAAAATCCTGAAGATAACATCATACCCAATAGTGAAAAACAGAGAGCTTTTTCTCCAATATCAGGAACACAGCAAGGATGTCCACTCTTGCCTCTTTTACCCAATATAGTACTGGAAGCCTAGCCACAGTAATCAGACAAAAAAAGAAGAAATACGAAGCGTCCATGTTGGTAAAGAAGAAGTTAAATTGTCACTACCTGCAGATAACATGATACTGTACATAAAAAATCCTAAGGAGTCCACCAACAAATTACTAGAAGTAATAAATGAATTCAGTAAAGTTGCAGGATGCAAAAATAATACCTAGAAATCTATAGTGTTTCTATACACTAATAATGAACAGCAGAAAGAAAATCAAAACAAAACAAAATCAACAACACTATTTACAATTGCACCAAGAGAATAAAATACTTTGGAGTAAACTTAACCAAAGAGGTGAAAGACCTGTACTCTGAAAACTATAAAACATTGATGACAGAGATTGAAGACTACATAAACAAATTGAAAAATATTCTGTATTCATGGATTGGAATAACTAATATTGTTAAAGTGTCTGTATTACCCAAAGCAACCTACAGATTCAATGCAATCCCTGTCAATACCAACAGTATTTTTCACAAAACTAGAATAGATACTACCAAAATTTATATGGAATCACAAAAGATACCAAATAACCAAAGCAAATGTGGGAAAGAAGAACAAAGCTGGAGGTATCAAATTCCAGATTTCAAGATATACTACAAAGACATAGCAATCAAAACAGTATGGTAATTACTAATCATAATGCATTGTCTTTTTCAGTATCTCTCTGCTTGGTGCTGAGACTCCATCCCTACAATGACTTCACATCGACAGATGATCCTTTCTACCCAAGGACATTCATATATGTTGACAGCGGTGGATTCAGCTGCCTCTCCTCTCATAACTACCCTATATGTTCCCCAACTGACACGTAGGTAGGGACATCTCTAATGCTCCTATTTAGCAGGAAGACATTACAGAAGATGAGACCTTCCACCTTCAACAACCTTAAAGATTTAAGGGTCAAAATTGTTAGGAGGGCAGAAATGATGAGGGAGCAGAAGGCTAGCTGAAGACAAAGTGTAAGCTGACACCCTGCAACCTCCCCCTACCTGGGTGGGACATGTGGGACATTCTTCCAGGAATCTCCCAACTCTCTTAACACTAATGCCTTACCAGAGGGAAAAACAACCTTAGTTTGATAATAGCCAAGCCTCCAGTATCCTGAGGGTCTTCTTAACTATGAAAATCCTTTTGAAACTTCTATTTTCCTTACTTCCCCCAACTCCCGAGTATATAATCAGAGACTCCTCAAGACCCCAGTGCAGCAGCTCTTTTCTGTCCATGGATCCTGTCCCCGTGCTTTAATAAAACCAGCATTTTGCATCCCCCCCCAAAAAAAAGAACAGTATGATATTGTAACAAAACCAGACACATAGATCAATGAAACAGAACAGAAGCCCAGAAATAAACTCACACTTATATGGTCAATTAATCTATGACAAAGGAGGCAAGAATATAGAATGTGGGAAAAGACAGTCTCATCAATAATTGCTGCTGGGAAAACTAAACAGCTACATGCAAAACAATGAAACTGGACCATTTTGAACACTATACAAAAAAATGAACTCAAAGTAGATTAAAGATCTAAGTGTAAGACCATCCAGGTGATGGGTTTAAGGAGGGCATGTGTTGTGAAGAGCACTGGGTGTTATACACAACTAAGGAATCATTGAACACTACATCAAAAACTAATAATGTATTATATATTGGCTAACTGAACATAAAAATTTTTTAAAATTAAATAAATAAATAAATAAATGTAAGATAAGAAACCATAAATATCTTAGAAGAGAACACAGGCAATAATTTCTCTAACATCAGCCATAGCAATATTTTTGTAGATTCATCTCCTAAATCAAGGGAAACAAAAACAAAAATGAGCTATTGTACTACAGCAAAATAAAAAGCCTTTGCACTTGAAGGAAACCACCAACAAAACCGAAAAGGAACCTACTGAATGAGAGAAGTTGTTTGCAAATATGTCTGATAAGGAGTTAATATCCAAAATATATAAAAATGTATACAACTCCACACCAAAAAAATCCCCCAAATAATCAGATTAAAACATAGGCAGAAGACCTGAACATTTTTCCAAAGAAAACATACAGATGCCCAACAGACACATGAAAAGATGCTCAACATCACTAATCATCAGGAAAATGCAAATCAAAACCACAGTATCATACTACCTTACATCTGTTAGAATGGCTAAAATCAAAAAGACAAGAAATAAGAAGTGTTGGAGAGGATGTGGAGAAAAAGGAGTCCTTATAGTAGTCCTTATAGTAGGAATGTAAATTGGTACAGCCACTGAGGAAAACAATACAGAGTTTCCTCAAAAAAATTAAAAATAGAAATACTGGGGCACCTGGGGAGCTTAGTCAGTTAAGTGTCTGACTCTTGATTTCAGCTCAGGTCATGGTCTCATGGTTGTGGGACTGAGCCCTGCATAGGGGTATGCGCTCAGTGGGGAGTCTGCTTGAGATTCTTTCTCTCCCCTCTCTGCCCCTCCCCCATGTGTGTGCGTGCGCTCTCTCTCTCTCTCTCACACACACACACACACATATAAATAAATCTTTTTCAAAAAATAGAAATACTGCCAGAGGAGGGGCAAGATGGTGGAGAAGTAGGAGACCCTGTTCCAACTGGTCCCCCAAAGTGAGCTAGATATCTACCAGAACATGCTGAACACCCATGAAATCAGCCTGAGAAGTAAGATTATTCACTTCTGGATCTCTACAGGAGCAGAAGGCAGCAGTGGAGAGGTAAAGCGGAGTGGGAACACTCGGACCTTTATTGGAGGATAAACAGAAAGGGGAGGGAGCCACCAGAAGCAACCCAAGGAAAGTAATACCCCAAACGAAAGTGCCCTGTGTTTGGGGACCAGTATTAACTTAGAGTCTGGTTAAAAAATAGAAATACCATATGATTCAAAAATTCCATTATTAGGTATTTAACCAAAGAAAATGAAAACACTAAGAAGATATATGCACTCCCCCACGTTTATTGCAGCAGTATTTGCAATAACCACAGTAAGGAAGCAGCCCAAGTATACGCAAATAGATGAATGGTTAAAAAGTGGTATATGTATACAATGGAATATTGCTCAGTCATAAACGATGAGATCATGCCCTTCGAGACAACATAGATGGACCTTGAGGGTATTATGCTAAGTGAAATAGCTCAGACTGAGAGAAATACTATATGATTCACTCATATTTGGAATCTAAAACACAAAACAAATGATTAAAACAAGAGCAGAATCAGATTTATAAATACCGGGAACAAACTGATGGTTGCCAGAAAGGAGGGGTTGGGGGATGGGCAAAAGGGGTGAAGGGGAGTGGAACATACAGGCTTATAGTTATGGAATGAATAAGTCATGGTAATGAAAGAACCAGTACATGGAATATACTCAGTGTTATTGCAACAGCATTGCATGCAGACCAATTGTAGTTACTCTTAAAGTGAGCATATCACAATGTATAGAGTTGTTGAATCATGATGCTGCATACCTGAAATGTATGTGTTAACCATGTGTTAACCATACCCGAATTAATTAATCAAGGTCACAAAATAATATTTAAGTAAATTTTCTAAGTTGCATAACTTGAAATATAGGTAAAATCAGGGACCAGTGTCCCAAATGACATGTACCCACTCATGAGATACTGAAAAAATAATGCCTTAACATAGAAAATGAACACTGATATTGGGATTTCATGTACCGTGGCAAGCTAGCATGAAATGAACCTCTTTATAGGTGTGTCCTTCATAGGGATAATGTAAGTATCAGTTACATCTAAAAGGAGACATGGAGTATTTTGAGGAATACACAAACTAAGAGTTTTGTTAAAATACAGACTACACGAAGACAATTACACAAATCCTAATTGTACTGATGCATGAAATAATCCCAAATTAGAACAGACATATAACCACTACCCAGATCAAGAAATGGAAAATGATATGGACTGGAGAAACCCTTCTTGTGTCCTTTCCAGTCTCTACCACCCTCACTTTTCCAAATGTAACCAATATTCTGACTTTCAATACCATGGGTTAGATTTGTTGTTTTGCACTTTTCTTTTGCTTCACTTTTTAAAAATTTCAATTCCAGCATAGTTAACATACATCAAAATATTAGTTTCAGGTGTACAATATAGTGATTCAACACTTACATACCGCATCCAGTGCTCAGGTGCTCATCACAAAAAATGCACTCCCTAATCCCCATCACCCATTTCACCCATGCCCTCAACCACTTCCCATCTGGTAGCCATCAGTTTGTTCTCTATAGTTAAGAATCTATTTTATAGTTTGCCTCTCTTTTTTTTGTCCCTTTTCTCATTTGTTTTGTTTCTTAAATTCCACATGTAGTAATTTGAAAACAGGGATTGTAAACTGTGTACCTACAATCCTACTAGTTTACTGAGATCATAGATGTATTACACTGATCAACTCCCTGCATGGAGCCTGATGAAGGGCTCAATCTCACAACACTGAGATCATGACCTGAGCCAAAAATCAAGAGTTGGATGCTTAACCAACTGAGCCACCCCGGCGCCCCTATATTTATTTTGTATTTAATTTGCGGTTCTTTTAGTAGCTTCTTCAAATTAATACTTACATCATTGATTTTTAACCTTTCTTCTTCTCTATTAAATATATCGGAAGCCATGAAACCTAACCTAACTGCATGTCACAAGTTTGCTATACCTATTTTCATTATTAGTTAGTTCAAAATATTTTCAAATTTTCATTGTGATTTCTTATATCTTCTCCCCAGTTTTACTGAGGTATAAGTGGCAACTAAAACTGTAATATATAAAGCAATCACCTAATTATTATTAAATTTATTATTTATTATTTATTATAATCACCTAATTATTTGATACATGTATACTTTTTTTTTATTATGTTATGTTAGTCACCATACAGTATGTCATTAGTTTTTGATGTAGTGTTCCAAGATTCACTGTTTGCGTATAACAGCCAGTGCTCCATGCAATACATGCCCTCCTTAATACCCATCACCGGGCCGGGCTAACTCATCCCCCCACACCTCCTCCCCTCTAAAACTCTCAGCTTGTTTCCCAGAGTCCATAGTCTCTTATGGCATTGTTAAAGGATTCAAGTAATAAATTTAATTAATGCATCTACCACTTTGCATAGTTACTTTTCTTTTTATGCGAACACTTAGGATTTACTCTCAGGAAATTTTCTTTATAAAATATAGTATTAGTTTATAATGTTTCTTGCCTTAAAATCTAACATATATATATATTTACATATATGTATATATATGTAAAATTAGGCCAGGTGTTTTTTTTTTTAATCTGTTTGTATGCCATATTTTTTTCAATATTTCATCCTTTTGCTTTCAATATTTCTGTAGCCTTTTATTTATGTGTCCATTTTGCCTTAATCTCTTTGACACTTAAAACTGGAGAATTTATTTTATTTTGTTCATATTTTCTAATTTTTCTCAGTTGGATGTTCAGTCTACTAGGAATCTGGAGAGACTTTGCTAAAAACAGCAGTCTAATTTTGATGCTTTCCATAAGACATATTTTCCATAATAATTTCTGCCATAGTAAGACAAGAAATAATAGGGATTTGAGAAGAGGCCCCTTGAATCAAAAGCCCCATCTGTAGATTAATGCAGAAAATAGTTGGACCTCAGTGACCTCTATCCTTCCTAGTCTTCAGCTAGTCAACGAACTTGAAATGATTTGAAGTTTAAAAGAGTTATTTCATCTAGCACTTAGAACAGTGCCTGGCAAGTAGTAATTACTATATAAGTATTTGTTATTATTATTGAATGTTCTGGTCTGTGACCTAATTTCTGATAAAATAAATACAATTAACATGGAAAAAATACCTTTGATAATGAATCTTGTTATCCTGTTGCAGGATTTCTTGGTGTGTTGAATCAATATGAAATATTTATTACTCACTATGTACATAAAAAATGTTTTGACAAAAAGTTATGTTAAACAATCTTAATATAAAATCATGTAGGATAATCCCTGACTCCAAACGACTTAAAATGTACTTGTTAAGGCATGCTATATGTATTTATATATAATATATATATTAAAAATTACACATTACTTGTTTAAATATCTTATTATTCTACTAAACTTTGAGGAAAAGAATTCTGTCTTATTTATTCATGTCTCCTCTATGAAGCCTGGTATACATATCCATATATAGTCAACTCTCAAATCATTATGGAGTTAAAACAAGCTTACAAAGTATCATATACTAAATTCTAGAAAACTATAGCTACAAAAGGAGTCACCTTGTTTGAGTGATGAATGGATAAATTAGTGAATAGAAGTATAAACCAATGAATGAACTAATTTTTTAAAGAAGTGCATGGATAAAGAAGATATACGTATACACACACATAATGGAATATTATTATTCAGCTGTTAAAAAAGAATGAAATTTTGCCATTTACAATGACATGGATGGAGCTAGAAAGTATTATGTGAAGCAAAATAAGTCAGAGAAAGACAAATACTGTATGATTTCACTCATATTTGGAATTTAAGAAACAAAACAAAAGAGCAAAGGGGAAACTAAAAGAGAGAGAGAGGCAAACCAAGAATGAACTCTTAACTATAGAGAACATACTGATGGTTATTAGAGGGGAAGTGGATGGGAGGATAGGTAAAATAGATGATGGGGATTAAGGAGTGCACTTGCTGTGATGAGCACCAGGTTTTGTATGGAAATGTTGACTCACTATATTGTATACCTGAAAGTAATATTACATTGTATGTTAACTAATGGGAATTTAAATAAAAACTTTAAAAAAAGAAAAACTGCAACCAAGAAAAAAATAAACTTATCAACTCACAAAAAATTAAAGAAATGTTTTACTTAGATAAAGGGAGAAGTAAATTCTATGTAGAGACTATAGTATGATAAAAAATACGAAGGTGGAATCATACATGAAACATTTAAAGATGAATGAGTAAAACATCTTAGGGGTAATATAGGGGTCACATAGAACAGAAAGATAATAGATGATTATGGGCTAAAGAGGGTTGTGAATGATAATTTAACAATTTTAGACTGTTTACTGGTTAATAGTAAGAATTTGAAGTTTTCTATTCAGCTTAATAGTTATTTTAGAATAATGCATCAATAGTGGTAAACTCTAATTGAGTAGAAAAGAGATTTGAGTCAACAAATCGATTGCATAGCTATACAAATATTCTATCTGTATATAATAAAATATGGACCTGAATTTCAGTGTTGGCATTGGAAATGGTAAAGAGACCAGCTATATAGATGTTACTGATAATAAATTTATAGGGTTTGATAAATAAATACATATGAGAATGTATGGGGAACACCAGAACAAAATCATGTCTTACCTGTTCAGAGAAATGTTTCAGTAATGTGATATATTTAATGAGGTGGCTTTTCAAACTGGAAAATTCTGCCATACAGTCAAATGGAGGCCTGCCAGGGAAGGATAACAAAAGAAGCAATTAATTTCAGTTTCATTGAATGTCACAGTTTTATACTTTAGGAAACTGGAAATTATAATCTACAATATATAGAGCTTTAGATCACTTTGAAAATATTCCGAGGGTCAGTTAAATTCTAGACATCAAGAAGTTATATAAAAAAATAACAGAAAACTTACATGGAAGTTGATCAGTGTAATACATCTATGATCTCAGTAAACTAGTAGGATTGTAGGTACACAGTTTACAATCCCTGTTTTCAAATTACTATAAAAAGGTGGAAGGCAGAGTAGGTAACTTTTTAATTTTTTAATTTCTTTTTCCTTGGCTAACTTACTGTAGAAATGATTACATGAAAACAACAAAAAAAGGAAAAGAAATGTATCAAATATTAATTATGTAATCTACAATAGATTATCCATTCCTTGAAAAATAAAGATTGGTGGTATCTGGTAAATAATTTTATTTGCCGCAAATAAAAAAAGATGTATTTTACTTAGGACACTATAGCCAATTGAAAAGTTTGGACTCTATTGTTTTTATCTAGTATAGCTTTCAGGCTTCTGTGGTTTTGGAGACCTATAATCACAAGTAGTAATTTGAATGAGGTGATAAAACCTACAGAGCACTGTTGTACAATGATCATCCACTTCATCTATTTTATTACATTCCAAAAATGGGGAACAATTTTCAGAATGCCATTTGTAAAACAAATTAATAAGTATTGCAGTGCTTAAAACACATTTATTCTCACATGAAAAATGAAGCTTTAGTTTTAAGAATTAGCAATAAAAAGTAATTTATAAGACATCCCCCACTTCCTATGAGATTACTATGTCTGGTAATTACACAAAAGTGCCATTTTCTAGTGTCTACTTCTAAAGCACATATGAACAAAGCACATATGAACAAAATTCCTTAGGCATTTTTCCCGTTCTCATCCATTTCTAGACTTAAAAAAATGAATGAATAGGCAAGAAAATATTTGGTCAAGGTAGAGCCTATTACCTCATTCTACCCTATCCCTTAATTTTCGACATGAAACATGCCCTTAAAAGTAAAGTATTGGGTAGTTATGCTTGGATAAGTGTTCTTTATATTGCTCTCAGTGAATTTTGTCATAAATTCTACCTCAAATCAATAAGCAAATTAAAATTGTAATGACTAATGGAAATACAATATAATCAGAGAAGCCCTTGTCAACAGAATCTAAGATTTCCATTTATTATCATAATTAGGAGCTTTTTAAAACCCACAGTTGTCCACAGTAATTCTTAAAATGTTACTTCTTTTACCAGTAAAGCAACACTTTAATAATGCTCTAACATAAGTAAGTATATAGTGTTTGTAAAATCAATCTTTTGTACGTAGTTCAGTTGAAAAGTTCAAACAACTCACTAAAAAGTTTAAATCTTTCAGGAAAATACAAAAAATGAAGAGGAAACTTCTTGGGAAGAGGTCATTCAACCACCTTTTCCCCTTTCTGCCATGATGACATATTGATTAAACTCTTGAATTAACATCAGTTCTCAAAAATACTTATTATCTCTATTACCAAGATGACTCTCTAGATTTATATTCTTCTTTTCAATTAAACAAAAATAAGTTTTAGGCCCGAAATCATAGATTTGATTAATAAGCCAAGTCAAATAATAGCTTGAATTATAATTTGAGAAAAATTCAATATTAAAACTAATGATGGAAAATTTACATTTTAACAGCATATTCCCCATATTTTGTTTTAGAAACACAAAGATGAAGCCATCTTTAGGATAAATCACAGAAATAATTTTCTTGGCAACACAATTTTTTAACTTCAGAGAGAAAAGAAGCAATTCCTCCAATTAGCACACTAACCAGATCTTATAAGAGAAATTTAATTATTCTATAGGAAATCCAATTAGGATAAGTCCCCAAAATTCTTTTTGGGACAAGCCCCAAACCTTCTTTTTGGATAAGCCCCAAACCTTCTTAGAACCCATGTTACAGCATGATAAGAAATGAACCAGATGAGTCTCTGACACAACTTTCAAAACATATGGTCTTTACTAGGAGGCCTTTGGAAAATCAGAAGTGACTAAAGCTAAGAAATTTAAAAATACCAAGGTGTTTTATAGCAACCATGTCCACTGCAAGGTATATTTTTGTGTTTTTGATGTGTTTTATTCATAACATTTTATATGTTCAAAGATCATATTCAGAATATTCAGTAAGTTTATTTAGTATGAATATATTTTATCCAGTTGTCACTAGTTCTTAAGCAAGGACTATGAGAATCTGTAATGTTTTAAACTAAAATTTAAAATATTCAAGCAGTTAGAAAAGAAGGTGCTAAGATGAACCATAAATTTATCATTTTCAAAAGTTGTTATATGATGTCATTTTGTATAGATTATATCATTTCTGAAAGAGAAGTCTAACTGCTTACTACAAAATATTAAGGACTATTTACTACAAAATATTGCAAGAACAATATAAATACTTTTAATCTTATCTGGTTCCACTGATCAGAACAAAGAAGCTCTCAAATTGGTGATGTAACGAAAATTTGCTAAAGCATGCTTATTAATACTGCAACAATGATGTGAATTTTGTAACCAGACTACTTGAACAAACAAGAAAATCCAATATTGTGAATTATCAACTATCAGTGAAGCAGATTATATTCATTTGGGGGGTCTTCTGTTGCCACTACTCAGTCCTGTGGCTATCTTTGTTGTATACCCATTATTCCTTTCCCTATTTTCCTTAACTTGAGTCAATTCCAAGAATCTCGATTATTTTCTTTATTTCAGCTCGTTGCCAGATAGATAATTGTAAGGGGCTCAGAAGAGAGGGAGTAGCAGGGCTGATGAATTTCCTATACTTTATCTAACATTCAATTTGAAATTTCTTTGAAAAAGCAGGTAAGTCACTTCATCCCTTCTTCATGTGAACAAAATGGGCTTATCAATCAGGTATCAATTGAAATGTAAAGGGATGATAAAAATTCAGTAAGAGAACATGTATCAAAGAGAGAAGAGAAAAGTATTATGACTTCTCCCTCTTATACTTCTCTCACTGGTCATAAAAGCATGCTTTCCCCTCACTATTTAATCTCTCTACCTTAGGGATATAATACTTTCTGATAGCAGAAGCAAAGGCCTAGAACAAAATACCATATAATATTTCATTTGTGTGTGAAATATAGAGTTGACTATAGTCTCAATCAAAATAGCAATTAGGAAATTTAAGTTTTTTCAAGAAGTTGAAATATTAATATGTTCCTTAAAGGTTATTAGCAAAAGAAGATGAGAAATCATTAGCCTTTGATTTCTAAAGACTCCTCTTAGTAACACAGAGTTTTAAAAGTATTACTGACTCTTGTTTATGAAAAATCCCTAATATAGCTAATACATAAAGAAAAAAATCACTATTAAAAAAGAAAAAAAAAAGAAAAAAATCACTATTTTGTTATTGTAAATAGTCCAGATGTGGGATTTTAGAACTTTGGTGTAACTTTTGTGTATTCCTAAAGGACTGTAAAGAAACAAGTGTTTCTAATGCAGCAGCAGAGTTTGATCTATAAAGGAAGCCCAAAGTGAGTCCTTTTTAAAACAAATACTAATTCTGTAAAATGATTTACTTCTATAAAAAGTCAGATGATCACATATTGGTTTATTTAAAGGAAGCTATATAAATATGTTTTTCACCCTAGGGAGATATTCAGAGCATCAATAAAAATCTGTAATTGTATTTGAAAGATACTGTGGAAATAAAATTCAATCCATACATAACTTTTCTGAAGAGGGAGAAAGAGGAAGAAATGCAACTATCTTAAGGTTTTACAGATCGCATATTAGGTATTACCTTTCCAGAATGTTTAGTATCATCTTGACCATATTAATCAGTTCAAGAACAGCTGTAAGAATGTTACGAGGTGGTTGTTCATTAGTGCCATGTAGAGAACGGGCCCTTCTTCTTTCCGATATCATGACAAGAACACGATCAATAGCATGCTCAAGATGTTCACTTTGTTTTCTGAATCTGGTAGGCATCTTTTTGTCATTCTGAAATTAAAGTGGGAGTTTGGGGAAAGAAATGAGGCAGCACTTATCTAAAATGCTATAAATATGGAGTAGGTTCAATTGCAATACCATTTAGCCAAAGTAACATAAGAGGGATACAAAATTACCATCAAACACTTTTCATTCTTTACATATTGCTTTTGGTAATCTTATGCGATTCATGGTAGTAGTTACATAAAGGACATGAAAGGAATACGGTTCAGCCATGTGAATACTGAGGTGCATAGTTTTATAATGTGCCAACAACTACTTGCCTACAATTAGCACATGTTAATTCTGGTACTGCCCAATTAGTATACCTATTTCATTTCCTTATTAGAGCATAATCTACTGAGGGAAGACTCCATATTACTTTGTATTCTGGACAAGATTGGATATAGAATTAAGAGACAGGAAAGGAAATCCTTACTTTTCATTTATCTCAGAGCCTTGGAAACTATATATAGTCCATTCTGAGAGCTGATAATTTAAATATACAGGAACCGTAAGAATATTAATTGGGCACTGGTATTTAAATGTACCGCTTCAAGTGATTAGATAGTTGTTTCATATACATGTTTTTTCTTTGCATGAACATGTATACACACACTCCCATTCTTCATGCTTTTGTCCAGGGCTTCTTCAAATGGCTATCAGAAATAACCACAGGGTTGCAATAATGGCCTTATGCAACCTCTTTTTTGGAAGAAGTTACTCTAGCTTCCTGGTTTAATGGTCAGGGAATAATCTGTGATCTACTAAGTAGTGAAGAAATCTACTAAAAAAAGACTTGCCCTTTTTTAGTTTTTGAAATTCTCAGGTGCAGGGAATTTTATTTAATCATATAAGAAATGATTTATGATTATTTTTAGCCTATGTCCAGTAAGATATGTGAAAAGATCATATTAATAGGACTTTTATGAAACCAGAGAACCAAGTACACATCTCTTCAATAATTACTTCTTCCTGATATAAAATCTATTATGTGATACGTTCAAACATTCACACTTAGTGCTTCACTTTAAAAATCACAAATCAACCTAAAAATAGGCCCTCTCAGATTTCTGATGAATAGCTTTGTTTTGGTAGCATCCACCTTCTGCAAATAAATTTGCTTTACATTTGCTGATTGAAGAAGTAAGATTTATATTTGGGCATTTTTCCTTTTTTCAAAGGGTTTTAGAATATGAAAAATAAAGCAATAGAAAATGATGGATTCTACTTTTCGTATTTACAGATGTCATAATGAAATTATCACTGCCAACATTTAAGATATAAACATTAGTATGGTTTAACTTCCATCTTCTGCTTCCCAGCATTTTCCAGCTTTTATTGATATTATCTGCGATTTTAGATACAAATTATCATTAATATTAAAATAAATTAATGCTATTGGGATATATACTTTATCTTTCCAGAGTTTTTCAAAATTCTGTGTTAAGTGTGTAACCATATTAACAAATATTATTTTCACAAACTATGCTTTAATACTTTAAATTGCTCATTGTTGAGCAACATTCTATAACATATCTGCATACTACAGATAAACAGATAATATAACATATCTGTAGTTGGATTATTTAATTTTATTTATTCTTTGGTCACCTGAAGTATATTTCCCAGTAATTTTAAGGAATTAATGGGTAATATATTCCCTGACTTTGTAGTCTTAAGGATATTTTTCAGTTGCCAACTCACATAAATGGTTTCCCAAGGTCACACAGCTAATTATTAGTAGATCTTATCCTGGAAACAGAAGCCGCCTGATAGTGCTCTTTCTACTAGATTATTAAATGTATTTGCCCCTAGAGGGCTAAGGAAATATGGGAATTTTGTGTGTGTGCCACGCTATTGTCAGTGTAGTGAAATGGAAAGACAATTAGGTCCGGTGTGAGATCTGAATTTGTGCAAATCACTTAAAAGTCTCAGAGCCGCTGTTTGTTTACTTCTCTCTAAAAATGCAGATACTAACACCTGTTTTATCCATGCATAGGACTGTTAAAGATATCAAATATACAAATAAGAGCTATTATTATTTCTATATAATTAGTATGTACCAAAAAAGTCACAATTTTTAAATAATTCTTAACAACCAGACCTATATGGTGGGCAATCTCTTCATAATCCTAAGGAAACTTCAAAGAAATTAAACAGTTTAGACCATCTGATATTCTAAGTAAGTCTGAATTGACTTTTCTAATGTAGTTTTGAAAATTCTATTAAGATTAAACAATTGATAAATACTATCCTTTTTTTGGTTGATACTTCACTAGACCTTCTTTAAAGAGTGAAAATCAGATATATGTCTTCTCTTTTTTATTTTTTGTTTTAAAATCATTTGCAGAAAGCAAACTCAAAAACGACTAGGTCAAGTAACTTACACTTCAGTAATGTTTAGAAATGAGAAATGAAAGCCCAGCAGTGCCATAATGGTGATTATTTTAGCATGAATAACTAACAGCAAATAATGTCACTTAAAATGTAAAAATTTGTAAATTGAGTCATTGAAATTTTTAAAAGCCGTATTATTAGCATAATAATGGGAAATTTTCATTATTACACATTATCAATAAAGTCACAAAGGTGTCCAACAAAAGTGTTTCTCAAGTGTTAGCTTGCACTCAAAATTGAATTTCTTTAAAAAAAATTACATATTCTCTACCCCAACATGAAGCTTGAATTCATCACCCCAATATCAAGAGTCACATTCTCCACTAATGGAGCCAGCCAGTCACCCCTTGAATTTCTTCTGAAGCCATGAAGGTCATAGTGCACCAAAAGATATTTATTTACATCAAACCCTTTGTGATCCTATAAACATGCTGACAGCCAAAATGAACCCCTCATGTTTCCATTAAAGTTTGAGTTACAGACTTTGCAGATTCCATTATGACTCATGAAATTAAATAAATCCATTTTTGTCCATTTGACACTTATTTTTGTTAGTATATAACCTTCACTAGTTTCACAGGGCTTTCAAGAACTAAGAACAGTGGGGCACCTGGGCAGCTCAGTCGGTTAAGTGTCGGCCATTGGTTCAAGTCATGATCTCAGGGTCCTGGGATTGAGCCCCATGTCAGGCTCCCTGCTCTCCCCCCCTCCCTCTGTCTTTCCCCCCTGCTTGTGCTCTCTCTCTCGAATGAATAAATAAAAAATAAAAACATAACTGATGACAGTAACAATAATAGAAAGAAATGTCACGTGTACATCTTTCACCTTTCGGAAACATATTTTATCCCATCAAAGCTGTGAGAGGAGTCTATTCTCTATGTACCACCAGCTTCCTCCAAATATTCTTGATATTTCTAGTGGATTGATTATGTGTGCTTCATGTCCTAACACTTTTCTGCCCAATGTATATGGTGCAGGAATAACAGCTGAATAAATTTACTGTAGCATGCACAATAAGAATTTAAGGATGGAACAGACCAATTTAAAAAATATTCACCATCTGTATATTATGTGTACATAAGTGAGAGCTACAATATGGAAATTTTCTCAAAGGTTTATGCAAAAGGCATTGGGAATTTGTGGGATTGAAAATAAGCTAAATAATATACCAAATCATTATCTTCATTTAGATACCATAGTCTTGCAGAAAGGTAGAGGAACCATTTTAAATCCCATACTATGGACATGGCTTATTGCTAAAGTAAGGCTCCAATATACATTTGTTTGTATCTTGCATCATAAGTAAGATATACAGATCTTCATATTTGGCCTTACATATATTACACAGAAGAAAAAAATATTTGTTTATACTTTCTGCTTAATTTTTCTGTTATCCATTGAGTAGAAGCATCTACCTACTTTGTCATTTGCCTAAAATCAGCCATAAATGCACAAAGATTAAAGTCAAAACATGGAAATATTTTGTTTCTAAGACCCTATAGAAAAACATAATTTGGAAGTCTCCTACCGTGATGCAAATGGAATTATATAGGACAATAATTTCCCAAAGAATATAAAGTCCTAATCCATATGATGTTAATAAATGGCAGATTTTGATTAAAAATGTCTCCATTGCTTAGTGATTATCTGACACAAGCTCCTGATGTTTAAAAAAAAAGAACACATCCACAACAGTTGTACTTTCCAAAACAATACATTTCTGGCTTTCATTAACAGAGGTATAAGCAGTATAAAAGAGTTCCTAAGCACTTAGATACTCTTCTCCAGCACTGAACTTATAGTCAGAGATCCTTACAATTTACTAACCATATAATTGATCCACTCAATATTTAATTATCTTATTTATAAAACAGGATTCTTCATGAAAACTCTAGGTTGTAATCTAAGATTGAAGGTTAGAAATGCTAAGTTATACTTAAGGATATGCTGGATTAACGATGTGAAATAACCCTTTAAACTCTAAGTGAATTTATAGATGTAATTCTTTTCATGACTACTGTCATTAATAATTATGACATTAACAATCACATATCACAAAAAAGTAACCTAAAAGTTTTACGATTAAACAGTGTTAAAACAAAAATATTTATAAAAAGAGAGAGAGGCAAACCAAGAAACATACTCTTAACTATAGAGAACAAACTGATGGTTACCGGAAGGGAGGTGGGTGGGAGGAAGGGTTAAATAGGTGATGGGGATTAAGAAGTGCAATTGTCATCATGAGAACCTGATGTTGTATATATATAAGTGTTGAATCACTAAGTTGCACACTTGAAACTAATATTAGACTGTATGTCAACCAATAGGAATTTAAATAAAAACTTGGAAAGAAAAAATTTTAAAAAGAAAATATTATTACATGATATTTATTTTCTTCCTTTTCCAGTACAGTTACTTGTAAGATCTAAACTAGTCATTTATGATTGATTATTTACTTCGAAAAATGTCTATCTTTTACCATTTCTTCACTTTTTTCTTTTTCATACATTGCTTTTATGACAAAATAACTGGCTACGATTCTATGTTTCTGTGTTAAAATTTCTTTCATCTCTCAATAGTAAAAAAGCCCATTTCATTAGTTTTCCTTCTCAGACATGATTACATACCCATTCCTTTTAATACATCCTCCTAATTCCTTCATTCCAATGGGAATAAAGAACCAGTCCCCAAATACATTTTTGTGCACATATTTTTAAATCAAATTCTTCTTCCATGAATCTCTCTGGTATATCATATCTCTAATTCATAAAAATATCACATTTCATTTAACCACTCATATTTTACATTTTTTGAGGGGGAGTGGAAGGGGCAGAGGGAGAGAGAGACTCTTAAGCAGTCTCCATGCCCAGAGCAGAAACCAGCATGGGGCTTGATCTCACAACCCTGAGATCATGATTTGAGATGAAATCAAGAGTGGGATGCTTAATCGACTGAGCCATCCAGTGCCCCTCTTATTTTACATTTTGTAGCAAACTATATGTTTTTAAATATTTTACCCAATATTGCAACCTTTTACAAGTCCTTAGGTAGCTGTCTACAAGTATTTACATTTCTGGGACGTATAAACTCAATAAGGGCAGGAACAATGAGTTATTGTCTCATCATATCCCCAGCATCCAGAAGAATGCCTCAGTGTGGAAGGTGTCAAAAGTATTCATTTATTGAGTGAATGAAGGCTAACATAAATGTAAAGAATCAGGAGACTCATTGTCTAGTCCTATCACTTCCACTACCTATCTCTGTATTTTTTAAATTTTAATTCCAGTATAGTTAACATACAGTGTTTTATTAGTTTCAGGTGTACAATATTGTGATTCAACAATTCTATATGTTTATCATATTATTTACAATAGCCAAATTATGGAAGCAGCCCAAGTGTCTGTCCATCAATAGATGAATGTATAAAGAACATGTGGTATATACTAACTCTGTAATTTTGAGCAAATGGTTTAACCACTGCATCTCAGTCTCCCAATCTGTCACACAGAAATAACAAACTCTGCTCTACCGGATAAAATTACTGAGTTGAAAAGAAATAATGGAAAACAGAAACAATATTTAAAAATTATTTTACAATACATAATTTTTAATAATGATGTACATACATATCCATTGTTACTCATAATATATTCTGTATGCCATATTTGCTGTGACATTCAAAAGTAGACACTAGGTAAGGAAAGATAGTTGTTTTCTGATAAACATTTACTCAACAAAAATAAAATGATTTTGAACATTGCTTCCCCATACTCTCTTCTGAAGCCCATAGTGACATGCCATTGGAATGTTTAATTTATATTTAATAAAGGTCATTTTAAATTCTGATTCTAGGGGCACCTAAGTGGCTCATTTGGTTAAGTGTCTGCCTTCAGCTTAGGTCATGATCTCAGAGTTCTGGGATCAAGTCGCGCATTACATCTGGCTTCCTGCTCTGTGGGGAGTCCCTCTGCCTCTCCCCTCGCTTGTGCTCTCCCTCTCTCTCAAATAAATAAAATATTTTAAAAATAAATATATAAATACATTCTGATTCTGTATTCTGAACAATTACCAGTGGCCATACCCCAATATATTATAGATAGACATTTTCTTAGCACTTAATGAATCTTCTCATTATTTTATATCAAAGTCTCTAATGAAAACATTTAAAAAACGGTGAGCACAGAAAATAATCTTTGTATTTTCTCCTTGTTGACTGAGAAGCCACTTTCTGGGTGTGTCATTTTTATTCCAGTTATGCATCTACTTCAGATTCTTTTTTTAATTAACACATAATGTATTATTTGCCCCAGGGTACATGTCTGTGAATCTACTTCAGATTTTTTGAAAGACACATGAACTAAAGGACAATATTGCCTAAATATAAGGCATACCTCATTATATTGTGCTTTTTTTTATTGTATTTTTAGATACTGCATTTTTTATATAAATTAAATATTTGTGGCAATCCTTCATCAAGCAAATCTATTGGACCATTTTTCCAACAGCATTACTTCAGGTCTCTGTGTTTTATTTTGGTTATTCTTGTAATATTTCACACTTTTTCATTGTTATTATATTTCTTATGGTGACCTGTCATCAGTGACCTTAAATGGTACTATTCTAATTGTTTCAGGAGGCCATGAACCACATTCATACAGGATAGCAAACTTAATTGATAAATGTGTATATTCGACTGTTTCATCAACCAGCCATTCCCCCATCCCTCTCCCTCACTTCCAGCCTCCCTACTCCTTGAGACACAACAATATTGATGTAAGGCCAATTAATAACCCTACAGTGGCCTCTAAGTATTCAAGTGAAAAGAAGAGTTGCATGTCTCTACTTTAAAGCTAGAAATAATTAAGCTTAGTGAGGAAGGCATGCCAAAAGCTGGAATAGTTTGAAAGAGAGGTCTTTTGCACTAAACAGCCAAGTTGTGAATGCAAAGGAAGAGTTCTTGAAGGAAATTAAAAGTGCTACTCCAGTGAACATAAAAAATGATAATAAAAGCCTTATTGCTGATATGGAGAAAGTTTTAGTAGTCTGGATAGAAGATCAAACTGATCACAAATTCCATTAAGCCAAACCCTAATCCAGAGCAAGGCCCAAATTCTTCAACTCTATGAAGGCTGAGAGAGGTGAGAAAACTTCAGGGAAAAAAAAAAAAGTTTGAAGCTAACAGAGGTAGGTTCATGAGATTTAAGGAAAGAAGCATTCTCCATAACATAAAAGTGAAGTAGCACATGCTGATGTAGAAGCTGCATGAAGTTATCCAGAAGATCTAGCTAAGATAATTAATGACAGCAGCTACACTAAACAATAGATTGTCAATGTAGATGAAACAGTCTGCTATTGGAAGAAGAGGCCATCTAGGACTTTCATAGTTAGAGAGAAGTCAATGCCTGCTTCAAAGCTTCAAAGGACATGCTGACTTTCTTATTAGGGACTAATGCAGACAGTGACTTTAAGTTTAAGGCAATGCTCATTTACCATTCTAAAAATCGCAGGACCCTTAAGAATTACAGTAAAATTATTCTGCTCATGCTCTATAAATAGAACAACAAAGCCTGGATGACAGAATATTTGTTTATAACATGGTATGCTGAATAATTTGAGCCCACCATTGAGAACTACTGCTCAGACAAAATAAGATTCCTTTCAAAATCTTGCTGCTCACTGGCAATGCACCTGGTAGCCCAGGCAAAGTTAATTGGAAAAGTAAACTGAAAACCTTCTGAAAGGATTCACCACTTGAGATGTCATTAAAAATATTAATGATTCATGACAGAAAGTCAAAATCATGACATTAACAGGAGTTAGGAAGAAACTGATTCCATCGCTCCTGAATGACTTTGACAGGTTCAAAGATTTCAGTGGAGGAAGTATCTGCAGATGTGGTAGAAATAGCAAAACTAACGATGTATTGTATGATGACTAACATAACACAATAAAAAAAAAAAGAAATAGTAAGACAACTAGTAAAATTAGAAGTGGAGCCTGAGGACATACTGAATGACTATGATCTCATGATAAAACACTGACAGATGGGGATTGGAGTTTCTTATGGATGAGCAAATAAAGTGGTTTCTCAAGATGCAATCTACTTCTAGAATGAGTTTCCCAGATGAACGAAAGTTAAGAGAATTTTTGACCACTAAACCAGCCCTACAAGAAATGTTAAGGATGACTCTGGAGTGGGAAACAAAAACCGTAAGAAAAATAGAAAGCACAAAAACAAATAAATCAAGTATACATGCAAAAATCAGTCAAGAGAAGCACAAAATAAAAGAATGTAAAATATGATATTGAATATTAGAGATGTGGAGGGGAGAGAAGTAAAGAAGGGGTTCAAAATTAAGCAATCATCAGCTTAATATAGACTGGTATATGCAAAAGATGTTATATAAACTGAATGGTAACCACAAATAAAAAAACTAATAAATATGCAAAAAATAAAGAGTTAGGAATTCAGGTATATCACTAAAGAAAACCAGTAAACCATGGAAGAGAAAAGAAGAAAGGATCATAGAAAAACTACAAAATAGTCAAAAAACAAGCAACAAAATAGCAAAACATACCTATCATTAATTACTTTGAATGAAATTGGACTAAATGATCCAATAAAAACAGATAGGGCAACAGAGTGGATTAAAAAACTAAAAAATAAAAAAATAAAGTAAAAATAAATATAAATAAAATAATAAATAAATAAATAAATAAATAAATAAATAAATAAATAAATAAATCAGAGAGGGAGACAAACCATGAGAGACTCTGGACTCCAGGAAACAGATGGAGGATTATAGAGGGGAGGGTTTGGGGGGACTGGGTAACCGGGTGATGGGTATTAAGAAGGGCATGTATTGTGATGAGTACTGAGTGTTATACACAACTAATGAATCATTGAACACTACATCAAAACTAATGATGTACTATATGTTGGCTAACTGAACATGATGTTAATAATTATATATATATATATGTGTATGTGTGTGTGTGTGTATATATATATATATATATATGCCTACAAGAGGCTCATTTCAGACCTAAAGTCACCTGCAGATTGAAAGTGAGGGGATGGAGAAAGATTTATCATGTAAATGGATGTCAAAAGAAAGCTGGAGTAGCAATACTTATACTGGGCAAAAGAGACTTTAAAACAAAGTCTGTGGGGGCACCTGGGTGGCTCAGTCATTAAGATCTGCCTTCAGCTCAGGTCATGATCCCAGGGTCCAAGGATGGAGCCTCATGTTGGGCTCCCTGCTCAGCAGGGAGCCTGCATCTCCCTCTCCCACTCCCTCTCTTTATGTTCTCTCACTGTATCTCTCTCTGTCAAATAAATTAATAAAATCTTAAAAAAAAAACCTAAAGTCTGTAAAAAGAGACAATGAAGTATACTATATAATAATAAAGGGGGCAATCCAACAGGAAGATATAACAATTCTAAATATTTATGCAGCCAACATGGGAGCACTGAAATATATAAAACAGTTAATAACAAACATAAAGGAACTGATTGATAATAATACAATAATACTAGGGGACTTTAACACCCCGCTTACAGTGATGAAAAGATCATTGAAACAGAAAATCAACAAGGAAACAGTGGCTTTGGTTGACACACCGAGTAAGATGGTTTTAACAGATATATTCAGAACAGTCTATCCTAAAACAGCAGAATATGCATTCTTTTCAAGTACACATGGAATATTCTCCAGAATAGATCACGTATTAGGCCACAAAATAAGCCTCAACAAAAAGAAGAAGATCAAAGTTGTACCATGAATCTTTTCTGACCACAATTCCATGAAACAAGAAATCAACCACAAGAAAAAATCTGGGAAGACCACGAATACAAGCAGGTTAAATAACATGCTACTAAACAATGAAGGAGTCAACCAAGAAATCAAAGAAGAAATAAAAAATTACATGGAGAGAAATGAAAATGAAAACGCATCTGTCCAAACCCTTTCGGATGCAGCAAAAACAGTTTTAAAAGACACATTTACAGCAATACAGACCTAACTCAAAAAGCAAGAAAAATCCCAAAAAACTACCTAACCTTACAACTACAGCAGCTAGAAAAAAAAAGAACAAACAAAACCTAAACCAGCAGAAGGAAATAATAAAGATTAGAGCAGAAAAAAATGATATAGAAACTAAAAGAAAAATAGAACACAACAATCAAACCAAGACCTGGTTCTTTGAAAAGATCAACAAAATTTATAAACCTCTAGTCAGGCTCATCAAAAAAAGGAAAAAAAAGAGAAAGAACTCAAATAAATTCACCAATGAAAGAGTAGAAATAACAAATAACACTACAGAAATACAAATAATTAGAAAATAATATTATGAAAAACTATATGCCAACAAATTAGACAACCCAGAAGAAATGCATAAATTCTTAGTGTAAGCTATCAAACCTGAAGCAGGAAGAAATAGAAAATGTGAACAGACCAATTATCAGCAAGGAAATTGAATCAGTAATGATAATAAAAAATGAACTCCCAACAAACAAAAATCCAGAAGCAGATGGCTTCACAGACAAATTTTACCAAACATGTCACAAAAAGTTATTACCTATTCTTCTCAAACTATCCCAAAAAGTAGAAGGAAAACTTCCTAATTCATCTTAGGAAGCCAGTATCACCTGATACCAAAACCAGACAAAGACACCACAAAAAAAGAGAACCACAGGCTTTCATCTCTAATGAAAATAGAAACAAGAATCCTCAACAAAATTAACCAGCATACCAAATCCAACAATAACAAAAAAAAATCATTAACCATAATCAAGTGGGATTCAATCCTGGGATGCAAGAGTAGATCAATATTCACAAAACAATCAATGTGATACATTATGTCAATAACAGAAAAGATAAAAACTGTATGATCATTTCAATAGAGGCAGAAAAATCATTTGACATACTACAACATCTATTCATGAAAAAAACCTGAACAAAGTAGGTTTAGAGGGAAAATTCCTCAACATAATGAAGGCATATAGAAAAACCCACAGAAAACATCATACTCAATAAGGAAAAATCGAGAGCTTTCCCACTAAGGTCAAGAGCAAGAAACGGATGTTCACTCTCACCACTTTTATTCAACATAAGACAGGAAAGTCCTAGCCACAGCAATCAGAAGACAAAAAGAAAGAAATGGCATCCCAATCAGCAAGGAAGAAGTAAAACTTTCACTATTTGCAGATGACATTATACTACATATAGAAAATCTTAAAGACTCAACCAAAAAACTACTAGAACTGATAAATGAATTTAGTAAAGTCTCAAGATACAAAATCAATGTGCAGAAATCTGTTGCATTTTTTACACCATAATAATGAAGGAGCAGAAAAAGAAATTTAAAAATCCCATTTACACTTGCACCTAAAATAATAAGATACCTAGGAATAAACCTAACCGAAGAGGTGAAAGACTTGTACTCTGAAAACTATATGACATTGATGAAATAAATTGAAGATGACACAAAGAAATGGAAAGACATTCCATGCTCATGGATTGGAAAAAAATAATATATATATATATATATATATATATATATATATATATACACACACACACACATACACACACACACACACACACACACTTTTTGGGGTAGCTGCTGTGTTATTTTATTAATTTTTTTTTGAAGAGTGGGAGAATGTCTTACTTTCTTCTTTTTTTCTTCCCCCGATTACTTTTATTTTATTTTTTCAGTGTTCCAAGATTCATAAGAAATAATATTTTTAAAATATCTATACTACCCAAAGCAATTTACAAATTTAAAGCAATCCCTATGAAAATATCGCCAGCATTTTTAACAGAACTAGAACAAACAATCCTAAAATATGTATGGAGTCACAAAAGACTATGAATAGCCAAAGCAATTTTGAAAAAGCAAAGCAAAGCTGGAGGTATGACAATTCCAGATTTCAAGTTATATTACAAAGGTGTGGTAATCAAAAGAGTATGACAGTGACAAAAATAAACACAGAGATATGGAACAGAATAGAAAACCAGATATAAACCTGCAACTATATGGTCAATTAATCTTCAACAAAGGAAGAAAGAATATACAATGGGAAAAAGACAATCTCTTTAAGCAATGTGCCTGGGAAAACTGGTCAGCTACATGCAAAATTATTGAAACTGGACCACTTTATTATACCATCCACAAAAATAAACTCAAAATGGATTAAAGACCTAAATGTGAGATCTGAAACCATTAGACTCATAGAAGAGAGCACAGGCAGCAATGATTCCGACATCAGCCATAGCAACAGTTTTCTGTTTGTCTCCTGAGGCAAGGGAAATAAAAGCAAAAATAAACTCTTGGAACTACATCAAAATAGAAAGCTTCTGTACAGTGAAGGAAACAATCAACAAAACTAAAAGGAAACCCATGGAATGGGAGAAAATATTTGCAAATGACATATGTGCTAAAGTGTTAGTATCCAAAATATATAAAGAACTGATACGACTCAACACCCCAGAAAACAAATAATCTAATTTAAAAATGGGCAGAAGACATGAAAAACATTTTTCCAAAGAAGACATACAGATGGCCAACAGATACATGAAAAGATGCTTAACGTTATTCATTATCAGGGAAATGCAAATCAAAACTACAATGATATATCAGCTCACACCTGTCAGAATGGCTAAAATCAAAATCAAAAAGAAACAACAGGTGTTGGCGAGGATATGGAGAAAATGGAACCCTCCTGCACTTTTGTCGGAACACAAACTGGTATAATCACTGTGGAAAACAGTATGGCAGTTACTCAAAAATTTAAAAATAGAAGTACTCTACGATCTAGTAATCACACTGCTAGGTATTTACCAAAAATATGCAAAAACACTAATTCAATGGAATACATGCACCCATATGTTTATTTAGGGCAGCAGCATTTATAATAGCCAAATTATGGAAGTATCCCAAGTGTCCATCAATAGATGAGTGGATAAAGAAGTTGCGTGTGTGTGTGTGTGTGTGTGTGTGTATGCGTGCGCGTGTGTGTATATATATAGCTAGATAGATATATAGATCTATATAGATATATACTATACTTATATACACTGTATATATATACATATATACACACACACAAACACACACAAATGGAACATTATTCTGCCATATAAAGAATGAAATTTTGCCATTTGCAAGAACAATGGTAGAGCTAGAGAGTATAATGTGATATATATAATATATATATATTATATAGTATAGTATGTACTATACTGTAATATAGTATAGTATTATATAGTATAACGTGAAACATGTCAGTCAGAGAAAGACAAGTACCATAGGATTTCACTTATATGTGGAATTTAAGAAATAAAACAAAAGAGAAAAGGGGAAGAAAAGAAAGAAAGGAAGAAAAGAAAGAAAGAGCAAGAAACAGACTCTTAACTATAAAGAACAAACTGATGTGGGTTGTGTGGGTGGGTTGGGGGATGGGTGGCGGTGATTTGGGGGATGGGTGAAATAGGTGATGAGGGTTAAGGAGTACACTTACCATGGTGAGCTCTGAGTGATGTATAGAATTGTCAAATCACTATATTATACATCTAAAACTAATATAACAATGAATGTTAATTATACTGGAATTACAATAAAATTTTAAAATGTGGTATAGCCAAAAAGAAAGTTGCAATCCACTCCTGGGTATGACACTATGAAGACTGTTAAAATGACAACAAAATATTTAAAATATTACATAAACTTAGCTGATATAGCAGTGGGAGGGTTTGAGAGGATTGACTTCAATATTGAAAGAAGTTCTACTGTGGGTAAAATGCTACCAAGGATATCAAATGCTACAGAAAAATTGTTCATGAAAGGAAGATTCAATTGATGCAGTAAACTTCATTTTTGTCTTATTCTAAGAAATTGCCGCAGCCACCCCAACCTTAAGGAACTGATCAATCAGTGGTCTTCAATATCAAAGCAAGATTCTCTAGTAATAAAAAGATTTTGACTTCCTGAAAGCTCAGATGATGATTACTATTTTTTAGCACTAAAGTGTTTTTTTTTCCCAAATACTTTTATTTTTTCAGTGTTACAAGATTCATTGTTCATGTACCACACCCAATGCTCCATGCAATATGTGCCCTCCTCAATACTCACCACCAGGCTCGCCCAACCCCCCATCCCCACCCCTCCAAAACCCTCTGTCTGTTGCTCAGAGTTCACAGTCTCTCATGGAAAGTGGTTTTTTTTTTTAAGATTTTATTTATTTATTTGACGGAGAGATCACAAGTAGGCAGAGAGTCAGGCAGAGAGAGAGGGGGAAGCAGGCTCCCCACTGAGCAGAGAGCCCGATGCGGGTCTCAATCCCAGGACCCTGAGATCATGACCTGAGCTGAAGGCAGAGGCTTTAACCCACTGAGCCACCCAGGTGCCCCCTAAAGTGTTTTTAAATTAAGATATGTACATCATTTTTTTAAAGACATAATGCTATTGCACACTTAATAGACTACAGTATAGTGTAAAATACCTCTCATATGTAATAGGAAACCACACATTCATTTGACTCACTTTATTGTGATATTTGCTTTATTGTAATGGTCTAGAACCAAACTCACAACATCTCCCAGGTATGCCTATAGGATACAGTGAGTTTAAAATGTAACTTATTTCCAAGAAGGCTCTGTGCACAGAGGGGCACAATGTATCCAGTTGATTCTGTAGGTGGGAGCCCAAGTACAATGTATTGTTTTACACTAAATGCTGGGATGAGAACCAGAGAAAGTATTAAGAAAATTTCCATCAATAGTCACAATTCAAAACATTCGACTTCTTAGTGTGGGTTGTACTAAAGCTACCCAAGATCAGCAAATGGTGCCTAATAAGGAAATGGAAATGTCTGTAGAGCTAAGCGAAGAGCCAAGGCAGACATCAAATGTGAGTGAGAATGGTTCTAAGGAGCAAATAACATAAGACCAAATATATTCTACAGAAGAAATTGGTATAATGACAAGAACTGATTAATGTAAGTTAGAAGAAAAATAAAGTGACATGTTGAGAAGATATGGATTAGGAGAGAATCAAGGAGTCTGAGAATGCGCTGGTAGCTGGTATGGTGGTGGGGCCTGTTGGGTTATTAAAATACTGCCTAGATGGATTGATATCAACAAAATCGCTGAATTAGATGTCCTCCATTTATATCCCCCCTTATCAATAGTTATTTTATATCCACCCATGGACAAAAGTGTCTTTATAGGAGGTCTGTGACCCAGATAGAAAATTATGAGACCTACGAGAGTCATATTGAGAAAGCAGAAGGTAGGCCCATACCCAGGTATGGGTATTCATCAAACATAGTTGTGGCTATAGACCGAGAAATAGCTTCATAACCCTGAGGACTTGGCTAAAGCCTATTTGCCCTTGGTCTGGGCAACAGTACCATATACTAAAAGACCAGGAGGACTCATGTCCATTTGTGCTTTGGGCAATAGGTATAGGGATGTTGGTCCTGGGTGTGGATCCTGAAGTGGCCAGCTCCAGTCCCTCTTGGCTGCAGTCTTGGAATCCCTGGAGGTTAGATCACCAAACTCAATCCAAATGTTGATTCTGAAAGGTCCTTTTAATGGTTCTAGCCCCCTATAGCTTGTCTGCAAATAGTGCTGGTAGCACAGGGATCTAGTGGGAAATATTCCTATCTGTAACCCCAGAGATCTTGAAATGGCCCTATACTGGCTCCAGATCCCTCAATACCACACTCTACAATCAGACATTCCAGCCATGAGACCAGGCAGGACACACTCCTGTCTGTACCCCTGGAAATACTGAAAGGTCCTGAGACGTGGCTCTAGCCCCCTTGCAAGACAAAATCTACCAGCAGTCCTGTGAGTCCAGTGGGAGACAATCCTGTCTGCAAGCCAGATCCTAAAAAGGCTCAAGCCATACTCTACCAGCAGGCTTGCTGGACCAGGGACCCAGCAAGAGATAGCAAGCATCCTGAAAAGGTACTATACTCAGCTCTAACTTCTACTAGTCACAGTTTATAAGCAGTAATGTCTCAGGGACCCAGTGGTAAACACTTTTGTCTGTGCTCCTGGAGATCCTGAAAAGGTCCCTGAACTCAGTAACAACTCCTCTTGGCTTAGGTCTGTGAACAATCCTGCTAGCTCAGGGACATATTAGGCTACATACATGTATACCCTTCGGGAGTACCTGAAACAGACCTCTACTAGGCTCCAGCCCCTCCACTTATAGTCAGGGAGCAGTTCTGCCCACCCAGGAACTTGGGAGACATGCAAGTCCATGTCTCCAAAGCCAGGTTTGCAGACCACAATATTGGTTGTGAAACCTGAAACAGCCATGGGGCTTAGTTTCAGACCTTCTCAATCATAGTTGAGGGACAGTCCTGCTCATCCAGGTATCCATCCAATGACTAGACAGAAGCCCTCCCAGGGACCTGGCAGGAGCCACAAATGTCTACACATCTAGTAATAGGCCCATTCTCTGAGGACCCAAATATGGACCCTGAAGCAGACCCTTGTCCCAGTGCCACCCTACTGAACAATGCACTGAAGGCAGTCTTATCTACCTAGGGACAAGAGCCATGCTTTTCTGAGCCCCTGGTAACAAGCTTAAACAATGGAGGAATGCACTGTAGACCCAGACAGTTTCATAATTGGCTCCAACACAGTAAAACTGTGAATCTGGAGATAATCCTATCGGAAAAGGGAACTAATAAGAGGTCTTTACCTGTGGACCAGTCTTAGAGATTGAAAAAGGTGTATGATCCTTGAAATGCAAAAACACCAATGTAAAGCTACATAGATCACAAAGAATCAGGCAGATGTGACACTACTAGTGGAAAATAAAACTTCAGTAACTGACCCTGAAAATATAGAGATCTATGATTTGTCTGACAAAGTATTCAAGGTACTCACCTTTTATTAATTCAGTGAAATGCAAGAGAACACAGACAACTAAATGAAATCAGGAAAATAATAAAGCTGAGCAGTTTCACAAATTAATAGAAACTATAAGAAGACCAAATAGAAATCCCAGAGCTGAAGAATACAATGACAGAACTGAAAATTTCAAAAGGGAGCTTCAATAACAGCCTTGATCATACAGAAGAATCAGTGAAGTTGAAGACAGACCATTTGAAATTAGCTAATTAGAGAAACAAAAAGAAAAAAATAATAGAAAAGAGTAAAGAAAGCCTAGGTGAATTATGAGACACCATAAAAGAGAATGAAGATTAACATTATTAATGTTAGGGGAGGGGAGGGAAGGGGAGGGAAGGGGAGGGAAGAAAGTTTATTTAAAGAATCACAGATGTTGATATAAAAACTAACATGGGGGAATGAGTTAAGATGACAGAAGAGTAGGTGATTCTAAGTTTGTCCGGTCCCTCAAAAACAGCTAGAGTGTTATCAAATTATTCTGAATACCTGAGAAATCAGTCAGAGATCTGAGAATACAAATGCTGCAACTCTACAAGTAGAAAAGTGACTACTTTCTGGAACGTAGGAAGTACAGAGACTTCAATCAGGGGTGATATATCTGAGGATATGGTGGAGAGGATGAAGCCTGCTTAAGGAGGCTACCACAAAATATTATAAGCAGTGGAACACAAAATCAGAACTTTTAGAAGTCTGCTACACTTGAGTACCTCCTTGGCTTAATGGTGCTCAGGTGGTGAAGTGGGGAGGAATTCCAGGAGTGACAGCATGGTCTCAGGATCCCGGGGGTCACGAGAAGAATAGGGGTGCCTGAGTGTGGTTAAGGTTCCCAGGCAGAAGAGTTGGGAAGACAGCTGAAAACAGCAAGTCTAGGTGTCAGCTTTATGTTCTGTGTTGCCAATAAACTGTAAACCACTGCAAGGTCATTTGACCGCATTCCTGGCAGGGGTCCAGCAAAAAGTAGAAGTGTGGCAAGACCTCCTCCCTCCCACAGTAGGAAGAGTGTGGTTCCATGCTGGATTCTGTAAAATTTGGAGTTTTGAAACCCGGTCATGTGCCTGAGATAAAAATGCTCAATCGCAAGCCAGGTGAACATGGATTTCTGATGGAAATTGGGGAGAAAAGGGTGATTGACTGCTTTTCTGTGAGGGCTCACTGAACAGTGAGGGGCATGAACTTAATTTTGTTATTATTTGGTTTATATATTTGACTGCTCCTAAGTTAGTGGCATAAATATTTACAATTGTAAATAGCACCCCAATGTTTATAGCAGCAATGTCCTCAATAGCCAAAATATGGAAAAAGCCCAGATGTCTCTTGCCAGATGAATGGATAAAGAAGATGTGGCATATATATGCAATGGAATATTACTCAGCCACCAAAAGAAATGAAATCTTGCCATTTGCAATGATGTGGATGGCACTAGAGGGTATTATGCTAAGTGAAATAAGTCAATCAGAGAAAGATAAATACCATATGAGTTCACTCTTATGTGGAATTTAAGAAACAAAACAGATGAACATAGGGGAAGGGAGGGAAAAACAAAATAGGATGAAAATAAAGAGGGAAGTAAACCATAACAGATGCTGAACCCTAGGAAACAAACTGAGGGGTGCTGGTTGGGAGGTATGTGGGGGGAAGTGGTAATTGGCTCACAGACATTTAGGAGGGAACTTGATGTAATGAGCCTTGTGTGTTAAACGCAGTTGGTGAGTCACCAAACTCTACTTCTGAAACTAATAATACAGTATATGTTAACTAAATTCAATTTAAATAATTTATTATTTAAAAATAAGTAAATAAAAAATTCTGTAAATAAAATAAGGTAATAATAACTGAAACCTTCCCAAATTTTGGAAGAGATAAGACATTGCAGTACAAGAAGCTCGAAACCCTAAGCAAGATGAACCTAACCAAGATTAGTCTGAGACACATGGTAAAATGTTAAAAATCAAAGACAAAGAGAATTTTCAGATCATCAAGAGAAAAATGACACTTCATATAGTAGGGAACCATTATAGGCTTATCAGTGTGTTTCTCTATGAAAATCTTCCAGGACCAAAAAGAGTGGGATGATATATCTGAAGAGCTGAATGAAAAATAAAACTGACAATTCAGAATAGTACACCAGGCAAAACTGACCTTTACAAATGAATGAGAGATAGACATTCCCAGACAAACAAAAGCTAATGGAGATTATCGCCACAGACCTTCTTTTTATTGTTAAGATTTTATTTATTTGACAGAGAGATAGAGAGCACAAGCAGGCAGAGCAGCAGGCAGAGGGAGAAGCAGGCTCTCCACTGATCAGGGAGCTTGATGCAGGGATTATGACTCTGGGATTATGACCTGAGCTGAAGGCAGCCGTTTAACCCACTGAGACACCCAGGCGCCCCCACCATAGACCTTCTTAAATGCAAGAGAGCGCTCCAAGTTGATATAAAAGGCTACTAAGTGACAAGACGAAAACATAAAAGCACAAAACTCGCTGGTGAAGGTAAATATATAGTCAAATTCAGAATACTCTATCAACTGAGGAGTGATGTCACCAAAATGGTGACATAGCTCATCGTGACTTTGTTTCCCCTCCCCAAAAGAACAACTAACAATTACTCATGAACAAGACACCAATGAGAGAATTCTAGAACACAGAAGTGAGGTTGAAGCACCTCCTTTCACCAAGAGATCAAGACAGACTGCATTAGAAGGATAAGAGAAATGGCTACACAGTGACCACAGTGCCCCTCCTACAGGCCCACAGACTAGCACAGAACCATGTGAAGAGGTCTCCCCTGAGCCTCAGTTCCTCCAGGGGGAAAAGGGAACCCCAGGATGGACAACCAATGTCCCCAGCATTGTGAGACACTTCATGGGAACCCCTAGTCTGGTCTTGACCCATAGAAATTTCAGGGGAATTTTCAAGACTCAACTATTGTGAATCTGTGAAGGAGAAAGGAGAGAGGTTGAAGTATCCAGCACATGGATCTTGGCAGACCAAGCAATTACCTACAGTGTCTAAACAGTAATCCCAGCCAAGTGGCTTTGTGCACCTGCAGAATCAAGTCAGTGACACACTCTGACCAAGAAACTCATTTGGGATGCAGATATGCCTAATTCAGGTCTTCAAACAAGGAGTTTTACTGGCCCTAGAACTTGGTTTGCCTATGTCCAGGCGAGGAGCTGAGTCATAGCCCCACCTGATCGTTAGAGTGTCTCTCAGCCCCATCTGGTCAAAGAGGCTGGTGAGAGCACCTGGTAGCTGTGTAACATAAAAATGTTCAAGCTTAGAAGTAAGTCGGTAGGGCTGATCACCTCCAGGGAGTCAGTACTGAGCATGGAGGGTTCCCTTGCTATAACCAAGTCGAGGATATCTTCTGACACCTTTTGACCCAAAAACCTACTTGAAAAAATTTGGGAGTTGCCTGGAGTGATTCCTCCCCATCCTGCTTCTCCAAGTGAGCTGAAACATAGCCTCAACCACTGTGATTCTTGGGCCCCATTAAACCAGAAGGACTGACAAGAATACCTAGAAGCTGTGTAACCAGCAACACTCAAGCCAAGAATCAGGCAGGCAAAGCTCATCACACCCAAGGCAATGCCAATACCAGGTTGCCTTGCTACACTCAAGCAGAAGAATTAATTCATAGCCAGAATACCACAATACTTTAATGGTCCTATATAAATCACTTTTGTTTCTAGTATAAAAGTTAGAAAACTATGTTAAAAATAACTATAGCCTACAATAATTTTAATGAAGCTAGAATATAAAAAGATGTAAAGTGTGACATAGCATAAAATATGTGGTGAGGAATAGAGTGTATGGATTTTATATGTGACTGAAGGTAAGTTGTTATCAGCTTAAAATACACTGGTATATCTATAAGATATTTTATGTAAGCCTCATGGTGAACATAAAGAGAAAAACCTACATTAGATACACAAAAAGATAAAAAGACAAAAATAAAAGCACAGAATTATTAAAAAAAAAAAAATCACAAAGGAGGACAGAATGAAAGGAAAAAAGGAACAAAAGAACCAAAAAGAGCCAGAAAAGAATTCACAACATAGAAATAGTAAGTCCTTACCTATCAGGAATTACTTCAAATATAAATGGACTAAATTTCTCAGTCAAAAGACAGAGTGGCTACACAAGAAACAGCAAGTGTTGGCAAGGATATGGAGATAAAGGAACGCTCCTGTACTGTTGGTCAGAATACAAACTGGTGCAGCTGCTGTGGAATACAGTATGAAATCTCATCAAGAAATTAAAAATACAACTACCCTATGATCCAGTAATTGCACCACTGGGTATTTACCCAAAAATACAAAAACATTAATTCAAAGGGATATATGCACCCCTATATTTATTTGCCGCATTATTTACAGTAGCCAATGTATGGAAGCAGCCCAAGAGCTCATCAATAAATGAATGGGTAAAGAACATTATTCGGCCCTAAAAAGAATGAAATTTTGCCATTTGTGACAACATGGATAGAGCTAGAGAATATAATGAATGCTAAGCAAGATAAGTCAGCCAAAGACAAATACCGTATGATTTCACTCATATGTGGAATTTAGTAAACAAAAAAAAAAAAAAAAAAAAAAAAAAGGAGCAAAGGAAAAAAGAGAGAGAGCAAGAAACAGATTCTTAACTACAGAGAACAAGCTGATGTTTAACAGAGGGGTGGGGGGTGGGGGGGAATGGATGAAATGGGTGAGGGGGATTGAAGCGTACACTTGTCATGATGAAAAAATAAAATTTTAAAAATAAAGGAAAAATGATCAATGGGAAAAAAAAAGACAGAGTGACTAAATGGATTAAAAGAACAGTTCCTAACTCTGATACCTGTGAGAGACTTACTATAATTTTAAGGACACAAATAGCCTGAAAGTAAAGGATGGAAAAAGACACTCCATGTAAATAGTAACTCAGAGAGTAGAAACGGTAATGTTTCTATCAGATAAAATACTTTCTGTCAAAATTGGTCACAAAAGACAAAGAATGATACTATATAGTGGGAAAGGCATCAATTCATCAAGAATATAAAATTATAAATACATATGCACCCAATATTGGAGCACCTAACTATTTGAAATAAATATTAACAGAACTAAAGGGAGAAATGGACTGCAATAGAATAATAGTAAAGGACTTCAACACCACACTTTCAAGGTTAGACAGATAGATCATTTAGACAGAAAATTAATAAGGAAACAAGGAATCTAAATAACACTATAGACCAAATTGTCTAAATAGACATACACAGAACATTCTGTCCAACAGCACTGGAAAACAAATTCTCAGGTGTACATGGAATATTCTCCAAGATAGATCATATGTTTAGCCATACAGCAAACATTAACAAATGTAAAAAGGTTTAAATCTTATCAACTATCTTTTGCAGCCATAATGGTATGAAACTAGAAATCAATAACAGGAGTAAAACTCCAAAATTTAAAAAATATATGTAATTAAAAAATGTATTTTTGAGTGAACAATGGATCAAAGAAGTAATCAAAGAGGGAAATCAGAAAGTATCTTGAGACAAACAAAAAAAAGCGCAATATACCAAAATCCTTGGGATTCAGCAAAAATAATACTAAGGGGAGCACATAGTGATAAATTTCTACTTTAAGAAAAAAATATGAATAAACACTCTAACTGTACAACTCAAGGAATTAGAAAAAGAACAAACTAAGCCCAAAGTTAGCAGAAAGAAGGAAATAATAAAGGTTAGATAAAGCAAAATATATACTAGAAAGACAATAGAAAAAACCAATAAAACCAAAAGATGCTTTTTTAAAAAATAGATAAAATTGACTGACCTTTACCTAGAATACTGAAGGAAAAAAAAGAAAGAGGACTCAAACAAAATTGTAAGTGAAAGAGGAGACATTACTACTAATACTGCAGAAATACAAATGAGTATGAGGGTACTAATAAAAACTTATATGTCAACAAATTGGATAACACAGAAGAAATAAGTAAGTTCCTAAAAACATACAACCTACCAAGACTGATTCACAATGAAATAGAAAAGCTGAACTAATCAATAACAACAAAGGAAATCAAGGCAGTAATTAAAAACTTCTCAACTAAGAAAAGCCCAGGCCCAGTGGTTTTATGGGAGAATTCTACCAAACATTTAAAGCAGAATTAATGCCAATTTTTCTCAAACTCATTTATAAAATTGAAGAGGAGGGAACACTCTCAAACTCCATTTGTGAGGCCAGCATTGTCCTGAAACCAAAGCCATATAAAAATATACAAATAACACTACATTTCCACAAGGTAAAACTAGAGGCCAATATTGCTGATGAATATGGATATAAAAATTCACAATAAAATATTAGCAAATCAAATTCAACACCTTAAAAGGATCAGAAAACATGAATAAGTGGCATTAACCGTGGATGAAAGGACCATTCAACATATGCGAATCTATAAACATTTTATACTGTATTAATAAAGTGTAAAATCATACGATCCTCTCAATAAATGTAGATAAAGTTTTTGACAAAATTCAATACTATTTCTTGTCAAAAGCTCTCAAAAACTTGGGCATAGAAAGACCATATATCAACATAATAAAGGCTATAGATGACAATCCCACAGGTAACATTATACTCAACATTGAAAAGCTGAAAGCTTTTCCTTTAAAATCAGGAACAGGACAAGGATGTCCACTTTTGGCCCTCCATTTCAACATAGTACTGGAGTAGGTGCTAGCTCCCAGGACACGGAGTGACATATGTGGGGGCATCCTGTCAGGTGGTTGTGGAGTTGAATCCTATTCTAAGAAATTGGGCACTCAGGCATCCAACATGGGGTTAGGTACTGAATGGAAGATGCCAGATGATGATGCTTCTGGAGACCATGAGGAATCTGCCCATCTTAGTACCCTCAACACTGCCTATGATGTGTCTCTTCCCCAGTCCACCATGCACTCACAGGAGCATTTTACCATCTGATGAGATGATCGCCATTCCTGAGGAGCAGTGTTCTTGTTCTAGCTTTCATAAACTCTGGGCTTTCACAGGACCCAACTTTCTCATGAGCACAGTCTACATGTTTTGTTTCACTGCTGTGAAAGGCTCCTATCTTTGTTAGCTGTAATTATTTTATTAGGTGTTTTCTTTTGTAATTTTGGCATTTCATACTAGAGACTCAGCTCAAGGTACACAATTTAATATGTTCAGAAGATTTAGTTGAAGTAGAATCACTTGCTTAAACAATTGGCTTTTAAATTAGAAGGCTAAATATGTTCCCTGAGGACATATTCAGGAATTCATTTATTAGTGTTCTCCATCTGCTCTCTCTCTCTCTGTCTCTCTGTCTCTGTCTCTGTCTCTGTCTCTCTCTCTCTCTCTCTCTCACACACACACACACACACACATGTGTTAGGTTACTTAAAAATTTTTATAAAATATAGCTGCCAGCATAATGCAATTCCTTTAGGTCTATGAAAAGTGTCAAATACCACTGCAAGAATATTTTTCTGCCCTCAGTCCTCTTCCTTCAATGGGAAGTTAATGTTAATTCGGACTGGGAAGAGGCTACTTTACTGCCAAGACTGATATGGAAAAACTTCAAAATTGGAGTTTTTAACTAAATCAGTAGATGCAATGTCTTTTAATAAGTCAGAGGTTGAATATTAATGTAATGTAGAATTGTGCTTTATTTGTGACCAACATACTAGGAAACATGATGAAAGATGAAGTATATGTGAACATGTTTTGTTTTGCTGTTTTTTTCAAAAACATGAAATTATTCATTTAATTGTTTTCTTCTCTATTAACTATCTTCTTTAGAATATAAGCTATATTGAACAGTGGCAGATAGTTGGCACTTGACAAAATTTATTGAATGAACCAAGGTCATACATTTATTAGGAGCATATGTATTTTACTGCATCTTTAGTGGCCAGAATTAATTTTACCTTTTTTTAGAATAATAACTCAGAATCAGTATATTACCTTCTATTATGCCATGGAAATGCATCTCCAAGTGATATGAGGTGAACACTTCTTTTACTTTTTTTACTACTTCAAGTCAAACTTTTGACTTAAAATAGGCCTTTTGGTTTCAGAAGCCATTATTGATTAATTTTCTAAAATATACTGACTTTTGAGGCACAGAGGACTTAAGACCTACATAATGCTCAAAGTTTCAGATCAAAAAAAAGAAAAAATAGCTAAACATGTGCATGATATTGAAAATCTAGATGGGTGACAGTTTCTTCTCCATCTTCATCCTAATGTTTGGCATAATGTCAATATAGTTGAAAATTACCGTATTATAACATTTCACAATGTTTCAGTTGGCCCCCCAATTTTTGAAATATTTTCAAATATTGTTAATTTTATAACTTAATTTTCATACACCCTAGTGTATGAAAAGATATAAAATATCTTATGTATCACATACACATTTGTGTGTGTGCTATGTGTACATATACATACACATGCATACATGTATGTGTATATATACATGTGCGCATGCATACATACACATACATATTTAGTTTTGTGAACAGAATTTAGTCTACTAACCTACATTAATTGTATTTATACAAAAATTAAGTGCATATAAATTGTTAAAATGCCTGTCCTATAAAATCGAGACTGTTATTTTTATGAAGATATCAAAACATCAATTGTATAGACAGTATGAAGCAAAGGAACATGAAATCCATGCCTCCAGTTTATTTTTCTATTTTTTTTAAAGATTTTATTTTTTATTTGACAGAGACACAGCGAGAGAGGGAACACAAGCAGGAGGAGTGGGAGAGGGAGCAGCAGGCTCTCCGCTGAGCAGGGAGCCCGATGCGGGGCTCGATCCCAGGACCCTGGGATCATGACCTGAGCCGAAGGCAGACACTTAACGGCTGGCTGAGCCACCCAGGCGCCCCTCTCCAGTTTATTTTGAAGACTAAGTTAAATCCTGACTATAACCTCTTCTCTAACCAATGTTATTCAGTTCTCGTATTTCTAGCAAGACACCAATATTTCAATACTTTGAAAAACCTATGAACTGCAAAACTCCTGGAGTGGCTCAAGTCCTTCACTTCACTATTCATAAGTGTTTCCAGTAGTAGTCATCACTAAAGCAGAAGCAAACACAGATATTTTAAAACATGCTGTAGCATGAACTTCACAAGTGAACTTTAAAACTTCAGCACTGTTTTTGGAACATAAACTCTTTTTTGAAATTCAAATAATTTTATAGTACATAAAGCAAAAATACTGTCATTGGTGGGCACCTGGATGGCTCAGTTGGTTAAGCGGCTGCCTTTGACTCAGGTCATGATCCCAGGGTCCTGGGATCGAGCCCCACATCCGGCTCCTTGCTCAGTGGAGAGCCTGCTTCTCCCCTGCCTGCCACAACCACTGCTTGCGCTTGCTCTCTTCCTCTCTCTCTCTCTGTGTCAAATAAATAAAATCTTTAAAAAAAATACTGTCATTGGTATAACTAAATGTCATTTTTAAAAAGTTGATCTTTACATGATCATTTATAATCTTCCTCATTCAGACACACTCTAAGTAAATTATAGTAAATTTCCATATTATGATCTGCTCACGTTATTTTACCAAAAATACTGCTAGGGCATATTTTCTTTCTTTTTTCTAATATTAAATTCAATTAGCCAAAGTATAATACATCATTAGCTTTTGATACAATATTCAATGATTCATTAGTTCAGTAAACATATTTTTGGTGCAAAATCTAAACTTTGGAATCCACCTTTAATAATTTTCTCCATTGTTTTCAATATGAAAAACAATGGCAAACTTTCAAATTATTTTAAATTTTTATTTAAATTCAAGTTAGTTAACATACAGTGTAATATTAATTTCAGGTGTACAATATAGTGATTCAACACTTCCAGACAATACCCTGTGTTCATCACAAGTGTACTCCTTAATCCCTATCACCTATTTCACCCATACACCCACCCATCTCCACTCTGGAAAACATGTTTGTTCTCCACAGTTAAGAGTCTGTATCTTGGTTGGCCTCTCTTTTTGTCCCTTTGCTCATTTGTTTTGTTTCATAAATTCTATATATGAGTGAAATCATATGCTATTTGTCTTTGTCTCACTGACTTATTTCGCTTAGCATAATACTCTCCAGCTTCATCCATGCTATTGCAAATGACAAGATTTCATTCTTTTTATGGCTGAGTAAGATTCCATTATATATATCCCACTTTTTTATACATTCATCAGTTGATGGATATTGGACATTTGGGCTATTTCCATAGTTTGGCTATTGTAGATAATGCTGCTAAAATCATCAGGGTATATGTATACCTTTGAATCAGTATTTTGGTAATTACCAAATTTGGTATTCTGGTAAATACCTAGTGCTGCAATTGCTGGATTGTAATAGTTCTATTTTTAACTTTTTGAGAAACCTTCATACTGTTTTCCGGAGTAGCTTCACCAGCTTGCATTCCCACCAACAGTGTAAGAGGGTTCCCCATTCTCCCCATTCTCACCAATGCCTGTTGTTTCTTGTGTGTTAATTTTAGCCATTCTGACAAGTGTGAGGTGATAGCTTATTGTAGTTTTGATTTGTATTTCTCTGACGATAAGTGATGTTGAGCATTTCTTCATGTGCCTGTTGATCATCTGTATGTCTTCTTTGGAAAAATGGCTATTCATTGCTTCTGCCCATTTTTAATTGGATTATTCATTTTACGGGTGTTTCACGTTTCCCATTTAGGTCTTTACTCCATTGAATTTATTTTTATGTATGGTGTAAGGAAGTGGTACAGTTTCAGTCTTTTACATGTTGCTGTCCAGTTTTCCCAGCATCACTTGTGGAAGAGACTGTCTTTTCCCCCATTGGATGTCCTTTCCTGCTTTGTTGAAAACTGATTGACCATATAATTGTGGGCTTATTTCTGTTTTTTTTTCTATTCTGTTCCATTGATCAATTTCTTAGGTTTTGTACCAGTACCATACTTTCCTGATCGCTACAGCTTTGAAATATAACTTGAAGTCTGGAATTGTGATACTTCCAGCTTTGCTTTTCTTGATTTCAAGTTTGCTTTCCCTATTCGCGGTCTTTTGTAGTTCTACCCAAATTTTAGAGTTGTTTCTTCTAGTTCTGTGGAAAATGCTGTTGATATTTTGTTAGGAATTGCATTAAATGTGTAGATTGCTTTGGATGGTATAGACATTTTAACAATGTTTTTTCTTCCAATTTCCTCTTCTTTGTGTCATCTTCAGTTTCTTTCACCAGTGTATTTTACAGAGTACAGGTCTTTCACATCTTTGGTTAGGTTTTTTCCTAGGTATCTTATTGTTTAGGGTGCAATTTTAAATGGGATTTATTTCTTGACTTCTCTTTCTATTGCTTCACTATTTGTTTATGGAAAAACAAAAGATTTCTGTATGTTAATTTTGTATCCTGTGACTTTACTCAATTTATCACTTCCAGCAGTATTTTTGGTGGAATCTTTCAGGGTTTTCTATATCATCTCACCTGCAAATAGTGAAATTTTACTATTTCCTTGCCAATTTGGATGCCATTTATTTATTTTTGTTGTCTGCTATGGCTAGGACTTCTAGTACTATGTTAAATAACAGTGGTGCATGTGGACATCCCTGTCTTATTCATGACCTTGGGGGAAAATCTCTGTTTTTCCCCACTTAGGATGATATTAGCTGTGGGTTTTTCATATGTGGCCTTTATTATGTTGAGGTCTATCTAAATTATCTTGTTAAGGTTTTATTTTATCATGAATGGATGTACTTTGTCAAATACTTTTCTTGCATCTACTGAAATGATCACATGGTTCTTATCATTTCTTTTATTAATGTGGTATATCACATTGATTGATTTGAGAATATTGAACTATCCTTGCAACCTAGGAATAAATCCCACTTGATCATGTTGAATAATTCTTTTAATGTATTGTTGAATTCAATTTCCTAATATTTTAGTGAGAACTTTTGCATCTGTATTCATCAAGGATATTGGCCTGTAGTTCTCTCTTTTAGTGGTGGTTTTGGTATCATGGTAATGTTGGCCTCATAGAATGAATTTGAAGTTTTCCTTCCATTTCTGTTTTTTGGAATAGTTTGAAAATAGGTATTAACTCTTCTTGAAATGTTTGTTAGAATTTTCCTGTGAAGCCATCTGGTCCTGGACTTTTGTTTGTTAAGAGGTTTTTGGTTAGTGATTTAATTTGTTTGCTGGTTATCGGTCTGTTCAAGTTTTTCTTTCTTCCTATTTCAGTTTTGATAGTTTATATGTTTCTAGGAACTTATCCATTTCTTCCAGTTGTCCAGTTTGTTGGCATATAGTTTTTCATAATATTTTCTTATAATTGTATTTCTGTAGTGTTGATTGTTATTTCTCCTCTCTCGTTTGTGATTTTATTTGAGTATTTTTCTCTTTTTGATAAGTCTGGTTAGGGGTTAATCAATTTTATTAATTTTTTCAAAGAACCACCTCCTGGTATCACTGATCTGTTCTACTGTTGTTGTTTTTTTTTAATTTTCTATATCCTTTCTTTATGCTCTGTAAACTTTTTTTGTGTATGTTGGGGGAGAGGGGCAGAAGGAGAGACAAAGAAAGAATCTTAAGCAGGCTTTATGCCCAGTGGGGAGCCTAACATGGGGCTCAATTTCACAGCCCTGAGATCATGACCTGAGCAGAAATCGAGAGTCAGATGTTTAGCCAACTGACTACCTAGGAGCCCCTCTGCTCTAGTCTTTATTATTTCCTTCCTTCTGCTGGCTTTAGGCTTTGTTTGTTGTTCTTTTTCTAGGTCCTTTGGATCTAAAGTTAGCTTGTTTATTGGAGATATTTCTTGCTACTTGAGGTAGGCCTGTATTGCTGTATACTCCCCTCTTGTGACCACTTTTGCAGCATCCCAAAGGTTTTGGACTGTTGTGTTATCATTTTCATTTGTTTCAATGTATTTTTTTATTTCCTCTTTGATTTTCTGGTTGGCCCATTGATTGTTTAATAGCATGTTGTTTAACCTTCATGTACTTGTGTTCTTTCTAGATTTTTTTCTTTTGGTTGATTTCTTGTTCCATATCACTCTGGTCAGAAAAGATGAATGGCATGACTTCAACTTTTTTGTATTTGTTGAGACTTGTTTTGTGGTCTAATATGTGATCTATACTGGAGAATGTCCCATGTACACTTGAAAAGAATGTGTAATCTGCTGTTTCAGTATGGAGTATTTTGAATATATCTTTTAAGTCCATCTGGTCCAGTATGTCACTCAAATCCATTGTTTCCTTACTGATTTTCTTTTCATATGACCTGTCCATTGAAGTAAGTGGATTGTTAAAGTCCTCTACTATTATTGTATTTTTATCAATTAGTTCCTTTATGTCTGTTATTAAATGTTTTATATGTTTGAGTGCTCTCACTTTAGGTGCATAAATATTTAGAATTGTTATATTTTCTTGTTGGATTGTCCCCCGTATGACTATATATTGTCCTCCCTTGTCTCTTGTTACAGTCTTTGTCTTAAAGTCTGGTTTGAAATAAGTACTGCTACTCTGGCTTACTTTTGACATGCATTTGCACGTTAAATGTTTCTCCATCCCCTCACTTTCAATTTGCAGGTGTCTTTAGGTCTAAAATGAGTCTCTTGTAGACAGTGTGCAGATGAGTCTTGTTTTTCCTCCATTTTGACACCAGCCACCTTGTGATTGGATGATTTAGTCCATTTACATTCAAAGTAATTAGTGAAAAATGTGTTTATTGCCATTTTATTACCTGTTTTGTGGTTGTTTCTGGAGATTTTCTCTGATTCTTTCTTATCTTTGTCACTTTTGATTTCTCCTTTCCATTCAAAGACTCCTCTTTAATATTTCTTTCAGGGCTGATTTAGTGATGTTGAACTAATTTAATTTTTGTTTGTCTGGGAAACTCTAACTCTCGTAGTCTGAATGATAGCCTTGCTGGAGAGAGTATTCTCTGCTGCAGATTTTTCCCATTCATCACTTTGAATATATCATGCCCCTCTCTTCTGCCTTGCCATGTTTCTGTTGAGAAATCTGCAGCTAGCCTTATGGTTCTTTCCTTTCAAGTTAAGGAATTATTTTGCCTTGGTGCTTTTAAGATATGTTTTAGCACTATATTTTGCAAATTTAACTACAGTATGTCTTGGTGTGGTTCTGTTTTTGTTGATTTTGATGGGAGTTCTCTGTGCTTTCTAGAAATGGTTATCTGTTTCCTTCTCCAAATTAGGGAAATTTTCAGCTATTATTTCTTCAAATAAATTTTCTGCTCTCTTTTCTCTATCTTCTTCTACTGGGACTTCTATAATACCAATACTATTATGTTTGATGGAGTCACTGATTTCCCTAAGTCTATTCTCAGGTTGCATAATTCTTCTTTCTCTCTTTTGTTCAGCTTCATTACTTTCTATTACTTTGTCTTCTAGGTCAGGAATTTGTTCTTCTGCTTCTACCATCCTGTTGTTTTTTTGCATCAAGAGTGCTTCTGATATCATTTATTGCACTGCTCATTTGTGATTGATACTTTTTTTAACTCTTTCATCTCTGTGGTAAGGGTCTCACTGATGTCTTGCATTCTTTTCTCAAGGTCAGTGAGTATCCTTATGATTGTTGCTTTAAATTCTCCATCAAGCATGTTACTTATATCTGTTTTGCTTAGATCTCTGGCCTTGGCCTTATCTTGTTCTTTCATTTGGGATAAATTCCTCTGTCTTCATATGTTGTCTAGGTCTCTGCCTTCTTTTCTGTGTTAGAAAAGCCATTATGTATTCTGATGCTGAAAGTAAAGGCCTTATATAGGTCATGTTGTACCCAGGGCCTGGTGCTTTAAGGAGTTCTCCAGTGTGTGATGTGTGCGCTCTGTCGTTGTGTTTTAGTTGTTCTATCCTTCAGGCCAGTTGTCTGCAGAGGCTGTCCTTGTCTGCTCTAGGCACTGTATGTATCCTGGGCTAACTGTGCCAAGTTTTAACTAGTTGTGTTCTGTTCTAGTTGTGAAATGAGACCTGACACTACCTCCAGTAGAAACGAGGCCCTGCAGAACTTTCTGGTGGAAGATGTGGTGTAGATAGGGTTTTGTGCTGGTCTTCTGGGAGAGGATCATGCTGTGCTGGGACTTAGGCTATCTTGACTAAGAATGGTAGTACCACCAGTAGGCATGGGGGTGGGGCTTGGTGTGCGCAAATTATGCATGCTGTGTCTGAGGTGCACTGCTTCTTGCAGCTGACTCTGTGTTTGTTTATGCTGGGCAGGGGAGGGGGAGGGAAATGGCGACAGCCAGCTCCTTTGTCTTTCAGGAATGCACTCCTAAAAATCTCCCCACCGTGTGCCTCAGGTGCTCTTCAAATCACAGTTTTCATGCTGTCTGCACCTGGAGTTGTTTGCCTGCCTCATTTCCAGGAACAACGCAGTGCCCTCTAGCCTCTATCGCAGCCAAGCCCACTGTCCTTTAATACTACAGGCTTTAATCCCCACTGGTTGCAAGAGCTCACAAAGTCCAGTCCTTCTCATTTTCCAAGCAATGGTTTTGAGGAAATATTCTCTTCATGTATTCCCCTGTGTGTTCCTTTCTCACCCTTCTCTTAGACAATGGCTCCCTCCTCTCTGTAACACCCGTGATCTGATTCTCCCCTAAACCATGTCTCTGCAATTTTTACCTTCTCTAATGTGGCCTCTTTTCTCCCTTTAGCTGTGGAGTTTGTTCTTCAGGCTTAAAGTCAATTTCTGGGGTATTTAGGAAGATTTGCCAGTTATCTAGTTGTGTTCATGGGACAAGATGAGAAACAGTCCTCCTACTCTGCTGCCATCTTCTCCTCTCTTTCAAATTATTTTAATTAAGTTATTCCTTAATTTTGGCCTCTGAAATGTTGATGTCTGATTTTTTAAGTGGAAAGCCATTAGCTACAAAAACGAGTCTGTCTCACAGGCACTGGTTTTTCTTTATGATTGGAAAAGTTACCACTGTTACTTGGGTCTCTACTTCTTTACTTTCCACATTTATTCTTTTTTTTCTCATGGCCCTACATATTTCTCATCATTCTTTTTAAGATATATCTCTGACCCCCATCCATATTCATTTTATTTATTTTTTATTCTTATATTATTATTTTTAAATTCTGTATTTTATTTATAACTAAAGAAAAAACAGCAGAAAGTTCTGTGTTGGCTTCAGTAAGACCAGATAGTTAATCTTTAACACAGCTATGACACTCCGAAATTGAAGTCAACAAAGTCATCACTATAAATTACTTGTTGAAAGAATCTATCCTGAAGAGAAAAGAAATTAGGGAAAAGAATTTAAACAATTCCTCCAAGCCACACATTTATAAATACTGTCACATTTAAAATGCTGGAAAGTAGGGACACCTGGGTGGCTCAGTTGGTTGGGTGGCTGCCTTCGGCTCAGGTCATGGTCCCGGGGTCCTGGGATCAAGTCCCGCATCGGGCTCCTTGCTCAGCGGGGAGCCTGCTTCTCCCTCTGCCTCTGCCTGCCTCTCTGCCTGCTTGTGCTCTCTCTCTGACAAATAAATAAATAAAATCTTTAAAAAAAAATGCTGGAAAGTCACAAATTCTCTCAATGGAAAAGCGCTTTGCTATTGGCAATAGAAAAAACTCAGCAATAGTTTACCAAGTGCTTTAAAATTCAAAAGCTGTAACTGTTTTGGATTCACATTTAAGCATCTTCTTGTCATTACCATAATGACTGCAAATTGCTTTATATACACCTCTCAATTAAATTGATAGAAAATCCCATTGTATCCCATGTTTGTAATGTTTATTGTACTTATAGTGAACCTAAAGACTTTCTAATTGTATTTAATATACCTCAAAATACCTAGGTATATCTCAACTGCTAATGGTGTGGAAGTTGTTTCAGCCTCCTGCTTTGAAGAGTCTTCAAATACATTAATAGAACCATGCTTCATTCCAAATTAATATAGTATTTCAAAAAGAGAAGAAAAATACCAAGATACAAGTGTTACTAAATAACTGAAGGGTTCACATTTTGAATTTGTTTTTTAGTTTTCTTTGGTAAACAAATGGTTAATGACATAATGCAACACCTTAAATTCCAGAAAATGGCCTGATTTTCCAACCTCCCACGAATACAGTGCATGATCAATCTATTATAGAAGATTAAGACAAGTTCATGCTTTTTGTATTATGGTGAGATAATATTAAAGAATCCAATTTAGACTGGTTGAAGCACCACATTTATTGTTTTCTAATTAAAAAAAAAAATTGGGGGCGCCTGGGTGGCTCAGTGGGTTAAAGTCTCTGCTTTCGGCTCAGGTCATGATCCCAGGGTCCTGGGATCGAGCCCCGCATCGGGCTCTCTGCTCAGCGGGGAGCCTGCTTCCTCTTCTCTCTTTGCCTGCCTCTCTGCCTACTTGTGATCTCTATCTCTGTCAAATAAATAAATAAAATCTTCACTTGATCTTAGCCAAAAGGCTGAGAGAATAAATAAAATCTTAAAAAAAATTTATTTAAATTCAATTAGCCAACATATAGTATAGTATATCATTAGTTTTTATGTAGTGTTCAATGATTTAATTAGTTGTGTATAATTTATTTTACATTTATTTTAAATGTATATTTAAACTAAAAAAATTTATTTTAAATGCAGAGCTTCTACTTACTAATATCATTTATTCAGTGATGGCATTATCCTAAGAATTTCCTATTAAAAGAGTACATTTCTACGCCTAATTACAGAGATTATATATGATATATGATATATGGTAACCATATATCAAAAATCACTAGTAAATATGCAAAGAATAAAGAGACAGAAATCCAAATATATTACTAAGGAAAATCAGCAGATCATGAAAGAGAAAAAGACAAGGATCAGAGAAAATCTTCAGAAACGACCACAAAACAAATAATAGAATGACAAAAATACATATCTAGCAATAATTACTTTGAATGTAAATGGACTAAATGCACCAATCAAAAGTCATAGGGTGACAAAATGGATACAAAAATAATTACCATCAATATGCTACCTACAAGAGACACATTTTAGACCTAAAGACACCTGCAGATTCAAAGTGAGGGCATGGAGAAACATCTAACTTGCAAATGGATGTTAGAAGAAAGCCACAGTAGCAATACCTATATCAGACAAAAATAGACTATAAGACAAAGACTGTAACAAGAGAAAAAGGAGGGCACTATGTAATAATAAAGGGGAGAGTTCAATAAGAAGATATAACAATTGTAAATATTCACCCAACAGAAGAGCACCCAAATACATAAAACAGTTAACACCAAACATAACGAAACTAATGATAACACAATAATAATAAGGCATTTAAAACCCCATTTACATCAATGAACAGAGCATCTAAACAGAAAAGCAACAAAGAAACAATGGGTTTAGAAGAACACACTGGAACAGATGGATTTAAATATATATGCAGAACATTCCACCCTAAAACAACGGAATACATGTTCTTTTCAAGTGCACATGGAACATTCTTCAGCACGGATAACATATCATCCCACAAAACCAGTCTCAACAAATTCAGGAAGATTAAAGTTATACCATGCATCTTTCCTGACCACAACACTATGAAATTAGAAATTAAACACAAGAAAAAGTCTGGAAAGAACATAAATACAAGGAAGGTTAAATAATGTTCTACTAAACATGAGGGGGTGAACCAGGAAATCAAAGTAGAATTAAAAAAATACATGGAAACAAATGAAAATGAAACACAATGGTCCGAAACATATGGAATGCAGCAAAAGAAGTCCTAAGAAGGACATATGTAATACACGCCTACCTCAAGAAGCAAGGAAAATCACAAATAAATAACCTAAACTTACACCTAAAGGAACTAGAAATAAAACAACAAAACCTAAAACCAGCAGAAGGAAGGAAGTAATAAAGATTACAGCAGAAAGAAATTATATCAAAACTGAAAAAAACAATAGATCAGTGAAAACAGGAGCTGGTTCTTTGGGGAAAAAAATCAATGAAACTGATAAACCTCTACCCAGATTTATCAAAAAAAGAGAAATGATTCAAATAAATAAAATCATAAATGACAGAGGATAAATGACAACCAATACCACAGAAATATAATTTTAAGAGAATATTATGAATATATGCCAACAAATTGAACAACCTGGAAGAAATGGATAAATTACTAGAAACATATGAACCACCAAAACTGAATCAAGAAGAAATATATACAATGGAATATTATGCTTCCATCAGAAAGGTTGAATACCCAACTTTTCTATCAACATGGACGGGACTGGAAGAGATTATGCTGAGTGAAATAAGTCAAGCAGAGAGAGTCAATTATCATATGGTCTCACTTACATGTGGAGCATAAGGAAAATCATGGAGGACATTGTGAGAAGGAAAGGAAGGGTGAATTGGGGGAAATCGGAGGGGGAGTTGAACCATGAGAAACTGTGGACTCTGAGCAACAAACTAAAGGTTTGGAGGGGAAGGGTTGGGGGGTTGGGCGAGCCTGGTGGTGGGTATTGAGGAGGGCACGTAATGCATGGAGCACTGGGTGTGGTACATGAACAATGAATCTTGGAACACTGAAAAAATAAAAGTATTTGGGAAAAAAACTGCCGGAACTGATGAATATATTCAGTAAAGTCAAAGGATACAAAATTAATCTGCAGAAATCTGTTGTATTTCTATATACCAATTATGAAATAGCAGAAAGATAAATTAAGAAAATAGTCCCATTTACAATTGCACCAAAAAAAAAAACAAAATATCTAAGAATAAACCTAACTAAAGAGTTGAAGGCCCTATACTCTGAAAACTACAAAACACTGATGAAAGAAATCGCAAGATGACACAAAGAAGTCAAAAGACATTCTATGTTCATAGATTGGAGGAACAAATATTCTTTAAAAATCTATACTACACAAAGCAGTCTACACACTTAATATAATCCCTACAAAGATAGCAACATCATTTTACACAGAACTAGAACAACCATTCTAAAATTTGTATGGAACCACAAAAGATACTGAGGAGTCAATGCAATCCTGAAATAGAAAAGCAAAGCCAAAGGCATCACAATTATAGACTTCATGTTGTATTATGCAGCTGCACCAAAACAGTATAGTACTGGCACAAAAACAGATACATAGTTCAATAGAACAGTATAGAAAACCCAGAAATAAACCCATGATTATACTGTCAATTAATTCTTGACAAGGCAGGAAAGAATATCCAATGGGAAAAAGACAGTCTCTACAACAATTGGTGCTGGAAAAACTGGACAGCAACTTGCAGAAGAAATAAAATGGCGAACTTTATTACAACATACACAAAAATAAATTCAAAATTGATTAAAGACCTAAATGTGAGACCTGAAACCATAAACATCCTAGAACAAAACACAGGCAGTAACCTCTTTGACATTGGCCTTAGCAACTCTTTCTAGATATGTCTCCTGAGGCAAGGGAAGCAAGAGCAAAACTAAGCTATTGGGACTAATTCAAAATAAAAATCTTCTGCACAGTGAAGGAAATAATCAATAAAACTAAAAGGTAACCTACAGAATGGGAGAAGATATTTGCAAGTGACATACCTAATAAAAGGCCAGTATCCAAAATGTATAAAGATCTTATAAAACTCAATACCCCAAAAGCAAATAATCCATTTTAAAAATGGGCAGAAGATATACACAGACTTTTATCCAAAGAAGATATATACTTGGCCAACAGACATGAAAAGATGCTCAACATCACTTATCATCAAGGAAATACAAATTAAAATTAGAATGAGATATCACCTCATACTTTTCAGAATAGCTAAAATAAAAAACACAAGGAACAACAGGTGTTGGCAAGGATGAGGAGAAAGGGGAACCCTCTTACACTATGGTGGGAATGTAAACTGGTGCACTCACTGTGGAAAACAGTAAGGAGGTTCCTCAAAATGTTAAAAATAGAACTACCTTATGACCCAACAATCATACTGCATTTTTTCCCAAAGAATATAAGAACACTAATTCAAAGAGATACGTGCACCACTATATTTATACCAGCATTATTTACTATAGCCAAAATATGAAAGCAGCCCAAGTGTCCATCCACTGATGAATGGATAAAGAAGAAGTAGTATATATATATACAATGGAATAATATCCAGCCATAAAAAAGAATGAAAACTTGACATTTGAAATGACATGTATGGAGCTAGAAAGTATAAAGCTAAGAGAAATAAGTTAGTCAGAGAAAGACAAGTAGCATGTGATTTCACTCCTATGTGGAATTTATTATTTTTTTTACACTTGATCTTAGCCAAAAGGCTGAGAAGTGATAGAATTTATTATTTTTTTAAAGACTTTATTTATTTGACAGAAATTGAGAGAGAGACAGAGAGTACAAGCTGGGGGGAGAGGCAGAGGCAGGGAGAGAGGGAGAAGCAGACTCTCCACTAATCAGGGAGCCCAATGTGGGGCTCGATCCCAGGACCCCAGTATCATGACTTGAGCTGCAGGCAGACACTTAACCGACTGAGGCACCCAGGCACCTCGCCCCCATGTGGAATATGAGAGAAAACAAACAAGCAAAAGGAAAAAATGAGAGATAGACAAAGCAAGAAAAAGTCCCTTAATTATAATGAACAACCTGTTTATCAGAGGGTAGGTGGGTGAGGGGATGGATTAAGTAAGTGATGGAGATTATGAAGTGCTCTTGTCATGATGAGCACAGGGTGATGTATGGAAGTTTTGAAGTACTATATTGTACACCTGAAACTATTTTAAAACTGTATGTGAACTTACCTCACACCTGTCAGACTGGCCAAAATCAACAATACAAGAAACATTAGGTGCTGGTGAGTATGTGGAGAAAGGGGAACCCTTTTACATTGTTGGTAGGAATGCAAACTGGTGCGGTCACTCTGGAAAACAGTATGGAAGTTCCTAAAAAGTTAAAAATAGAGCTTCCCTATGATCCACAGTTGTGCTAATAGGTATTTACCCAAAGAATACAAAAATACTAATTCAAAGGATACATGTACCCTGATGTTTATATCAGCATTACCTACAATAGCCAAGTTATGGAAATAGTCCAAATGTCCACAGACTGGTGAATGGATAAAGAAGATGTAGTATACACACACACACACACACACACATATGTGTACATATACATATGTACCATATATATGCATATATGTGCCATGGAATATTATTCAGCCATAAAAAGAATGAAATCTTGCCACTTGCATCAACATGGATGGAATTAGAGAGAATTAAGTCAAGCAAAATAAGTCAGAGGAAAACAAATACATGATTTCACTCACATGTGGAATTTAAGAAACAAAACAAATGAACATAGGGGAAAAAGAGAGGGAAACCAAGAAATAGACACTTAAATATTTAGAACAGAGGGTTACTTGAGGGGAAGTAGGCAGGGAGATGGATTAAATAGGTGATGTGTATTAAGGAAGGCACTTGTGTAAGCACTGGGTGTTGATTAATCCCTAAATTCTGCAGATGAAAATAATATTACACTCTATGTTAACTAACTGGAATTTAAATAAAAATTTGGGGAAAGGAAAAAAATAAGTTGAAACCAATCCTCTCGCAACTTAAAAAAAAGGAGGGGGATATCTGAAATTACAGGTAATCAAATCTGTAATCCCATGTTATCACCAGCCTGGAGTTTACAACAATATTTCAACTAATAGGAAAAGTGATTTATTTTATGCAGTATAAAAAACAAATCTGTATGATACTGCAAGATTTGCCTTCCTTGTACGATCAATGAATTTGAAGTTGAGTTTACAACCTATACAAACCTTCACATTGATAATAACAGTTTGTACTTCCATGTGCAATGGGAGTTTCATTTAATTCATCTCTCTGATTGACTTCTGAAATAGTTGTAGATATTGTGACTGAGCACTGTATCCTATATACTTCAGCTTGTTAACAGGAATCATTCATTCATTTATTCACAGAAGCCGAGTTTATAAGTTATTTCCACAAATAATGTGGAAGACCCATTCTCACTGTGCTTTAATCAAGATGAAGGCTCCAGTCAACCAGCTCCGGTACTACTAAATAGTGATTTGGCTAGCAACTCTCTGGAAAAATAGATAAGTATAATCCTTACAATGTGTGGCATGTCCAAATAGAAATAGTTATTAAGGGAGCATCATTATCTATGAGGATGCTAGAAAGTAGCTATATCATCTGACTGTTACAATGATTCCAGTAAGACTGGTACACATAGTGTTTAATACAGTGTCAAGTGTTTAGTTAACTTTTAATAAATGGTGCTAGTATATTGTTCTTGTTAACATTTTTCTGCTCCATTTAGCCAACCAGATACTTGTTAAAAGCCTGCAGTTTTTTTTAAGCTAGATCAAAAAAAAATCACAATAGTAATTGGTTATTAGCTGACATAATTTTATAAAATTTATTCTGCATAATTAGTGTATTAACTAATTAAATTAAATATAATCAGATATTTTATGAGTAAATTTAATGCACATATATAAGCATAATATGAATCTAAAATTTTAAAAAATAATAAAATAAAAACATTTTTTAATAAAAAATAAGTAAAATAATAAAGAAACAGCTCAGAATTATAGCGAACAATCTGATGGATGCCAGAGAGAAGGGACGTGGGGCGCTGTGTTAAATAAATGATGCAGATTAAGGAGTGCATTTGTGATGAGCACTGAGTAATGCATGGAATTGCTGAATCACTATATTGTACACCTGAAACTAATATAACACTGTATGTTAGCTAACTGGAATTAAAATAAAAACTCAAGAAATCAACAAACGTATTCTCTGTAAATTAATCGGCTATATGGAATTTATAATAAAGAGCAGCATACATTTTATTACTTAATTCTGTGCTACACACCTTAATATCATATATATTTATATATCTATCTAAATCTATATTTATATATCATGCCCGCTTTTTCCAAACAACCAGTTCAACATTTGCCAGCACCATTGATTTATAATTTCACTTTTTTAAGTGAATTTTCATTCATTCTGCTATAACAGACTTTAGTACATAGATGCAAAAAAGGTTAAGTACAAAATTCCTGCCATCTAAAAAGGGCATAGCATCCAAGGATAATAAGAATCCTGAGTACTTTGACATGTGACAAAGGCAAAGATAACCATTTTTTCCCTTCTCTATGAAGTGTGGTCATAACCAAAACATGAGGGAAAGGGAACCTATAAAGTGACTCTTTTAAACAAATTTAACAGTAATCTCTTTGGACCTTATGAATCAAGGGGTTAGGACTCTATATTGGACTATGACTTCTCCACAACTTCTATTCATAGAAATCCAAAGCATTACAGACATTCACAATGACTCTCCAGGCTAAATCTTCTTTTACATCCTTATAAAAAAAAGTTATGGTCTTTCATTATCTCTCAAATATACGTTGTGCTCCTCAATCTCTCAAACTTTTTTTTTTTTTTTTAACTTGGGATGATCATTCCTCATCAACTCCTAGCTGAAGAGTGTTGTCTCTTATATACCCCTAAGGACTTGATCATCAGTTCTGAATTTACTCATCTATCTGTTTAAGAAGGCTTATGGTAAAAAGCTTACGGTTAACATACAGTGTTATATGGTTAAAAAAAAAAAAGACTCCACATGGTCTGTTCTAATAGCCCCAAATTCATATAGTATTTATGTATGTTGATTTTTTCAGAGAGTGTATTTTGTATTTTGCATGTATTTTGCAGATGGTAAAAGATGATAAAGCTTACAAATGTAAGCTGTTAATATGTGTGTATATTATATATAAGCTGTTAGTATGTGTGTGTATATATATAAGCTGTTAATATGTGTGTGTATATATACACATACACATATATATACACACCATATATACTACATATATATATATATAAACTATATATGTACATATGTATTTTTCAGATGGTAAAATGTAAAACTTACAAATGTAAGCTATTAATATTATAGCTTTTATTGTTACCATCACAATTTTTCAAGATGGCTGGGCTCTTTCCTTTTCATTCTTTTTTTTTTAAAGATTTCATTTATTTATTTGATAGAGTGAGAGAGAGAGCACAAGCAGGCGGAATGGCAAGCAGAGGGAGAGGGAGAAGCAGACTTCCCACTGAGCAGAGTTTGACATGGGGCTCCATCCCAGGACCCTGGGATCATGACTTGAGCTGAAGGCAAATATTTAACTGACTGAGAGACCCAGGCATCCCTCCTTTCCTTTTCATTCTTTTTTTTTTTCCCTTTTTTTTCCCCTTTTTTTCTTTTTTTTTTTTCCTTTTCATTCTTAACACCTGTTGTTTTTGGCCAGCAATAGCAACAGGATTTAATTGTCTGAAATAAAGTAGAAAAGTCAGGAATGCTAAAAAATGAATTGGAGGGCTAACATTAAAGGTAAAGATTAAACTAACAAAGAATCTTTAATGGTAGAGTTAGCAGTTTGATTTTAATCAGTTACATTTCTGCACGAGGGAATGTTTGAGGATAATGCCAAAGAAAGATTGTTCTGGATAAACTTTGTAGTGTGTATTGGAGCAGAAAGCCAAGAGACCGCAGTATACAGCTTTTCAATACCACTATTACAACTACTATGAGGAGGAAAAGGAGGAATAGGAGGAGGAGGCAGTAGCAGCAGTGGAGTGGAAGGAAGAGATAGAGGAGGGAAAAAATAGCTGCTACAGCTAATACTAAGCACTATATACAAAAATTAAAGCTAATTATCTCAGGTAATACAACAATTTTAGCATTGTCATGATCTCCATTTTGCAGATAAAGCAAGGAAAGTTCTGAGCCAGTGAGTAATGTGTGCGACATCACAACCAATAAGTTTTATCTGGATTGTAAACCTAGGCAGCCTGACTCTAGAGCCTAAATTCTAAACCTGAATTCTAAATTCCAATTCTGAATAGTTTAAAGATTTGATTTCTTTAAGGTGACATACCCCCAAATAATTGAATACATTTCCAATAGTACCCTTGAATTAAAAGCTAACTAAAAAAAAAACAAAAACAAAAACAAAAAAACATAGGGGCGCCTGGGTGGCTCAGTCATTAAGTGTCTGCCTTCAGCTCAGGTCATGATCCCAGAGCCCTGGGATCAAGCCCCGCATTGGGCTCTCTGCTCAGCAGGAAGCCTGCTTCTCCCTCTCCCACTCTCCCTGCTTATGTTCCCTCTCTTGCTGTCTCTCTCTCTGTCAAATAATAAATAAAATCTTAAAAAAAAAGACAACATTCTACAACAACCAGAAGTACCTGTAGATAAATGAATGTGATGGCCCAAGATAAGATGAACTGAAACAGCATTTTTTTAATTCTAAGTGAAATAAGTCAGAGAAAGATAAATACCTTCACTCATACATGGAATTTAAGAAACAAAATAAGTAAACAAAGAAAAAAAGAGGCAAACAAACAAAAAAACCCAAAACTCCTCTTAAATATACAGAAAACGAACTGGTGGTTGCCAGAGGGGATGTGGGTGGGAGGATGGGTGAAATAGGTGAAGGGAATTAAGAGTACACTTACAATGAAAGCACCAAGTAATGTATAGAACTTTCAAAACACTATATTGTGCACCTGAAACTAATGTAACATGATATGTCAATTATACTGAAATTAAAATATAAATAAATAAAAATCTTAAAAAATGAAACAGCATTTTGATAAAATTTTACTTGAGAACTCTAAATTTGACAACCATTTACAATTGCAAATATGGGGTGCCTGGGTGGCTCAGTGGGTTAAAGCCTCTGCCTTCTGCTCAGGTCATGATCTCAGGGTCCTGGGATGGAGCCCTGCATCAGGCTCTCTGCTCAGCAGGGAGCCTGCTTCCCCCTGTCTTTCTGCCTGCCTCTCTGCCTACTTGTGATATCTCTCTCTCTGTCAAATAAATAAATAAATAAATAAATAAATAAATAAATAAATAAAATCTTAATAAATAAAATATATAAATAATAAAAATAAAAATAAATAAAAAATACAATTGAAAATAGGTTTGTCTTTTCCCACTGGAAGCTACTATAGACACTAGAAAATCGTGTAGCAGTAGATTGAAAGTGATTAAAAGCAGAAGATATATGAATCCCCCAAAATCTCAAAACTCAGGAGAGAGTGTATTATTCCTCAAAAGTCACTAAACAGAGAAACTCTACAACTAGGCTATCTTCAAGATATCTATCTTATTATTCACTGGTAATAAGGAACAATCAAATTTTCTGATTGAATGTTTACATATCCAATTTAATCCCAAGGATGATAATGCATACATATCCAATTTAATCCCACCAAGGAGGATAATGACATATTTTTAAAAATCCATGAATTATGAACTCATACATAAACAATCTATACTAATTTGGTTGCCTAGAAGGCAACTTACAAATGAATCTCTAAGTATTCTTTTCTTTTCTTTTTTTAAGATTTTACTTATTTTTTGACAGAGAGAGAGAGAGATCACAAGTAGGCAGAGAGGCAGGCAGAAAGAGGGGGAAGCAGGCTCCCTGCTGAGCAGAAAGCCCGATGCGGGGCTTGATCCCAGGACCCTGAGATCATGACCTGAGCTGAAGACAGAGGCTTAACCCACTGAGCCACCCAGGCGCCCCATCTAAGTACTCTTTTCATACCTGCTGTGTTTGTGGTGTGTGTTGGGGGGGATGGGGAGAAAGAGAGAGTACTAGTATGTGAATTCCTGAAGATGTCCTCAGAAAGTATGTTTACCCCTCTATGAGGTGCCTGGGTGGCTCAGTCGGTTAAATGTCTGACTCTTAATTTCAGCTCAGGCCATGATCTCAGGGTCTTGAGATCAAGCCCTATATTGGGCTCTGTCCCCAGCTGCGAGGGGGTGAGTCTGCTTGAGATTCTCTCCCTCCCACTCCTTCCGCCCCTCCCCCGCTGTGCTCACTCTCTCTCTCTAAAATAAATAAATAGATCCTTAAAATATATATATATATGTTTAGCCCTCTACTTTAAAGGCCAATTGTTTAAGCAAGAGATTCTACTTCCACCAAATCTTTTGAACATATTAAATTGTGTACTTGAGTCTGACTCCCAAACGTGAAATGCCAAATTTGCAAAGGAAAACACACCTGATAAATAATATATTTTCATATAGTAACTGTATTTTTTCTAAGTTCTGTGACTAAAAGTTGAAAAATCAGTATCTTTTTGCTGAAATACATTCATGCTTCAATAATGCTTCTGTGTATTCACTTCTGTGTATTCAAACTCTTCTCACTGGCAAAAATACATCTTTAAGACAGTGCTAAATTAATTATAAGAAATTTTCTGGTAAACAGATATATTGTCTACAAAAAAATGGACAAAAACAGAAAAATCCCCACTATTTAGAAACTCTTATACATTAGCAGAAACAAAAAGTAACATAATTGTCCAGCAATTACTTGGACATTATATAACGCCTTCTCTCTCTCTCTCTCTCTCTCTCTCTCTCTCTCTCTCGCTTTCACACACACACACACACACACACACACACACACATACACACACAGCTTAAATAGTACAGAAGAGAAAGGAGGTGACGATGTATTCAACTACCATGACATCCAAAAACCCAGAGCCAAAAGAGATCAAGTGCTAGAACTTTTACAGAAACAGAATTAAATAGTACCCATGCAAAGTGAACCAGTAAGTCATCCAGATGTTTCCAGCTGGATATTTGGTGTACTGAGAAACGATCATCTGGTAGTGGGTAATGGGGGGGCATGTATTGCATGGAGCACTGGGTGTGGTGAGTCCCATTTGACTCACTTTTTCCCACATTGTAGGCAGCTGGTAATAGCAGAAATTCCAAAGCAATTTAGTAACTATACTTTGAACCATAAAATTATAAAGCTTAGTACATCTTGTCCCATCACACTTGTCTTTAGTGTTGCAACAAACGATTTTTTACTTAGTTTTCCTCAATAGATTTTTTGTTGTTGTTGTTACTATTGTTTTCTTACCTGATCTTCTCCTTGCATATCTTGCTCTTCAACTTTGTCCTAAGGGGAAAAAAAATCAAGACAATTTATGAAGAATATACAGTCAAGGAAGAGGAAGTCATATTTTAAAAAGAAGTTAAGCTGTTAAGAAAAGTAAATATAAGGTGAAGTATAATTTATATACAGTGAGCTTTAATTCTACTTCTGTGAGAATTAAGCTTAAATGTATGACATACTAGTATTTTAGTGGGTTATTTAATCATCTACAAATTGTATTTACATCCAACCAACATTTCTTTATCTCACAAAATATTTGTGTTTGGAGACACTTTGTAAAACGGCTCTTTAAGATAAAAAATTCCAGTTTCTTAAGCTTCTGGCATCTCTCCCGTAAGATTAATGACCGTCCTTCTGAAATAATATGTTAAGTATTTAGTTTCCACCCCCATACCCTAAGAAAAAATTCACCTGAGTCTGAAGACTTGCACTCTTGGCAATTTCATTTCTCAGAAAAGAAAAACATGATAAGAACAGTTTCTCTGGTCCAAATTTTGAGCAAAAAAGAACTATTTATAAAACCTAGAAGCCTTGGGAAAAAGTGACCATGTCATCTTATAGTTAGTAAGTAGTAATGAAGGAAGGGAATGGTAGGCATAGTCAGACACATGTCTTGCTATTAATAGAATGACATTTCCAAGCAGCTGTCCAAATAGTTCAAGTCCCCCATTACAACTGTAACTTACCTCAGAGTCAATATAAAAAACCAACCAGCTAACAATTCTGGAATTTAAATAACTACGAATGAACTTGAGGAAATTCCTGCTCTATAAGCTACTTAAGTGATAAACTGCCTATAGTGAAAGAATAACACAATTTCCTTAATTTTTGGTTTACCGTGCAGTCAAGCCATTGTGGAACCCAGATATCTATTCAGTTGACAAGGCATTAGTTTTTTATATTACACATCTTTAGTCCTTATATTTAACTTTAGTTTCTATTAAGAGGACTAGAAAAATGAGATTGTAGAAGAAAGACCAAAAGATAGCATTATTTGGATTTCTCAGCTTTATAATTATTTAAGGTTTCCCCCTTGAAAAGTTAAAGAATAGAAAGAAAGGAAGATGAACTTTAATTGCAAATATATACAGATGATAAGTCATAACAAGAGCTATAAAAATTGACAGATATGAAAATGACTTATATAGGCTTTCTTCACAGAACAGAGAGCCATTCATTTATTTCTGGGTAAAAAGGAAGAGGACAAAGGGCAATTGAACTGAAACTGAACACTGAGTTTAGTTCATCTTCAATATAATTATAACAAAGAATGAAAAGAAGATAGAAAAAGTGATAAAGTAATAATGTTTTAGAACATAGAATTGGTTAGCCGATACTATGATACCACAGCAGAGTAAGACTCTGTCCAGTTTACATTCATAAGCAGTACCAGTTATTTTCATATCTAGGTATTTTCTCATTCCCAGTATAACTAAAGAAATTTCATTTTAATACAAGTTCCTCAAATTTTGCTATCCATTAACACATTGTTCTGAGGTACTTAGTAAATAAATTGAGGGTTTTTTTTCCTTTCTATTTGTTCTGTTTAGAGCTACTCAAATCGAACTTCCTTATCTGAGAAAGAAGCAGAAATAAAAGACAATTTAATGAAAAGTGTGCACATTCTACAAATGTTCATATTTTTGAGATGGGAGATAAAGATTTTTTAAATTGTGTTCTTAGACAATCTCCAAAGAAGTTTGTTGCAGGTAAAATTAACTTGAATCAGTTAAGTCTTGAAGCCACAATCAGTTACTGAACTTTCCTTCTGACTGCTGAGCAGTAAACCATCTGCTTTGTCATCATGTAAATCACATTCCATTCTGTTAACATGGTTATAACTTACCACCATTTGTTATAGCAACATGGGACTAAGGAGCAACTGGATACATTTTGAAAGGAAACTGTACAGTAATCTCTATATTTCCCAGGGTTAAAGCAGGGAAAAACAGTCTGAGTATCTGAAAACACTGTTTGTCAGTCTGATTTTACTGGAATTTTTTAGTATGCATTATGAATTAGTTTCACCATGGAATTAAAGGTGTAGACATTTTTACATCATTCTACTCAACATTTCAAGAGGAGTCATATAGGAAAATAAACTTTCAAATGTCTAGTATTCTATTCTAAACCTCAAAGTACATGAGATTTTATATAAAACTGAGCAATAGTGGCATAAGGAAAGCAGTAGTGTTTTTTCTTCTTCTTCTGAATTTCTCGGATACAAGAAAATGTTCCATAAAATAAACTTTAACCCACACTTGATGACATTTTCTATAAGGAAAAGTTGGATAGAGGAAATAACTTAGAGTGATGGATTCTGCCCTAGATTTAAGCATGAGCTGGATAAACTAGCTAAATTCATAAAAGAACAGAAATAAATTAATTTTCCATATGAGAAAAGGACAAACTTATTTGGATTATAATATGTAATTTTTAAAATATTACTATCACTATTCCTTCTATTTTTTCTATTTTTGAAATTTTATATCCTATTGATTATTTCCCAATTACTATTTTTCTATAATAACGATCAATTGTAAATCTTTGAAAAGCCTTTCGAACTCTATAAATGGCACTGATAGTAATTATGGTTATCTGTGATACTAAAAGGACATATTGGAGAGCTGTAGTTCAATGAATTCCTATTACTTGATTCCAAACACAGAAACTTCCCTACTCCTCTGAGGGATGTAAATTCTTGCATTCACAGAGTTGAATTTCTATTTATAATGATACTAACTTATCATATTTGTCAGTAATTATCTTCACATAATTTAACCCTTAATTATATGAAATACAATTTTCATTTATTAACTGCCAAGTGTGTATGAACATATCTATAAATATCTATAGCATCAATAATATGTTTTCTTTGATATGGTTCTTGCCTGGTAGTGTTCTTTGTAATTAACTCAGAGAGATGAGAAAGTCCAGGTGCAAAAAAGATATATCTACTAAAGACAGATTTTCAACTTCATGCTTTGATGACAAATCTATCGAGTACTTCCTCACTGCATGGAGATATGCAGTTTAAAAAATGTGGTTATACATTGGTATCTTCCACTAAATATTCCTGTGTCTTTCTAGAAAAGAGGGACCTTTCACCAGGGACATAAAGGTCCTACTGAGGTTTTTAACAATACATGACACTACTTTCTCAACCAAGTAAAGATGAATATGGGTAAGTATAAAAATTCAACAATTGTTTTCTTCTTGCTTAGCTGATTTAAAATATGCTAACTGGGTAATAGCAATAGCCCATGAAGCAAATGGTATATTTAAGAAGGGTCCAACAGAAGTAATACAGATAAGTTTGTTATGTTTGGTTAACTTATTTCTCCTTATCAAACAATTAATTTTTAATGTATGAAAATATTTTGCCTCAAACTTTAGTACCCATAAGAATATAATAGAATTTCTTTTACCACTTTGGTAATATTTTACCCTGCTGATGTTGCCCTCCTCAGATATATATCTCCCTTACCTGCTGGTGATTTCCTGGCTCTTTTGATAGCCTCTAGATCCCTCTCATTCATTCTCTCCTTTGCCCACCTTCTTCTCTTCTCTGGTTCCTGCTTTGAGTGTAACAATACTGAGCCAGACCATCTGAACTCTAAACCCATCTCTATCATTTATTAATCAAGCAATCATGGAGCAAAACAAATAAACTCTATGACTCTCAGTTTCTTCATCTATAAAACAAGCATGATAGCAGTTATTCATAATGTTCTTTTTCTTTTAAACTCATCCTTTTAAAATTTCTATTTTGCATGTGTTTTAGAATGCCTGATGTTCTTTTCTTATCTCTCAGTTGTTAAAATCAGAATATGGAATGGTACTTTATAAATGATTCCCTGCTACATACAGTCAAGTTAAAAGTCAATAATAATATGAAGTAAAGTTAAAGTCAATAATATTACATTAAGATTATTACTTGAAAAACCTTCAAATTGAGCTTTCTAATCTTCTCCACTAACACTTTCCAAGACTTCCACTATCACCTGGCATGGTGTTAGCCTTCAAAATTATATCTCTATATCTGATTTCCCACCCTCTAACCACACATAAACCATATTTTAAATCCATAAAATTATAATACAGAATGTGCTAAAAAACTGATAATTTTATACCATATTTTTTATCTACACTTCTTAATTTTATCTTTTATCATATATTTAAAATCTATATGCATGTGATCCATGTATCTACTTTACATTTGATATTAAAGAAATTATGATGGATTTCTATTAAATATATGCCAAGAAGAATAGTTATATTCCACGATTGCTGATGTCTTCTCTCATTTCTCAAGTTTCATCCCTCCACGAAAGCACAGAAATAAAATAAATACAGTCCTCTTTACTAAGAAATCATTTGTTATTCAGATCCTGTCCCCTCACTACTTTTTCTGTTTGATTATTTCCAGGTCACATTTTTTGAGCATTTTTCTTCTAATGGGGTTACCATTTATTCCACCCTGGAAGTCCCAGATATCCAGTTAAAATATGATGATATATGTAGTATAGTATATGATATGATACTTGGCTAATTTTCAGAATTTGAGTCAAAAACAGCCTTACCAAAAGTCGTTGCTCAAACAGCTATATGAAAGCTTATCTATGAACTTTAGGAACATGTGTCCCTTTTCAGTTTGATTTTCTAAAATATTATCACAACCTGTACCTTAAGGACCATATAAACTTATAAAATACTATATTACATTGATTGGAGAAGGTAGAGGTATTTTTTAATTTTATTTTTTTTAAAGATTTTATTTATTTATTTGACAGAGAGAGAGAGATCACAAGTAGGCAGAGAGGCAGGCAGAGAGAGAGGGGGAAGCAGGCTCCCTGCTGAGCAGAAAGCCCCATGTGGGGCTCGATCCCAGAACCCTGAGATCATGACCTGAGCTGAAGGCAGAGGCTTTAACCCACTGAGCCACCCAGGCGCCCCGGTATTTTTGAATTTTAAAATTTCCTAAATCAGGATATGATTGTTTATCCACATGGGAAGAAATCATTGGACTAGCTTAATTGGTTGCTTTTTTTTTTCTTTCAAGGGGGTAAATGAAATAATGGCATACTTCAATGACTGCATCTTAAATTCAATGAAATATGGTTTATGGTGTGGCTATTCAGCCCAAGTATTTTTATTCAGACAGATCCCAGAAAAGATAAACATTGTCAGGAAACATTTAGAGAGTATAAGTTTTTAAGATCTTCAGGTTCATATATGCCTCAATAATTTGACTGAAATACTGATACATTACAAATCTTTTTTTCCCTTTTAATCAAAAGGATATCCTTTAGAACATGCTGTGAAGGATGGGTAACATGGTAGAAAAATCAAAAGATTTTATGAAATTATCTAAGAATAAGAAACAATTTTGATGCCAAGATATTCTAGAGAATGTCTGGCCAGTTGAGAGAAATTGATATTATTAGAGTTTTCCCCCATCAAATATTTCTTTTTTTTCATGCAATATTTTTTTAAAGATTTTATTTATTTATTTGTCAGAGAGAGAGAAAGCACAAGCAAGCAGAGTGGCAGACAAGAGGCAGAGGGAGAAACAGGCTCCCTGCTGAGCAAGGAGCCCGATGTGGAACTAGATCCCAGGACCCTGGGATCATGACCTGAACCGAAGGCAGCCGCCTAACCAACTGAGCCACCCAGGCATCCCATCCATGCAATATTTTTAAATGGTATTCTACTCTGTAGGGAAAAACTACTTGACCTCTTGACATAGTCAATAGTCTCCAATATAAGTCTTCCATATGGAAATAAACTTGTATTTAAATTGTATGGATGACTGTTAAAATTAAACCCTTTTAAGACTGACACACTAAATTTGTTCAGTCAGTACATAAGGATTCTCATGGTGTTTACTAGTTAGTAGTCTCAACTGAATACCTAACTTAATGAGATATAAAGTGTAATCAAATACATATATTGTCACAATCTTGTAATGACTATGATGGGAAAGATACACAGGGACTACTTTAAAAATGAATACACAGTGTTCCATCGTAAAAATGAGTGAGGACTTGAATAGACATTTTTCCAAAGAAGATATACAGATGGACAAGAGACACATGAAAAAAATGCTCAACATTACTAACCATCACAGAAATGTAAATCAGAAACACAATGAGATATCACCACACAGCTGTCAGAATGGCTGAAATCAAAAAGACAAGAAATAACAAGTGTTGGTGAGGGTGTGGAGAAAAAGGAACTCTTGTGAACTATTGGTGGGAATATAAATTGGTACAGCTGCTGTGGAAAACAATGTGGAGATTGCTCAAAAAATTAAAAATACCATATGATCCAATAATTCTACTAGTGGGTATTTGCCCAAATAAACTGAAAACACTAATTCAAAAATATATGTGCAACTCTATGTTTACTGTAACATTATTTACAATAGCTAAGGTATGGAAAAAACCAAAGTGTCCACTGATAGATGAATGAATAAAGAAGTGGTATATATAGGTAATGGAATATTATGCAGGTACAAAAAGGATGAGATCTTGTCATTTGCAATAACATGGATGGATCTAGAGCTTTTATGCTGAGTGAAATAGGTCAGACCGAGAAAGAGTTTTTAAGCCTATAAAATGAAAATGTGGAAAATGAAACTCATTAGATACAATTAGGCATATGACATTGCTTGAATTTCTCAAGTGACTGAAAGTCTTCCATCAATGCTTGTTGAATAGATAGATGGATTTTGATCACAGCCCTGAAATAATGAAAAACTCTATGTTTTATTCATCTTTGTTAAACAGTGCCAGATTTATTCTTTGTATTTATTATTGAGTTGTGGGTTGACTTAGCTATTATATAAAGTGACAACTCTATTTCTAGGTGCAGACACATCTGTCTAGAATATTGTGTCTGGCCCTGATAACCCCCTTACCATTCTTCAATTCATTTTGAGCCACAGTAGATACAGCAGTCTTCTCAATCCTTTGATCTTATAAAAATTGGTAAATTTATTTCCTAGAACCTCCATGTCAGACTCTCAATTCTGGGAAGCAGAATATCCTTGACTTTAGGCAGAATATCCTTGACTTTTCCCAGGAATGATGGGACACACTATCCTCAAGGCAGAACAAGAAACAACGATCACTTCAGACCATGCTATGATTCAAATATAGGATCAAGAAAGGGCCACAGAATTTTTAAGCAGAGTAATGAAAGACCGTATCAGTCATAATTACTTTTGAATTGTAAAGACAAAAAACTGCAATTCACTGTAGAGCATACAATATAAGACAGAAGCACAATCTTCAATTATTATTAGTTATTTAGAAAGAAAGGCAATATAGGACAGTGCTATACTCACTTGTTTACAAATATTAGCAACTGCTTTCAATATGATGTCCTGGTGGTCAGTCCGGATTATGCCAAGATCACTAAGTTTTTGCCGGGTGATATTAAGTAGTTTCTCTCCATTGATTTCTGCTCTTTCAAAGTTTTCTCCATAGACCAGAAAACTACAATCCAATCCTGAAAAAGACAAAAGAGGTAGAGGAGATTTCAAGGAAAATAGAGTCTTTACCTCCTTGTAAAGATAACTATACACTTCTACAATATAGAATTACTTGTGAAAATAAAATAAATTTAATTTTAAAAAAATTTAAAAATAGAATTACTTATGGCTTTTTGTCATTATCAATGAGCCATTTACTGTTTTTATTCCAACAGTCCACCTTAAATTCAGCATCTTTAGTTAGAAAGGCTTAGGAAGACAAATTTTTGTAGGTCCTTATAGAAATGCTTAAGTACAAAATTTAATTAATAAAAGAGACCCCGTCAAATATACAGTTAAAGTCATAGATTATAACTGAAAGCATATTTATAATCTGTTATAATTATATCTAAGATGGACTTAATTGAACATAGATAAAATGTGCTTTTTGATTTGTGACTACTTTAACATTTGGAATTTTATCTATTAAGAATCTATACAGGGGCACCTGGGTGGCTCAGTGGGTTAAAGCCTCTGCCTTTGGCTCAGATCATGATCTCAGAGTCTTGGGATCGAGCCCCACATCGGGCTCTCTGCTTAGCAGGGAGCCTGCTTCCCCCTCTCTGTCTGCCTGCCTCTCTGCCTACTTGTGATCTCTCTCTCTCTCTGTCAAATAAATAAATAAAAAATCTTAAAAAAAAAAAAGTTTAAAAAAATCTATACAATTAGTATCTGTGAACTATTTTGGGTGGGTAAAATCTCTTGGGTAAACTGCTTCATAACTATAATTAAAATAGAAAAAAATCCAAAATTATTCAGATATATATTTTAGTGAACTTCTGCCATATCTTTAGCTCTATTTAGAAAGAAGTAATTAGAGGATCCAAAAGTAACACAATATATTACATCATAGAGAAAAATTAATATAATCTGACATAAAAGGAGGCTGAGCTATGAATAACTAAAGGTATCAGAAGACTAAATAAATTATGAAATTATCATTCTTCTTTGGTTATACATAGTAAGAGTAGGAGTACAGTGGAAATGGTCAAAACTTATAATCTGTTTGAAATTTGATGTTGAACTTCCCTATGAAAGTGAGTGTGGCTAAAATCCTGGGAACTAACGCTATAAGCTGATTAATATAGATTCCATTACTTTGCATTTTCGAAAATAATTAACTCAGGAGAGTGTTTACCTTTATAATATCTTTAGATAATTTGCTAATTAGATAATATAAATAATATTTCATGGGGAATACTTAAACTGCTTTTTAAACTTACCAAGTACTTTGCAGATATATACTTCATTGTACTTATATATTAAATAATATTTGCATTCTTACCTATTTATTAAAACAAGGCCTATTAATGACTTCTATTAAATTTACTTTGTTTCTTTCTTTTTATTTATTTATTTTTATTTGAGTATAGTCGACACACAATGTTATATTAGTTTCAGTTGTACAACTTAGTAATTTGACAGGTTTATATGTTATGCTATGTTCACTACAAGTATAGGTACCATTTGTCCCATTATATCACCATTACAATATCACTGACTGTATTCCATATGCTGTTTTTATATTTTCATGACTTACTCATTCCACAATTGGAGGCCTGTATCTCCCTCTCCTCCTCACCCATCTTATCCAACCCCTCCACAACCCTCCCCTCTGGCAACCATCAATTTTTTCTCTGTATTTATAGTTCTGATTCTGTTCTTTGTTTCTTTATTCAATTTCTTTTAGATTCCACGAGTGGAATCATGTGGTATTTGTCTTTCTCAGTCTGACTTATTTCACTTAGCATAATACCCTCTAGGTCAATCCATGTTGTCTCAAACAGCACTGTCTCATCTTTTTATGGCTGTGTAATATTCTATTATATTCATTATATATATACATATGTATGTATATATATATACACCATATTTTTCTTATCCATTCATCTTATACAACATTATATAACACATATATATAATACATAATAATATACCAAATTATATATGTTTTTTCCTGCTACATTTTCCTTATGCATTCATCTACTGATGGACACTTAAGTTGCTTCCATGTCTTAGCTATTGTAAGGAATGCTGCAATAAACACAGGGTGCATAAATACTCAATAGTGGAATTATTGGATCATATAGCATTTCCATTTTTAGTTTTTTGAGGACCCTCTATACTGTTTCCCATAGTGGCTGTACCAATTTACATTCCCACCAACAGTGCATAAGAGTTCCTATTTCTCCACATCTTCACTAACACTTGTTTTTTGTCTTCTTGATTTTAGACATTCTAACAGGTGTGAGGTGGTATCTCATTGTGCTTTCAATTTGCATTTCTGTGATTAGTAATGTTGAGCATGTTTCCATGTGTGAGTTGGCCACATGATGTCTGTGTTAGAAAAATAATTATTCAGGTCCTCTGCCCATTTTTATTTATTTTTTAAGTTTTTTCTGCCCATTTTTTAATCAGAATTTTTTTTGGTGCTTGTTGGTTTTGTTCTTATTACAATCTGCACTTTAAAGGCATAAAACTATATTTCTTTTATTTTAAATATTTTTATAAGACTTTATTTATTTATTCATGAGAGACAGAAAGAGAGGCAGAGGCAGAGGGAGAAGCAGGCTCTCCATGGAGCTGGGAGCCCGATGCTGGACTCGATCCCAGGACCCTGGGATCATGACCTGAGCTGAAGGCAGACACTCAACCAACTAAGCCATCCAGGTATCTCTATTTTAAATTTTTATAATTCTTAATCCTACATATTTAGACTGGCCTTATCCTTGATTACTCATAAATTAGTAAAGTTTCTCATTGCATTCACAAATTTAAAAAGTAAAGCCACCTGGAATAACCCAATTTCTATCAGTTTATTTATTCAGATTTCCCATTTCCCTCCCTTGGAGCTTTATAATTGAGAATACTTCTCTGCTCCATGCTATAAAATAACCAGTAATGTTATTCAGAGAGTTACAAAGTACCTACCTACACTTGGGTGTATTTCTCTCAACTTATTTTTCAAGTTTATTATTTCATTAGGTAAAGAGAATTATTTGACTTATGAGAGTACATATTATATGAGTGGCTAAAAGTAATTTAAAATATCAAGAGGAGAAATTATCTTCTTCCCACTGGATATTCTTTCCTGCCTTGTTGAAGATTAATTGATCATATAGTTATGGGTTTATTTCTGGGTTTTCTATTCTGTTCCATTGATCTATGTGTCTATTTTTTGTGCCAGTACTACACTGTTTTGATCACAACAGCTTTGTAATATAACTTGAATTCTGGAATTGTGATGCCTCCGGCTTTGTTTTTCAAAGTTTGCTTTAGCTATTTGGGGAAGCTGCATAACTATGTCAAAAGAAATTTGAAAGCTAAATTGCTCAAAGTACTCCTCCTATTAACTTATAGAAGAGTTTACAGTACTTGTTACATTTGTTAAATATGATAAAAAAAAAACAGACTTGTATGGGTCAGTTTTTATGCTAGGAATCAGCTAGGAGAAAATTATACATAGTTTTGTCCAACAGAATGATATATAAATGTTTTATGGATGATGCTCATATGTACTTGAAGCTTTACTCAGTAAATATATTTAAACGTTGAATGACTTATCAGGACTTTATCTTTACTTTTCATGTGTATATGGCGAGAGAATAATAATGCCTTGAATATTTCACACAGCCCAGGGCTATATTCTGTTTTATGAACTGCAACAGATACTTGCACTAAAATGTAATATACTGTCAAAAAGATCATAGAACTAAATTAAAGGATTGTAATATATACAAATATAATTAAAACAACTTAGTCTCTACAGATGATTGAGTATCTGATATAGTAAATGTTAGTTATTTGAGCTTGGTTTCTTTGCCTTTGTTTTTATAAACCTTTTTATTAAAACTTCCTTAGACAGTATATGGACCAGATAATAAATATGGACCTGAAACCAGTTCTGTGACTTCACCAACCAATAGCCTGCATCCTTGGATTATGGGATTTTTGATGGAATCCATACATATCATTTGCTTTCATTTAAACATTGGCCTTTTAGGTCATTAATGTCATAATTAACAAGTTGGTCTGATTAACATATATCAGGTTATAAGCATGAAAAGCTTGCTAATCAGAGAGATGGTCATTTCTTTAAGGAAGAATGAAGACTGAAGTAGCTAAATGTCATGATGCACAAAATTCCATGGTAAATATCCAAGAAGACATCTAGCAAGCCTAAGAATTCATTAAAATTCCACAATCAGCATACCCCTTCAAAGTGATAATCAACGAAAGGCAGAAATCTCATTCTCAATATCTGGCACACAGTCTTCCAGGTTTGTAAAACTATCTGTATTTTGATATACTTTCACACATTCATAATGGTGATGTTCAAATTATTGCCAAGGATAAATTTTATGATTGAATACTAAGCTATCAATCTGAAAATCTGTGACTTTCGAATTTATTTTTATGGCCATCCACACCTACCCAGGACTTATTTTTATCCCTTGTCATTTTGTCCCATCAGAGCTTGATATTAACAATATTGATATACAAGTTTGAGTCAAAGTATTATTCTTAAATGTTGTGTATATGTGTGAATATGTGCATGCATGTGCTTGTATAAATTTTACATTTTCCCAAATATATCAGTAATTTATACAGTTATGACCCCATTGTATATGTATGGGAATTGACCTAAGCTATCAAGATTAGCCTGTGTATTTTGTTTATAAATAAAAGTGATTGTGGAGTTTTTTCTTTTAGTTTAAGAAGTTGCAAGGGTCACTCTAATAATAATAACTAATATTTGCCAGTGTTCTAAGCACTTTATATATATATATATATATATATATATATATATATATATGCACATATATATATATTAAAGATTTTATTTATTTATTTGACAGAGAGAGATCGCAAGCAGGCAGAGGCACGTAGAGAGAGAGAGAGAGGGAAGCAGGCTCCCTGCTGAGCAGAGAGCCCGATGTGGGGCTCGATCCCAGGACCCTGAGATCATGACCTGAGCCAAAGGCAGAGGCTTTAACCCACTGAGCCACCCAGGTGCCCCAGCACTTTTTATATATTAACTCCATTCTCACAACAACTCTATGACATAGTAACTATTATTATACCCACTTTACAGATGTAAAAACTGACTTAAGGAGAGGTAAGTCACTTAATGAAGAACACACAGCTAGTAAGTGGCTAAGTCAGGATTTAAATCTAAGAAGTTTAACTACAGATCTCATGCTCTTAACCACTATGCTATACTACTTGTCATAGTAATTGAGATGGCCTAAGACTGGAAATGGCTTCTATGACACCCATAAAATAATCCAGAATGGCATGCTTAAAGATGTAAGAGACAGCTGACCACAATCTCAGAGTAATCTAAGTGAAGCCAGCTATCCACATTTGTGAATTTTTGGAAAGACCATAATCTATATGTACAGTTAATCATTCCTTAATCTCATTCATATATTTGCTCAGAAAATATTTAATAAATGCTTTCTGTATGCACCGTAAGTGTTAGAAATTGTGGGAGACAGGAAGAAACACAACACAATCCCAACACTTAAAGAGCTCACAATTTTGTTTTATGAGACTAAAGAAAAACACATGAAAAATGTTAATGTCATGTATCTCACACTAAAAGAAATATGCCCCAAGAGTTAAGTGAATGAGAAATATTGTAGGCATTAGTTAATCAAAGAGATGAGAGATTAGAATTAATTTGAGAAATGGGGCAATGTTTTCGCATACACATATCCTGAACAATAAAACTGCAATCTAGTATTTCCTAACACTGCATACAGCATGTAATTCAGCTTCACCAATCAATTCTTTTATGTTCCTAAAATCCACCATACTGTATATAGTTTAATACAATACTATTTTGAGTCTGATTTGGTTTCTTATTTGTATGTGCTATGACTTTATCTAGAAGAGATAAATACAAAAAATACTGAAAAGAATTCAGGAAAAAATCTATATATTGCTGAGTTGTATTAGTCAGAAATTGGCTAATTAAATTATTTAAACCAATACCACAACTGAAATTTAAAGAGATGCTTCTACAGCCAAAAGCATTTAAAATTTTCTGAAACTCTACAGTTAAAATTTCATCCATCTATATTTTATAAGGAACTGGTATATACTTGAAAGAAAAGAAAGGCCAAAAAAGACACCAAATGTATTTTAGAACTCTTCATTTACTGAATTTCAAGCAACAGATGATTGTTAGCATTTTAACTGAGAGCTTCTTCACCTTACCAAGTCACAAAAACCATACGTGATGGAATCTAGACATACTACCATGAGCAAACTACAAAATTAGATTCCAAAGAAAGCCACGAATTTCAAAGGCACAAAACAAACCTACCATCAATGGAAAATTATCACTTTGATTTGATGTTATAGAACAATAGTCAAACATAAGAAAGATGCTCAATAGATCCAACATAACTCAATTTAAAATACAGTAAGAAGATTGTAGGAATAAACTGGCTTGAAAAAAATGGTAAAAAATTATAAAGCTAAGTGAGTACAAACTATGGTAAAACTCTACCTAAATACTAAGAACTATATTTAAAATTATTTGAAGTCACCTGGGTGGCTAAGTAGGTTAAGCATCTGCCTTCAGGTCAGGTCAAGATCCCAAGGTCCTGGGATGGAGCCCCATATCATTGGGCTTTCTGCTCAGTGGGGAGCCTGCTTCTCCCTCTCCCTGCTGCTCTGCCTGCTTGTGCTCACTCTCTCTCTCTTTCTCAAATAAATAAAATATTTAAAAAATAAAATGGTATTTGAAATTACACACAAAGTTAATTCTCAATGTTTTCTTCTTTCTTTTTTTAAAAAAAGATGTATTTGTTTATTTATTTACAGAGAGAGAGAGATCACAAGTAGACAGAGAGGCAGGCAGAGAGTGGAGGGAAGCAGGCTCCCTGATGAGCAGAGAGCCCAATGCGGGGCTCGATCCCAGGACCCTGAGATCATGACCTGACCTGAAGGTAGAGGCCTTAACCCACCGAGCCACCCAGGTGCCCCTTAATGTTTTCTTCTTTAATGAGACTATGAACATAGATAATCTAAAGTAAATGCATATACATTTTATATACATTTGTAATTCCAAGGGGATATGTTAATTTTTGTGTGTATGTATGTATGTGCATTTTGTGGCAAATGTATTTCTTAATTTTTAAATGGCTTGTGTTGTTATTTAAATTATAAATATCTGCTACTTGCATATACTTTGAGATATCAGTAAATGATATCTATACATTCTGCAACACATGTAGTGAAGTATTTAAGAACATTTCTAATAAAGATGTTTCTAAGAATGATACTTGTTTACTATACAGAGATCAGTGTTTTGTCAGTCAATGGAAGCTATACATATTCCGTAATCCATGTAGAGTGTTGTGTAAGAATACTTCTAATAAAGATGTTTGGAAGAACACTGCCTGCATACTACTTAGAGAAGAGTGTATTATAAGTGACTGATATACGTATTTTGTAATGCATGTAATGAAGTGTAAGAACACATAATAAAGATGTTTCTAAGGACACTAAAAAAATTATCAATGTCAAATGATGAGGTGGGGGTGGGGAGGGTGATTTAGAATGTGTACATAAACATGTCATGAAGCCCAAAATATTAAACTTTGAAAAAACTACTATTAAAAAAAATAACTGGGGGCACCTGGGTGGCTCAATGGGTTAAAGTCCCTGTCTTCGGCTCAGGTCATGATCTCAGGGTCCTGGGATCAAGCCCTGAGTCGGGCTCTCTGCTCAGCAGGGAGCCTGCTTCCCCCTCTCTCTCTGCCTGCCTCTCTGCCTACTTGTGATCTCTCTCTCTATGTCAAATAAATAAATAAAATCTTTTAAAAAAAATGACTGTTGAGATCTAATTTTGTTGCTGTCTTAGAGGATACCTTTTTGCCTCAACATGAGTTATTGACAAAACAGATCTCAAATTGTGAAACAAGAAAATCTTGTCTTGGGGCCTTTGTAATTCCTTTCAACATCCACTGCTATCAGCTGCTGAGTTGTACACTGCCACTCAAAATTTCAGCTCACACATGTCCTATACTACTTTAATGTTTAACACATTTTGAGGCATTATACAATTATATTTTATTATTTTGTCATAGAAACACAGGGTATAACAATGAGAAAATACTTTCATTAACGAATACCTAAGGCTCACTTGTTTTCTACTTAAAAAAAAAGACAAAATGATAAACTAGGCCATCAATAATAAACTTAGACGTTTAAAAACAGGAAAAAATATGTAAACACATTCTAAAAATGTGGGTATTAAAGTTTTAAATAAGATTTAACAATAATAAACTGATATATTTTCTTAGATCGATAGTGGTGAAAATCATGTGTGAAGATGCAGTATCTAAAATAACTGAAGAAAGTCTTTTGGGTGGCACAGTCAGTTAAGCATCCAACTCTTGGTTTCAGTTCAGGACTGATCTCAGGGTCATGAGATCAAGCCCCATGTCCGGTTCTGTACTCAGCTCTGAATCTGCTTGAGTTTCTCTCCCTCATCGTCTGCCCCTCCTACTGCACACACACTCTCTCTCTCTCACTGAAATAAACAAATAAATAAATCTTTAAAAAAATGAAATGACTGAAGTAAATGTACAAAGTGGATGAATCTCAGGGGAGAAACCCACTCTTACTTGTTTGAAAGTATTCAGAATGCGGTTTATTTGTGGCCCTTAATTTGCTTGATACCTGAAATTATATTATTTTAATTGTACCTAGCTAGAGGTCCTTCATAGGATTTTTTCCTTTTTCTTTTATTCTCTTCCCTTCCCTTCCCCTTCTCTTCTCTTCTCTTCTCAATCTCACAACCCTGAGATCATGACCTGAACTGAAATCAAGAGACCAATGCATAACCAACTGAGCTACCCAGGCATCCCCATAAGTTTTTTTCTTAACAACTGAATATTAAACTAAAAACTAAAAAATCAGTTCTTTTTTACATTTTATAAAAAATAAACAAGAAACAAAACAAAAATTCCCAAGGGAAAAATTAAAACTGTATCCAGAGTTAAAATACTTCTATCATTATTTCAAAATTCAGTCTTTTCAACTTTTTTTTTTTAAGATTTTATTTATTTATTTGTCAGAGAGAGAGAGAGCACAAGCAGGCAGAGTGGCAGGCAGAGGCAGAGGGAGAAGCAGGCTCCCTGTCGAGCAAGGAGCCCGATGCGGGACTCGATCCCAGGACCCTGGGATCATGACCTGAGCCGAAGGCAGCTGCTTAACCAACTGAGCCACCCAGGCGTCCCTTTTTTTTTTTTTTACAAGTAATGCAACTGATATGAAAGAAAATGGTGCTTTCCTGAACACGCCTGGGAAAATTACTACAGCCTAGGATAGCAATCAGGTCTATCTTTTACTTTACTGTTTGAAATATTCAATGGAATATGTGTGGATTTTATTTTTAAAGCACACGAAATACAAATTATTTAAATTGAAAATAGATTTCAACTCATGATAGGACACATAAAAAAGCTCAGGTCATAACATTCCGTGTGTGTGTGTACACTTATATGCATACATGTATAATCTATATAATGTATAATACAAGTGGTATATAATGAGAAAAAAGGAAAGACAAATGCAGCTAAAATTAAATCTCTTTACAACTTTACAGCCCACTGATAAATACCTGAGACATTCAGAGTGTGACATTCCTCCAGGAAGTCATGGATGCCTTAATGTTGATGTTTCGTTACAGACTAAAAGGGACCTTATCTTGACAATAACCAGACCTCCAAGGTCTTGTAGACCCTACTTTTAGCATACAGAAATTCCTTAGAAGCTTATGTTATCTCTAGCCCCCCTCCACAAACTTAAAAGTATATAATCAGTCACTCATCACAATCACAAGTGTAGTTCTTTCTCTCCATGGATCCTGTCCAAGTGCTATAATATAAGAATGTTTTGTACCATAACACATCTCAAAATTTCTTTCTTGACATTGTGCTCAATGGTCCTACATCAGTATATGCATTGCTTATGAGTAAGAACACTAAAACCAAGCTGCCTCAGATTAAATCCAGGCCCTGATATTTACTAATTTCATGATTTCAGGAAAGTCAATTCCTCTTTCTAAACCCCAACTTCCTGATGTTTAAAATTAAAGTAATGATAGTATCATGCTCAAAGTTGTTGCTAGTATTAAGATACTGGAAGTAAAGTGATCTTAGCACAGTGAATGATACTTACTAAACAAGCAATGAACTTGTAGCTCGTAGTGTCATTATTACTGATGATAGGATAGGATGAGTGTCGAGGAGATACAACATAATTGAATAACCCCATAAATAATTCAATAGAAATCATTAGTAAATAGAAAGACTAAAATTGAATCTACTTTATTGATCTCCATCTTAATTCCTACTTCATCCCAGATTCCTTTCAGTAAAGTCTGACTGAGTAGTTAGATGGCAATGATGCTAGAGGATTAGGGAAAAAAGAAGGTAAGGAAAATACTATTTTCAAAGAATCCATAGATAATCCCCCACCTAAAATGGAGGTTTTCTAATCCCTGTTCCCTTCACCTGTCCCTCTCCAGAAAAAAAGTAAAACAAAACAAAATATTCACTCTATCATTCACCCATAGAACTCTTAACCTCTCCCCAGCCAAAATGGCCTGAACTTCAGGAGTTATAAGAATTTGAACATTGAATTTTGACTTTTGTTTTTGGCAGAATGAGGGGTTGCAGCTTTCAGACAATCATTAAACAACACTTCAGAAGGCTGAGAAGATGGCAGAGTAAGAGGACCCTGAGCTCACCTCATCCAACCAATACAACTAGATAATACATCAGTGTAAATAACCTAGAAAAAAGAACTGAATACTGGCAGAAAAAAAAACTCCACAATTAAAGGTAGAGAAGAGGTCACACTGAAGAGGGTCAGAAGGAATGAGATGCAGTAGGGAGCAAAAGAAACCACAGTTGTCCATGGGGTGGAGGGAGGGAGCCACCAGCACAGAGAAGGGCAAGAAACAAGACTATCACACTGGAGATCCTGCATGGGGAAGATGAATTTCCATAATATTTAGCTTTGAAAGCAAGAGGAGCAGAATTTCATGAGTTCTTACTACCAGAGGGACTTAAGGCCTGGAATTTTAAAAATCAGTAGGTTCAGTTCCAGGTGAGCCCAGATAGCAATAGGCAGCTGGGTCCTCACCCTTAAAAAGACAGCATGACAAATAGCCAGCAGAGATACAGTATAGAAGCAGCAGTTTGAAAAATGCATGGGGCATACAAGAGGGAGATCTATTTACTCATCCCAGAACACGTCCCAGAGTGGCAGGGATCTCCGGATGACCCTCTGAAGAACAAAGGAGCTGGCACATGCCATTTCTCTCCCCTGCTCCTGAGCATACACACATGGCCACCTGTGGGAACCAGCGCAGTGCTCATATTCACTACTTAACTAACTACACCAATGGTAAAAAGAAGTGATGAAGAATTTTAAAACTAGCAAGAGAAAAGAAAACAGTTACATACAAAGAAAACCCCATAAGTCTGTAAGTGGATTTCTTAGCAGAAATACTGCAAGCCAGAAGAAAGTGGCATGACTATTCAAAGTGCTGAAAGGAAAATACCTGCAGCCAAAAATACTCTGTCTGGAAAGGCTATCATTCAGAATAGAGAGAGAGAGTTTTTTAGACAAACAAAAGCTAAAGGAGTTCATGAAAATTAAACTACCTATACAAGAAATATTAAGGGGACTCACTGAGTAGAAAGGAAATATCATAAGAGTAGGAAAAGTAGGAAATACAAAAGGAATAAAAATAAGTACACCTGTAAAAATCAGCCGAGGGATCCACAAAATAAAAGTATGTAAAATATGACACTATATACCTAAAACATGGGGGGAGGGGAGAGGAGTAAAAAAATGGGTTTAAACATAAGCAACCATCAACTTAATATAGACTGATATATACAGAAGATGATATATACAAACATAACGATAAGCACAAGTCAAAAAACAGTAATAGATATGCAAAAAAACTAAAAAAAAAAGAACCCAAGTATATCACTAAACAAAGCCAGCAAACCACAAAAAGAGAGCAAGAGGAGGATCAGAGAAAAGCTACAAAAACAACCACAAGACAAGCAACAAAATGGCAATAAATACATATCTATCAATAAATACTTTGTAAATGGACTTAATGTTCCAACCAGAAGCATAGGATGACAGATTGGATAAAAAAGAAAATGACACCCATCTATATGCTGCCTACAAGAAAGTAATTGCTGACCTATAGACACATGAAAATTTAAAGTTACAGGATAGATAAATTTAAAGTTATAGGATAGAGAAAGTTACAGATAGATAGAGAAAGTTATAGGATGCAAAACAATGTCACAGGAAAGCCAGGGTAGCAATAAACATATTGTGCAAAATAGACTTTAAAACAAGGAGTGTAACAAGCAAAAAAGAAGTACAATATAATAATAAAAGAGACAATCCAACCAGAAGATATAACAATTGTAAATATTCATGCACCCTCAATGGGAGAAACTGAATACATAAAATAGTTAAAAACAAACATAAAGGAACTAATCAATAATAATATAATAATAGTAGAGGATTTTAACACCCCACATACATCAACAGACACATCATTTAAACAGAAAATCAAGAAGGAAAGAATGGTTTTGAATGACACACTGGGGCAAATGGATTTAACAGACATATTTAGAACATTTCACCCTAAAACAGCAGAATACACATTCTTTTCAACTGCATACAGAACATTCTCCAGAATAGATCACATAATAGGCCACAAAACAAATCTAAACAAATTTAAAAAGACTGAAGTCATTCCATACATCTTTTCTGAAAATAATGCTATGAAATTAGAAATCAACCACAAGAAAAAATCCAGAAAAAGCACAAATACATGGAGGTTAAATAACATGCTACTAAACAATGAAAGGTCAACCAAGAAATCAACGAAGAAATCAAAAAGTACATAGAGAAAAATGAAAATGAAAACACAGGTCCAAAATTTGGGGGATGAAACAAAAGTGGTTCTAATAGGAAAGTTTATAGCAATATCTCAAGAAGCAAGAACAATTTCAAATAAATAACCTAATGTTACACCTAAATGAGCTAGAAAAAGAACAACAAACAAAATCCAAAACCAGCAGAAGAAAATTATAATGATTAGAACAGAAATAAATAATAAAGAAACTATTAAAAAATAAATAGAACAAATCAATGAAATCAGCAGCTGGTTCTTTGAAAAGATCAACAAAATTGATAAATCTTTAACCACATTCATCAAAAAAAGTGAAAAGACTAAAATAAACTCACAAATCAAGGAGGAGATATAAAAACTGACACCACAGAAATACAAAGCATTATAAGAGAATATTTGAAAATTTATATGCCAAATGGGGTGCCTGGGTGGCTCTGACTCTTGATTTCATCTCAGGTCATGATCTCCGGGTCATGGGATCGAGCCCCGCATCAGGCTTCATGCTCAGCAGGCAGTCTGCCTGAGATTCTCTCCCTCTCCCTGTGCTCTCTCTCTAAAATAAATAAATGGAGGTGGAGAGCAAGATGGCAGAGGAATAGGGGACCCTATTTCAACCAGTCCCCTGAATTGAGCTGGATACCTATCAGACCACTCAACACCCATGAAATCAGACTGAGATGTAAGAAGATATATGTGGATGTATACCAACAGAATATCTCTGGGAGTTAGTTTCAAGGTACAAAGCAAAGTGGGGAGCCGTGATTCTGTGGGCCAATATCGGAAGGTAAACAGAGGGTGGAAGTAACCTCCGGGATCCTGCAACACCAGAGTGCAAAAGCCTACTAGACTGGGGACTGTGTACAGACTTGCAGACCGGTAGCAGCAGGGAAAGTACTTTAGGGAAGTCCCCCAATCTGAAACGTGGAGCTGTGCGGGCACGCATGAGACCTGGGGGCAGCTGGCGGTTTTAGAAACATAAAGAGCAGAGACGTGCTTGGACCCAGAAGCCAGGGCTGGGAGAGCTGCTGTGGGATGCACAACCCAGGATGCTGTGGTTTTTAGCAGCACAGACAAAAACGGAGACAGTGTGGCCTGGAGTGTTTAAGGAAGAACAGGCTGTGATCTCTTTGTTCTGAGACAGAGGTTTGGATAAGGTCACTTCTGCTCTGACTCTCAGAAAGCTGCCAGAGAACAAAAGCCTCCTAAAACCGGTTTTCACTGAATCCATCCCCCACCACAGGGGGCAAAGCAATTCTGTACAAACAGGGTTGCCTGAGTAACAGAGTGGCGGCCCCTCCCCCAGAAGACAGGCTGAAAGAACAAGAGGCCGACAACCCTAAGGTCCTCATAAAACAGGCACATCTTGCTTGGGTTGTGGTCAATAATTTGGACTCTGTACATTCCCTCAAACACACCTCCACAGAATGACTAAGAGGAGGAACCTCCAACACCGGAAAAATTCAGACTGTGAACTCTGCCACAGAACTAATGGATATGGTTTTAAGGAAGATGATGTAAATAGACTTCAGGGTAACAGTTATGCAGACAACAGCTAGGTTGGAGAAAACCATTAAGGCAACATAGATTCTCTAAAGGCAGAAGTGAGATCTGATCTGGCAGAATTTAAAAATGCTATTGATGAGATACAATCTAATCTAGATACTCTAACACCTAGAGTAAAAGAGGCAGAAGAACGAATTAGTGATCAAGAAGACAAACTGATAGGGGCGCCTGGGTGGCTCAGTGGGTTAAAGCCTCTGCCTTCGGCTCAGGTCATGATCTCAGGGTCCTGGGATTGAGCCCCGCATCGGGCTCTCTGCTCAGCAGGGAACCTGCTTCCTCCTCTCTCTGCCTGCCTCCCTGCCTACTTGTGATCTCTCTCTCTCTGTGTCAAATAAATAAATAAAATCTTTAAAAAAAAAAAAAAGAAGAAGACAAACTGATAGAAAAGAAGAATCCAGAGGAGGCCTAGAACAAACACCTTAGAATCCATGAAAACAGAATTAGAGAAATAAATGACATCATGAAATGTTACAATGTCAGAATTAATGGGATCCTGAGTGGGTGGAGAGAGAGGACTAGAAGATATATTTGAGCAAATCCTAGCTGAGAACTTTCCTAACCTGGGGGATGAAACAAGCATTCATGGCCTAGAGGAAGAGAGAATACCTCCCAAGATCAAGGAGAATAAACCAACGCCCCGGCATATAATGGTGAAACTCGTGAATTTTAAAACAAAATAAACATCTTAAGGGCAGTTAAGGGGAAGAGTTTCCTTAAGTACAGAGGAAGGAATAAGAGAATAACGTCAGGACTGCCTACAGAGACCTGGAAAGCCAGAAAGGGCTGGCAAGACAGTGAGAAAAATATGCAGCCAACACTACATTACCCAGCAAGGCTGTCATTTAGAATAGATGGAGAGATAAAGAGCTTCCAAGACCTGCAAAAACTTAAAGACTCTGTGACCATCAAGCCAGCCCAGCAAGAAATATTAAGGGGGGGTTCTATAAAAGGAGAAAGACCCCAAGAGTGATATAGAACAGAAATTTACAGATACAATCTTTAGAAACAAAGACTGCACAGGCAACATGATGACAATAAAATCATATCTTTCAATAATCACGCTCAATGTGAATGGCCTAAATACTTCCATAAATCAGCACAGGGTTGCAGATTAGATAAAAAGACAGGACCCATCCATATGCTGTCTACAAGAACTCATTTTGAACCTAAAGATACATCCAGAAAGTGAAGGGATGGAGAACCATCTTTCATGCCAACAGACCTCAAAAGAAAGCTGGGGTAGAAATTCTCGTATCAGATAAATTAGATTTTAAGCTAAAGACTGTAGTCAGGGATACAGATGGACACTATATCATTCTTAAATGGTCTATCCAACAGAAGATCTAACAGTTGTAAATATCTATGCCCCTAACATGAGAGCAGCCAACTCCATAAGCCAACTGTTGACCAAAATAGACATATTGATAAAAATACATTAATTGTAGGAGACCTCAACACTTCACTCTCAGCAATAGACAGATCACCTAAGCAGAAAATCAACAAAGAAACAAGAATTTTGAATGACACACTGAACCAGATGGACCTCATAGATATATACAGAACATTCCACCCTAAAACAACAGAATACTCATTCTTCTCGAGTGCACATGGAACTTTCTCCAGAATAGACGACATACTGGGGCACAAATCAGGTCTCAACCGATATCAAAAGATTGAGATGATTTCCTGCATATTTTCAGACCACAATGCTTTGAAACTGGAACTCAATCAAAAGAAAAAGTTTGGAAGAAATTCAAACACTTGGAAGCTAAAGACCATCCTGCTCAAGAATGTTTGCGTCAACCAGGAAATCAAAAGAGAACTTAAACAATTCATGGAAACCAATGAGAATGAAAACACACTGGTCCAAAACCTGAGATACAGCAAAGGCAGTTCTAAGGGGGAAATACATAGCCATTCAAGCTTCATTTAAAAAAACAGAAAAATCCCGAATATACAAACTATATTTACACCTTAAATATCTGGAGAATCAACAACTAATTAAGCCTAACCCACGCACGAGAAGGGAAATAATTAAGATTAGAGCAGAGAATGAATTAGAAATTAATTAGAAACCAGAAATACAGTAGAAAACATCAATGAAACTAGAAGCTGGTTCTTTGAAAGAATTAATAAGTCCAATAAACCACTGGCCAGACTTACCCAAAAGAAAAGACAAAGGACCCAAATTAATAAAATTATGAATAAAAGGGGAGAGATCATGACTCACACCAAGGAAATGGAAACAATCATCAGAAATTATTATCAACAACTATATAACAATAAGTTAAGCAACCTGGAAAAAATGGGTGCATTCCTGGAAGCCTATAAAATTTCAAGACTGAAACACGAAGAAATTGACAACCTGAATAGACCAATAACCAGTAACGAGATTGAAGCAGTGATCAAAAATCTCCCAAAAAACAGGAGTCCAGGACCGGATGGATTCCCTGGGAAATTCTACCAAACATTCAAAGAAGAAATAATACCTATCCTCCTGAAAATGTTTCAAAAAATAGAAACAGAAAGAAAACTTCCAGACTCTTTCTATGAGGCCAGCATTACCTTGATCATAAAACCAGGCAAAGACCCCATCAAAAAGGAGAATTTCAGACCAATAGCCCTGATGAATATGGATGCCAAAATTCTCAACGACATCCTAGCTAATAGGATCCAACAATACATTAAAAGTAATATCCAGCATGACCAGGCAGGATTTATCCCCGGGATGCAAGGGTGGTTCAACATTTGCAAATCAATCAATGTGATAGAACAAATCAATAAGAGAAAAGAACCACATGGTCCTCTCAATTGATGCAGAAAAAGCATTTGACAAAATACAGCATCCTTTCCTGATTCAGAGTATAGGGAAAAAGGGAACATTCCTCAATTTCATAAAAACCATCTATGAAAAACCCTCCGTGAATATCATTCTCAATGGGGAAAAGCTAAGAACTGTTCCCTTAAGATCAGGAACACAAGGATGCCCATTCTTGCCACTATTGTTCAACAGAGTACTGGAAGTCCTAGCAACAGCAATCAGACAACAAAAAGAAATAGAAGGTATTCAAATTGGCACAGAAGAAGTCAAACTCCCTTTCTTTGCAGAGACATGACACTTAATGTAGAAAAGCCAAAAGACTCCACCTCTAAATTACTAGAACTCATACAGCAATTCAGTCATGTGGCAGGATACAAAATCAATGCACAGCAATCAGTTGCTTTCTTATACACTAACAATGAAACTGTAGAAAGAGAAATTAGGGAATTGATTCCATTTACAGTAGCACCAAAAACCCTAAGATACTTTAGAATAAACCTAAGCAAAGAGGTAAAGGATCTAAACTCTAGGAACTATAAAACACTCATGAAAAAAATCAAAGAAGACACAAAAAAATGGAAAAACATTCCATGTTCATGGATCGGAAGAATAAACATTGTCAAAAAGTCTATGCTGCCCAGAGAAATCTACACTTTCAGTGCCATCCCAATCAAAATACTAGCAGCATTTTTCAAAGTGCTGGAACAAACAATCCTAAAATTTGCATGGAACCAGAAAAGACCCTGAATCACCAAGGAAATGTCGAAAAAGAAAAACAAAGCTGGGGGCATCACGTTGCCTGATTTCAAGCTTTATTACAAAGCTGTGTTCACTAAGACAGCATGGTACAGGCACAAAAACAGACACACAGACCAATGGAACAGAGTAGAGAGCCCAGATATGAACCCTCAACTCTATGGTCAAATAACCTTCAACAAAGCAGGAAAAAATATCCAATGGAAAAAAGACAGTCTCTTCAATAAATGGTGCTGGGAAAATGGGACAGCTATATACAGAAGATGAAACTCAACCATTCTCTTATACCAAACACAAATATAACCTCAAAATGGATGAAAGACCTCAATGTGAGACAGGAATCCGTCAAAATACTAGAGGAGAACATAGGCAGTAACCTTTTCGACATTGGCCACAGCAACTTCTTTTAAGACACATCTCCAAAGGTGGGGCGCCTGGGTGGCTCAGTGGGTTAAGCCTCTGCCTTCGGCTCAGGTCATGATCTTGGGGTCCTGGGATCGAGCCCCGCATCAGGCTCTCTGCTCAGTGGGGAGCCTGCTTCCTCCTCTCTCTCTGCCTGCCTCTCTGCCTGCTTGTGATCTCTCTCTGTCAAATAAATAAATTAAATCTTAAAAAAAAAAAAAAGACACATCTCCAAAGGCAAGGGAAACAGAAGTGAAAATGAACTTTTGGGACTTCATCAAGATAAAAAGCTTCTGCACAGCAAAGGAAACAGTCAACAAAACAAAGAGGCAATAGGGGAATATATTTCCAAATGACACTACAAAGGGCTGATATCCAAGATCTACAAAGAATTTATCAAACTCAACACCCAAAAATCAAATAATCAAGTCAAAAAATGGGCAGAGGACTTGAACAGTCACTTCTCAAAAGAAGACATACAAATGGCTAACAGACACATGAAAAAATGTTCATCATCATTAGCCATCAGGGACATTCAAATCAAAACCACACTGAGATAACACCTTACACCATTTAGAATGGCAAAAATTGACAAGGCAGGAAACAACAAATGTTGGTGATGCTGTGGAGAAAGGGGAACCCTCTTACACTGTTGGTGGGAATGCAAGTTGGTGTAGCCACTTTGGAAAACAGTGTGGAGTTTCCTCAAAATTTAAAAGTACAGCTACCCTATGACCCAGCAATTGCACTACTGGGTATTTATCCAAAAGATACAGATGTCGTTAAAAGAAAGGGCACATGACCCCAATGTTCATAGCAGCAATGTCCACAATAGCCAAACTGTGCAAAGAGCAGATATTCCCTTCAACAGACAAACAGATGAGGAAGATAAGGTCCATGTATACAATGGAATATTACTCAGCCATCAGAACGGATGAACACTCAGCTTTTGCATCAACAGGGATGGGATTGGAGGAGATTATGTTAAATGAAATAAGCCAAACAGAAAGTCAATTATCATATGGTTTCATGTATTTGTGGAACATAAGGAATAGCATGGAGGACATTAGGAGAAGAAAGGGAAAAATGAAGGAGTCATGGAACACTACATCAAAAACTAATGATGCACTGTGTGGTGATTAACATAACATAATAAAATTTTTTTAAATAAATAAGTAAATATTTAAAAAATAAAAAGAAAAAATGAAAATGTATATGTCAACAAATTGGACTACATAGAAGAAATGGATAAATTTATAGAAATATATAACCTACCAACATGGAAAGTAGAGAAACAGAAAACTTGAACAAGCAGATTAGCAGCAATGAAACTGAATCCACCAATATTTTAGAAAATCATTCACCACAGTCAAGTGGGATTTATTCCTGGGATGCAAAAGGAGTTCAATATTTGCAAATCAATCAATGTGATACATTACATCAATAAGAGAAAGGATAAAAACCATATGATCATTTCAACAGATGCAGGAAAAAGCATTTGACAAAGTACAATATCCTTTCATGATAAAAACCTCAAAAAAGTAGGTTTGGAGGAAATATACTTCAACATAATAAAGGCCTTATGTGAAAAACCAATAGCTAATATCATCCTTAATGGGTAAAAAGAGATTTTTCTCTAAGGTCAGGAACAAGACAAGGATGTTCACTCTCACCACTTTGATTCAACATAATACTGGAAGACTTAGTCACAGCAATTGGACAACAAAAAGAAATAAAAGGTATCCAAATTGGTAAGGAAGCTGTAAAACTTTCACTATTTGCAGATGACATGATACTATATATAGAAAACCCAAAAGACTCCACCAAAAAACTACTAGAACAGATAAATTAATACAATAAGGTTGGGGTTACAAAATCAACATACAGAAGTCTGCTGCATTTCTATACACTAATAATGAAGCAACAGAAAGAGAAATTGAGAAAACAATCCCATTTACAACTGAACCAAAAAGAATAAAATAGCTATGAATAAACTTAACCAAAGAGATGAAAGACTTATACTCTAAAAACTATAAAAACACTGATGAAAAAAATTGAAGATGACAAAGAAATGGAAGAACATTCCATGCTTATGGTTTGGAAAAATATTGTTAAAATGTCTATACTACCCAAAGCAGTCTACACATTTAGTCCAATCCTGATCAAAATATCAACAGCATTTTTCACAGAAATAGAACAAACAATCCTAAAATTTGTATGGAACTACAAAAGACCCTGAATAGCCACAGCAATCTTGAAAAACAAAAACAAAACTGGAGTTATCAAAGTTCCAGACCTCAGGTTGTATTACAATGCTGTTGTAATAAAAAACACTATGGTACTGGCACAAAAATAGGCACATAGAGCAATGCAACAAAATAGAAAACCCACAAAAGAACCCACAACTATATGGTCAATTAAACTTTGAGAAAGCAGGAAAGAATATCCAATGGGAAAAAGAATATCTCTTCAACAAATGGTGCTGGGAATACTGGAGAGCTATATGCAAAGAATGAAACTGGACCACTTTCTTATTCCATATAACTCAAAATGAATTAAGAACCTAAATGTGAGACCTGAAACCATAAAAATCCTAGAACAGAGAATAGGTAGTAACTTTTCTGTCATTAGTCATAACAACATCTTTCTAGATATGTCTCCTGAGTCAAGGGAAACAAAGGCAAAAATAAACTATCGGGGCTACATCAAAATAAAAAGCTTCTGCACAGCAAAGGAAAAAATCAACAAAACTAAATGGCAACCTACTGAATTGGAGAAAAATTTTGAAATGGACATATCTGATTAAGGGTTAGTATCCAGTTTATATAAAGAATATACACAACTCAATGCCCCCCATATGTATACTCTAATTTAAAAATGGGCAGACCACATGAACAGAAATTTCTCCAAAGAAGACATCCAAATCGCCAAGAGACACATGCAAAATGCTCCACATCACTCATCATCATGGAAATACAAATCAAAACTACAATGATATATCACCTCACACTTGTCAAAATGGGGAAAATCACAAGAAACGAGTGTGGGTAAGGATGAGGAGAATAAGGAACCCACATGGTCTGTGGTGGGAATGCAAACTGGTGCAGTTACAGTATGGAAGTTCAGTGGAAGTCAGTATGGAGGTTCCTCAAAAAATTAAAATTACAACTACCTTTCCATTTGCAAATCACACTACTGGGTATTTACCAAAAGAATACAGAAACACTAATTTGAAGGGACATATACATTCCTATGTTTATTGCAACATTATTTACAATAGCCAAACTATGGAAGTAGCCCAAATATCCATTGATAGATAAACTGATGAATAAGTGGTACATATATTCAATGCAATATTATTCAGCCATAAAAAAGAATGAAATCTTGCTGTTTGCAACAATGTGGGTGCAACTAGAGAGTATTTTGCTAACCAAATAAGTGAATCAGAGAAAATCAAATACCATATGATTTCACTCATATGTGGAATTTAAGAAACAAAACAAATGATCACAGGAGAAGAAAGGAAAGAGGCAAACCATGAAACTGACTCTTAATTACAGAGAACAAACTGATGGTTACCAGATGGGAGGTGAGCTGGGGGGTGGGATAAATAGGTGATGCAGCTTAAGGGGTACACTTGTTGTGATGAGCACTGGGTGTTGTATGTAAGTGTTCACATCACTAAATTCTACATCTGAAACTAATATTACACTGTATTTTAACTAACTGGAATTTAAATAAAAACTTAAGAAAAATAAACCTAAAAATACTAAATGGAGAAAAAATAAAACATTTGCAAATTTTGATATATCCAACATGCATACACCAAAATACATAAAGCAGTTAATATCAAACAAAAAGGACATGATCCATAGCCATATAATTATAGTAGGAGATTTTAAGTCCCCACTTCAATCAATGGGAAGATCATTCAAATAGAAAATCAAAAGAAAGCAGTGGTTTTGAATGAAATCCTGGACCAAATGGATTTAACAGATATATCCAGAACATTCCATTTTAAAACAGCAGAATCCATTTTCTTTTCACTGCACACGGGACATTCTCTTGACTAGATGACATATTAGACCACAAAACAATTCTCAGCAAATTCAAAAATATAGGTCATACCATGCATCTTTTCTGACTAGAATGCTAGGAAACTAGAAGTCAACTACAAGAAGAAATCTGGAAGGAACACAAATATAGGTTAAATAATATGCTACTAAATAATGAATGGTTCAACCAAGAAATAAAAAAAGAAATAAAAAATTACATGGAAACAATAAAAAAATTACATGGAAATAAAGGAGAATGAAAACACAATAGTCTAAAATCTTTCAGATGTAGCAAAAGCAGCTCTTAAGGGGGAAGTTTGTAGCAACGCAGGGCCACCTCAAGAAGAAAGAAAAATCTCAAATAAATCTCAATACACCTAAAGAAGCTAGAAAACAAACAGGAAACAAAACCCAAGCCAGTAAAATGAAGGAAATAATAAAGACTAGAGCGGAAATAAATTATATAAAAATCTAAAAAACAATAAAACGGATCAATGTAAAAAGGAACTGGTTCCATGAAAAGATCAACAAAATTGATAATCCTCTAGCCAGACTTATTGAGAGAGAGGACCCAAACAAAATAAAAAATGAAAGAGGAGAAATAATAACTGACACTACAAAAATACAAACAAATGTAAGAAAATATTATGAAAAATGTTAGCTAATAAATTGGACAATATAGATGGGTTGGATAAATTCCTAGGACAGTATAACCTGCAATAACTGAAGCCTGAAGAAATAGAATATTTGAACACATCTATATCCAGCAATGAAATTGAATCAGTAATCAAAAAACTCCAACAAACAGAAGCTCACAGACAGCTTCAGAGATAAATTCTACCAAACATTTAAAAAAGAGTTAAGACCAACATTTCCACAAAAGAGAAGAGAAAGGAAAACTTCCAAATTTATCTATCAGGGAGCATCACCCTGATACCAAAACCTGATAAAGACACTACAAAAAAAGACAACTGCAGGCAAATATATTTGATGAACATAGATTCAAAAATCCTCAACAAAATATTACAAACTAAATCCAACACATTAAAAATATTTACCACAACCATGTGGGATTTATTCCCAGATGCAAGGGTGGTTCAATATTCACAAATCAATCAACATGATACATCACAATCTTAAGAGAAAGGATAAAAAGCCATATGATCATCTCAATAGATATAGAAGAAATACTTGGCCAAGTACAACATCTATTCATGTTAAAACCATCAATAAAGTAGGTTTAGAGGGAACATACCTGAACATAATAAAGGCCATATATGAAAAACTCACAGTTAACATCATCCTCTTTGGGGAAAAACAGAGCTTTTCCCTTATGATCAGGGAGGAGATAAGAAACTCCACTCTCACCACTTTTATTCAATACAGTACTGAAGTCTCTGTCACAACAATCAAACAAGAGAAAAGGAATAAAAGGCATCCAAATTGATAAGTAAGAAGTCAAAATTTCACTATTTGCCATTACATGATAATATATAGAGAAAACCCAGAGGACTCCACCAAAAACTAGAGCTAAATGAATAAATGAATTCAGTAAGTTACCACAATACAAATTATTATACGGATCTGTCACATTTATATACACTAATGATGAAGAACATAAAGAGAACTTAAGAAAACAATTCCATTTACAAGTACACCAAAAAAAATTACCTAAGAATAACATTAACCAAGGAGGGGAAAGACCTGTTACTCTGAAATCTATAAAACGTTAAAGAAAGAAATTGAAGACAACACAAAGAAATGTAAAGATATTCCATGTTCATGGGTTGGAAGAACAAATATTTGTAACCATCCCTCAAAATAATACACTCTTGAAAATATAACCAGGAGGAGTTGTGCTGGTCATGCAAGCATGCTTAAAGATAACCTTGAGAAAAACATGGTAGTCCAGCAGGCCTCAGGTGGAGGGGAAGATACACGATCT
>CM052901.1:47457119-47488556 GCA_028534135.1 Potos flavus
GATTATCATCTCGTATCCAATAAATATGGGATTAAGGAGTTGTTCGGGGTGGCAGTCTTCTCAACTGCCGACCCCTGCTCCCAATCTCTATTGCAGCTGACTTGTTTGTGCCTCATTCTTCTCCCGTGCGCCGTTCAGGAAGCGGCAAATATTGTTAAAATTTCTATACTACCCAAAGCAATCTACAGATTTAACGCAATCCCTATCAAAATATCAATAGCATTTTTCACAGAACTAGTATAAGCAATCCTGATATTTGTATCGAACCACAAAAGACTCTGAATAGCCAAAGCAACCTAGAAAAAGTAAAGCAAAGCTGGAGGCATCACAATCCTAGACTTCAAATTATATTATAAAGCTGTAGTAATCAAAGCAGTTTGGGTTTTTTTTTTTAAAGATTTTATTTGTCAGAGAGAGAAAGAGCGAGCGAGCACAAGCAGGGGGAGCAGCAGGCAACAGGGAGAGGCAGGCTCCCTGATGAGCAGGAAGCCAGATGTGGGACTTGATGCCAGGACCCTGGGATCACAACCTGAGCCAAAGGCAGACACTTAACCACTGAGCCACCCAGGTGTCCCTCAAAACAGTTTGGTACTGACACATAAATAGACACATAGTTCAATAGAACAGAATAGGAAACCCAAAAATGAACCCACAACTCTATAGTCAATCTTTGGCAAAGCAGGGAAGAATATATCCAATGGGAAAAAGAATGTTTCTTCAGTAAATCGTGTCAGGAAAACTGAACAGAAACATGCTAAAGAATGAAACTGGACCACTGTCTTACACCACACACAAAAATACATTCAAAATGGATAAAAGACCTAAATGTGAGACACGAAAACATAGAAATCCTAGAAGAGAACACAGGCAATAATCTCTTTGACATCAGTTGCAACAATTTCTTTTAGGGAAACAAAAGCAAAAATAAACTATTGAGACCTCATCAAAATAAGTTTCTTCACAGCAAAGGAAACAGTCAACAAAACTAAAAGGCAACCTACAGAATGGGAGAAGATATTTGCAAATGACCTATCTGAGAAAGGGTTAGTATCCAAAATATACAAAGAACTTAAAAAACTCAACAACCCAAAAAGGAATAATCCAATTAAAAAACGGGTAGAAGAAAAAGAAAATAAATGGGTAGAAGACACGAATAGATTTTTCCAAAGAAGACAATCAAGTGGCTAATAGACACATGAAATGATGCTCTACATCACTCATCACGAGGGAAATACAAACCAAAACTACAGTGCACTATCACCTCACACCTGTCAGAATTGCTAAAATCAACAATGCAAGAAACAACAGGTGTTGGTGAGGATGTGCAGAAAGGGGAACCCTTTTGTACTGTTGATGGGAATGCAAATTCGTGCAGCCACTTTGGAAAATAGTATGGAGTTTCCTCAAAAAGTTAAAAATAGAACTACCCTACCATCCAGCAATTGCACCACTAGGTATTTACCCAAAGAATACAAAGATACTAATTCAAGAGGATAGATGCACCCTGATGTTTTTTAGCAGCAGCATCTACAATAGCCAATATATGGAAGCAGACCAAGTGTCCATGGGTTGATGAATGTATAAAGAAGTGGTGTTTGTATACAATGGCATATTAATCTGCCATAAAAAAAGAATGAAATCTTGCTATTTGCAAGGATATGAATAGATCTTGAGAGTATTATGCTAAGCAAAGTAAGTCAGCCAGGAAAGGCAAGTGCCATGATTTCACTCATATGTTGAATTCAAGAAACAAAACAAATGAACAAAGTGGGGAAGAGAGAGAGAGAGGTAAACTAAGAAACAGACTCAACTATAGAGAACAAACTGATGGTTGCCAGAGGGGAGATGGGTGGATGGGATAGGTGAAATAGTTGATGGGGATTAAGGAGTGCACTTAAGTCTAATGAGCCGTGGGTGTTGTATGAAAGTGTTGAATCACTGTATTGTATACCTAAAACTAATATTACATTGTGTTAACTGGAATTAAAATAAAAACTTTAAAAAATATAATAAAAAAAGAACATCCCGATAATCCCTTAATTCTTTTTTCTGTTACTAGTAGAATCAAATCACATGCTTTATCAATAAACTGCAATAAATGCCAGAGTTCTCAATACTGAACATGGATAATCCAATGTTGTTAAAGCAAAAGATACTGTTGCATGTGTTTATGCAGATAAAAGTATCTGGAAGCACATACAGGAAAAACTGCCTGTGGTTACCTGAATTATAGAGATTACGGATGATTCTTAGTTTCTTATTTCTTCTCTATATTTTCTCAATACACAATAAGTGTTACTTATGCATTTTTAAATACATATAATTTTATAAATGATGTTTACATCATGGCAGAACTAATTAATTATCCTAAAAGAAGCATTATTTTTAGAAAACACTGCTTCCAAATGAACTCGAGCTGGAAGGTACTGACTGTAGCAACTCACAACTAAAACATCTTTAATAATGTTAAGAACTTGGAAGGCAGTACTTTTTAACAAGTGTCACTTTAACTGAATTCAAGCTAATGTTCTATTGTGCTGTGGGGCTATCAACCACATAGCTGGAGTGTACTCAGTGGGGCCCTGCTTGGAAGTAGTAACAGCTGCATTCTCACACATAGCTGAAGGTCACTTTATATTTAGGAAATAACTAATTTTCACAATATACTACCAGAAAAAAGTTGAGTTTTATATTTCTATTTTCTACAGAAGAATTCTTTGCAATCAGATATCTTCCATATAGGTAATTAACATCTAACATGCCATATTCCCCAGACACTGAAGCTGATAAAACAACAAAGGACTGGTAACACTTTAAGAAATTAGGGAGATTCACAGTGTCAAGCAGTCTTAAGCAGGTAGTGAGGTAATGAAAAGCAAAAGATTCAAAAGGTTTGCAAGGGGCTATGTGATGGGAATGCTAAAGAGTTCAAACGATGCCAGCGGCTTTTCCTCTCCACTTCTTGGTTCTCCTTCTACCCTCCCTCCAGCCTGCCTGAAGTCAGGGAATTACACATTAAGTAAACCCGTAAACTAAATCTATAATTACTCTAAGTGAAATCAATGCAAACTGAATTACCTCCTAATTTTGGGTGTACATTTATCTCTTATTAAGGAGGAATATATATCCTCTATGCTGAAAGAGGTTCCTTCATGTACTGGAGCTGTTTTTTTCTTTTTATAGCTTGATATGCAGATTATTTATACATTATTTATACATTCAGATCAGATATAAACATTCCCGAATGCCTTACTGAAAATCATGATTTAGTATTCTTCTCAGAGATAGCATTTGTAATTTAAACATGTGGATTTTTATCACTTTTCGATGTTGAAAATATGAACCAAAAGTACGTTCACTGTCATAAAACAGAGGCAAAACAGTCATAAAAACATCTGAACTTCCCAAAATTGTATGATAAATTTAGAATATATTTTTTTTAAATCCTAGGATTTATTGATAGATGTTGTTCCTTTTACAGAATAAGAGCAAATGCAATATTCCAATATATGCAGACATTTGAAAAAAAATCTGGTACCTGCATTTAAGACTACAGACAATTACTTCATTCAAGAACAAGAATAAAAGGAATGTGAACACAAGCTATCAGGATCTCAAAGTAAATTATACATCGTTTTGTTCATATCTGGCATGGAAGCTGTTTGAATGTTTAAAATTATATCTGATGTGCTCTGAATCTTGTCGTTTCACTAAAATATAAAAATTCGGGGGTGCCTGGCTGGCTTAGTCAGTAGAGCATATGACTGCTGATCTCAGAGTTGTGAGTTCAAGCCCCATGTTGAGCATAGAGCTTAGTTAAAAAAAAAAATTTAATAAATATATAAGTAAATAAGTAAGTAATAAGTAAATAAATAAATATAGTGTGAAAACATAAACCCAAGAGGACTTCCAGTTTCCAGTGTGATATGCAAGGATCTTGGAAGTCATCACTCCATCCTAACAAGTAAAATTCTGAACAAATGGAAAAGTCGACAACTCTTTTTAGGTACATCATCATAGCAAGGTCACAGGGCAAACTGCTACCCCGAAAATTGGAAAGACCAACAGGCAGATAATATAGATCACAATTTACCAAGAGCATAACCTTTATTATGAGCAAAAACCTTAGGAACCAGTATTCAGGCAGAAAAATTTAAACTATAATTGATGAATTGCTGGAGATTCAGTATGGATAAGTCTGCGAGTTAAAAACTCCGAAAGTGGGGTCCAGTTATATGGAGACTTCACACTTTTCTAAGTTTTACCAATAGGATTCCTACCAGGTTCTTATAGTGAATATTGAAGAAAAATCTCTTGTTTCCAGCAGGGAGAGGCAAAAAAGAACAATTTTTAAATGCACCAGAGCATTCAGTTCTTAGAAGGCCTGACTTTAAGAAAAACTATTTTACCAGAGCCTTACCTATTGGTCTTATATCAGAGTCTAACCTACCTAGTGGAAGAAAATACTCTAGCCTATTCTACCTTTAATATGGCAGAAGGAAAATACGAAATTCTAGCCCCCACTAGACATCCTGTTCCACCAAAGGTGGGGAAAAAAACTTAGAGGCACTTATGAAATCACAGCTGAGGGTCACAGGCTTACCAATATCTAAGGCCCAATCATAGGAATACAAAATGTTTACAGTCTCACCAAACCTTACCATGACATCACTAAAGGCTTATTTACCAGAGTTGTCTTTACCCAGTACATTATGTCCAGCTTTCAAGAAAAAAATTACGATGCAAACTAAAAGGCAAAAAAACAAAACAAAACAAAAAACATGTTCAAAGAGACACATAAAACATTAAAACCAAACTCAGATATGGCAGGAATGTTTGAATTATCATACCAAGAATTTAAAACAACTATGTTTAATATGATAAGCATTCTAATTCAAAAAGTAGGCAACATGCAATAACAGATGGGTAACGAAAGTATTGGAATGGAAATTCTAACAAAGAATCAAAAAAGAAAGGTCAGAGATCAAAAACACTGTATCAGAAAAAGAATGTCTTTGATGGGTTCACGAGTAGGCTGAACACAGCTCAGAAAAATATGTCTGAGTTTGAGTATATGTCAATAGAAGTTCCCAAAACTGAAAAACAAGGAGATAAAAGACTGAAAAAATGGAACAGAATAGCCAAAGACTGACAACTATAAAAGTAAATATTTTCCTAATGAGATTACCAGAAGAAGAAAGAGAGAAAAGGATAGATAAAATATTTGAGGCAATAATGACTGAGAATTACCAAATATAAATGTCAGATATCAAACCACAGATCCAGAAGTCTCAGACCAATCAGGATAAATGCCAAAAATAAAAAACAAACAAACAACAACAACAACAACAACAAAAAAAAAACCCAGCTAGGCATATGATATTCAAAGTGCACAAAATATAAGAAAAGGAAAAAACCTTGAAAGAAACCGGATGGAAATAAGTTTACCTATATAGAAGCAAAGGTAAGAATTATACCCAATTTCTCCTCAGAAAACATGTAGGTAAGAAGACAGTATGGTAAACTAAAGTCTTGAGAAAAAAATTCCCACAACCTAGAATTCTTTGTTCTGTGAAATTATCCTTCAAAAATGAAGGAAAAATAAAGACTTTCAGACAAACAAAAATTGAGGGACTGTTATAAGTAGACCTGCTTGCAAGAAATGTTAAGAGAAGTTCTTCAAGGAGAAGGAAAATGATACAGGTCAGAAACTTAGATCTATATAAAGGAAACAAAAGTATTAGAAAAGGACAAGATGAAGGTAAAATAAAAATTTTTGTTTTACTTATTTGGAATTGATCTAACAGATAACAGTGTACTCAAAATAATAGCAAATATATACCCAATATTTATATCTTATGTATAAGTAAAGTGAACAACAGCAATGATACAAGGGACAAGATGGAGGAATTGGGAATATTTTATTATTATAAGATACTCGCAATTACCAGTAAAGTGGTATAGCATTATTTAAAAGTGGGCTTGGATTAATTGTAAATATATTGCAAACCTTAAGGTATCTATAAAAAAAGTTTAAAAATGGGGCACCTGGGTGGCTTAGTCATTAAGCGCCTGCTCAGCGGGAAGCCTGCTTCTCCCTCTCCCACTTGCCCTGCTCGTGTTCCCTCTCTTACTGTGTCTCTCCCCGTCAAATAAATAAATAAAATCTTTTTTAAAAAGTTTAAAATTGGAATTGATAGGCTAAGAAAAGAGAAAATGAAATCATGCTCAATTAAAATGCTCAATTAAAATCACAAAGGCAGACAGAAAGTGGAAGCAACACACAAGTATCCATGGATAATTGAATGGATAAACAAAATATGGTGTATACATAAAATTCACCAGGAAGCCCTTGCTGAATACAAAATCTGCTGGCACCACAATCCTGATTTCTCATTCCTCATTTTGATTCCCAACCTCCACAAGCAAAAGAAATAAATGTTTGTTTTTCATAAAAAAAAATAAATCAAATCACAAAGGCAGAAACATAATGGACAATAACAATTTGACAAACAAGGGTAATGAATAGAAAACAATAACAAATACAGTAGATATTAAACTATATCAATAATAATTTTAAATTTCAATGGTCTAAATACACCAATTAAAAAAGATTGTCAGAATGAATAAAAAAACAAGATCCAACATTATGTTGCCTACAAGAAATACACTTTAAATATACAGGCACATATAGAATGAAAGAAAAGAGATGCAGAAAGATATACTATATTTACAGTAATCAAAAGAAAGCTGAAGTAGCTATATTAATTTCAAGCAGAGCAGAATTCAGAGCAAGGAATTACATAATGATAAAGAGGTCAGTTCTCCAAAAGGACATAACAATCTTTACTGTTTATGTGCCTAACATCACAGCATCAAAATACATGTGGCAAAAACTGATATAAGTGTAAGAACAAATAGATAAATCCAATAATATTTGGAGTCTTCAACATACCTTTATCTGAAATGGACATTTCAAGCATTCATAAAATCAGTGAGGACATAGATGAACTCAACAGCACCATCAATCAACTAAATAATTGACATCTATAGACTTTCATCCAAAAATAGCAGAATACACATATTCCTTTTTAAGCTCTTATGGAGTATTTACCAATATAGACCACATTCAGGATCATCAAATACACATTAGCACATTTAAAAGAATAAAAGTCAAACAATATCTGCTGTCAGGCAATAGTGGAATTAAATTAAGAATCAATAACAGAAAGATATCTGGAAAATTAAAATAATTTTAGAGATTAAACAACATATTTCTAAATAATACATGGATAAAAGAAGAAATCTCCAGAGACATTTACAATTATCTTGAACTAAATGAAAGTGAAAAAACAACTTATAAATATGAGATATGGTGAAAGCAGTGCTTTGAGAAAAATTTAGAGCACTGAATGCATACATTAAAAAATAAATATCTAAAATAAATATCCAAGTTTCCATGTTAAGAAACTAGAAAAAGAAAAGTAAAAGTTAAATCCAAGGTAAGCAGAAAAAATGAATTAATAAAAATTAGAGCAGAAATTATGATTTAAAAATAAGAAGTCAATAGAGAAAATCAACAAAACCAAAACCTGGTTCTTTGAAAAAATCAATAAAATTGGCAAGCCTTATATGCAAACAATGAATCATGGAACATTACGTCAAAAACTAATGTTGTACTATGTAGCGACTAACATAACACAATTTAAAAAAAAAAAAACAAGCTAACTTAAAAAAAAAACTCAAGGGGTGCCTGGGTGGCTCAGTGGGTTAAAGCCTCTGCCTTCGGCTCAGGTCATGATCTCAGGGTCCTGGGATGGAGTCCCGCATCAGACTCTCTGCTCGATGGGGAGCCAGCTTCCCCCTCTCTCTCTGCCTGCCTCTCTGCCTACTTGTGATCTCTCTCCTCTCTGTCAAATAAATAAATAAAATCTTTAAAAAAAAAAGACTCAAATTACTAAGATCAAAAATGAGAACAGAATATCATTATAGATCCCACTGCCATTAAAAGGACACTAATGCAATACTATGAACAATTTTATGTCCATAAATTTGGTAAACTAGGTGAATTGGTGAAATCCTTGAGAGGCACAATCTGCCAAAACTCACACAAGAATAAATAGACAATCTAAATAGGCTTACCTTTATTAAATAAATTAAATCAATAATTAATAAATTTCTAAAACAGAAAGCATCAGTTCCAAATAGGTTCACTGGTGAATAATGCCAAATATTTTAGAAAAAAATTACATGATTTCTCTACAATCTCTTCCAGAATGTAAAAGTAGAGGAAATACTCCTTATTCATTCTATGAGGCCAGAATTACTTAATACCAAAGCCAGACAAAGCATCAAAAGAAAACAAAACTACAAACCAGTTATCTCTCATGAAATGAGATGCAAAAATCTTCAACAAAATATTAACCTATTGAATCTAACAATGTATAAAAATTATACACCACAATCAAGGGAATTCATCCCAGGTATGCAAGGCTGGTGGTACATTCGAAAATCAATGAATGTTATCCATCACATCAACAGTTTAAAGAAGAAAAATCATACAATTATATAAAAAGATGCAAAAAACATTAGACAAAAATCCACTACTGATTCATAGTAAAACTTGCAGCAAACTATGAATAGAGAGGAACTTCCTCAACTTGATAAAGAACATCTATCAAAAAATAAATAAATAAATAACCCTATAGCCAACACTTTACTTTATAGTGAGAAACTCAAAGCTTTTCCCCTAAGATCAGGAACATGGCAAGGATACATCTTCATACCACTCCTTTCCAACATCAAACTAGAAATCCTAGACAATGCAATAAGAGAAAAAAGGGAAATAAAATGTATACAGATAGGGAAGAAAGAAATAAAACTCTTTGTTCACAGATGACATGATTGTTTATACAGAAAACCCAAAAGATTTGAAAAAAGAAACCTTCCGGTAATAAGTGATTTTAACAAGTTTGCAGGATACAAAGGTAATATACAAAGATCAACCATGTTCCTATATAGCAGAAATGAAGAAGTGGAATGTGAAATTTAAAACACAATATCATTTATATTAAGGATTCCAAAAAATTAAATAGTTATAGATATAACAAAATCTGTAAAATAAAACTGGAACTAACGAACCATTATAGCAAGGTTGAATGATACAAGGTTAATACATAAAAAACAATTATTTTCCTATATACCAACAACGGACAAATGGAATTTGAAATTAAAAACACAACACTGGGGTTCCTGGGTGGCTCAGTTGGTTAAGCATCTACCTTTGGCTCAGGTAATGATATTAGGGTCCTGGGATTGAGCCTTGTGTCAGGCTCCCTGACCAGCGGGGAGTCTGCTTCCCCTCTCCCTCTGCCCTTTCCCCCAACTTGTGCTCTCTCTCTCTTAAGTAAATAAATAAAATCTTAAAAAATAAAAATAAAAACACAATACCATTTATATTAGCACTTCAATAAATTGAATACTTAGGTATAAGTCTAACAAAATTTTTAAAAGATCTGTAAGAGGAAAACTACAAAATTCTGATCAACAAAATCAAAGAACTAAATAAATGAAGAAGTGTTCCATGTTTAGAGATAGGAAGATTTAATATTGTCAAGATGTCAGTTCTTCCCAAATTGATATATGTATGTATGTACTATATATGTGTAGTATATATTATATACATAGTATGTAGGTTTGATATAATCTCAATCAAATTTTCAGCAAGTTATTTTGTGGATATCAACAAATTGATTCTAAAGTTTATATGGAATGATAAAAGACCCAGAATAGCCAATACAACATCAAAGGGAAACAAAGTTGACTGACACTACCTGACTTCAAGATTTAATATAAAACTGCAACGATCATGATGGAGTGATATTGGTGAAAGAACAACAACAAAAAATCAATTGATACAACAGAATAGCCCAGAAACAGACCTACATAAATATAATTAACTGGTCAAAGGAGCAAAAGCAATACAATGGAGAAAGAATAGTCTTTTCAAAAACATTAGAGAATTGTAAACTAAAACACCTTTGAGATACCATTACACACTTATCAGAATGGTTCAAATCTAAACCACTGATAACAACAAATGTGTGATGTTGAGCATCTTTTCATGTGTCATTGACTATCTGGATGTCTTCTTTGCAAAAATTTCTATTCATGTCTTCTGCCTATTTTTTAGTTGGATTGTTTGTTTTTAGGATATTGAGTTTTATAAGTGCTTTATATATTTTGGATACTAACCTTTCTCAGGTCATTTGCAAATATCTTCTCCCACTCTATAGGTTGACTTTTAGCTTCGTTGACTGTTTCCTTTGCTATGAAGAAGCTTTCTATTTTGCTTAAGTCCCAATAGTTTTTGTTTTTGTTTCCCTTGCCTCAGGAGACATATCTAGTAAGAAGTTGTTACAGCCAATGTCAAAGAGATTATTGCAGTGTTTTCCTCTAGGATTTTAATGGTTTCCTGTCTCGCACTGGTCTTTAATCCATTTTAAATTTATTTTTGTGTATAGTGTAAAAAAGTGGAAAACAGTATGAAGATTCCTCAAAAAATCAAAAATAGAACTACCCTACCATCTAGTAATTGCACTACTAGGTGTTTACCTAAAGAATACAAAATTCCTAATTCACAGGGATACATGCACCCTGATGTTTATAGCAGGATTATATACAATAGCCAAATTATGGAAACAGCCAAAATGTCCATCAACTGATGAATGGGTAAAAAAGATGTGTTCTATATGTACAATGGAATATTACTCATCCAAAAAAAGAATGAACTCTTGTCATTTATAACAATATGGATGGAACTAGAGATTAGTATCATGTTAAGTGAAATAAGTTAGTCAGAGAAAAACAAATACAATATGATTTCACTCATATGTAGAATTGAAGAAACAAAACAAATGAGTAAAGGAAAAAAGAAAGAGAGAGAAAAGCAAACCAAGAAACATACCCTTAAATGCAGAGAACAAAGTGATGGTTACAAGAGGGGAGGTGGGTAGGGGGATGGGTTAAATAGGTGATGGCGATTAAGGAGTTCACTTGTTGTGATGAACACTGGGTGTTGTTTGTAAGTGTTGAATCACTAAATTGTACACCTGAAATTAATATTAAGCTGAATGTTAACTTACCAGAATTTAACTTAAAAAAAAACAACAAATGTTGTCAGGATGTGAAGCAACAAGAGCTCTCATGATTGCTGGGTAGAATGCAAAATGATACAGCCACTTTGAGAGACAGTTTGGCAGTTTCTTACAAAATTAACCATATTTTACCATAAGATCCAGCAATCGCACTCCTTGGCATTTATTCAAAGGTGTTTAAAACACATCCACACAAAAACCTGCACAGAAATGTTTATAGCAGCTTTATTCCCCGTTGCTAAATCTTGGAAGCAACCAAGATATCCTTCAGCAGATGAATGGATAAATAGACTGTGGGACATCCAGACAATAAATTGTTATTTAGCAGTAAAAGAAATGAGCTATAAAACCATGAGACAATAAGCAACAACCTTAAAAGCATAAACTAAGTGAAAGAAGCCAATTTGAAAAGGCTACATACTGTGTAATTCCATCTATATGACATTTGGAAAAGGCAAATTTATGGAGACAGTGAAAAGATAGGTGATTGCCAGTGGTTAGGTTGTGTAGGGGCCAATGGAAGAGCACCTCAAAATGTGCCACTTTGACATATTGATCATTTTAAATAAAAGTTACTCAAGAAATAGTCAGTGCAAGGACACTCAAACCCTCCTCTCTCCCAAAAAAGCAGGAAATAAATTTCTCACATGAAAAGTACCCTCCCTGTACAAAGAAGTAGAGAGACAGTCTTATCAGAGATAGGAAATTTAAAGCTGAAAAAGCTATAGAAAGAAATCTTTTTACTTTTTAACTAATCTAATATCTTAGCCCAAATACTTAGAATTCTTTACTAATTAAACCTCCCAAATATCTGTTTTCTTTATCTTGTCAATTCCTCACAAGTTTATTGTTTCTTTGTCTAAAGAGTCTAAAAACTGCCTGCCTTGGTCATTTCCTTAGGTCTCAATTTCAACATTGGGTGTCCTTGTACATGTAACAAAACTTTCTGGTTTTGTTTTGTTTTTGTTTTTGTTTTGTTTTTTACTCCTGTTAACCTGTCTCATGTAAATTTAATACTTAGTCCGGATGGAAGACCTCAAAGGATAGAGGAAGAGGTTTTCTTTTCCTTCAGGTGAAAGGAGGAATGAATAAACAGAGCACAGAGAATTTGAGGGGCAGTAAACCTATTTCATATGATACTACAATGGTAGGTATATGTCATACATTTGACAAAACTCAGTGTGTACAATACCAAGAGTGAACCCTAATGTAAATTATTGGCTTTGGGTGTTAATAATGTGTCAATGTAGGTTGATCAACTGTAACAAATGTATCACTGTGGCTTGGAATGTTGATGGTAGGGGAAACTGCATGTGTGGGAACAGGGAATATATGAAAACTCTATATTTTCTGCTCTATTTTGTTATGAACCTAAAACTGCCCTAAAATATAAAATATATTTTTTTAAAAAACAACACAGACATTTAGTTTCTATTATGAATGAGGGGAAAGACTGGGTTCTATAAATAAGCATAATTATTTTAAATAGAAATTCACTATTCAATTTATATACTGGATATTCAGAGATTCTCAGTCCTCTAATCCACAGACCGTTACCAGAAATAAAGATAAAGATCACCTTAGTTGTGTCAAAAAGCTCAGCTCATGTTTGTTGGGGGCATGGTGGGGATTGAAGAAAGCACAGAAGCCTTATAATGCCATGCTTTTTGGTGAAGAACTGCATTCTTTCATGAAGCTAAAAAGATCTGCTTTGTAAAAAAACTAAAAAAGATACTGAGGAATTACTGTAAATGTAGTCACTTTTCCATCAACCATTCAGGTCAAAAACAAAAAGCCTACAACCAGACAAAAAGAAATTGATGGAAACAATAAGAACTCTTATAAAAATTATTTCAAACTGTGATAGATAATAATACAGTCAAAATATTGCAGATATATGTCTATATAGGTGGTGCTTAACCACCTAGTAACTCTGACAACCAATAGGGGAAATGAATATTCTTCATGGCAAGAATGTGTTCCTAGTCTTTACGCCTCCATGTTTTCTTTGTTTTTTTTTTTTGCTTTACTTATACTATACAACTATAACTTCTCACTTAGGAGAAACTGATTAGGTGTTTTAAATCTGAGCAATATGCTTAGAAGTATGGGAAAATATTGAAGACAAAAGGGGAGAAAGATCTGCTCATCACACATTAATGATTCATTACCTAGTGAAGAAGTTCCTTGGTCTGGAATACTGGTGTACATACCATCTGATTGTCATGATATACAAAATAGAGCACGTATGTGTATTTTTAAGGAGAGAGTCTATAGTTTTCATCAAATTGTCAAAGGGATTAGGACTTGTGACACTTAAATGTTTAAGAAGTCATCTTCTATGCAATGCCATAGGTTGCTGGCATCTATAACAGATGGTTGCAAAAACAATTACATCAGTTTACTCAGTAATAGCATCTGGAACTCTGAAAGCTAAAGTAGCTCCCTAGGTGCCCAACTTAGAATTTGAATGTAAATAACTCACTACTGTAAATCTGGCACAGGCAGTCTATAAACAGAAGTTGTAGTCATCCCACCTGGTATTAATTATCAGGGCCAAATCTCCATCCCCAGAACATGAATAGGATAGAGACCAGGAAGTGTGGCGTCTTTTTTTTTCCCCCAGAAGTGTCTATAGCTATCCTGTTACTCAGTACTAGCCTTGGACATGAGATAAAGACAGCATAGCCAGTTATCTGTGAAATGTAATTTAAGAAACATGTGAAAGAGTCTTACCCACAAATAAAAACTTTCTCTCTTGTTACTGCATCATATTTCGTAACTGGTGATTTGCATCCAATCTCTTCCAAAATCTACACAGGTATTTTTATTATTTCAGGGAATAGGCTATAACAGTTACCTGGTCTCTTTCCTGATGTTTTGATCCCTACCATTCTTACTTATTTTTAATATGAAGCCCTTCTGCTCATTCACAAGTCTCTTCCAGAATGATAAATTCAATATTGTCATAGTCATTATAGCAGAATGATTTCCCTTATCAAATATATCTTGCATAGCTTATGATGTTGACAATATCAATGTACATCAGCAGTGAAGGAAGAGGACCTTAGCTGCCCATTATTATGATCTTTCCTAATTTACAAATTTTGCAAGCTCTCCAACTTAATTAATCTTTTCCAGACAAATATTTTCTTAATGAAAATTATCCACTAATTAATGCTTTCTAATTTAAGGTATACTTGGTTTTATGTTATTAAAATCCCATATATAGATAGAGCTAACAATCCTCTAAACCTGTAAGATCCAAGAAATTCAATAAACGGTAACAATATGTTGGTGCTTCTGACACTGTAGACACTAGCATAATAATAACAATAGTTGAATTGATACTGGGATAAAAATAAGAACAATGATAAAATACATTTCACATTTATTTTTTCCTTTACTCTCCCCAAATATTTATTATTGATTTTTTAAAGATTTTATTTATTTATTTGAGAAAGAGAGAAAGAGAGAGCACAAGCAGGGGGAACAGGAAGAAGAGGGAGAGAGAGAGAAAGGCTCCCTGCTGAGAAGGGAGCCTGATTAAGTGGGGCTCAATCCCAGGACCCTGGGATCATGATCTGAGCTGAAGGCAGACCCTTAACCAACTGAGCCACCCAGGCGCCCCTGATTTTTACTTTTCACTGCAACAAACCTCTCAAACATACATAAATGTATTGCTAAATTGAGAAGAAAAGAAAAAATGAAAGAAGGAAAAAGGATGAAAGAAAGAAGGGAAGAAACAGAAATAAGGAAAGAAAGATACTGAGAGAGAAAGAAAACCAATTTAAAAAAATAAAGAAAATTTTAGAAATCCTAATGGCCGAGTGCCTTGTCTATGGTCACAATGGAGTTTAGTGGTAAATTCAAGCCCAGAAGTCAGGGCTCCAAATTCAGCTTATGTTCTTGCAATAGATTCAACATGTTCCAACTGCCGAATTTAAATCACACTTTCTATTTTGTACTAAAATTTAGGAAAATTCCTTTACTTAAAAACAAATCATATATTTTGGATACTAACATTTTATTGAATATGTCATCTACAAATATATTCTCCCATTCAGTAGGTTGCCTTTTCGTTTTGTTGATGGTTTCCTTCACTGTACGCAGAGTTTTATTCTGATGTAGTCCCAATAGTTTATTTTTGCTTTTATTTCTCTTGTCTCAGGAGATATATCTATAAAAATGTTGCTAACAGACACATTAAAAGATGCTCAACATCGCTCACTCATCATGAGGGAAATACAAATCAAAACTACAAGATATCACCTCACACCAGTCAGAATGGCTAAAATCAACAACACAAGAAATAGCAAGTGTTGGCAAGGGTGTAGAGAAAAAAAGAGCCTTCTTGCACTGTTGGTGAGAATGCCAACTGGTGCAGCCACCAGTGGGAAAGAGTATGGAGGTTCCTCAAAACGTTAAAAATAGAACTACCCTAAGATCCAGTAATTGTACCACTGGGTATTTACTCAAAAAATACAAAAACACTAATTCAAAGGGATATATGCACCCTGATGTTTATAGCAGCATTATCAACAATAGCCAGATTATGGAAACAGCCCAAATGTCCATAGACTCATGAAGGGATGAAGAAGTAAGATAGATAGATAGATAGATAGATAGATAGATAGGTAGATATTATATTATTCATCCATAAAAAAGAATGAAATCTTGCCATTTGCAATGATATGGATGGATGGAACTAGAGAACATAATGCTAAGTGAAATAAGTCAGTCAGAAAAAGACAAATACCCTATGATTTCACTCATATGTGGATTTTAAGAAACAAAACAAATGAGTAAAGGAAAAAAGAGAGAGAGGCAAACCAAGGAACAGATCCTTAACTACAGAGAACAAACTGATAGTTACCAGAGGGGAGGTGGGCGGGGGTATGGGTTAAATAGGTGATGGGGATTAAGGAAGGCACTTGTTGAGCAATGGGTGATGTTTGGAATGGTTGAATCACTATATTGTACACCTGAAACTAATGTAACACTTTATGTTAGCTCTATTGGAATTTAAATACATACATACATACTAATATGTTATATGTGATTATACCTCAATAAAAATAAAATAAAATATATATATATATATATATATCACATCTTTATCCATTCATACATATACATATGTCAATCACAAGGAATATAACTCAGCCATCCAAAACAATAAAACCCTGCCATTATAATAATGTGGATGGAGCTAGAGTATATTATGCTAAGTGATTCTGCAAGTCAATCCACACCAAATGGAATTTCTGTGGGAACATTTGTTAACTCTGAGCACAACCTGAGACTTTTTGGAAAGCCCAACACCTGAACTGGGCTAGAAATGCAACTTTGGGTCACAATCCATCTACATGGCTCATATAAACAAACACAAATAAAAATGAAAGACTACATAATGATTCTTTTAAACAATGACAGTCTCAATTAGCAGTTTATTCCTCTAATGTATATTTTGAGTCTCAAATTACATCCATACTTCAATAGATAGAGCAATATGACTAATACTTTTAAAGTAACCTGTTTACACATGATAATATCTTGGATATGCTATAATAAATAGCTCCCCGAAAAACCCTCTGGCATTCTCAGTTTTTTGTGTTTTGTTTTGGTTTGGTTTTGGATTTTCAGTTTTAATAGTGCTAGCCTGCTCTAGGTTTTCCCTCTAAATTAACTGTGTAAAAAGGTCTCCAGTAAGTGAAATTGTTATCTTTGGTTTTCTGTTCGTATAACAGAAACCATTTACCTTCTTAATAGTGTTGTAACTTATCACCAAAGATGAAATCCAAGGTAGGATACCAATAAGACATTAAAGTCTGGTGCCTAGAATTCATAGCCTATTTATTTGGAATTACTTTCTTTTACAATTACTGTTATAAAAATATCCCAATATCACCAAACAAAAGTTAACTAAAAAAAAAAACAAAACAAAACAAAAAAAAAACACAAAAGTTAACTAAAAATGGCAACACGAAAGTTTCTGGGCATTAGGCCAATTTTACAGAAAAAATTGAGAAGTGAAATATTAAAGTCATTATTTTGTCTATAATAACAAAAATATTTGCTAAACACCTAGCCCTTGCGAGGTATTGTACTGAACGTTGTTAGAGAGCAAGGATAAGCAAAATACTGCATTTTGCCTTCAAACTATTTGCAATTTGATAGGAAAAAGATAAATACCATACACACAAATACAGTAATAGGCACAAAGTGTTTTGAAATACAAAGGAAATATTATGGAAGCACAGGGGGAGGAAGACATTTCTTCTTGCATTAATAGTATTCTCAGTAGTTTGCAAATGCAAGTTCTGAAATTTAAAAGGAATCACTCAGAAAAAGAAATAGCAAAGCAGCTGAGAAAACTTGGAATTTCTTTTCAAAAGCAGGAACCAATATTTTATTCCCTAGTGAGTAGGGCGATGTTAAAATATTTAAGTTTTCTGCTGTTAAAAATTATAAAAGTTATGATTAAAGCGTGAACCAAGAAAACTTGAAGTTTATTCATTTGAAATTCCTCTGCATTAAAATCATTTTATTAACATAATTGAAATTATTTTTATAATAAATTCACATATATTATGCTAGATAACTGAATGTACTCAATTTATTGGGAGGAAAATCTTACTGAACTGAATTTTATGGATGAGGAATTAAAATTTCAAAAAGATACTATAAATCTGTAATGATAATATATTATTTTCATCTATGTAGTACCTAATCCACTATACTTAACACAACAGAATATACTAAACCAGCTTTACATAAAGAAAACATTGCAATAGACCAAAGCTTCATAGTAATTAATCATCTTTAGAAGAGTTTCTATAATTAAAAAATGGTAAGCACTGCCAATCTTTCTTAAAGTGCTCCTTAGTATGATGCTAATAAAGACAGCTGATAATAAAGAAGACTTTGGATTTTTCCTCCCTCTTAAATCACTGAACATATTATTTTTTAGTATGTATTTATGTAAACACTAAGTGATGGAGGCAGGAAAAGCATTTGCTCTCAAAGGTAAACTGTATATTAAATGTAATAAATTATAATCAATAATAAAATTATTTAACTTAATTGCATTTAACTCCTCCTTTCATTGCATCTATTCCTTTACATAATCCATTCTCTTCAGTCAGCAATGGCTGCTTCCAACAGAAGAATGTAAATCATATCTGTTAGTGTGTTTTACTGTTTATCTAATGTCATTCTTTCAGAATTTTGGTTGCTTCCAATATTCACATATTACTTCTATTAAGAAGAAAGTCACACATTAATATGTTAATCAAAAATACTATATTAATTCTAATATTCATACAAAAATACATTAATCAAGACAAGGAAATTATTCTTGGAATGTGTTTATTAAAACATAATGTTATGACCTTAGAGTTACAGACTTCAGGTTCAAATCTGTAATACTGAAGCATCTTCCATAAAAGACTGCAAAATAATATGTGTTTTTATGCACTAATATTCTGTGAAATCTAGTCAGCTGAGCCTTTAAAAGATGAAATGTGATGTGCAGAGCTAAGAAGTTTCAAAACATCTTACCTTCTATCCACACACGAACTTCGGTAGGAGAGGATGTCACAGTAGGACCTTGTTGAAGACGACGAAATGATTGTGCCATATCTCAGAATGGATACATAGAGAAAATCCTCTGGCGTTTAATGTGTAAGGCTTAGATAATCCGAGTAGCTAAGAATAAAATGACAGAACTTAATCAGGTTCAGGCATTATCTATTCATACAGACTGCATTATATTATCATACGCTGCCAGGTGTGGGAGTTTGGGATAAAATAGTCCACCATTAATTAAATAATTAATATGTATTGCACATTTCTTTAGTAAAATATAAAAACTCAACTATAAATCTGAATGAAATACTGATACATTACAATGTGGATGAACACCGAAAACATTATGCTAGGCCAATGAAGCCAGACACACAAGGTTGCATATTGTCTATTTCTATTTAGTTGAAAAATTCAGCATAGGTAAATCCATAGACACAAAAAGATAGTAGTTGCCAGGAGCTGGGGAGAAATTGGGAAGAGTGACTGTTTAATGGACACAGGGCTCCCTTTTGGGGTGATGCAAATGTTTTGGAACTAGATAAAAGTGATGGTTGTACAACATAGTGAATATATTAAATACCCCTTAATTGCAGACTTTAAAATGGTTGATTTTGTTACGTAAATTTTACATCACTGAGATAAAATTTAAAAGGCAAAAATAAATAAATAAACCTAACACAACTTCTGCCCAAAAAGAATTGTGAATCTATTAAGAAGGATGAAAAGCACATAAATAGCATTGTTAATCAGCTTGAGACAAGTACTATACAGAAAAAGTGCTAAGGAGTTTGTTTAACTGCAAGGAAAAGAGATAGCTTCATGCAGCAGGTGGCATCTGAGTCAAAGCAAAGACTAGACAGAAAAGAACCTTGAGAGAAAAATAATATCTTAACTATCTCAGGAGTGTCTTGTGAGACCCATGAAAAGAAAAAAAATAAATAAATAGGAAGGAGAATGCTTTTAAAATGTGAAACAGGGGTGCCTGGGTGGTGCAGCTGATTAAGCATCAGACTCTTGGTTTTGGCTCAGGTTATGATCTCAGTGTCCTGGGATCTAGCCCAGCTTAGGGCCCCATGCTCAGTAGGGAGCCTGCTTGAGATTCTCTCTCTCCCTCTGACCCTCCCCAGGCTCGCACTCTCTCTCCCTCTCTATCTGAAATAAATAAATAAATCTTTTCTTTTTTTAAAGTAAAACATTCATCATGGAAATGTGAATCATTATGAGTCCTGGTAGTTTTCAAACACCAATTTGTTGCAGCTTACAGTTTTCCTACCTGTATTACCCAGCTCTTGAAACCAAGATACAAAGGACACATTAATGACAAATTAAGAAGTAGTATTGTGTAATTGTGGTAATGCTATTAGAATCAACTGTTCTCCCCTTCAGTTTACCATCTTTAAATTTTATGACCTTGTATATAGAAATGTTTTACAAATGTAAATTATTGATGTTCACATTAAACAAAAGGTCTACAATCATAGCCAAATCCTTTCCTGAAAAAAAACTTAAACATGGGTAGCACTTTCCCAGCCTAAATAAGTATGACCAAATTAGATGAGTGGTGCTGCCATGTTTTACTTCTTCACTCAACCAATGCACTCAGACCCTGCCTTTCATAGCCACTTTTTGAACTACTACAGCATATTTGTGTTTACCTTTATCTTGCCCTGCAAGAAAACTGAGTTTGAAACTGAATATCTTTTAAACTGCAGAAATGACAAAGGATGCTTTCTAGAGCAGCACTGTTCAACAGAACTTTCTGTAATATTGGAATATTATACATCTGCATTATTCAGTACAGTAGCTACTGACCACAGATGGCTAGTAAGCATGAAAACTGTGGCTAGTGAGACTTGAAAACACAATTCCTTACTTTAATTTTAATTGATTGAAATTTAAGTAGCCACATGTGCTTACCACATTAGACAACACAGTACCAGAACCTCCAATTAAGCATTAGGGCTACATAATTGGTGGACAATCTTGGAATGAAAATGAGGGCTGCTAGGGGAATAGGAAGATCTGAAAGAATCCTGATGCTTACTGTCAGATTATCTGTAGTCTTAAAATGCACAATGAAAGTGGCAGTGAGCCTACCAACACCAGCAAGTCGCTGGTCCTTCTCTGATTTCCCCTTCGCCTGAGGTGTGAGGGTAGGAGAGGCTGTACAGAGTGGGGGAGGTGGATAAAAGAAAGGATTTTAGGTAGCCTCCACTGGTGAACTGAATCTCCAATGGGGTTCACTTATTCTGAAAAAATAAAAATAAAGTTAGTAAAACAGAAATACATATGAAGTTCTCACATTCAGCAGAGTGTTAAGATAAATAGGTAAAAATTTCATTCAAGCACATTCAATGATATGTGCTTACTATGTGCCAGGCAGAGGAAATTTCATTGAATAAAAGATGTGGTTGTGCTTTATATAATTGTACAACATCACCTAAAGTCCCTTAATTTCGAGGAAAGGGGTTTACGGTGTGCAGTGGTTTCCCTCTTTTTTTTTTTTTTTTTTTTGGCTATTTAACATTTACATTACTTCTGGAATCTACCTAAATGACTTTTTTCTTCCTTTCTCTCTGTTTGGTCTTCTCAATTTCCATTGCTTTCCTCCTTTAATTTCAGTTCAGAGGACTACTGCCCGTTTGCTCCTCTTGTAATTCCATATAGCTGTTTATGCAAAATATTCACCAAGGTGTTCCATCTCAGCTTTAAAAGTGCCTCCCCCCCCCAAAAAAAAAAGGAACGGAGGAAAACAAAACTGCCAAAACAAATACTAAAAAATGAATAAATATTAATGATCTAGGATAGTGAAAAATTTCCTTCCTCAAGACTTCAGTGTCAATTCTTATGAATGTTGACTAGCTTTAAAGTGTTTTTTTCCAATTACATTTCTTTATGTTGAAAGGCTTGGGTCTATCGCTTACGTAAGGTGATAAACTAGACGTTAAATGGTCCCTAATTGTTAGCATTTTAATTAAGCCTAATGTATTTTAAACGCACAACCACAGAAGTCCTATTATCCATTTTATAGACAATAAAGTGTTAAGACATAAACGAAAAAATTCTAAATTAAATCGTCGACGGTTCCGAGCATGGTGGATTTCTTTTTCCACACGAATAAAATAATGCTGAGACGGATTACTATATTATTACTATAAAGAGCGAATCACTGACTCAGGGAATTTAAAAAAACAGACGTGATATCTAACCAAAAGGTTGGAATTCGACGGTTGGAATAGCTGCCACAGAAATGGCGCAGAACTTTAAGAGGCATCAGCGTGAGCTTGCCAACGGCTAAAATTCTGTGGGAAGTTTTCCTCGTTTGAGCTGAAGTCAGCCTTTTCTGAACTCTTGCCCCTACCCCCTATTTTTGTCCTAACTCTGCCTCACGCTGTTCCTGTGAAGGAGCCTCTGGAGACTTTTACCTCAGAGAGCATCATTCAATCTACCGCCAAGTCCCAAAGAGTTGTCGGTTGGCCAATCTAACCGTCCCGCCCACCCTTCTTCCCTCTTGTTTTCCATAGGACAGTTTCCCAGCGCTGTCCTCACCCAAAGGTCTGCCACTAGTCTATTAGGACCTCTATCCGCGCAATGTGGGGTTCGGAACTGAGATTCAAGGCCAAAGTGGCCTTACCACCTGAGTCTGGGGGGACCAGGGTCCGCGTGGTCACCCTGTCCCTCTGTCCCGGCAGTCCAGGTAGGCCTCCTCCTATCCAGAGGTAATGGCGCTCCCGTCAAACGGCGTCGCCATTTAAGGCTTTCGAAGGATGCTCCTCAGAAAAGTAAACGCCTCCCTCTATAGCCCCACGCGAGGGATACAGTAAACAATCTTGCTACTTGCCTCTTTCCCTACCCTGTCAGGCCTGACGTCGCGGGGACAGGATCCCCTCAGCCGCGAATGCGGCCGCTGGGTCTGGTTTGGATAGTTCCCGGCTGCCCAGCACTGCGCACGCGGGTCAACGCCCACCCCAGCGCCTGGCGCGCTTCCGGGGGTTGCTGGTGACGTAGCTCTTGCCCTACACCATACAGGGGAGGGGGCGGTTGGTGGGGAGCTGGGCTTGGTCCTTGCCCGCGCATAACTGCTGTTGAAATTTTGTTTCCTTGTGATAGATACTGTGAAGTATCTGTGGGTATGTTGTAAGGACTCTCGTGAGAAGATTAAACACACACACACACACACACACACACACACACACACACACACACACACACAAAATGAATATGAGTTCAGGGAAAGAAGAAAACTAACCTGGAGGCAACAAGTGGTCACAGATATCTCAATAAAAGAGGCATTTGCTGGAATGCCGAGCTGAAGTGAAGAAAAGCCCCTCACTGGTGTTCATGAGAAATCTACTTTTTTTTACCTTTTTCTTTTTTTTTAAGATTTTATTTTTTTAAGTAATCTCTACACCCAACTAGAATCCGGAGATCGAATGGCATGCTCTATGGACTGAACCGGTCAAGCACCCCTTTTCTTTTCTTAATGTAACTTTATAGACCATAAAACTGAGGCCCAGACTTGGGGGTGAGGAAAGGCCGTCAGGATCTCTAGCAGTTCTATACTCTCAGATTACTTCAAGTAGCTCCCATTTTGATGTGCTTTGGATTCAGACAATGCCAGTTTAAAAGTGGACTTGCAGTAATACTCGGTGTTCAAAATGAAACTTAAAATATTTCATTTCATTTGAACACAAATTATCACCAGAACACTGCATTCCTTGACTTTGTGAGTTTGTGAACCCCATTTTAAACAAAGCTAAAATTATTCTCTCATGCTATTGTAGTACTCCTCAACATCATACCTGTACTGTTTTTGAAGCTGTGAGCCCCGATATGGTACCATAAGTGAATGCATTTATGTTTAAAGTCCTTTATCAAAGCAAAGGTCTAAAAGCAGTAATAAACTAAATCAAAATTTCTATTAATAGTTATATCCCCTGGAAAACATTTCTCTAGGCATTCCATATCACCAAAGGAGGTCATCTGGCCCACCAACTAGAATAATCAAATGCTAAATGTAGGTGGAATGAACCTGAAAAATAATTTTATCTAATTCTTTCATTTACAGTTGAGGAAACTGAGTCCCAGGTAGAAGAGACATGTTTTAAGTTACACAACAATTTAGTGCTAGAACTGGAAAAAGAGCCCAGGTATCTGAACTTCAGTGGTCCTCCTACCAAATCCCAGACATAACAGAAATAAATGGCATCTCAAGCAAATGGAGAAACTTTTGGGAAGAAGTCACACAAAGGGTTTCTGTCTCCCAAGATGTAGACACAAGAAGGAGTGAGAAAACAAAATATAACAACCAAAAAACCCCCAAACACTCTCTAATGATGAGAAAGGAAAGCAGGGGATGATGAGTGGGAAGAGGCAGAAGCAGTATTTACTAGAAAACAGTGAGTTTTTTGTTTGTTTGTTTGTTTTGTTTTGTTTTCTTTACAAGTGTAAGCATCCATGAATCACTCCTGGCCACATGAAATTATTAGAATCAGTTAGCAAACAGGGTAAAAGATTTTGGCTCACATCCACTTTTGCAAAGACAGATGTTTGCCATTTTAATCAGCTGTCTCAAAGTAGCTTCTCTCCTGTTTGCTCAACCACTGAGTCTTATACATACTTAATCTTATACTATACAAATTTAAGTAATCATGATTATAATTATGGTTATAATTAACATAATTTCTGTTTTCATGCAGTCAAAAACTATCTTTTTGGTAGTTGAATGTATCATTCAAAAGCCTTTGTATTATAGAAGGAAGATTAAGGCTGGCATATTCGAATTGTGGAAATTTTACTTTTTTTTTGTCATTTAACTAATAGAATATTTCTCTTTGGAGTTGAAGCATAGCACTTTTATTTTATTTTATTCCCCGGGTTCCAACTTTGTACGAATTACTCTGACAAACTAATCTGCGGTAATTCGTTAATAATTGTTGCCAAACTCTGTTGGAAGGTATTTGTAATTTAGCGGGAGCTTTGTGTATTGAATGGCAATCAGGGAAACCTGGAAAAGTTTAATTACTCTTCAACTTCTTTTCTGTTTGTTCCTTAAATATATATATATATATATATGTATATATATACATATATATATGTATAATACGCACATAAATAAATGTAATATATTAATATATTAAAATGTTCAGAATGGCTAAAATTAACAACACAAGAAACAATAGGTGAGGATGTAGAGAAAGGGGAACCCTCTTAAACTGTTAATGGGAATGCACACTGATGCAGTCACTGTGGAAAACAGTGTGGAGGTTCTTCAAAAAGTTAAAAATAGAACTACCCTAGGATCCAACAATTGCGCTACTAAGAATTTACCAAAAGAATGCAAAAATACAATAATTCAAAGGGATATATGCACCCAAATGTTTATAACAGCATTATCTACAAGAGCCAAATTATGGAAATAGCCCAAGTGTCCATTGACTGATGAGTGGATAAATTCCATATATGGTGTATATATATGGAATATCATTCAGCCATGAAAAGAATGAAATCTTGCTAATTGGAATGACATGGATGGAGCTAGAGAGTATTATGCTAAGTGAAATGAGTCAGAGAAAAACAAATACCATATGATTTCACTCATATTTGGAATTTAAGCAATAAAAAAAAACGAAGAGGGAAAAAGAGAGACAGGCAAACCAAGAAACAAGCTCTTAACTACAGAGAACAAACTGATCATTATCAGAAGGTAGGTAGGTGGGAAGGATGGGTTAAATAGGTGATGGGGATTAAGGAGTGCAGTTGTCATCATGAGAACCCAGTGCTGTATGTAGTGTTGAATCACTAAATTGTTCACTTGAAACTAATATTACTCTGTATTTTAACTAACTGGAATTTAAATAAAAACTTTTTAAAAAGTTCATGTACTTACAAATGCTTATAAATATAAATATTTTAAAAATATAAAATAAAACACAAATAACAAAAAATACAGGAGTAGGGCTTAAAAGAATATCATGTCACAGATTTCAAATGGTTTTCACATGTATTTTCTCATTTCCTTCAACCAGTGATATACTATTTGCCAGATAACAAGACTAAATTCTTGTGAGTACATAGCCACTGCTGTGTTTTGTTAACAAAGACAGTTAAATTCATGGCTTGATAATAACTATTAATTGAAATGTAATAAAAGTCAATAACTCATTTTGATGAATATTACAACTAAATCATATTTGATGAGTTTCATCGTACTACTATTACAACTTTTGTTGTGTTAATTTCAACTTTACCTTCAGAGATTAATGAACAATTAATTGAATATCACAGACACAAGATTTGGTTGTCTGGACAATAGTACACTATTTTGATTCCAACCCTAACTCTCCAAAAATTCCTTCTCTGTCCCCCATATATGTGCAAATTATGGAAAGTTCTGTATGTATGTATAAATGTATGTTAATTCATAGACACAATTATTGAGTACCTACTCCATGCTAGGAACTGCACTATCATTTATTTAATTTTAAATGTAAAAATATACATTGTAATATATATACAAAAGAAGGCACATGTCATTAGTGTACAAGTCAATGAATTTTCCAGAACTGACCATGCCTATATAATTGTACCAAGATCAAAAAGCAGAACATTACTCACACCAAGCACTTTTTTTTTACACCAAGCACTTTTTAAAGCACAGTATTTCGTTCTTTTTTATCTTCCCTTTTTTTTAATCTTATTTTATTTTTTTGGTGTTCCAAGATTCATTGTTTATGCACCACACCTAGTGCTCCATGCAATACGTGCCCTCCTTGATACCCACCACCAGACTCACCCATCCTCCCATCCCCCTTGCCTCCAAAACCCTCAGTTTGTTTCTTAGAGTCCACAGTCTCTCATTCTTACAATTCAATGAGGTAATTATTCTCGTTTCCATTTTCTTATATGAGAAAACTGGTTCAGAGATGTTCACATGTTCAAGATTACTCAGTTTGTAAATAATAGAGAGGGGTTTGGAATATTTTCCTCTACCTGCAAAGTTCATACCACACATGCTTTTTAAAAGTTTAACAGCGATATGAAGGCTAGATATAGGACTAAAATTTGAGTAACCAATGGAGCTGAGGGAATATTTGAAAGGAGATGATCCCTAAGGATAGTTGCAGACTAAGGGGAAGGAACTAATGGAGAGGAAATGATCAAAGATACAAGAAAGAGAACAATTAGGTTGCTAAAGAAATGGGAGATACAGGGCTAACCAAGAAAAACAGAAACAAGTTCTTTTACAATAGAAGGGAATGAGAATGAACATAGGGGAAATACTGAGAGAGTGGAGTCTGTAGAAGAAAGAGTCCATCTGTATTGAGAATAAGAAGCACAATGGTAAGGTGAAGTTTTTGGGGTTTTTTTAGAATTTTTTTTTAAAGATTTTATTTATTTGACACAGAGAGAGAGAGAGAGAGAGATCACAAGTAGGCAGAGAGGCAGGCAGAGAGAGAGGGGGAAGCAGGCTCCCTGCTGAGCAGAGAGCCCGATGTGGGGCTCCACAGGCTCCTCAGGACCCTGAGGTCATGACCTGAACCGAAGGCAGAGGCTTTAACCCACTGAGCCACCCAGGTGCCCCGTAAGATGAAGTTTTAAGTATCGTTTCAGGTAAAACCCATGCTTTAATTAAAGAGAGATGGTGGAAGAAATATAATAATCAGCCAACATTTATTGAACACTTAAAATATTACATAAATATTTTTATATTTAAATATTTACATTTAAATAAATAAATAGTATATTTATAAATATAAATATAAATAATATATTTATATTTAAATAAAATATTACAGACATTCTTCTAAGTGATTTACATATTTTGGCTCATTTAAGGCAATAAACAACCTTGTAATAAAGGAACTAGTGGTCTCCACATTTTATAGATCATGAAACTGAGGTTAAGTACCCAGCTTAAGTTCACATTAAAAAAAACAAAACTAATAAGTGGCAGATTCAGAATTTGAACCCAAGCAATCTGGTTCCAGATTCCTTGCACATAAATATGGAAGTGTTTGTTCACAAGAATATGAGAGTGTCAAACGCACAATAGATGACCTACCAGAAAGGTGGACGGGTGAGGTAGGAGGAGGGACATATGGATAAGTAGAATTGAATTCAATGGGATTAAAAACATGGAAGGGAGAGAACAGGGAGAGTTGATCGTGTGCTGGGTGGAAATTCTGATATATTGGAAAAAGTGGCTTTGGAGTTAGGCACAGAGTTCTGAACTGAAGTCTCAGTATGGCACTTACCAGATGTGTTCTAGTACACATAGAGAATGTATAAATTCTGTGAGAATGTATAAATTCAGTGACAACTACTCTACAGAAGGTCTATGTCCTACTAATTCTGGAAATCATTATTATGTGGCTAAGTGTAGAATATTTCGTGTTTTGAAATCAAGCGCATTAATCTGAGGTACCTCTCCCAATTCCTCCTTTTATCACCTTAACACGCTTGGTTTTTAAATCTTCCACCAGAATTTATAGTACATATGCAGATAGTGAGAATCTCTGTATATAGTGTCAAGTGAGGGACATGTAAAACACACATCAATTCTCCAATTCCCTAGTAGCTAACAGTCTGTCAGAGTGGGCAACATTTTCAATCCCTCCTATGACTTAATACCCAAATGTAAAGTCTGGAGAATGACAGATTGAATATCATTTGTGCTCATTAACAATTTACTGGTGGTTTATCAATTTCCTAGCCAAGAGATTGAGGCAAAGGACATTAAAGTTTTAGTATGATAAGTGGTAAAAAGAAAAAGATACCAGGAAAAGATACAGAACTTCAGATGTTACACGAAAAGAAAGGTGAGAAGTTGGGATTAAGATAGACTTGTCCTATTTCTCAGTTTGACCAAAGAGTCAGTCTTATGCCTTTGCTTTGCCATCCATCAATTTGTGCTCTTTCAAGTCTCAGCACAATTCCTTCAAAAGAAAAGCTTGATGCTTGCTCTGGCTTCTTTACTGAGTAAATATGTTCTACTATTAGACAAATCAAATAGATGTCCTCCTCAAAAAATACACTGCAAAGTATTAATACAGGGATCATGGAATAAATACCAACGAAAAATAAGTCACATTTATAAAAGAAGTATGAGCAGTCATTTTGCATCATGCCTTTCTTCCCAGCTGCTCTGCAAATAATCACAGGGATCAATCAGTACCAATTGGAATAACTGGCTTTACATGAAGTTATTACCAGAAGGGGCACAGTTGAAGCACAGTCCATTTTATTTTCTAAACTTCAACTTGATAACCATAGTCAAGTAAATATGTTAATGCTATCAATTTCAGGGTAAAAACTGTTTTGATTTCTAACCACAATATCTGATTTTCATTAACTGTATTTTATAACACAAAACAACATTGATAATCTACCCTAAGGCTGCGAATCATAAAAATTTGATCAGATAGTATTTTATGAGTCATGTAATTGTTTTCTTGTATTCTATATCCATTTTCAAATTAAGCTGTGGGCAGGGAGGCAATATAAAGAACACACGGCTGTATTTAAGAAATTTTGATTTCGAACTCCAAGCTTAACTTGTAAGTTTCTAAGTAACCTTAGGTAAGTCATTTAACCTCTCTGTGCCAGTCTATGTTTCATCTTTAAAATAAGGGGTTTGGGTTAGATTATTCCTTATGTGTAACATTCCTTGTTTTTTGTCTCGTTTTAAGGCCAAATGAGATCAACAAAGAAGCTATTTTAAATGATCATTTACCTTAGCACCCACCACAACTAACAAATGAAACTGGTTATATTTTTCTATTGTTATATGCCAACAAATTGGACAACCTCGATGAAATGGATAAATTCCTAGAAACAAAGAATCCTAAAACTGAATCAGGAAGAAATAGAAAATTTGAACAGACCAACTACTAGCAAAAAAATAGAATCAGTAGTCAAAAAACTCTCAACAAAAAAAAGTCCAGGACCAGATGGCTTCACAGATGAATTCTATTAAGCGTTTAAAGAAGAGTTAATAACTATTGTTCTCAAACTATTCCAAAAGACAGAAAAGGAAGTAATGCTTCCAAATTCATTCTACAAAGCCAGCATTACCCAATATAAAAACAAGATAAAGACACTAGAAAAAAAAAACTATAGGCAGATATAGCTGATGAACATAGATGCACAAATCCTCAACAAAGTATTTGAAAACTGAATCCAACAATATATTAAAAAATAATTTATCACGATCAAGTAGATTTACTTCAGAGATCACTAGTCAACATGATATATCACCTTACCAAGAGAAAAGATAAAAACTATATGATCATTTCAATAGATCCAGAAAAAGTATTTGGCAAAGTACAACATCCATTCATGATAAAAATCCTCAACAAAGTAGGTTTATAGGGAACATACCTCAACATAATAAAAGCCATTTGTGAAAAACCCACCACTAACATAATCCTTAATGAGGAAAAACTGAGATGTTTTCTTTTTCTTTTTTTTAAAGATTTTATTTATTTATTTGACAGAGAGAGAGATCACAAGTAGGCAGAGAGGCAGGCAGAGGAAGAGGGGGAGCAGGCTCCCTGCTGAGAAGAGAGCCCGATGTGGGGCTCCATCCCAGGACCCTGAGATCATGACCTGAGCCGAAGGCAGAGGCTTTAACCCATTGAGCCACCCAGGTGCCCCATGTTTTCCCTAAGGTCAGGAACAAGATGAGGATGCCCATCCTTACCACTTTCATTCAACATATTATTGGAAGTCCTAGCCACAGTAATCAGACAAAAAAAAAAAAAAAAAAAAGGAAAAAAAAAGAAAAAGATAAAAAGCATCCAAATTGGTAAGAAGTAAAACTTTTACTATTTGCAGATGACAAGATATTACATATAAAAAGCGTAGACTCCACCAAAAAACTACTAGAATTGGTAAATGAATTCAGCGGAGTTGCAGTATACAAAATTAATGTGCAGAAATCTGTTTATAAAAAATTATAGAATAAATATGTTACCTACATACCTGGAGAATCCCTTTCTAGCATTTTTCCTTCCCTCGTTCCTTGATTCATATTAGCATGACACTATGAGAAAGAGGAGACCATGTATCTATCACTACTAAGTTATCTCTGAGAGTGTCTCTGCTTCTAGGTCAGCTTCTATCCAGGAGGCTATGAACTTCTCTGTCCTCAGTAAGGCCCTTCTATTGTCAGTGCTGACCTTCACCATTGTTAAATTGTTCACTGCATCAACAAACCAAAGAGGCAACCCACGGAATGGGAGAAGATATTCGCAAATGACACTACAGACAAAGGTCTGATATCTAAGATCTACAAAGAACTCCTTAAACTCAACACTCAAAAGACAGATAATCACATCAAAAAATGGGCAGAAGACATGAACAGACATTTCTCCAAAGAAGACATACAAATGGCTAACAGACACATGAAACAGACGAATGGATCAAGAAGATATGGGCCATATATACAATGGAATATTATGCCTCCATCAGAAAGGATGAATACCCAACTTTTCTATCAACATGGACAGGACTGGAAGAGATTATGCTGAGTGAAATAAGTCAAGCAGAGACAGTCAATTATCATATGGTTTCACTTACGTGTGGAGCATAAGGAAAAACATGGAGGACATTGTGAGAAGGAAAGGAAGGGTGAATTGGGGGAAATCAGAGGGGGAGATGAACCATGAGAGACTGTGGACTCTGAGCA
>CM052901.1:47488656-47504040 GCA_028534135.1 Potos flavus
AATAAAAAAATAAAGAAATAAAAAAATTGTTCACTGCACTGAACTTCACCATTGCTATATTATTCACTGCAGTAATAATAACAGCAATAACAGCAACAGTAATAATTTTGAAAGTGTCAACATTTGGGTACATATTATTTGCCAAGCACTGGCTTAAAGACTTTGCATACTTTATCTAATTTAACTCTCACATGCAAAATAAAGATAGGTATGAATGTTTTCCCCTATCTCATAGATGGGGAAACTGAGAGTTAGAGAAGTTAAGTTACTTGCAAAAAGTAATATTTGGCAGATCCAGGATTCAAACTGAGAAGGCCAAGTCCAGAGCCATCATCCTTAGCCATCAGGTCATATTGAATACACATTGCTGTATCTAGCAATGTTTTAGGCACTAAGAGGGTGGGTTCATGAAAATATTTAAAGAAGCTATGGCACCTGGAATGAGCATGGAATGTGCAAACCCACAGCTATGGGTAACAGTATGGAATGCACTAAGTAGTTCAAAATTTTCAGAGGAAATGCTATTGTAGTACATTTCTAAAGGAAAACACTTTATTAGAATCAGAATGTCACAAATCAGTGAAAAAAAGGAAGGATGATTCAATAAATTTTTATGAAACAATTATTTTAGCTAACTGGAAAAAATAATAAAGGGGTATTATTACTCATATATATCAAAATTCATTCTAAATGGATCAAGTAGTTCAGTAAAAATATGTAATGAGAAAAATAAGGGTAAATATTTGTTGGATCTAAGATTAGTAAGATCTTTTTAAGCAAAAGAACTGAAGAAAGCTGATGACAAAAGTTTGGTAAGTTTTCTATATGTCAAAATGCCATAAACAACACTAAAAGTCAAATGATAAACTGATAAAAATATTTACAACAAATATAATGGATTAATATTTTATATAAAAATGTTCTTACATGGCAATAATAAAATATTCTAATACACTAGAAAAATGTGCAGAGGCCTTGGAAAAAATGAAAAAAGAAAAACATAGGCCAATACACATACAAAATGATTTAAGTTCAAAAGCAACAGATATATTATTATTAAAACAATGAAATTGTGGTTTTTTCTCCTCTTTTTTTTAAGCAAACCCTATGCCATTGATGAAATAAATTGATGACACAAAAAATGGAAAGACATTTTGTGCTCATAGATTGGAAGAACAAATATTACCCAAAGCAATCTACACATTTAATGTAATGGATTGGAAGGACAAATATTATTAAAATGTCTATACTACCCAAATCAATCTATACATTTAATGCAATCCCTATCAAAATACCCCAAGCATTTTTCACAGAACTAGGACAAACAATCCTAAAATTTATATGAAACCACAAAAGATCCCAAGTAGCCAAAGCAATCTTGAAAAAGAAAAATAAAACTGGAGGTATCACAATTCCAGTTTTCAAGTTATATTGCAAAGCTGTAGTAATCAAAACAGTATGGTAACTGGCACAAAAAAGACACATAGATCAATAGAACAGAATAGAAAACCCAGAATAAGCCCAAAAATATGAGGCCAATTAGTCTTCCATAAAGGCAGAAAGAATATCCAGTGGGAACATGAATGTCTCGTCAACAAACAATGTTGGAAAAACTGGACAGTGACATCCAAAAGAATGAAACTGGATCACTTTCTTACATCATCCATAAGGTAAACTCAAAATGGATTAAGGACCTAAATGTAAGACCTGAAACCATAAAAAATTCTAGAAGAGAGTACAGGCAATAATTTCTCTGACATTGGCTGTAGTAACAACATTTTTCTAGAAAAAAAAATATTTGGTCTTACATCAAAATAAAAAGTTTCTGCATAGTGAAGAAAACAACAAAATTAAATTGCAATCTAAAGAATGGGAGTAGATATTTACAAATGATGCATCCAATAAAGTGTTAGTATGCAAAATGTATGAAGAATTTATAAAACTCAACATCCCAAAACCAAATAATCCCATTAAAAATGGAAAGAAGACATGAAGAGACATTTCTCCAAAGACATCCAGATGGCCAACAGACACATGAAAAATGCTTAACATCATTCATCATCAGGGAAATGCAAATCGAAAGTACAATGAGAGATCATCTCACACCTGTCAGAATGACTAAAATAAAAAACACAAGAAAAGACAAGTGTTGAAGAGATGTAGAGAAAAAAGAATCTTTGTGTACTGTTGGCGGGAATGCAATCTGGTACAGCCATTGTGGAAGATAGTATGGAGGTGAATCAAATGTTAAAAAATAGAACTACCCTATAATCCAGTAATTGTGCTACTGGATATTTACCCCCAAGTTACAAAACACTAACTCAAAAGGATACATGCATCCTATGTTTATAGCAGCAATATTTACAATAACCAAATTATGGAAGTAGCTCATGTATCTATCAGTAGATGAATGGATGAAGAAGAGGCTACATATATGGACATATCTATATCTATCTATCTATCTATCTATAAAATGCTGGTGGCATTTTGATAGGGATTACATTAAATGTGTAGATTGCTTTGGGTAATATTTGTTCTTCCAACCCATGAGCATGAAATATCTTTCCATTTCTTTGTGTCATCTTCAATTTATTTCATCAGTGCTTTATAATTTTCATAGTACAGGTATTTCATCTCTGGATAAGTTTATTCCTTGGTATTTTATTATTTTTGGCAATTTTAAGTGGGACTATTTTCTCAACTCTTTCTGTTGCCTCATTTTTGGTGTATAGAAATGTAACATATTTCTATACATTGATTTTATATCCTGTGACTTTACTGAATTTATTTATCAGTTCTAGTAATTTTTTGGTGGAGCCTTTAGGTTTTTTATATATAGTATCATGTCATCTACAAAGAATAAATGTTTTACTTTCTACTTACCAATTTGTATGTCTTTTATTTATATTTTTTGTCTGATTGCTGTGGCTAGAACTTCCAGTACTATGTTGAGTATAAGTGGTGATAGTGGACATCTCCGTCATGTTCCTAACCTTAGGGGAAAATAATTTAAGAAGAATAGGTATTCACTCTTTTTTAAGTGTTAGGTAAAATTCTCTGTGAAGCCGTCTGGTCCTGGACTTGTGTTCATTGGGAATTTTGTGATTATTCATTATATTTCATTGCTGGTAATCAGTCTGTTCAAATTTTCTATTTCTTTGTGCTTCAGGTTTAGTAGAATATATGTTTCTATGAATTCATCCATTTCTTCCAGGTTGACAAATTTCTTGGAATATAGTTTTTCATAATGTTCTCTTACAATTATTCATATTTCTGTGATGTTGGTTGTTATTCGCCCTCTTTCATTTGTGATTTTGTTTATTCAAGTCCACTCTCTCTTTTTTTGATGAGTCTAGAGGTTTATCAATTTTAAGAATTTTTTCAATGAACCAGCTTCTTTTTTCATCCATCTGTTCTATAGTTTTTTTTTAATTTTCTGTACCATTTATTTCTGCTCTAATCTTTATCACTTCCTTCTTTCTGCTAGCTTTGGATTCTGTTTATTGTTCTTTTTCTAGCTCCTTCACTGGTAAGGTTAGGTTGCTTATTTGAGATTTTTCTTACTTCTTTGTGGTAGGTCTGTATTACTATAAACTTCCCACATAAAACAGCTTTTGCTGCATCCTAAATATTTTGGTCATCGTGTTTTCATTTTCATTTTTTTCCAAGTAATTTTTTATTTCTTCTTTGATTTCCTGGTTGACCCATTAATTGTTTAGTAGCATGTTATTTAACCTCCATGTATTTGTTCTCTTTTCAGATTTTTTTTCTTGTGGTTGATTTCTAGTTTCATAATGCTGTGGTTAGAAAAGATGCATGGAATGACTTTGATCATTTTAAATTTTGTTAAGACTTGTTTTGTGGCCCAAGTTGTGATCTATTCTGGAGAATGTTTTGTGTGCACTTGAAAATAGTTCTTGGTCTGCTGTTTTAGGATAGAACGTTCTGAATATATCTGTTAAATCCATCTGTTCTGGTGTGTCATTTAAAACCATTGTTTCCTTGTTGATTTTCTGTTTGGTGATCTATCCATTAATATAAGTGTGACATTAAAGTCTTCTACTTTTATTTTATTACTATTCATTTATGTTTGTTATTATTTTATGTATATGGTTGTTCCCATTTGGGTGCATAAATATTTACAATTGTTATATCTTCTTGTTGAATTGTTCTCCTTATGATTACAGTGTCCTCCTTTTTCTCTTGTTACAATCTTTATCTTAAAATCTAGTTTGTCTGATATAAGTATTTCTACTCTTACTTTTGACATACATTTGCATGATAAATATTTCTCCATCTCCTCACTTTCGATCTGCAGGTGTCTTAGCTCTAAAATGATTCTCTTGGAGGCAGCGTATGGATGGGTCTTGTAGTTTTATTCATTCTGTCACCGTATGTCTATTATTGGAGCATTTAGGACATTTACAGTCAAAGTAATTATTGAAATATATGTATTTATTGCCATTTTGTTAATTGTTTTGTGGCTGTTTTTATAGTTTTTCTCTGATCCTTTCTTCTCTTGCTCTCTTTCATGGTTTGTTGACTTTCTTTAGTAATATACTTGAATTCCTTTTTCTTTATTCTTTGCATATTTATTAATGGGTTTTGATTTGTGGTTACCATTCAGTTTGTATATAGTATCTTATCCATATAGCAATGTATATTAAGTTGATGGTAGGTTAAGTTTGATCCCACTTCTGCCCCCACCCCACCCCCACGTTTTAGGTTTGGCGTCGTATTTTACATTCCTTTATCTTGTGAATCTTTTGACAGATTTTTACAGATATGCTTATTTTTACTGCTTTTTTTACTTCCACTTTTTCATACTCTCACGTATGGTCTTTCCTTTCTACCGAAAGAGTCCCCTTTGATATTTCCTGTAGGGCTGATTTAGTTCCCATGAACTTTATTTTTTGTTTGTTTAAGAAATGCTTTATCCCTACTTCTATTCTGAATGATAACCTTGCTGGATAGAATATTCTTGGCTGCAGATTTTTCCTACTTGGTACTTTAGAATATATCATGCCACTTTCTTCTGTCCTGCAGTGTTTCTGCTGAAAAATCTACGGGGTTTCCCTTGTATATAACTGTCATCCAGGTAACAAGAAAGGTCAGGTTGTTTATACTGACAATATTAAAAGGAAAGTAATTTGTTTGTTAGGCTTTCATTATCCTTAATTATCCTTGTTAGGCTTTCACTATCCTTAAAATTATACAGGATATTTAGACTTTCTTTCTATAATAATGAAGTACCCCAAAATAAACAGAAACTGTATGATAACAGAAAGGTATAATTCATATACAAGAGAAGAAATTATATTTCCACAGAGATTTGATGCTTCATTATTAACATATCAGTGAAACACTGACAGAGGTATGTAATTTGAATGCCATTTTTAAAGAATAGGATTATTCTATTAATTCTTCAGTTTTGTTGTTACACGTCAAACAAAATTGCCATATTACCAGTAGAAATAAACCATCTCCCTTCAGATTTGTCATCACTAAGTAAAACATTCACTTTAAACTTTTAAATTATTAAAATATTTAATAAACAATTTCAGAAGTCTCCTTGGCTATCTTTTCACAGCCACCTGAAATTCTCCCTTCTCTTTGTTTTCTCTTTTAGCTGTGTCTCTGAGGCACTCAATAGCTGCTTTAGTAACTGCATCAAGAACATAGATAACCAGGGGCACCTGGGTGACTCAGTTGGTTAAGCATCTGACTCTTGATTTCAACTCAGGTCATGATCTCAGGGTTGTGAGATCGAGCCCCACAGTGGGCTCCATGGTAGTTGTGGAATCTGGTTAAGATTATCCCTCTCCTTCTCCCTTTGCCGCTTCACCTCACCCCCACTTGCACACATGAGTGTGCACTCTCTCTCTCTAAAATAATAAAAAAAGAATATGTATAAACAAAAGTTGCACTTAAAAAAAACTGCACTGTCGTTAATCTGTAGTCACCATGTGAGTTCACAGTCTTGGTGATTTAAATTTTTTTTCTATCTCTCACGAAAGGGACTTCCTGCTGTAGCAGAGAGCAATTGGTCTGTAATTAATTTATTATGTGTTTATTAGTTGAAAATGCTTTTGATTAATTACTGACATGACTATGTCTATAAAAACCGCAGTGATTGACTATAATAAGGAACTAAAGCATAAAATAACCAATAAAAATAAATATATAGAATGATCAGAAATGGCCTCACCTAGAGTTGGCAAGTGAGAACTCATTAACCAGACACAATCTCTGACTCTAAAAAAGGCTTTTAACTCAAGACAGAATCATGGCAAATAAGTTCCTTCATGGTGTCCAAAATATTTCAGGAGTTGTAAGTCACACAGATAAACACTTTCATGAGAGGAGAGAAATTATTATCTGTGTCCACTACCTCTCCTCCATCACTCCTCTCCAAAACTACCATTTCATTAAACCCTTGAACAACAAGGTTTAAACTGCACAGGTCTGCTTTTATGCAAATTTGTTTTATAAATGCATTACTGTACTATAAATGTATTTTCTCTTCCTTATGATTTTCTTAATAACATTTTTTCTCTTGCTTACTTCATTGCAAGAATACAGTATATAGTACATATAACATACAAAATATGTATTAATCAGTTGTTTATGCTATTGATAAGGCTTCTGGTTAACAGTAGGCTATTAGTAAAGTTTTGGAGGAATCAAAAGTTATGAGCAGATTTTCAATTGCATGGGGGAGGGGATGATCAGTGCCCCTAATCCCTGCATTGTTCAAGGGTCATCCAAATTGCCTCCTGATCGACTCTAGAATTTCCATAACTAACATGAATTTGGGCAAATTAATCCTGCTATCAGTGATGGTAGTGTATATAGATACATGTGGAAAAACTTCATATGCTTACAATCCTATATCATTTATGTTATTTCTGTGTATTAAAATTTTGCCCTCTGAAGACTGCAGAAGCTACAAATATAAAATAAAAACAGCTCTTTCAGTGATTATTCAACAGAACAAACAGAATGTTAAAATAAACAGTTAAGTCTCCATTAACTTTGTATGTATTACCTATTCCACTTTTTAATCTTAATCTAGCTTTTCTCTGCCTTCTATCCTCTCTCTCTTGCCCTTGTAAGTCTAATATAGTATGCAACTAGGAAGTTAGATTCACCATGCCTCACTCAAAAACTAGTTTTATAATATATTATATAACATACAGCAAACTTTGGTTAAATATACACAATGTCCAAATATCCATACCACAGTAAACCCCCATTCATGTAGATAACCAAGAACTGCTTATATTTTAAGAGTCATCCCTAGGATGCCATTCAGTAAAGTAATGTTTGGCTCATTTAAAAAAGGAATCTCCCTGGGGTGCCTGGGTGGCTCAGTGGGTTAAAGCCTCTGCCTTCGGCTCAGGTCATGATCTCAGGGTCCTGGGATAGAGCCCCACATGGGGCTCTCTGCTCAGCAGGGAGCCTGCTTCCCCCTCTCTCTCTCTGCCTGCCTCTCTGCCTACTTGTGATCTCTCTCTGTGTCAAATAAATAAATAAAAATCTTAAAAAAAAAAAAAAGGAATCTCCCACCATCAGGTAATATCTCATCCACATTGGTGGTGATCTCCAGCATCTGACTGCTACATTCTTGTTATTTTCTTTTCTTACATGTTTCTTATATTTTTCATAGTTTCTTACCTTCTGCAAAATTGAATCCTCAGTAATGACCATATCTTAGCAGCTGAGGTTAGAGATTTCCTTTTTCACTTTTGATATTTACATATAGGTGTTTTGTTTTTTTTTTTAAAGGGAGGGGAGATTCAAACCCAGCTGCTGGTGGCAGTTCCACATAATCTTTTACATAGCCAAAACTGGTTTACAGTTTAGCAGGGTAAACACCATTGATGATATCTGGAAGCTTACTTAATAATCTCTTTACTGGTTGTATTAAAGACTGTCTTAAATGGCAATGTCTATTTTATTTTTGATCTCTAAACTTCCACACTACTAATTATTCTTCAAGGCCCTCTTCATTTCAAATTCTTGTTTTATTTGTAAGAGTCAATCAGGACTTCATATGGTAGCAAAATTCTGCATAATATCAGCTTTTCTTTTTGCTTCTGAATTTATGAAAGGTCAAGTCACATTTGATATTAGAACAAAAATTATTGATGAGTTTTTTGATGTATTAAAGTATAGCTTAGGCTATACTTTAATATTATGGTCAACTCCTATTTAGTCATGATACAGGTGTATAAAGGTGGCACAAATAATTGAAATCAATCCAGAGATTGTCTTGAGCCCTTACTTCACTTCTCCCATGAAATATTTTTGCATGGGAACTAATTAGTAAAACGGATGTATAAATTCTTACCTGCCCAGGCTTTAGGGGACAAAAAAGGAGCAAAAGACAGGAGAAGAAAGAAGAAAAGCAGTAATTTGTATAATTCAGAACCTGTAAAATTAATCCTTAACCCAATTGACTGTTGTTAGCAACATTTTAAAAAATCCTGTAACTGCTTTTTAAGTGCATTTCCTCTTATAATAGGTATATTATAATCAGTATGTAAAAATTGCCTTGACTACAAATAGCCAATGCTTCTTAGAATGAATGCAACTTCTAAAAAAGCTTAGCATCTAGTTTAAGCTTTTACTTAAACAATCAATTAACAATTGAACAAAATATAGTATATGCAACTTTCTTCTACTTTTCTTACATGTACCTGAGACACAAAAAAGTGCTTAATAAATACCTGGTAATTTTGTAAAGTCGTTGCTGTGGATTAGCAATAGAACATGATGTATTCTGCTAAAAGCCTTTGGATCAGCCCTCCCTAATGAAGCATCCCCTCATGACTTTAGCTTTTATTTCCATCATGATTACAAAGGGATAGATGTATTTGAGACTCTGATCAAATGTTCTTTAATTCCTATATATGTCTATATACACATTATTTATTCTTAAAAAATAAAAAACAGAAATCTCACTACCATCAATACTAGGGAAACCTGATTATAATAATCAAATATCTGGCTGAGTGCCAGAGTTCACCAGCCTTAAACCCAGAATTGAATTTCTTTTTTAAAAAAAATTTATTTATTAATTTTTCAGAGAGAAAGATTGAGCACAAGCAGGGGGAACAGCAGGCAGAGGGAGAAGCAGGGTCCCCACTGAGCAAAAAGCCTGATGCAGAACTAGATCTCAGGACCCTGGGATCATGACCTGAGCCAAAAGCAGAGGCTTAACTAACTGAGCCACCCAGGCAACCCCATAATTGAATTTCTTGTTATATATCTATGATATTCTAGAAATGGCTGATTTTTTCACAGTTGCACTATAGATGTTAAATAAATATTATTTACCCAAAGAAGCAGCCATAATTAGAAAGGGTTTCTAATCAATCTTTGGCATTCCAGTATATTTAAGAGGTAAAACCTAGCCAGTGGATGAGTCTGAGGCAATTCCTATGAAGACGTTAGATATCACTTGAATATCAGGAATACTCTAGAGTTTCTTTTTTTAATTTAAATTCAATTAGCCAACATGTAGTGTATCATTAATTTCAGATATAGTGTTCAATACAAAGTTTCATATACATTACTAACCAAGAGTTAAACAGAAATAGCCATCTGACAAATACAGGCAGTAAAGTGGCACTAATCAGGAAAATGACAGGGAAGTTACTTCTTGTCCTTCTGCTAAGTGAAAGACTAAAGTGCCATGATACTACTTAAGCCTTTACATGACATTCCTTGTAATGAAAATGCACAATATAAAGGGTTAGTGAGATAAAATGTTTTTATCTTTTTAAAGCATAGTTTTATGACTTTTTTTCAGAGTTGGAAAATATATCCTGGGCTACGTGTAGAGCCAGTAAACCTGAGATAGTTAAAGTCTCAAAAATAGGCATATAAATTTAGTGATAAACTATCGTCAGTTTATGTGTGCTTTCATCCATATTTACAAATCTACTGGTTACTATAGTAGACATTCTCAAATTGTCTTATTTAATAATTAACTTGAAAAAGCATATTAGAATATTGGAAAATGCAAGAGTCTTACACTGGTAAATATTTCTCCCATTATATTAACAAAATATTAAGAATAATAGCATGGACGGCCTAATTAAATATGAAGAAACAATTTATTATGTGGAGATGACAAAATAATCACATGTAGAGAAATATATAGATAGTTCCCCAAACAGACAAACACATTAGCCAAGATTTAATTACATTTGCTTCAAAGGTGTTAGTGCAGTTTTGAAAAGTAATAAGTGTTAATTTGTCAACTTGATTTATCACTCCAGGCTTTGACTCAGTCTTTATTGTCATTATAAATTTTCTTTTTGCTCGCTTTCCCTATACAATTTTGAAAAGACTTGTATTAACAACTTTTTTGGCATTTGATACATCTCATTTTTTGACAGAGGTCTTGTTTCTATCTAAATTATGAGACTGACGCGCTGCCCACTGCGCTAAGAAGGCGATCGTTTCTATCTAAATTAGACTCTCTAGGAATGAAGACTCAGAGTTTGCATTTTAAAAAATTTCCCAAATGATAATAATGTACCTTAAATATAGACCCACTGAGTTAGTTGGTCACATTCAAATAAAGATAAACTTCATCATGTGTCTTCCAATCTCTAATGGTGGAAATTGCAATTATTTTTGGCAGGCAAGATTTTTGGCACACTACAAATCATATCTTGTCATATTAACTATCTCTTTCCCAGAGTAGTCTTAGTATCCGGGTTTTGGAGAGAGACATTATGGCACAAATATAACAGAAGCATTCAATATAAATTCAACAATATTATATAAATAACATTTATTTATTTACTATTTATATAATCATAATTTCTATAATAAATAAATAAGAGTTATAATGTAATGAATAAATTAGCATTATATATTATAAATTATTATATAAATTATTTATATAATAAAAATAATAAATATAAGAGCAGTCTTTCTCTTTTATGCTCCTACCTCAAGCAATCAAACAAGAAAAAGAAATGAAAAAGCATTCAAATTGGTAAGGAAAAAGTAAAACCGTCACTATTTATAAATGATAGATATTATATAGAGAAAACCTAAAACCTAAAAACACCACCAAAAAATTATTAAAACTGATAAGTGAATTCAATAAATTTCAGGAGAGAAATTTAATGTGCAGAAATCTGTAGCAAATTTATACATAATAATGAAGAAGTAGAAAGAGAAATTATGAAAACAATCCCATTTACAATTACACCCAAAATAATAAAATACCTAGGAATAAATCAAACCAAACAGATGAAAGACCTGTACTCCAAAACTATAAAATATTGATGATAGAAATTGAAGATGACACAAACAAATGGAAAGATAATCCATGCTCATGGATTGGGAGAACATATACTGTTAAAATGTTCATACTGCCCAAAGAAATGTAAGATTTAATGCAATCTCTATCAAAATCAGTTGCATAACTAGACAAATAATAATAAAATTTATATGGAACAGCACAAGACTCCAAATAGTCAAAGCCATTTTCAAAAAGAGCAACAAAGCTGGAAGTATCACAATCCCAGATTTTAAGATACATTACAAAGCTGTAGTCATCAAACAGTATGGTACTAGAGAGTACTATGGTAAGCAAAATAAGTCTGTCAGAGAAAGACAAATACCATATGAGGAATTTAAGAAACACCAAATGAACAAAGGAAAAAAGATATATATACAGAAAGTTGCATCCTAAAACAACAGAATACTCATTCTTCTCGAGTGCACATGGAACTTTTTCCAGAATAGACCACATACTGGGTCACAAATCAGGCCTCAACTGGTACCAAAAGATTAAGATGAGTCCCTGCATATTTTCAGAACATAATGTTTTGAAACTGGAACTCAATCACAAGAAGAAATTTGGAAGGAACTCAAACACTTGGAAGTTAAAGAGCATCCTGCTAAAGAATGAATGGGTCAACCAGGAAATTAAAGAAATGAATGTTCCCATTGCCCTACATTCTCTTCAATAACTGTTATTGTTTGTTATTTGCTCAGCAGTTTGGGTATTAGCAATATCCAGCAATACAGAGAATAGTCTGGAATGGCCCCTTCCCTTCCTCCTAGATATGAAGTTGAATCACAGCCACAGCCACTGTGGAAGGGGTCTTCTGGTCTCATCTCCCCAGAAGGGCTGGACACAACTCCTAGAAGCTGTGTGGTGCACAACATTTGAGCTAAGATGTGGGTGGGCAGAGCCAATAGTGTGCAGAGCAAAGTCTGTTGCTTAGTTGATCAAGGAACTTTGGGTTTGAGTCAACTTGAATTAAGACAACAAAATTATTTACCAATTTTAGAGATGCTTCTCTCACTACACCTGGGCAGGAAATCTACTTTGTAGCCCCACTCATCACTGAATACAGCCTGTAGCTTCTTTGACTAGGGATCCTTACCATGGCAAATAAGAAGCATGTAACTCTTTAATATCCCTACATACAGTGGCACTAGAATGAAGGGCATATCCTGTGGCTTCCCTCATCTGCAGAACAAAACCAGTGGCCTTAACTGACCAGGGAAGTTGGTGCACACTCTGGCCTGATTAAGATCCCTAAACAATGAAAAAAAAAATCCCTAAACAATGAGCTATACAGGCCCTGGGTCCCATCCTGCTGCCCTAACAGGCCAAGGAAGCTAATTCAGAGCCCCACTTACTATATTAATAGAGTGCTCAGTTCTAACCATCTAAGAAGTCTGAACAGAAAATCCAGGCAACCAGGAAGCCCATACTAGAGCCTCATTTAGGTACGGAACAAAGCTAGCAGTCCTATCCAACTCTTCTCAGCCAGCAGCACACTCTGCCATCTCTGTCCTCAGAGCTCAAACAGTTGCCTCACCAAAAATAGGCCATAATTGCAAGCCACACCCGCCCCAGGACATTCTCAGCAGATACAATCAAAATCCCAAACTGAGCTATCTGGTGAAGAGCTGTCTATGCCAAAGTAAAAGTGTAAAGTTGGAAGATGAACCTGATTACGCAAATGAACAGACACCAATGTAAGGAATCAAGGATCATAGAAATCCAAGTAAATACAACACCACCAAAGGAAACTGATAAAGTTCCAATAATTAGCCCTAAAGAAATGGAGATCTATGAACTATTAGACAAATGATTCAGAATAATGCTCTCAATGTAGTTTAATGAACTGCAATAAAAAAACAGACAACTAAACAAAATTAAGAAAACAATGCATAAAGAAAACAAGAAGTTTGAAAAGGAATGGCAACCATCATTAAGCATTAAACAGAAATCCTAGAGTAAAAAAACAAGATAACTGAACTGAAGAATTGAACAGTTTCAAAATAGACCTAATCATACAGAAGAAAGAATAAATAACCTGGAGGATAGGACATTGGAAATTACCCAGTCAGAGGAACAAATAGAAAAAAGAATGAAAGAGGGTGGAGAAAGGCTGTGGGAATTATGGGACACAATGAAAAGAAACAATACTTGCATTATGAGAATTCCAGAAAGAAAAGAGAAATAAAAAGTAATAGAAAGTATACTTGAAACAATAATAGCTGAAAAATTCCAAAACCTGGAATAGAAGTGGACATCCAGATCCATAAGGCCCAAAGGATCCCAAATAGGTTCAACCCGAATAGGGCTACACCAAGACATTATAATTAAATTGTCAAAAATCAAAGGAAAGTAAAGAATTTTAAGAGCATCAAGAGGAAAGAGAGAAATTACATTCAAGGGAACCCCCATAAGACTATGAGTGGCTTTCTTAACAGAAACTTTTTAGGTCAGGAAAGAATGGGACAATATATTCGAATATTGAAAAAATACCTGTCAACCAAGAATTCTATATCCAGTGAACTTGTCCTTCAGAAATGAGAGATAAAGACTTTCTTACACAAACAAAAGCTGAGGGAATTTATTACCACTAGACTTGCCTTACAAGAAATGTTAAGGGGAGTTCTTTAAGTGGAAGTAAAAGAATGTTAATTAATATCATAAAAACAGAAAAAATGCAGCACATATCTCACTGGTGATGGTACATATAGAGTCAGTTAAGTTCTGCAGTATGGTAATAGTGGTGCATAATTCACTTATAAAACTAGTCTATTTTTTTTAAAAGAACATGGTAAAAATAACCATAACAACATTAATCTGTTATCAGTCATACAATATTAAAAAACTGTAAATTATAATAGAAACAACCTCAAATGTGAGGGTGAAGAGAAGTGGAAGTATAAAGTTTATGAATCCTATTGAAGTTAAGTTGTTGTAAGTTTAAAATAGGGTGTTATGAGTTTAAGATATTTTATGTAAGCCTCATGGTAACCACCAGAGAAAATGCTGCAGTATTACATAAAAGAACACAATTAAGAAGCCAAAGCATACATACTGATACCAAAAGATATAACACAAAGACAGCATGATAAGGAAAAACAGATCTTACAACACAACCAGAAAACAATTTAGAAAATGACAATAGTGTGTCCTTACCCATCAATAATTACTTTAAGCATGAGCTGATTAAATTTTGCAATTAAAAGACATAGAATGGATGATGGATATAAAAAAAATCCAACAATATGTTTCCCACAAAAGACTCACTTTTGCCTTAAAAATACACATAGGCTGAGAGTGAAAAGATGGAAGGAGACATTTTAAACAAATAATAACCAAAACCAAAAAACAAAAAGCAGAGGTAGTTATAGTTATACCAGAAAAAATACACTTTTTAAAAATGGTAAAAAGAGTCAAAGAAGTTCAATAAAGTGGTCAATCCATCAAGAAGCTATAATAATTATATTTATGCACTCAATATTGGAGCATCTAAATATATAAAGCAAGAAATAACAGAACAAACTGGAGAAATAAACAATAATATAATAATAGTTGGGAACTTTAACACTTCACTCACAATGGATAGATGATTCCAACAGAGAATCAAAAAGGAAACAGTGGATTTTTACAACACCATAGACCAAATGGATCTAATAGAAAATGGAACATTCTATCCAACAAATACGCATTCTTCTCAGGTGCACATGAAATGTGTTTTGTTTTGTTTTTGTTTTTGCTTTGTTTTGTTTTGTTTTTAGGATAAATCATATGTTAGGCCACAAAACAAATCTTAGCAAATTCAAAAATATTGAAATCATAGCCAGTATCTTCTTTGACCACAAGGACATTAAACTAGAAATCAATAACAAGAAGAAAACTGGAATATTCACACACACATAAAATTAAACAGCACTATCTTAAAGACCTCAATGTGAGGCAGGAATCTATCAAAATCTTAGAGGAGAACATAGGCAGTACCCTCTTCAACATCAGCCACAGCAACTTCTTTCAGGACATGTCTCTAAAGGCAAAGGAAATAAAAGCGAAAATGAACTTTT
>CM052901.1:47504540-47530829 GCA_028534135.1 Potos flavus
CTTTTATTTTATTTTTTCAGTGTTACAAGATTCATTGTTTATGTACCACACCCAGTGCTCCATGCAATACATGCCCTCCTCAATACCCACCACCAGGCTCGCCCATCCCCCCACCCCCTCCCCTCCAAAACCCTCAGTCCCTTGTTCTGAGTTCACAGTCTCTCATGGTTCTTCACCCCTCCGATTTCCTCCAAATTCACGGTTTCTAACCATAATGGATACCTCTAATTCTTTGTAAGTGCTCTGCATCTTGAACATCTGCTTATATTTTGGCAATTCTTCACTTTATGAGGCATATCCCATTTCCCTTTACTGAAACTGAAAATACCAGATAGTCCCTCTACCAACTTCTCTTGCAAGTAAAGCATGAGAATATTAAGACTCTGCCAGTCAAAATCACCTACTTTGAATGGAAGCTAGAAATGTGAGGACACTGGGATCATTTAGAAGTAATTTTGGTGATGGGTGATGGCAGTAGAAGCAACCATGTCCAATTACTGGAGTTAGTGGTGGTATAAGTTTTAGGAGTAGTTTCTGGAGTCAGTGATCTCATCAGTGCAGCCTGTGAAACCTTCAAGTTTGTTTCTCCGGCCCCATTAGACTGTGAGTATGTGAACTACCCTTCTATGCCTAGCCATAATCATTTTCTGTTTCTTGCTACCAAAATCCCTAATACATATACTAAGTCTTCAATATTAAATTATCTATTATTAAAAAAAATAAATAAATTATCTATTATTATTTCCTGCTGCTATTATTAGATAAAGGCTGACACTTTGCTTTGCTTTGTCTTTGTCTCCACAGAACCTAGCACAGTGCCAATAATAGGATTGGTAGTCAAAGAATCAATATAAGGTTTAATAAATCAAAGCACAAATGCTTTCTGGGAATTCAATAGACCTCTCTTTACCTCCACCTCAATTCTAAATCTGTCTGCCTTTTATGATAATCTATTCCTCCTGCTACAACAATGTTTCACAATGGAAATTTAACCATCAGGACTGACTTGTAAATGTACTATTTATCTATATTCTGTGTGAATATTTTCTTTTGCATTACAGCATAATTTTAGGGAATCCTTTTTCATGTAAAATAACAGTAATGAGATTAAACTAGAATTATAAGAAAAACTTTTGATTCTAATCATCACAAACCAATTTTTAATTTTAATCTATTCATCTGGATTTGCTTTTATTTGGTGAGATGGCTTTGCTACATCCCCCATATAGCCTTCCTACTGAATAGCTCATTGCCCAATAACCATTTCCTGACAGTCCTTGAAAGCAGAGCTTCTGTTTTTGCTTTTGTATATATGACTTTGCATTAATCTCCCCAAACCTATGCACATGCAAATACAGGGTAGTTAGCATAATAACTTGTATAAAGCAAACACTTGATATAGGCTTGTTGAAAAACCCTTGCTATTTTGACCCCATTACACTTTCACTTCTGTTGTATGTCCAGGGTACACATATTCTGAAAATGCTCAGCTCTGCTGATGGAAAATCACCTGGTGCTCTGCTTTTTTCTACTCCCATTTGGTGATATCTGTGTTCACCTAGAAGCTCTGGATAGTGTCCTGAATTTAATAAAAGAAATAAATGTATGTAACATTGATTTGGCCTACAATATTAGCCAGAAAGAAATAAATGCACTTACATACAGGTATTATATCATGTGCAAAAATAATAAACTGTATAAATCTTTGAATATATGTGTAGCTATTTCTTCATATAAAAACAAAACCAAAAACTGATGGATACTTTCTATAACAACATAATATAAACATACAATGCAAACATGTATAAGGCCAGCTCTAGCTTGACAAAAAGCATAAAAAGTCTTACGATATGCATGATCTTTCATCTAACAATTCCTCTCCTGGGGATTTATGCTAAGGAAATAATCAGAGATATATGCAAAAATTAATGCATAAGGATTTTCATTATAATATTATTTATAGTAGTGAATAATTAGAAACAATCAAAATGTCCAGCAATGGAAAATTGTTTTAAGTAAATTATAGTAACCATATATAGAGGTAAGCTATATATTGCCTTTAAAAATCATATTGTTGAAAAAAAAAGAAAAAAAAATCATATTGTTGGAGAATATTTGTTGATATAGGAAAAAACAATCCAGTGCTAAGTTAAAAATTTAGGGATAAAAAATATGCACAATATGATACCACTTTAGAATATATACAGATATGTAGTTTTAAATGTAACTAAATATATATATATACATATATATATGCAAAAATGTTAATAATTATTATCTCTGGGTGGTAGTATTATATATAATGCTTTGGTCCTTGTACTCTTTACTGTTTTAACAATTTTCTGCATTTGATATATATTTACTTTTGTAATTAGAAAAAAATTGTTTAAAAAGATCAATTATGATAAGACCATAAAAGAGTTTGTTGTTATAGCAATTCATATTGCATACACCTTGTCTATTGAAAAATAAGGTAGTCCTTTTGAAAGTGACTGGTGTGATATAACTTCCATTTGTTTGGATATATGGAGTTAGCCCGCAACGTATTTGAGAATGAAGGGAATCATGTTGTGTTGTTTAAACTGAAATTGAAACCAATTCCTGGAGGTGGAGTAAGCAGTTTAGAAGCAGCGTTGCTGATACTCAATCCTGATTAATTCTGCTTTGCCTGATGCTTTAAGTCCATAGAACATGGGCTGTTGTAAACCTACATAGAGTTTCTGTGATGAATGGGGTTTGTGTACTTCCTTAAAAACTCTCACTGGGTGTGGTACATGAACAATGAATCTTGAGAGACTGTGAACTCTGAGCAACAAACTGAAGGTTTTGGAGGGGAAGGGGTCGGGGGTTGGGCAAGCCTGGTGGTGGGTATTGAGGAGGGCACATATTACATGGAGCACTGGGTGTGGTACATGAACAATGAATCTTGTAACACTGAAAAAATAAAATAAAAGTATTTGGGGGAAAAAAAAACCTCTCTGGAAATCAGATCGGACTGAATAGTCAGTTTCATGCCTTTCTTTTGTACCTCTTAGAGACTTCTTCAGAAGTCTCAGGGTCAGTGACTATGTGTAGCTATAGCTGCAGGATGAGTAAGTCATTTCAGGAGCTGATTAGAATTAGAGCTAGAGCCAGAATCAGGGACAGAATTATGAAAAGCCTGTTTTCCCCAGTGCAATCAGACCAAATGCACATGTTGCCTATACAGTTGAGAGGATAGGTTCATAGTTCACAGTATATGTAGTTTAGAATGTACAGATGATGAGATTCATGGTTTCAGGAATTTATAGTCTTAATTAAATCCCAGGGAAATGATGGCTAACAACAATTTCATCAACTATTAATACCAGATTGATCTAGAAAATAAAAGTGAACCAGATATGTGTTTATCTACAATATATTTATTTCTGGCCTGAAAGCACTCAGGAAATTTCCACAGTTGAAAAGTCAAAATAATACTAGCAGCTATGCTACCTTCCACTGTTGAGACAATATCTGATTACCTGAATACAAACTAATTTTTTTAAAAAAGCCAAATACAACAAAAATAGACCTAAAAACTGAGATGTTTAAATGTCTGGTGTAGAGAGGAAAGCACACTTGTAATAACTATATGAGTATGAGTTACCTTCATTCTGATTGTTCTGTCTACAGTACCAGACTTTCATATCTTTTTCAGTGTTCGAGGTGGGTAAGTTTACATTTTGTTAGCTGTTAGTGAGAGGCTACTTTTCTTTTCTTTTCTTTTTGATAAAGACTAATCAGCCAGCACTAAATAAGTATATCTGAGACCTTGAGAAATCTCTCTTTTGTTAAGACCATATTAAGAGAGTGTCCAGATATTCAATTCATTCCTTCATATTTTTCACAATGGCAGTTTTGTATGTAGCACTGAACACCTGGTGCTCTTTTAAAAAAAAAAAAGATTTATTTATTTATTTATTTATTTGAGAGAGAGAGAGAGAGAAAGGAGGGGAGGGGAAGAGGGATTGAACCTTCAAGCAGATTCTCCCCTGAGCATGGAGCCTGACATAGGACTTGATCTCAGGACCCATGAGATCATGACCTGAGCTGAAACCAAGAGTTCCACACTTAACCAACTGTGCCACTCAGGCGCCTCAACCTGGTGCTCTTTTAAAAGACAAATACTGGGCGCCTGGTTGGCTTAGTGTGTTAAGCAGCTGCCTTCAGCTCCAGTCGTGATCCTGGGGTCCTGGGATGGAGTTGCGCACCAGGCTCCCTGCTCAGCGGGAAGCCTGCTTCTCCCTTTGCCTGCTGCTCCCCCTGCTTGTAATTTCTCTCTCTCTGTCAAATAAATAAATAAAATCTTAAAAAACATAAAAAAATAAAAGGACAAATACCATATGATTTCACTTGTATGTGGAATTACAAAGCAAAACAGATGAACATAGGGGAAGGGAAGGAAAAATAAAATAAGATGAAAATTGAGAGTGAGGCAAACCATTAGAGACACTGAATTCTAGGAAACAAACTGAGGGTTGCCGGAGGGCAGTTGGGAGGGAAGGTATAATTGGGTGATGGGCATTAAGAAGGGCACTTTATGTAATGAGCACTAGGTGTTATTTGCAAATGATGAATCACTAAATTCTACCTCTGAAACTAATAATACACTATATGTTAACTAAAATGAATTTAAATAAAATTTTTTAAATAACAAAAAATTTAAAAATTTTTTAAAAATAAAAAGCAAACATTTTCAAACTCATTAGGAAACTTTTCAGTCTGCATTAAGTTGTTCGGAAAGGCACACAAAACATCCCCTTGCAGTCTTTGCAAGAACAATATTTTCTTGTGAATGATAACCAATAGCAATGGTTGAAATTCAGATAAAGTGATGGCTAACTTATCTGAATTGGGTAAAAGACAAAGAAAACAAAACAACAAACAAAAAACTCCACAAACTGGCCTAATAAACAAAAATCCATAGTAAAATAAATGTTTTAAAATATTGAGAAAGAAATTTAGTTCTTGCGGGACTGTTATTGACAGATACCCCAGAATGAGCAATTCTGTCAAGACAAATGATGTTAGTGTACTTCCAAGACACTGCTAGAAAAATTAGGCCACATTTGTCTGCAGTGGGTAGACATGATACAAAGTTTCAAAACAAACAATAACATATAAGCCTAGTATAAATTCAAGCATACTTTTTTATTGGATTACAATAAAAACTTAGATTTGTCATCTGTCCTTTCTACTATACCATATTCTTTTATACTACCAATATAAGAATCTTGAAGACTGATACAATCTCAACTTTTACCAGGCTCAGATCTAAATTATATACATTTGTCTTCTGTGTTTCCATTGCAAATGTGTCTTATTTTTAGCACTTCTTATTTGGTATCACAGTTAGACTGCACTCTTATAGAGTTACTGTGAAAATAAAATACATTTAACCCATAGCATAAAGTGATTCAGTAACTGATATCTCTTATTATATTGAGGAAGTAGGCTTCTATCTATATGGATATTGAATGGTCTCAAAAAAAGCCTCTTATTCTCCAAAAGATCTCTTCCGTGGTCTTTTCACTGATGTCTTTCCTTCTTTTTTTTTTTTTTACTTCATTCCTTCCTTCCCTCTTTCCTTTCATCCTTCTTTCTCATGTACTGTCAAAATACCTATTAGGCGGATGTTGTTTTTGCTTGCTTATCATATGCCTGTGATACCTCTTTCTTTTTCCTTACTAACAGAAGCCTTATTTTGTTCATGGTGGTAATGTGCCAGTTAAAAACAACTCTCATTTCCCAATTTCCCTGTAGCTGCATTAAATAATTAGGAGTATCCATGAGATAAAACTTTGATCAATGAAATGTATGAGGAAGTCTCTGGAAAGGGCATACCTTCCTGATTTAAAAGGTGAAATCTAGCTAAGAGAAAGTCCTACACCATTTTGCCCCTTCACACTCCCCCCCTTTTTTTTTTTTGTGCCAGGATCTCAATTGTGAGACACAGAGATCGTGTAGTTATCTCACAATCATGAAGCAACCAGCATGAGAGTAAAAGGCTATATTGCTAAGAATGGTAATTAGAAAATTGGAAAGAACCTAGGTTTTTTTTTTTTTTTTTAAAGATTTTATTTATTTATTTGACAGAGAGGAGAGAGATCACAAGTAGGCAGAGAGGCAGGCAGAGAGAGAGGAGGAAGCAGGCTTCCCGCTGAGCAGAGAGTTCGATGTGGGGCTTGATCCCAGGACCCTGAGATCAGACCTGAGCCGAAGGCAGAGGCTTTAATCCACTGAGCCACCCAGGCACCCCGAGAACCTAGGTTTTTTATGGCATCATAGTAATGACCTTAGACTGCTGACCCCAAACTTACCTCTTTAATCTTTTATACTAAGATTTTCTTTATTTATAGCAGAGTACATTTTAAAAATTTTATTCTATTTGAGTATAGTTGACACATAATGTTACATGAATTCCGGGTATACAGCATAATGATTCAACTTCTCTATAGATAATGCTATGCTCACCATCTGTCACTGATTAACACTATTACAATATCATTGGCTATATTCCTGACGCTTTGTCTTTTATTACCATGACTTATTCATTCCATAACTAAAAGCCCGTATCTCCCATTCTCCTTTCCTCATTCTGCCCATCTCCACTCCCCTTCCCTCTGGTAGCCATCAGCTTATTGTCTGTACTTACATGTCTGATTCTGCTTTTTGTTTATGTGTTTTGGTTTTTAGATTCCACATGAGTGAAATCATATGGTATTTGTATTTCTCAGTCTTACTAATTTCACTTATCGTACCGTCTATGTCCATCCATGTTGTTGCAAATGGCAAGATTTCATTACTTTTTATGGCTTAATCATATATATATATATATATATATACACACACACACACACACATATACACATACACACACACACATATATATATATATATCACATCTTCCTTATCCATATGTCTATTGATGTATACTTAGGTTGCTTCCATGTCTTGGCTACCATAAATAATGTTGCAATAAACATAGGGATGCATGTGTCTTTTTAAATTAGTGCTTTTGTTTTCTTTGACAAATATTGAGTAGTGGAATTATTGGATCATATAGTATTTCTATTTTTAACTTTTTGAAGAACCACCATACTGTTTTCCACAGTGGCTGTACCATGTACATTTCCACCAACAGTACATAAGGGTTCCTTTTTCTCCGCATCCTTGCCAACACTTGTTTATTGTCTTTTTGACTTTAGTCATTCTGACAGCTGTAAGGTGATATCTCATTGTGGTTTTAATTTGTATTGCATGGAGCACTGGGTGTGGTACATAAATAATGAATCTTGTGACACTGAAAAAATAAAATAAAAGTATTTGGGAAAAAAAATAATTTGCATTTCCCTGGTGATTAAGGATGTAGAGCATTTTTCATGTGTCTATTGGTCATCTGTATGTTTGCTTTGGAAAAAAAAGTCTATTCAGGTCTCTTGTCCATTTTTATTTTTTTAATTTTTAAAATATTTTTATTTATTTATTTATTTGACACGAGAGAGAAAGAAAGCAGGGAGAGGGACAAGGGGAGAAGCAGGTTCCCTGCTGAGCAGGGAGCCTGATGCAGGACTCGATCCCAGGACCCTGGGATCATGACCTGAGCCAAAGGCAGACACTTAACCAACTGAGCCACCCAGGTGCCCTGCCCATTTTTGAATCAGATTGTTTGTTTTTTTTTCTTTTTTTTGGTGTTGAAGTGTATAAGTTTTATATATTTTGGATATTAACCCCTTATCAAATATATCATTCAGCAGAGTGCATTTTTAATTGATATATTAATCTTTCTTTATGGAATAACATATTATCAATCATCTCTATCTAATCATTTGGAATATAAAAGATTCACAGAGAACTTTATAATGAGAGTAAAAGGAGAAGCTCAGAACATCATTTAGGTAGAACAGATTTGGAAGAATGCTAGGAGACAGTACAAGAGTACTGGGTCCTTACGGAAGGAAGATGTTTTATTTCAGAGAGAAGGCATAGAAGACAAGCATAGGATACCCAGCAATTTGTTCAGAGGCCACATCTGTTAAGAATATCAGAACTCTTGAAAATTTTCTTAGCACGTTTTTCTATGACTCTTGTTCATAGAATATTCTATGGAATAAAACCAGTGGGAGTTACAATTTTATATAGCAGATGAAGAGCTAGTTGTTACAGATGTCTTTCTGGGATTATTTTCAACATTGATTTTTCCCCTATAAGCTAACATCTGCTTCTTTATTTATTATAGAAAATCTAAAATGCTCCCCCCCCAAGGATGTACAGATATCACAAAGTCAACCATTAAGTGCTTAAGTAATGTGGCCCCATTTCCACCCCCAGACAGTTCTGAGTTTTGTAATGCAGAGTCACTGGCCATTTAACCTTACACCAAGTAGACAACGTACTTACAAATGGGATAAGATGCTAGTAGTAAGAGCCATAAATCATTCTTAAGGGGAAAATGCTTTTTGTTTAATCAGAGATAATGAGACTAGAAAGAGATATCTTGCACTGATTTCCATGATCAACACATTGTCTTATTTGGCTGGGTGATTGATCCACTTTGTATTATTTGTTTCAAGTTATTAGTGAAGTGCAAGTTTATGGTCACATTAACTTAGAAAACTTACAATTTACGTGGAAATGCTTTCAAAACTTGAGCTCTCAACAGATGTAAGAGTATCATTATTATTTTAATTACCTATCACGTAGTATATATAACATATTTTTCATCAGTGATGTACCAATAAAATAAAAAATGTGTATACAAACACTGAGTAAAGCTTTATTTTCATATATTTGTTCGTAGGTGGGGGAAAAGATAAAAATACAATGAAATACAAAAAATGAAATACAAATTTCATTGTCTTTAGGTTTCTGAGAGAGCATGCTATATGGAGTGAGACACATCCAAACTCACTACTAATTAGCTAAATGACCTTACATAAGTGAGTTAACTTACTGAACCTCCATTCTCTTTTCTGTAAGATGGGGATAATATTTTATGTGAGGATTGAATGACTGCTATAATGAATATACAACAGCAAACACACAGCCTGGTACTTAATATCACCATTGAAATATTTGATGAATATAGATATTTTGTGTTGAATTGTGTCTCCCCCTCCAAAAAAAAAAAAAAAAAAAAAGATATGTTGAAGTCTGAATCCCAAGTGTTTTTTAATTTATTAGTATCTTTTTTTGGAAATACTGTCATTACAGATGTAATTAAAGATGAGGTCACACTAGAGTAGAGTGGTCCCCTAATCCAGCATGATTGAAATTTTTATAAGAAGATAACCATATGAAGACACAAAGATATGTACAGAGAACACCATATGATGACAAAAGTAGAAATTGGAGTTATGCAACTTTAAGCCAAAAAATACTAAATATTGCCAGCAAACCACCAGAAGTTAAGAAGAGGCAAGGAAATATGTTCTTGTAGATTTCAGAGGGATCTTGCCCTACTGACACATTGATTTCAGACTTCCAGCTTCCGGGACTGTGAGACAATAAATTTCTGTTGAAACAAGACACACAAGTTGTGGTACTTTGTTATAGAAGTCCTAAGAAACTAATACAATGGGTTTGTTTTTTTTACAAACCATTTATCAATTTAACTTTAGATTAATTATCCTCTTAGAAAATAAATATATTTCTACTATGTATCACAAACTGCTAGGTTTGGGGGATATATTAGTAAACAAGAACGAAGACAGTCTCAATTCACACAAACTATATAATCTTGTGGAGTAAATGGTCATTAATCAAATAATCACTCAAAATCATAATGTGTATTCAGTGTGTATAGAGTACAGATTTCAGTGCAAAAACACAAGTGCATATAAAATAAGACTTACTTTTATATAACAGAACTTAACTTTTACCATGAGCCCTCGTTCCACCAACTGTTTCCTCATCTTCCAGGGTTGAATCTTGAATTTCAGGAGGCTATGTAATATGTAGGCATCAGTGATAGAAGGTGATATCTGGGTGGGTCTTCATTTATCCAGGTTAGCATCTAATATATAGTTCATTTCTGTTATCTTTTCTTCACAACCCCATACTCCATGAGATCCAGTTTTATTTCAGCTATCCATGTCCCTCTCAGGTACACAAGGAACTTCCACAAGGCTGTCTCAAGTCTAAACCTGTGCCTAAACTATTTATCATTTATTGCTATATTTGGATTTTTGATACTTACCTGATTCCATCAAGGAAGGGGGACATAAGTTTACTCTTCAATTAGACACCCCTAACCAATATTCTGGGCAAAGACAACAGTATATGCAAAGGCCCCATGGTAGGCAATAATGTGGGAGTTTGGGAATTGAAAGAAAGTCAAAATAGCTGAAACACCCTGGAAAGTGAGAAGAGGATTGGATTTAAGTGAAGTTCTATAGGTGGATGCTATAGACAGTAAAATACCTTGGAGGCTGTAAAAAGGATTAACTCTTAATCCTAAATGCAGTGAAAAGCCATGGAATGGTTTGAAGAGTGACATGATTGGATTTTCAATATAAAACATGACTCCAGTTGCTGTATGGAGAGCAAATGGTTTAGGGAAGGGGGATAAGTGAAAACAAGATAGATTAAGAGGCTATCCTGTCTATTCCAGCCAGATATAGTGGTAGCTTTGGGTAGTGTATTGGAAATAGAACTGATTACACATGAATATATTCATATAAATCTAGGAGGTAAATGTAAGGAATTGGTGATGGATAGGATATGGAAATTAAGAGGGGGATGTGTTAAGGATAACACATTGCTTGCTTGCAAAACTCAAGAGGAAGCATTTAAATCATGAAACACTTCCCTTCAGTTGTGTTTGTTTATATGGTGATGGTGGTGGTGGTGGTAGAAAGAGGATCATTGTTTCAGTCTTACACATGTTGAATTTCAGGAAAATTGAGACCTTGAGTAGGCACATGTAATATGATTCTGGGCTTCAGAAGAGGTCTGAACTTTCTAACTAAATATCAAATGTCATCAACATTAAAGTAAATCTGATACTGAGTAACCAATGGACCAAAGAAGAAATCAAAAAGAGAAATATAAAAAATACCTGAGACAAATGAAATTAGAAATACAACATACCAAAATTTATTGATGCAGCAAAAGCAGTTCTAATAGGGAAGTTCATAGTGATAAATGCTTAACTCAGAGGAAAAGAAAAATCTCAAATAAACAATCTAACTTCACACCTTAAGGAACTAAAAAAGAAAAAAAAATGAAGCCCAAAGTTAGTAGAAGAAAAGACTGGAACAGAAATAAATGAAATAGAACCATAAAACACAGTAGAAAAAAAATCAATAAAACTTAGAACTGGCTTTTTGAAAATATAGACAAAATAGCCAGATTTTAAGCTACATTCACCAAGAAAAAAGAGAGAGATAAGGCTCAAATAAATAAAATAAAAAGTGAAAGATAAATTATAACTGATACCACAGAAACACAAAGGAACATAAAAGATTATCTTGAACAATTATACAATAACAAATTGGACAACCTAGAACAAATGGAAAAATTCCTTCAAACATGTAACATTCCAAAACTAAATCATGAAGAAGTAGAAAATTTGAACAGATCAATATCTAGTAAGGTGATTAAGTGAGTAATCAAAAACTTTCCAACAAACAAAACTCCAGGACCACAAACTTCACTGGTGAATTCTAAAAAAGCATTCAAAGAAGAATTAATACCAATCCTTCTCAAACTCTTGTAAAAAACAGAAGAGGAAAAGATACTTCCAAACACATTTTACAAGGCCAGCATTACCTTGATACCAAAACCAGACAAGGAAAGAGAAAGGAAGGAAGGAAGGAAGGAAGAAAGGAAGGAAGGAAGAAAGGAAGGAAGGAAGAAAGGAAGGAAGGAAATGAAAATTTGAAAATTACAGGTAAATATCACTGATAGATATAGATGCAAAAATCCTCAACAAAATATTAGCAAACTGCTTTCTGCAATACATTTCTACAATACATTTTCTACAGTATGTACACCATGACCAACTGGGATTTATTCAAGGGATACAAGGATGGTTCATGTGCAAAATTAGGAACAAGACAAAGATGTCAACTATCCCCACTTTTATTCATCATAGTATTGGAAGTCCCAGCAAGAGCAAATAGGCAAGAAAAAGAAATAAAAGACATAAAATTAGAAAGAAATCAGAAATTAGAAAACTGTCACTGTTGTTGACATGATACTATATATAGAAAACCCTAAATACTCCACTAAAAACTGTTAGAACTAATCGATAACTTCAGTAAAGTTATAAGATACAAAATCAATACACAAAAATGTGTTGTGCTTATGTACACCAATAACAAACTATCAGAAAAAGAAATTAAGAAAATCTCATTTACAATTGCATGAAAAAGAATAAAATACCTAGGAATATTTTTTTAAATATTTAATATTTTTTTCACTTGAGAGAGCATGAGTGGGGGCTGGGGGAGCAGAGGAAGAGGGACAAGCAGATTCTGTGCTGAGCATGGAGCCCAACATGGGGCTCTATCCCACAACCCTGAGATCGTGACCTGAACCAAAATCATGAGTCAGACACTTAACTGACTGAGCCACCCTGGCACCCCAACCTAGAAATAATTTTACCAAAGAAGTGAAAGACCTGTACTCTGGAAACTATAAAACATTGATGAAAGAATTGAAGATGACACAACTAAATGTAAGATATTCCATGTTTATAGATTGGAATAATTAATACTGTTTAGTTGTCCATACTACTGAAAACAATCTATTGATTCAATGTATTTCCTATCAAAATTCCAACGATGTTTCTCATAGAATGAGAACTATTTGTATCCTAAAATTTGTATGGGACTACAAAAGACCCCTAATGGCCAAAACAATCTCGAGAAAGAGCAAAGCTGGCAGTATCATGCTTCCTGATTTCAAATTATATTACAAAGCCATAGTAATGAAAAGAGTATGGTACTGGCATAAATAGAGACACATAGATCAATGGAATAGAGTAGAGAGCTCCAGAATGAACCAACACAAATATGGTCCCTTAATTTATGACAAAGGGGCCAAGAAGATACAATGGGGAAATGACGGTCTCTTCAGTAAATGGTGTTGGGAAAACAGCCACATGCAAAAGAATGAAACTGGATGGCTATCATACACCATACATTAAAATATACTCAAAATGGACTAGACCTGACTGTAAGACCTGAAACCATAAAACTTCTAGAAGAACACACAGGCAGTAAGCTTGAGATTGGTCTTGACAATGATTTTAGGGCTCTGACTCCTAAAGCAAAATTAAACAAATGGAACTACTTCAAACTAAAAATTTCTGCACAGCGAAGAAAATCATCATCAAAATTAAAAGGCAACGTACTGAATGGGAAAAATATTTGCAAATCATATATATGATAAGGTGTTAATATCCACTATATATAAGGAATTCATGCCACTCAATAGCAAACAAAACAAAAACAAACAAACAAAAAACCCAATCCAAATAAAACATGGACAGAGGAACTGAACAGATATTTTTCCAAAGAAGACATAGGTATGAGCAACAGGTACAAGAAATGTGCTCAACATCACTAATTATGAGGGAATTGCAAATCAAAACCACAATGAGATATCATGCCATACCTGTTAGAATGGCTATTATCAATCAATCAATCAATCAATCAATAAAAAGAAAGAACTAGTGTTGGTTAGGATATGGAGAAAAGAGAACACTTGTGTACTGTTGATGGGAATGTAAATTATTGTGGCCCCTGTGAAAAACGGTATGGGAGGTTCCTCAAAATACTAAAAATAAAATTATTATATGATCCAGCCATTCCACTTTTGGTATTTATTCAAAGAAAACAAAAACAATAATTCAAACAGATATATGCACTCCCATGTTCACCACAGCATTATTTGCAACAGTCAAGATATAAGAAACAATTACTTATTGATGGATGAAATAGATAAAATTATTTTATAAATAATTAGTATATATGAATACACACACACAATGGAACACTACTCAGGCACAAAAAAGAATGAAACTTGTTATTCGCTACAACATGGATAGGCCTTGGGGGAGCGGGCATTATGTTGAGTGAAATAAATTAGAGAAGGAGACACACTGTATGACCTCACTTATATGTGGATTCTAAAAAAACACAATGACACTCAAAAATACTGAGAACAATTATTGGTTACCAGAGGTGGGGGATTTGGGTGGGCGAAATGGGTGAAGGGTTTAAAAGGTACAAACTTGCAGTTATAAAGTAAGTCATGGGGTTGCAGGGTTCTTGTCTCAAGGAGTTGAAGAATGAATCTTGGGGACACGAAAGGGTGAAGTGAAAGTTTATTAAGTGTCTGTGAGAACAGAAAGGAAAGAAAAAAGCTCTCTAGAGTGAGAAGGGTCATGAATGTGTTGCCCCTGAGGGCTTTTACTGTGGGTCTTTTATAGGAAACTGACCAGGAACTTGATAACTTTCAGTGGTCAATTTGTAACTATCATGAAAGTACCTTCTCTATAACATTTAGGACAAACAAGGTGGATTCCTTATGTTCCCTTCTCTCTGGTTTTGCAGGCTTTAGCGTTTCTCCACATCTGGGATTTCTGTGAGCCTGGTCATGTAGGCCCCTGTGTGAGCCTAGTCAGGGGAGTCAAGGGCCTCTTATCTCTCCCTGCCTATACCTTAACCCTTTCCTTACTCAATGGGAATGTAATGTACAGCATAGTGACTATAGTTAATGAAAATAAGGTAAATTTGATTTATCTGCCTTTTGGGAGAAATACTTACCTTATGAGGAAGCTATTAATTGTATGGTGTTGTGGGAACAATCAAGGTCCAAAAAATTTGGCTTTGAATAACCACTATTCTACCCCTTACTGAGTGGTCTTAGTTAAAAGGTCCTTAAACATTGTGATTATAATACATTTGTACATATTTTAAGTGGGAGTGATAACATTTGCTTATCTCTGGGTTTTTATGAATTCAAATAAGATAAGGTATATGATTGTGTGAAACATTACTGGGATTTCAGTGCCTATTGACTAAATCTTTTAAATTAAAACCATATATTGTCTGAGGGTTGCAGAAAGGATGATGGGTGGGGAGATGGGGTAACTGGGTGGCACACATTAAGGAGGGCATGTAATGTGATGAGCACTGGGTGTTACATGCAACTGATGAATAAGTGAACATTACATCAAAAACTAATGAACAATACATCCAGAACAGTTATATTTAATTGATAGATGACTGGGGCATAGAGAAGTTATATGATTTGTCCAACCGGTTTGTGGTAAACTTGGGATTTGAATGCTTCTGACTAATAGTCATGATCCTATTCAGTTCGCTGCGTGGACTAGCTTACCATCTTGGTTAGCTGAATCCTTCTGCACAGGGAGTGTCTGGCAATGATATGGTTATTATTGGCATTTCATGGAAGAATTTTCTATGTCAGAGAGAGAGAAGGAGAGAGAGATATGATTATAAGAAGCAATGGGGCGACTAAGTATTTTAAGAGGTCAAGGAGGATAGAAAAACTTTCAATATTGCCAAGCATATGTTTCCTCAAAAATATTTGCCTTCAGTAACTAAGTAACACATTTTTAACACAACTTTCCAGACCCCAATTTGGTTTACTCCCAAATTAGTTATTGGAAGTTAAATACAGAGATGAGGTGTTTTGTTTTGTTTTTTTAAGATTTTATTTACTCATTTGAGAGAGAGAGAGAGAGAGAGATAGCAAGAGGGAGCACAAGTGGGAAGGAGAGCAGGAAGGAGAGCTAGAAGCATGCACCCCCCGAGCAGGGAACCCGAGCGGGGCTCCATCCCAGGACCCTGAGATCATGACCTGAGCCAAAGGCAGATGCTTAACTGATGTCACTCAGGTGCTCCAGAGATGAGGTTTTTTTGTTTCCTTGCACCTATCATTTTCCTTGAAAATATTTTTTTAAGCTTAAGGTTTCTTGTCTCCATTTTGACCCATCGAAAACCCCAAAAAAGCTTCAGACTAATTTTCTTTAAATCAATGTTATCTTGATTTTTTTTTAGTTTGTCTTATAAATTGCAATACTGAGATGAGCCTTACCAGGAAAGAGGTATCAGAACATCCAGAAAACGTTTGAAGACATTGGTTGATGAAGTTCAAAGAAAACTACTATGCTATGAGTCTTGTCTACTTTGTCCTGAAAGGAAGTAAATAGTTGTAATTGATATTATCATCTGTTGGGTCCAAAGTAAAGCTAAAGTGACATTTTCCTACGACTTTCTTTCCTGTTCTTCGTAAAAAAATTATTTTAAATTCTAGGTAGCTTAATTTTTTTCCCTCTCAATAGATTGGAAGTACTTTGTGGTTAGAGGAAACTTGTTTATTGTCCTCGAACAACTCCCTTTCACATGTATTCTCATTCCATACATACAAGCACACAATGACAGTACATTGTTTAGTACACTGATAGTATTTGATACAAAATACTTGAGCTTATTTATACAATGTATCTAATGCAGAATTCTCTGTTCTGAGAATAACAATTGCTAGATGGGTGGGTCAACAAGGGCAGAATCAGTTTGTCTAAAATATTTTAACAGGTTGGGCAAAAGTTGCTATTTTAGCAATCAGATCAGTATAGTTTAGAAGAGCTTCTCTGCTAAACTAGAGGAGTGGGACAGCCAGGACTTCATGGTTTAAGGTCAGTCAAGGAGAGAGAATGATTACACAATAAAAGTGGAAAGGAAGGAGGTGTAATTAATGTATAATTTATGTGTAATGTAATTAATGTGTAATGTGTAATGTAATAATGTGTAATGTAATTAATGTGTAATTAAGAAGGAGCTATGTGTTGGGGCATATCCATCTATGAACTGGTTTCATAAGTATGATTTCAGATGGAGTTTTCTAATACCCAGGATATATTATTTTCCTTTTCTAGGTGAACCTCTATCTCTGAATCACTTTCTTATGCCAGTAAGAATGCTCTGTCAGGTAAAGACAAAGTAAAGTAAAAATTATACAGTAATTACTTCAGTTGCCAAATACAAGATATGGGTCTTATTTGGAGGTTTTGCTGTGTGTGTGAGAGAGAGATAGGTGGAACTACCTTTTTCCCCCAAGCAAGTCCAGCCCTTGCATATGCAAATAGACCAATCCTTATTTGGCCACGGGTGATCAGTTATTTTGAAGGTGCATACAGGAAAGGGAACCAGACCTTTGGCCTGGGTCTTGGAGTGAAATGCCTGGTGCTAAAAGGTGAACACTCTATTTAATAACTTGGACTTAGATTTGGCGGATCATAAATTCATAGTGTCTTTGACCATTTTTGTTAAAACTTGATGGCTTTTACTAGGTGTGGTACATGAACAATGAATCTTGGAACACTGAAAAAATAAAATTAAATTAAAAAAAAAAACTTGATGGCTCTTTTATGTGTTAAAGAAACCCTCTCCTTGCCAGAGATTACCATTATAATTTTATATGTATGTCCCTTGGGAGGAAGGGAATATTCCCTCCCCCATTCCCTCTGCATTGCTTCTTCTTTTAGCACGGAAAAGGCTGGCAACAAACCAGCTGTACTACAACAATAGTTTCCATTTTTGTTCTCTGAGTAAATTCAGTTGGATCCACAATATTTCAAATTTTGCCTATGGTCTTAGTCCTCATATATTTGTCCTGGACCATCTAAATATGGGAAACATTTTTATACCCAAATGGTTCTAGTGTGATATTACATGCACAAAGCTATAAAATCCAACATCTTTTTTCCCCATTTTTAAAAGTTAAGGCTCTGATGTTCCAATGTGGCAATTGAAGGTGCTAATTGAGGAGTGGGAAGTGTATTAGGTTAAAACTGGAAATATGGAGCCAAATAACTTTAAATTTGATGTCTAAGTTTCTCAGAGGAAGACTAGTACATTTTGATTAACATTAGCAAATATGATACTACTTGACTAAGCTTATGAGAGGGGACCTACTGTTAGGAGTTAATTGGGCACTTATGTAGTCAGGGCCAGGGTCCCCAACAAGAAAATGGGGAGCTAGTACAGCTAAGATGAAACTGCACTAGCATCCTGTTTTACAGCTTAGACAAGACCACAAAAGCATCCTGCCTAGCAGCCCCTGCAGAAGTGACTTTTGCAAAGCATCCTGAAACAAAACAACCATAAAACATCGGTCACTATCACAGGTTTAGACAGTCTCCATATGTCAGCCCAAAAGACCATCAACACGTGAACAATAACTCGATGGGTAGACAGGTGCATGATCAAAGCCCTTATTGGCACACCATAGCAGCCAAGCTACAGGGGGCCCACACTTGGGAGGCTCAAGATAGTTCTGCAAAAGAGCTTATTAAAACCCCTAGATTTGAACACCAAAATGGTAACCCTTCCAGGTCTCCTCCCTCTCTGGGAGCTTTATACTTTCGTTTAATAAACTTTGTTTTGCTGCCCACCATTCTCTGGTCTATGTCTTCATTCTTCAAAGCAGCTGGACCAAGAACCGCAGGCACTAACGGGGCAAAAACAATTCTGTAACACTACAAGATTAACAGATGAGGTTTTTTCCAAAGGCAGAAGCAATAATAATCAAAATGGTTGGCCAAAGGCAAAATAAGGCAATGATGTCAGGAAACTACATGGTGTAGCACAAAGAACTAAGACTAGGAGGCAGAGCTCTGGGTTTTGCTTCAGACTCTGACCCTGGCTTATTGGAAATGCAGATCTAGTTGCTAAACTCTGGGCTTCAAATTCCTTATTGATAAAGTCAGATAGTAAGACTAGATAATCACCATAATCCCCTTCAGCTCTAACATTTAACAGTTATCTAAATCCAGTGAAGATTTTCTCCAGATTACTGTACCCTGAATCTGTAAGATAATGCCTCCTTAAAGCTCTGTTCTTAGGGTCTTTAACTCAAAAACAAGTAAAGTGTATAAAGACTGTTTTGTTCTTTGGCATTAAAAATAAATTTCTCGTTACTAAAAATTTATAATGTATAGACTAAATGGTCAAAAGAGTCAATCCTTAAACACGGCAAATCAGGTCATCATATGTCTGAAAGAGCCCATTAGCCTAATACAGAAAGCATTGTCCTCCAATTAAAGAGCAAAACACTGTGTCTATTAATACAAAAATATGGAGAATAGAGGTTTTTATAAACATCAATTTTTAAATTTTATTTACTATTTTAACCGCTTATTCAGTATAGTTTTACAGCCATCACTATTGTTTAGGACCTCATCAAATTATGTCTGTATTACTCCCCCAGCCTTATAGCTAATCCCCTTTATTCTAGTCTTTTTTCTTTTCTCTTTGGCTGCATAACACTACCAAACAAATCTTCCCAAGGCTTGATTCACATATTTCCATCCACCCCTGGTTGAGGAAATTTATTGATTGACCTGAATCAAATCAAAACACCTCAGCTGGATAAACAAGACCTTTCATTAATACGTTACCTTTTTTGCTCCTCAACATCATCAGTTTCCTCCCTTAAAAAAACGCTCTGCTCTGGGCAAATATGCTTCATTAATTCTGTGACCATATTTTGTTTACCCTTATCTCCATGTATTTCTTAACAGAGTCTGTGCTACCTTTTTTGGAATATTTTCTCAGCTAATCATGTGGCATCACATCCTTCAAAACCTAACTTTTGATTTTTTTACCTTAAAATTCACACCCTGATTACAACACTGATTTCTGTTAGCAGGTATTCTAGCTACACATTTGGTTAAATTTTCTTAAATAATTTAAATAGTTTTTTTTCTTAAATATTGCATATTCACTGAAGAAACTGTAGAAAATGCAGATATGCAAAGAGAACAAATTGTAAGACTACCCCATGCTCTAGAATAGAAATTCTCAAACTATAGTGTGCAGAAGAATCACCTGAGCTGCTTGTTAAAACTTGAGAGTTTCTGGTCTCACCCCAATATTTTATTCACTAAGTTTGTGATGGCACCTGAGAATCTGAATTTTTCAAGTGCCTAGGTGGTTCCAATACAAGCAATCTCCAGATCACATTTAAGAAACATGTCTTGAGTAGGTCAGATATCTCTATACTTTTTCAGAGAACCTATCCTTGTTTTAAGGCCCATGAAAGAAAAAGCCATATCTGTCTTGTTCATAATTCTATGGTACAGAGCTTGGCAGTACTGAGTGCTTGATAAATATTTCTTGAAGGAATGGATGAATTATTTTTCTATTTAGTTTCCTTACTTTTTTTTTTTCAAATAGTAACTTGTGCTTGTGGGTATAAATGAAAAAAAATAGAGTGCAAAGATATATAAAAGCAAAACATACTCTCTGCTTCACAATCTCCAATTCCCTCTCATGCTTCTGAAGTAATTAGTGAAAGCCTGGTTCTCATCCTAGCCCACATTATCTTTACTATGTGAATTTGTTAAATTATGGAATAATGGGGGGGTGCCTGTGTAGCTCATTCAGTTGGGCATCTACCTTCAACTCAGGTCATAATCTCAGGGTCCTAGGATCGAGCTCTGTGTCTGCTCCCTTTGCCTCTCCCCCTGCTCGTGCACTCTCTCTCTCTCTCTCTCTCTCTCTCTCTCTCAGATGAATAGGTAGAATCTTTTAAAAAAGTATAGAATAATGAAATTATTACCAGAAATAGAAACTATTTCTATTATCATATGTTTACTTGGATCCTAGAGTGTTAGAGCTGGTAGGGAATTCAAAGAACATAAGTTTGACACCCTTATTGTTTTTAATTTTTATTTTAATTCTAGTTAGTTAACATACAGTGTTATATTAGTTTCAGGTATAAAATACAGTCATTCAACAATTCCTTACGTCACCCACTGCTCCTCACAACAAGTGCACTCCTTAATTACCATCACCTATTTAACCCATTCTCCCAGCCCCCTAACCCCTGGTGATCACCAGTTTGTCCTCTATAATTAAGAAACTGTTTTGAGGTGCCTGGACTGTGCAGTTGGTTAGGCATCCGACTCTTGGTTTCAGAGCAGGTTGTGATCTCCAGGTCGTGAAATGGAGCCCTGAGTTGAACTCTGCACTCAGCATGAAGTCTGCTTGGGTGTCTCTCTCCTCCTCCCTCTGGCCTTTCCCCCATGCTCTCTCTCTCTTTCTCAAAGAAATAAATAATCTTTAAAAAAAATAAAATTTCTTTTTGCTGTTGTTTTGTTTTATTTTTGTTTGTTTTCAAACTTGTATTTAAATTCCAGCTAGTTAACATTAGTGTAATATTAGTTTCAGAAGTAGAATTTAGTAATCCATTACTTACATATGACACCCAGTGCTCATCACAAGTCCCCTCCTTAATATCCATCACTATTTAACCTACGTTCCCGTCCACCTCTTCTCCAGCAACCCTGTTAGTTCTCTATAGTTAAGATTCTGTTTTACGGCTTGCCTCTTTTCCCCCCTAGGTTCACCTGTTTGGTTTCTTAAATTCCACATATGAATGAAACCATATGGTATTTGTAAGAGACTGTTGCTGGATTTGTCTCTTTCTTTTTTCCCCTTTGCTCATTTGTATTGTCTCTTAAATTCCACATGTAAGTGAAATCATATGGTATTTCCCTTTCTCTAGCTGACTCATTTGCTCAACGTTATACTCTCTAGATCTACCCACATCACTGAAAATGGCAAGACTGTGTTCTTTTTTATGGCTGAAGAATATTCCTGTGTGTGTGTGTGTGTGTGTGTGTATGTGTGTGTGTGTGTGTGTGTGTATATATATATATATATATATATATATATATATATATATATATACACCATTCTTCTTTATGCATTCATCAATTGACAGATACATGGGCTGTTTTCATATCTTGGCTATTATAAATAATCCTGCTATAAACGTAGGGGTTCCAGTATCCCTTTCAATTAATGTTCTTGTATTCTTGGGTATGTACCCAGTAGTGTGATTGTTGGATCACAGGGAAGGTCTATTTTTAATTTTTTGAGCAACCACCATACTGCTTTCTAGAGTGGCTGCACCAGTTTGCATTCTCACTAACAGTGTAAGAGGGTTCCCCTTTCTCCACTTCCTCACCAACACCTGCTGTTTCTTTTGTTGTTGACTTTAACTATTCTGACAGGTATGACATGATATCTCACTATAGCGTTAAGTTCAATTTCTCTGATGGTAAGTGACGATGAATATATTTTAGGTGTCCATTGGCCATCTGGATGTCTTTTTCAGAGAAATGTCTGTTCATGTCTTCTGCTCATTTTCAATTGGATTATTAATTTTTTGGGTGATGAGTTTTGTACATCCTTTATATGTTTTGGATACTACCCCTTTATCAGATATTTCATTTGCAAATATCTTCTACCATTTTGTAGGTTGCCTTTTAGTTTGTTGGTTGTTTCTTTCATTGTGTAGCAGATTTTTATTTTAATATAGCCAGAGTAATTTACTTTTGCTTTTGTTTCCCTTACTTCATGAGACAAACTAGATAAAAATCGCTATGGCCAATGCCAAGGAAGTTACTGCCTGTGTTCTCTTCTAGGATTTTTATGGTTTCTGGTGTCACATTTAGGTCTTTAATTCATCTTGAATTTATTGTTGTGTAAGGTGTAAGAAAGTGGTCCAGTTTTTTGTTGTTGTTGTTTTGTTTTTTGCATGTCGCTGTCCAGGTTTTCCAACATCATTTGTTGAAGAGACTGCCCTTTTCCCATTGGATATTCATTCCTGCTTTGTCAAATATTAGTTGACCATGTAGTTTTGCATCCGTTTTTGGGTTTTCTATTCTGTTCCATTGATCTATGTGTTTGTTTTTGTGCCAGTGCATACTGTCGTGATGTCTTCAGCTTTGTAATAGAGCGTGAAATACAGAATCGTGATGCCTCCACTTTTCTTTTTCTTTTTCAGAATTGCTTTGTCTATTTGGGGTCTTTGATGGTTCCATGCAAAGTTTAGGATTGTTTGTTCTAGCTCTGAAAAAGGCTGGTGTTATTTTGATAGGGGTTGCATTAAATGTGTAGATTTCTTTGGGTAGCATAGACATTTTAACAATGTTTGTTCTTCCAATCCATGAGCACAAAATGTGTTTCCATTTTTTGTGTCCTCTTCAATTTCTTTCATGAGTGTTCTATATTTCAGAGTACAATCTTTTACCTCTTTTGTTAGGTTTATTCCTAGGTATCTTATTGGTTTCGGTAGAATTGCAAATTTGATCAATTCCTTGATTTCTTTTTCTGTTGCTTCATTATTGGTGTATGGAAATCCAACAGATTTCCGTAAGTTGATTTTATATCTTATAACTTTGATGAATTCATGTATCAGTTCTAGCAATTCTTTGGTGGAGTCTTTTGAGTTTTCTACAAAGAGTACCATGTCATCTGCAAATAGTGAAAGTTTGACTTCTTCCTTGCCAATCTGGATGCCTTTTATTTCTTTTTGTTGTTTGATTGCTGAGGCTATGACTTCCAGCAGTATGTTAAATAATACTGGTGAGAGTGGACATCCTTGTCTTGTTACTGATCATAGTACCATTGAGGATGGTATTAATAATGGGTCTTTGGTATATGACCTTTATGATGTTGAAATATATTCCCTCTATCCTTACCTTGTTGAGGGTTTTTATCAAGAGTGGATGCTGTATTTTGTCAAATGCTTTTTCTACTTATATTGACAGGATTTTATGGTTCTTATCCTTTCTTTTATTAATGCGGTATACTACAATGACTGATTTGCAAATGTTGAACCAGGCTTGAATCCAAAGAATAAATGAATATGATTAATAAATCTTTTAATGTACCATAGAATTCAATTTGCTACTATCCTGTTGAGAATTTTTGCATCCCTATTCATCAGGGATATTGGCCTGTAATTTTTCTTTTAAGATGGGTCTTTGGTTTTGGAATCAAGGTAATACTAGCCTCATAGAAAGAGTTTGGAAGTTTTCCTTCCATTTCTATTTTTTGGAACAGTTTGAGAGAATAGGTATGAACTCTTCTTTAAATGTCTGGTAGAAGTCCTCTGGGAAGCCATCTGGCCCTGGACTTTTGTTTGTTGGGAGATTTTGATTACTGATTCAGTTTCTTTTCTGGTTATGGGTCTGTTCAAATTTTCTGTTTCAGTTTTGGTAGTTTGTATGTTTCTAGGAATTTATTCATTTCTTCCAGTTTGGCCAGTTTGTTGGCATATGATTTTTCATAATATTCTCTTATAATTGTTTTTATTTCTGTGATATTGGTTATATTGTCTCCCCTTTCATTCATGAATTAATTTATTTGGGTCCTTTCTCTTTTCTGTTTGATAAGACTGGCTAAGTGTTTATCAATTTTACTAATACTTTGAAAAAAACCAGGTCTTAGCTTGCTGATCTGTTCTAATGCTTTTTTTATTTGTTTCTGTATCACTTAATCTTTATCAATCCCTTCTGCTGGCTTTATGCTTTATTTGTTGCTCCTCTCTATCTCCTTTAGGTGTAAGGTTAGGTTGCATATCTGAGACTTTTCTTGCTTCTTGAAGTAGGCCTGTATTGTGATTACTTCCCTGTTAGAACTGCCTTTGCTGCATCCCAAAGGTTTGGGACTACCATGTTTTCATTTTCAATTGCTTCTGTGTGTCTTTTAAATTTCTTCTTTAATTTCTTGGTGAATACATTCATTCTTTAGTAGGATGTTCTTTAATGTCCATGTATTTTTAGTCTTTCTAAATTTTTTCTTGTCGTTGACTTCAAGTTTCATTTCATAGTGGTCTGAAAATATGCATGGTAAGATCTCAATATTTTGTACTGGTTGAGACCTAATTTATGACCCAGTATGTGATCTATTCTGGAGAATGTTTCCTATGCACTTGAAAAGAATGTGTGTTCTGCTGCTTTAGGATGAAATGTTCTGAGTTAAGTCCATCTGGTCCAGTGTGTCATTCAATGCCATTGTTTCCTTGTTGATTTTCTGATCATGTGTTCTGTCCATTGTTGTAAGTGGAGTGTTAATATCCCCTACTCTTATTGTATTATTATCAATGAGGGTTTTTGTGTTTGTTATTTATTGATTTATATATTTGGGTGCTTCCAAGTTGGAGGCATAACTGTTTACAATTGTTAGATCTTCTACATGGATAACTCCTCAATTATGATATAATGCCTTGCTTTACCTCTTGTTACAGCCTTTGGTTTAAAATATAGTTTGTCTAATATAAGTATGGCTACTGTGGCTTTCTTTTGGCATCCATTAGCATGATAGATGCTTCTCGATTTCCTAACTTTCAATCTGTAGATGTCTTTAGGTGTAAAAATGAATCTCTTATAGGCAGCATATGGATAGATCTTGTTTTTTTTTAATCCATTCTGATACAACATGTCTTTTGATTAGAGCATTTAGTCCATTTACATTCAGAGTGATTATTGAAAGATATGAATTTACTCCCATTTTGTTATCTGTAACATTGGTCATTCTGATGATGTTCTCTATTCCTTTCTACTCTTTGTTTCTTTGGATCTTTTATTTACACACTCAAAGTTCCCCTTAGTGTTTTTTACAGAGCTGGTACAGTGTTCACAAACTCTTTTAGTTTTTGTTGTCTGGGAAACTCTTTGTCTCACAGTCTATTCTTTGTTTTTTAATTTAATTTTTTAATAATTTATTTATTTATTTGAGAGAGAGAGGGGAGAGAGAGAAAAAATGAGGGGAAGGGATAAAGGGAGAAGTAGAGAGTCTTAAGCAGACTCCCCACTGAGTGCAGAGCCTGCCTGATACAGGGCTCCATCTCACAACCCTGAGATTACAACCTGAGCTGAAAGCAAGCATTGGACGCTTAACTGACTGTGCCACCAGGGCACTGCATCTTCCTTCTATTCATGATCCATTACTTATGTTTCCCTCTTCTTTTAAGCTGCATTATTTTATGTAATTTTATCTTCTGTACCACTGAATCATTCCTCTGTTTCATCCATCCTCATTGTTATGGCATCCATTCAGGATTACCTGTCCGTTATAGCATTTTTAATTTCAGCTTGACTGGCTTTTAGCTTTTTCTCTCTGCAGTAAGGGATTTTCTGGTGTCTTTTATGCTTTTTTTTTTTTTAAAGCCCAGTTAGTACCCTTATAATTGTTGTTTTAAATTCTAGTTCAGGACTGAGGGAAGATGGCGGAGAAGTAGGAGACGCTGCTACAACCTGTCCCCTAAAGTGAGCTGGATATCTACCAGAACACGCTGAACACCATGAGATCAGCCTGAGAAGTAAGATTTTTCACTTCTGGATCTCTATAGGAGCAGAAGGCAGCAGCAGAGGGCTAGAGGCTTAATACAATGTATGGAAGAGTTATAACCACCCTCCCATCTTATCCGTCT
>CM052901.1:47531329-47544353 GCA_028534135.1 Potos flavus
GCCAAGGGTCACGAGTCCGGACTCCACACGGGTCCTTTTCTCAAGCGACCTCGTTCCGACCGCCCTTGGTCAAAGCAGCCGAGGGTCGCGAGTCCGGGCTCTGCCTGGGTTCCATTAGCAGCCAGCCTGCGGCTTCCCACAGCTATATCAGATAGTAATTTTATTTTTAATTTTTTAAGGAACCTCCATACTGTTTTCCATGGTAGCTACACCATTTTACATTCCCACCAATAGTGTGGAAGGGCTCCAATTTCTCCACATGCTTGCCAACACTTGCTATCTTTTGTTTTTTGGTAATAGCTATCCTAACAGGTGTGAGGCGATATCTCATTAATGATATTGAGCATCTTTTTATTTACTTGTTAGACATTTGCATATCTTCTCTATAGAGGTCTCTTTTCAAATCCTTTGCTCATTTTTAACCAGGTTATTTCTTTTTTAAAATTGAATTGTATGAGTTACTTATATATTTTGGATGTTAACGCCTTATCAGATATATGGTATATAAATGTTTTCTCCCATTCCATAGATTGCCTTTTTCCTCTGCTGATTATTTCCTTAGATGTGCAAGGTTTTTTGGTTTGTTTGTTTTTTTTTTTTAGTTTGACTTAGTCCATTTGTTTATTTGTGCTTTTGTTGCTTGTGCTTTTAGTGTTATATCCAAGAAATCATTACCTAGGCAAATGCCAAAAAGCATCCCCCGTATTGTTTCTTTTGGGACTTTTATAACTGGGACTTTTACAACTTCAAGTCTTAGTTTAATTCTGTTTGAGTTGATTTTGTGTATGGTGTGAGAGAAGGGTACAATTTAATTCTACTGCATGTGGATATCCAGTTTTTCCACATATGATTCAGCAATCCCACGTCTGGATATATCTATATCTGTATCTCTCTCTCTCTCTCCATATATATATATATAATCCCAAAGTATTGAAATCAGGATATCAAAGAGATATCTACACTTCCATGTTCACTGCAGCATTATACACAATAGCTAAAATATAGAAACAATTTAAACCTCCATCAAAGGATGGATGGATAAAGGAAATGTGGTGTATACATACAAATGTTATTAAAAAGAAGGTAATCCTGGGGTCCCTGGGTTGCTCAGTTGGTTAAGCATCTTCCTTTGGCTTAGGTCATGATCTCTGGGTCCTGGGATTGAGCCCCACGTCAAGCTTCCTGCTCGGCATGGAGTCTGCTTCTCTCTCCCTCTCCCTCTGCTCCTCCCCACTACTCATTCTCTCTCTCTCTCAAACAAATAAATAAAATCTTTCTTTTAAAAGAAGGAAATCCTGTCATAGATGACAACATGGATGAACATGGTGGACATTATGCTAAATGAAACAAGCCAGTCCACAGGACAGATACTGCATGATTCCACTACGTAAGGTATTTAAAATGGTTAAACTTATAGAAACAGACAATAAAATTGTGGCTGCCAGGGGTTGAGAGGAAAGGAAAATGGAGAGTTGCAATTCAACAGATATAAAGATTCAGTTTTACAAGGTGAATAAATTATAGAGATCTGTTGTACAACATTGTGCTTATAATAAATAATACTGCATTGTGCACTTCTACATCTGAGTGTAAATTTCCTGTTAAGTGTTCTTACCACAATAATAGAAAAAGAATTAGGCTCCTAAAACATTTTTTATTTGACAAGTTGTTAATTATAAACAGGGGAAATATTTAGATCTGATTTTTTCTTGATGGTAGTGTTAAAGGACAGAATGGGCCCTGAGGCGTCATCTCTTATTGATAAGGTTGGAATCTGAGCAGTTTACAGATGGGTTTGAAAGGTCAAGGGTCAGGAGAATTTAGCCAGAAATTAAGATTCAGACCCTGGAGAGTTTAAAGTAATGAAAGGATGTTAATTGCTTTTTTAAAAGATAAAATAGTTCTTTGGCCAAAATATTTGAATTTGGATGTTGCAAGTGATTAAACCTTAGGATTGGAGAATCTGTGAACAGTAAGTACCTATACATCCCAAGAATTTAGAGCTCTAAAGGAAACGGCTTATTTCTTGATTTCTTCAAATGGGATTCATGACACATACCTATCATCAGGTTTAGCATATTCTTAATGGTCTAGGTGCTCTATATGAAGCTGTTATGGAAATAGAAAATCAGTTATCATGAAAATTTATTAGAGACATTCCAGGATCCAGAAACTGGTTCTTTTTCTTTTCTTTTCTTTTCTAGCTTTACTTCTAATGACTGAATTAGCTATGAGGAGTTTTGGAGATTCTTTCAGAGGAATTATGTTTGAATAGCTGAAGCTTAGTCACATTAGAACCCACATCTTTACAAACCACCTTTTCAATGACTTATTTTTTATTTCTTTAAATAATAAAATACTTCAGGCATATACAAACCATAATAATAACAACCTTGTTTAGACTCTTCAGCTGAAAAGTCATTATTCATACAACTGAAATCTTTCACCCTTGTGTCATCCTTGTGCCCTTATTGTAACATATTGCCAATAATAAATATTTGTATTGTTTTATACTCCTACATTTATGAGAGTTCTTGTTGCCTCCATTCTCCCTATCACTTGTTATTGTCAGATTTTTTCCTCATCTCAAAAAGAAACTCTGTAGTTATTAAAAAATAATTGCCTACTCTCCCTCACTCCTAGTCCCTGGTAATCTCTATTTTACTTTGTGTCTTTATGAATTTGCCCATTCTAGGAATCACATAATACTTGTCCCTTAGGATAATAAACTCAAAATTCATTCATGCTGTTAGAATTTCCTTCCTTTTCAAGGCTGAATAATATTCCACTGTATTTGTAAGTATACACACATAAAGTATATGCATATATATGTTATATATATGCATATAATATATATATTTCATACATATTTAGTATATATATTTTATATATATATATAATAGATATATATCACATTTTGTTTACTCATTCATCCATTGATGGACATTTGGATTGGCTTTTAGTTGTACTTTTGGCTATCATAAATAATGCTGCTGTGAACATTGGTGTGAAATGATTTGTCTGAGTCCATGCTTTCAATTATTTTGGGTATATGTCTTAAAGTGGAATTACTGGAACATATGTTAATCCTATGCTTAATTTTTGAAAAATTGCCATAGTGATTTTCACAGCTGCTGCACCATTTTACATTTTCACTGGCAATTCTTCATATCTGCCCAAACACTTAATCTTCTACCTTTTTATGATAGCCATACCAATGGTTGTGAGGTGGTATCTCATTGTGGTATTTCATTTGTATTTTCCTAATAGCTAGCGATGTTTAGCATATTTTCATTAGCTTATTGGCCTTTTGTGTATCTTCTCTGGAGAAATTTTTATTCAAGTCTTCTGCCCATTTTTTGAATTAAGCTTTATTTGTTGTTATTGTTGTAGTTGTCGATGTTGAGTTGTAGAAGTTCTTTATATGTTCTGGAAATTAATCGCTTACCAGATACTTGATTTCCAAATATTTTCTCCCATTTTGTGGATTGTCTTTTCACTTTCTTGGTAATGTCCTTTGATGTACAAAAGTTTTTAGTTTTGATGAATTTATCTATTTTTTTGTTTCCTGTGCTTTTGACGTCATATTCAAGAAATCCTCACCAAACCTAATGTTATAAATATTTACCCTATGTTTTCTTTTAAAAGTGGTATAGCTCTTATGTTTAGATCTTTAATCCACTTTGAGTTAATTTTCATACATGGTGTAAGGTAAGAGTCCAACTTTATTTTTTTTGCATGTAAATATCCAGTTTTTAAGAATGGTCTTGGCACATTTGTAAAAATCATTTAACCATGTATACAAAGGATTCTATTTGGGATATTTATTCTATTCTTTTGGTCTATGTATCTGTCATTATGTGAATACCATAGTGTTTTGAATACTATAGCTTTGTGGTAAGTTTTGAAATAAGAAACATGAGGCCACTGACTTTTTTATTCTTTTTCAAGATTGTTTGGCTATACTTGTTTTGTTGAGATTCCATATGCATATTTTCTATTGCAAAAAAAATGCTTTTGGAATTTTGATAAGGATTGCATTGAATCTGTAGATTGCTTTGGGTAGTACAGTCACCTTAACTATATTAAGTCTTCCAGTCCATGAAAGTGAGATTCTTTCCATTTATTTACATCTTATTTATTTCAGTAATGTCTTATAATTTTCAATGTTCAAGTCTTTTGTCTCCTTGATTAAATTTATTCCTAAAATTTATTCTTTATAATGTTATTATAAATTGAATTATTTCTAATTTCTTTTATGGATTGTTCGGTGTTAGTGTATAGAAATACAACAGGTTTTTTTTGTGTTGAATTTGTATCCTGCAACTTTATTGAATTTTTTATTAACTTTAACAGTTCTTTGTGAAATCCTTAGGATTTTTTACATATAATATCATGCTATCTGCCAACAGAGATAATTTTGCTTCTTTCAAATTTGGATGCCTTTTATGTCTTTTATTCCCTTAGTGCTCTGACTACAACTGACAATATTATGTTGAATCAATGTGATCATTGTGTATAATTTTTTTAATATACTGCTTAATTTGGTTGGCTAGTATGTTGTTAAGGCATTTTACATCAATATTCATAAGAGATATTGTTCTGTAGTTGTTTTTTTTTTTTTTTGTAATGTCTTTGGCTTTGTTAACAGGCTTCATAGCATGAGTTAGAGAGTATTCTCTCCTCTTCAGGGTTTTGGAAAACACTAAGAAGGGCTGCTGGCAATTCTTAAATATTTGTTAGATTTCACCAATTGTGCCATTTGGTCCTGGACCCTTTTTTGTTGGGTGACTTTTGATTACTGATTCAACCTCCATACCGGTTGTAGGTCTATTCAGATTTTTATTTCTTCATGAATCAGTTTTTGTATATTGTTTCTAGGAATCTGTCCATTTCATCTAGATTATCCAATTTATTGGTATATAAATATTCATAATAATCTCATTTTATTACTGTGAAATTAGTAGTAATGCCCTCAATTTAATTTCTGATTTAATAATTTGAGTCTCTTCTTTTATTTTTCTTTTTGTTAGTCAATGTAACTAAAGATTGTCCATTTTGTCAATCTTCTCAAAGTTGGTATTTTCTAGTCCCTGAAAGTATAGAGTTAGGTTATTCATTGAAGATATTTTTTTTTTTTAAATTTTTGCTCTGTGTATTTAGAGTTAAAATTTCCCCTAAGCAGTGTTTTCACAGCATCTCATAAATTTTATGTTTTGCTTAAAAAGTTTCTCCCGGGGTGCCTGTGTGGCTCAGTTGGTTAAGTGGCTGCTTTCAGTTCAGGTCACGATCCCAGAGTCTGGGGATCAAGTCTTGCATCAGGCTCCCTCTTCAGGGAGCCTGCTTCTTCCGCTCCCTCTGCCTGCTGCTCCCCCTGCTTGTGTGCTTTCTCTCTGTCAAATAAATGAGTAAAATCTTTTAAAAAAATGAAAAATTAAAAATTAAAAAGTTTTTCCCTACCTTGACATCAAGATCTTCTTGTATTTTCTTTGAAAATCTTTATACTTTTGCCTTTCACAGTTAGATTTTTTTGGTATTTATCATGTAATATGAAATCGTATGTAAACTTGTTTTTCCACTTTTTTGACTAGATACCCAGAATCATTAAATTTACTTTTGTTTTTCCTCTACTAAGACTTTTGTTTGTATTTTAGCTTTGAGTAATGGAATGAATAAGTCATGGGGATGTAAGGTACAGCATAAGGAGTATAGTTAATAGTATTATAATAGTGTTGCATAGTGATAGATGTTACAACTGAAATGAAACTAATGTAACATTGTGTGTTAATTATACTTAAATAGGGTGCCTGAGTGGCTCAGTGGGTTAAAGCCTCTGCCTTTGGCTCAGGTCAGGATCCCAGGGTCCTGGGATCAAGCCCCGCATCGGGCTTTCTGCTCAGCAGGGAGCCTGCTTCCCCCTCTCTCTCTGCCTGCCTCTCTGCCTACTTGTGATCTCTCTCTCTGTTTCAAATAAATAAATAAAATATTAAAAAAAACTATACTTAAATAAATAAATGTTGAATTTTGTCAAATATTATTTAATCTGTTAAGAAAATTTTATGAGTTTTCTCTTTCAATCTGTTAAAGTAATGACTTACTTAACATCCTAATGTTAAACAAATTTTGCTTTCCAGGTAAAAGCTCAATGACATATCCTTTTTATACTTTCCTTTATTCTTTCTATTAGATATTATTTAGGGTCTACATATCTATGTTCATGAGTGATATTACTTTTATTAAAATATTTTCTTATATACTCCTTGATAGATTTTGGTATCACATATATTCTATTCTCATAAAATGAGTTGGGGGTGTTCCCTCTTTTACTTATTCTCTTGAAGAGTTTGTATAAAAACAAAGGTATATCATTTTTGAATATTTGGTGGAAATCATCTAAGCCACTTAAGCCTGCAGTTTTCTTTGTAGAAAAAATTTAGCAACTTATTTAACTGTACTAATGGTTATAGTACTATTGCGGTTTTCTACTTCTAGATAAGTCGACTTAAAAAAAAATGTATCTTTAGAGGAATTTGCCCATTCCTTCTACATTTTCAAATTTATTCAGTTAATCTTGTTTATCCATTATAGATTTTTATCTTTGTAATATCTATAACATAGTGCTAACTCCTTTATTTACTTATTTATTTATTTATTTATTATTATTTTTTTTTTTCTAACTCCTTTTTTATTCCTGATACTGGTTATCTGTTTTCCTCTCACATATTCTCTCTTTCTCTTCTCTTTTTCCTCTCTCCCTCCCATTGTCCCTCCCCCCAACTCTCTCTCTCTGTCTTGAAACATGCCCTATGTGCATTTAATTCTTTGAAATTTGTGAATATAATGTGATTTATTTCTCCAGTTATTGTAGGAGACTGTTTTACCAAAAGATTTGCCACTTAATGGCATGAATCACCATCTTCCTAAGCTCCAGTATCAGTTTACTTACCATGCAGCCCACCTTAAGATACAGATTTCTGAATTTACTAGAACAAGCTTCAAGACCCAGTTCTGGAATTTAAAAAAAATGTATGTAAAAGTACATATTTAACACCCAAAAAACAAAGAATCTAGTCAAGAAATGGGCAGAAGACATGAACAGACATTTCCCCAAAGAAGACACACAAATGGCCAACAGACACATGAAAAAATGCTCCATATCACTTGGCATCAGGGAAATTCAAATCAAAACCACAATGAGATACAACCTTACACCAGTCAGAGTGGCTAAAATTAACAAGACAGGAAACAGCAAATGTTGGTGAGGATGCAGAGAAAGGGGAACCTTTTACACTGATGGTGGGAATGCAAGCCAGTGCAGCCACTCTGGAAAACAGTATGGAGGTTCCTCAAGAAGTTAAAAATAGAGCTACCCTATGACCCAGCAATCGCACTACTAGGTCTTTACCCTAAAGATACAAATGCAGTGACTGAAAGGGCACCTGCCCTCCAGTGTTCATAGCAGCAATGTCCACAATAGCCAAACTGTAGAAAGAGCCCAGATGTCCATCGACAGAGGAATTGGTAAAGAAGATGTTGTGTGTACATAATGGAATACTACTTAGCCATCAGAAAGGATGAATACTTACCATTACATCAACATGGTTAGAACTGGAGGGTATTATGCTGAGCAAAATAAGTCAGAGAAAGACAGTTGTCATATGGTTTCACCAATATGTGGAATATAAGAAACAGCGCAGAGGATCATAGTTGAAGGGAGGGAAAAATGAAGAGGAAGTCATCAGAAAGGGAGACAAAACATGAGCAACTATTAACTATATAGGAAACAAACTGAGGTTTGCTGGAGGGGAGGTGGGTGAGGGGGTGAGGTAATTAGGTGATGGGCATTAAGGAGGGCACTTCATGTAATGAGCACTGGGTGATATAGGCAACTGATAAATTATTGAACACTACATCTGAAACTAATGATGTACTATATGTTGACTAATTGAATTTAAATTAAAAATAAAATGTATTTATTCTACAGTTGTTGGATTCAGTTTTTATTATTCAGTTTGTTGGAAACACTTTGTCAAATTTATTAATCATGTTATTCAAATCTATATATTTACCAATTCATTTCTATTTGTTCTATTAATTAATGAAATGGCTTTGTGTCCTCTTGCATTTCTGTCAAGTTTTGCTTTATATAAGACTGTGCTATTATATGCATACAAATTTTTTTATATTATCCTGGCGAATTGAAACTTTATCACTATGAAGTAACTTGCTTCTTCTACAGTGATGCTTTTTACATTAAAGCTTATTTTGGATGCGTAGGGGCCAGCAGCAGGAGACGATGCAGAGCAGGCATCCCTGTCCTAGGCAGCTACTCTCTGGCACCACTGACACACTTGGTCAGTGATCTGCGAGGCTGCAGTGTCCTGCCCTCAGAACAATGGGAGTCTACACATGAGGTGACCCAGACGCCATGCCATGGACAGTGCAGGCCTGGAGGGATGTCCAAACACAAAGAACTTGATGCTTCCAGGAAGCTACAGTGCTAAACCGAAAGGGAATATCTCCTTCGTGACCTCTCGCCATACAAAGGAATATTCCATCAGCACTGTGAAAGAGACAACAACTCCATTTTCTTCAGTCTCAAAGACTGGGACAGTCACTATCTTGACACCCATAGCAACATCTAAAATGACAACACTGGAGGTGTCAACAAATATGACCTCCCCCACCTCAGTTTCACAAAACATACCCCAGATGCTATCGATGATGACCACAACCCACAACAGTTCCATGACGTCTGTTTCTTCATCAGTAACAATCACAGCAACTATTAATTCTAAAGAAAATACAAGATCAAAATTTGATATTGCCAGCTTTGTTGGTGGTATTGTATTAACACTGGGAGTTTTGTGGATTCTTTACATCGGATGCAAAACATTTATTCTAGAAGAGGCATTACATATAGAACCATTGAAGAACATGATGCCATCATTTAAAGAAATCCACAAACCAATGGAAAGAAGATTTATACAGCCTTATCAATTAATTTTGGTTATTCTTCTTGAAGACTATACACAACCCATGTATATAATGTACGATGCACTGTATAAACATGTAAAGATTCCTCGTGATTACTAAAGGTAAAAAAGATTTGATTTTTAAAATTTTTTTAAAGATTTTGTTTATTGAGAGAGAGAAAGAGAACATGGGGGGGAGGGGCAGAAGGAAAGAGAGAAGGAGGCTCCTTGCTGAGCAGGAAGCCCAATGTGGAGCTCAGTCCCAGCACCCTGGGATTATGACCTGAGCTGAAGGCAGACACTTAACGACTGAGCCACCCAGGCGCTCCTTCAATGGTATTTTGATAAGGATTGCTTCGAATGTGTTGATTGATCTGGGTAGCATAGACATTTTAATGATATTTATTCTTCCAATCCATAAGCATGGAATACTTTTTCATTTCTTGGTGTCTTCCTCAATTTCTTTCATACATGTTCTGTAGTTTTTAGAGTACAGATCCTTTACCTCTTTGGTTAGTTATTCCTAGTTATCTTAGGGTGTTTGGTGCAATTGTAAATGATGTTGATTCCTTAATTTCTCTTTCTTTAGTCACATTGTTAGTGTATTGAAATGCAAGTGATTTCTGTGTATTGATTTTATATCTTGCCATGTTGCTAAATTCCTCTATGAGTTCTAGGAATTTTGGGGTGCGGTTTTTCAGGTTTTCCACATATAGTATCATGTCATCTGTGAAGAGGGAGAGTTTGAATTCTTCTTTGCCAATTCGAATGCTTTTTATTTCTTTTCGTTTTCTGATTAAGGCTAGGACTTCAAGTATTATGTTGAATACCAGTGTTGAGAGTGGGCATCTCTGTCGTGTTCCTGACCTTAGGGGTAAAAGTTCTCAGTTTTTCCCCATTGAGAATATTTGCTATGGGCTTTTCATATATGGCTTTTATGATATTGAAGTATATTCCCTCTATCCCTACACTGTTGAGAGTTTTAATCAAGAAAGGATGCTGTGTTTTGTGGAATGCTTTTTCTGCATCAGTTGAGAAGATCATATGATTCTTGTCCTTTCTTTTGTTAATGTGATGTATCACGTTGATTAGTTTGCAAATGTTGAACCACACTTGCAGCCCAGGAGTAAATTCCACTTGGTCATGGTGAATAATCCTTTTAACGTATTGTTGGATTTTATTGGCTAGTATCTTGGTGAGAATTTTAGCATCCATGTTCATCAGGGATATTGGTATATAATTCTTTTTGGTGGAGTCTTTGTCCGGTTTGGGATCAAGGTAATGCTGACCTCATAAAATAAGTTCGGAAGTTTTCCTTCCATTTCTGTTTTTTGAAACAGCTTCAGAAGAATAGGTATTAGTTCTTCAAATATTTGATAGAATTCCCCCTGGGAATCTGCCTGGCCCTGGACTCTTGTTTGTTGGGAGATTTTTTTGATTACTACTTCCATTTCATTGATAGTTATGGATCTATTCAGGTTTTCTATGTCTTCCTGGTTCAGTTTTGGTAATTTATATGTGTCTAGGAATGCATCCATTTCTTCCAGATTGCCTAACTTGTTGACATATAGTTGCTCATAGTATGTTTTTATAATTGCTTGTGTTTCCTCAGTGTTGGTATGGTCTCGCCTCTTTCATTCATGATTTTATTAAATTGGTCTTTTCTCTTTCCTTTTTGATAAGTCTGAGTAGAGGTTTATCAATCTTATTAATTCATTCAAAGAATCAGCTCCTAGTTTCATTGATCTGTTCTATTGTTCTTTTGGTTTCTATTTCATTGATTTCTGCTCTGATCATCATTGTTTCTCATCTCTTGCTTGGATTGGCTTTATTAGCTGTTCTTTCTCCAGCTCCTTTAAGTGTAGGGTTCGGTTGTGTATTTGAGACATTTCTTGTTTCTTGAGAAAGGCTTGTATTGCTATGTACTTCTCTCTTAGCTCCACCTTTGCTGTATCTTAAAGTTTTTGAACATGTGTTTTCATTGTCTTTTGTTTCTATGAATTTTATTAATTCTTCTTTAATTTCCTGGTTGACCCATTTATTTTTAATAAGATGTTCTTAACCTCTAAGTATTTAAGTTCTTCAAATTTCCTCTTGTGGTTGAGTTCAAGTTACAAAGCATTGTGGTCTGAAAATATTGGGGGTAATCCCAATCTTTTGGTACCAATTGAGACCTGATTTGTGACACAGTATGCTATTTATTCTGGAGAATCTTCCATGTACACTCGAGAAGAATGTGTATTCTTTTGTTTGGGATGGAATACTCTGTATATATCTGTGAAATCCATCTGGTTCAGTGTGTCATTCAAAGCCCTTGTTTCCATGTTGATCTTTTGCTTAGATGATCCATCTATTGCTGTGAGTGGGGTGTTAAAGTTCTCTAATGTTATTGCATTATTATCAATGTGTGTCTTTAATTTTGATATTAATTGGTTTTTATAATTGGCCGTACCATGTTAGGAGCATAAATATTTATAAATGTTAGATCTTCTTGTTGGATAGTCCCTTTAAGTATTATATAGTGTTCCTCTTCATCCCTTACTACATTCTTTGGTTTAAAATCTAATTTGTCTGATATGAGGATTGCTACTCTCTGTTTCTTTTGATGTTCATTAGCATGATAAATGGTTCTCCATCCCCTCACTTTCAATCTGAAGGTGTCTTTAGGTCTAAAATGAGTCTCTTCTAGACAGCATGTCAATGGTTCTTGCGTTTTTATTCAATCTGTTATCCTGTGTCTGATTGGAGCAGGTAGTCCATTTATATTCAGAGTAACTATTGAAAGATATAAATTTTGTGCCATTGTATTACCTATAAAATTACTTTTTTTGTAGATTGTCCCTGTTCCTTTCTGGTATATGTAACTCGCAGACTCGCTCTTTGCTTACAGGATCCCTTTCGATATTTCTTTCAGTACTGGTTTAGTGATGACAAATTCTTTTAGTTTCTATTCGTCCTGGAAGCTCTTTATCTCTCCTTCTATTCTGAATGTCAACCTTGCTGGATAAAGTATTCTTGGCTGCATGTTTTATTCATTTAGTACCCTGAATATTTCATGACAGCCCGTTCTGGCCTGCCAGGTCTTTGTGGATAGGTGTTCTGCCAGTCTAATATTTTTACCATTGTAGGTTAAGGACCTCTTGTTTCATGCTGCTTTCAGCATTTTCTTTTTATTTCTGAGATTGTCAAGCTTCACTGAAGTTGTCAGGATGTTGATCTATTTTTATTGATTTTTTGGGGGGTTCTCTGTGCCTCCTGGACTTGATCCTCTGTTTCCTTTTCCAGATTAGGGAAGTTATCAGCTATGACTATCCCTCTCTCTCTTCTTCCTCTGGATCCTGATTAATTTTAATATTGTTTCACTTTATGGTATCACTGATTTCTTGAAGCCTCCCTAATGATCCAGTAGTTGTTTTTCTCTCTTTTCCTCAGATTCCTTCCTTTTCATCATTTTGTCTTCTGTGTCACTAACTTTTTCTTCTGCCTCACTTACCCTATTTTTATGAGTGTCCATTTTAGACTGTATATCAGTTAAAACATTTTTAATTTCAACCTGATTAGATTTTAGTTCTTTTATTTCTGCACTAAGGGATTCTTTAGTGTCTTTTATGCTTTTTTCAAGCCCACCTAGTATCTTTATAATCATTATTCTGAATTCTAGGTCTGACATGTTACTTATATGCATATCGATTAAATCTTTGGCAGTATTACCTCTGGTTCTTCCTTTTGGTGTGAATTTCTCTTTCTAGTCATTTTGTCCAGAGAATAGATGAACAAGAGAACAAAATCAAAAATATCAACCGTGACACCAGGGAAATATATACTAGATAAATCCAAAGAGATCAGAAAGCAAAAAAGGAAGAAAAAAGGGAGAAAAAAGAATATAATCTAACAGGTGGACAAAACTGGGTGACTCACTTTGTCCTGGGAGTATTTTGGTCTGTTTCTTAGAAGACACTAGTTTCCAAAATTGTAGAGAGAGAGAAAAAAAAACAAACTTACATATATGCAAAAATCAAATTGAATGTAGTGAAAGGAAGCCAAAAATG
>CM052901.1:47544453-47563167 GCA_028534135.1 Potos flavus
ATGGTCCATATATACAATGGGATATTATGCCTCCATCAGAAAGGATGAATACCCAACTTTTGTATCAACATGGACTGGACTGGAAGAGATTATGTTGAGTGAAATAAGTCAAGCAGAGACAGTCAATTATCATATGGTCTCACTTACGTGTGGAGCATAAGGAAAAACATGGAGGACATTGTGAGAAGGAAAGGAAGGGTGAATTGGGGGAAATCGGAGGGGGAGATGAACCATGAGAGACTGTGGACTCTGAGCAACAAACTGAAGGTTTTGGAGGGGAAGGCATGGGGGGTTGGGCGAGCCTGGTGATGGATATTGAGGAGGGCACGTAATGCATGGAGCCCTAGGTGTGGTACATGAACAATGAATCTTGTAACACTGAAAAAATAAAATAAAAGTATTTGGGGAAAAAAAGACTTAAAGAGTTGATAAAATAAGAAACTAGTTGAAAAGGTAAAAAAAGAAAAAAAAACTTTAAACTGAAAGACTAAAGATTCATGAGAAAAAAAACCTGAATTTTATGTATAATTTTCCCCTAGCACAGAAGTTTTTCAATTTTGTGTGATCCATAAATTTGGTATTAGCCTGGTGTTGCTGCTGGTCTTCTGGGGGAGGGGTCTGTTGCACCGATTCTCAGGTGTCTTTGCTTGGGAGAGGTTGCACCACCCTTTGGCAGGGGGCCAGGATCAATGTAAGCTGCTTGGGTTCTATGTGGCTTTTGTTCCCGGAAGGCTTTCCACACCACTCTAGAAGATGAAAAATAAATAAATAAAAATGGTCGTGTCCCATCTCCAGCCCCAGAGCTGAATGATGGAGGCCCCCACTCTTCAGTGCACCCTGAGGGAAAATCAGTCAATCACACTTGTGTGTGCCAAACCCTGCAGACTCCTTTGGTTTGCACCCTCACTGATCCCCCTGGGGGAAAGAGGAGGGCGTCTGGCCAGGGTTCTGCCACTTGCTGTGTCCCTGCCCCAGGAGTAGTTGCCTGATCCTTCCATGCCGCGGTTCATGATATATGGCAATACCGAGCTGAGAGACCACTCCTGGGCTCACTGATTGTAGCTGGCTTCCCTGATCCAATGCATGGGAACTTTGCTGCACTGAGACACTCTTATTCTTTCTGTGACCCCTGGGAGCTTGAGACCCTATTGTCCCATCTAAGATTCTGCCAGGTTTGCCACCTGAGCACCTTTCAGGCAAAGAGGTCCCTCACCATAGCAGAGTTCTAAAAGTTCTGATTTTGTGCTGTGCTGCTATAGCACTTTCTGGTAGCTCTTTTATGGAGGCTTCTCCCCCCACGGTTTATTTTCTGATATATCCTCTCAGAGTCACTTCTCTGCACCTCCTATCTTGCAAAAAGTGGTCGCTTTTGTATTTGTAGAATTGCAGCAATTCTTTTCTTAGATCTCAGGTTGAATTCATAGGTGTTGAGGATGATTTGATAGAGATCTAGCTGATTTCAAGGGACCAGATGAAAGGATGGTTCCCTGTTCTTCCACTATCTTCCCTCCTCCCTTCACTAAGTGTAATTTAAATTAAAAGCTCTAAAAAACTATATATATGGTTAAATATATGTGTACTTTTACCTACATATCCTTGGTGCTTTATGCTTCTATGGCTGCTGTTTCTTGATTTGCGTTGACCCCTGACCACTCACTATTTTGATTGTTAAATAAATCAAACTAGCCTGGCCTTAATTTATCTTGTTTGGTCTTTGGCTGCTTTCTTTTTATCTTGACTTTTGTATTTGAATCTGCTCAACCTTTTGCCTGCCAACGTAGACCCTAATGCTGTTTTCCCAGTACTCTGATTTCTTTCTGATGCTTATTCTCTTTAACTGAGTTCTTGATTTCTTTAACCCAGTCTTTCATCTCTGAGTTCAGAATCTTGCCTTCTGTGACTTTTGCTACATGTCTTTTTTTGTGGGGGGAGGGGCAAAGGGAGAGCGAGAGAGAGAGAGACTCCTATGCTGGAACCACACCCAGCGTGCAGAGCCAACTTGAGGCTCAATCTCATGACTCTGAGATCATGATCTGAGCTGAAATCAAGAGTTGGAAACTTAACTGACTGAGCCACCAGTCACCCTGCTACATGTCTTTTTATATTTTCCATGACTATGTATAATTTTGGCTCTACTGTCTGTTTCTGACTGGTGGACATTCTATACGCACCTACTTTTTTCTGTTCATATTCACATTTTCAAATCATCAGTTCTACCTTGACATAGGTCCAGATCCTGAATCCGTTAATTTGCCTTGCCAAACCTTAGCTCTTCTATTTACATCCATTATCTAGGCCTTAAAAGGACACGATTGTTAATAGTAACTTTCAAGTAATCAAGAACTCTTATTTGATCAAAAGTATGTCATTTAATAATTTTTTTCTTTTTTTAATTTAATAAATTACTGATACATTGATATTAGGTAATTCACTTTGCTTCCTTTTACTTTACTTTCCTCATTCATAAAAAGTGATGGCAAAATGATGTTAAAAATGAGATAGTTTTTCCTCATTAAATTTACCTTGAAAATAGCCATTTCAATCCTTTTAGTGGTTTTTCAAAAACTTGTCAAATGACTCTGAAATTTTTAGAACTCTTCTTTGCCTCCCCCCCCCCCATCCTTCCTATAACCCAAATAATGGTTTAGAATAATTTGGCTTTTTTGCCATCTTATTTGATAACACAGATACAAAGAATGTATCTGGGTGCTTCTTCAGATACATTTTGTTTACTTGGGCAAAGGTATTCTCAAAGTATCTCCTTTGATTTGACCTGAGGACTACTGGTCCTTTCAAAGCCTCAGATCTTTTAGTTCCTCTAAAGATAAATGAGGTTTCAGATCAAATTAATGATGTCTGATTGATATTTATGTGTGGATTGGTAGTGAAAACTTGCAGAGGATACTGGTTTGAGGCATTCTGGAATGGCCCATACTTCATAGTGCTAAATAACTAACTAATCCCTTTCCAGACAATTTCTCTGGACTACTACTAGTATTCTTATGACCAAACAGATCATTTTTTGGATCATCTTGAAAATATAACAGAAGAGTTACTTCCTAGAGTATATGCATTCCAGCAAGTTCATAGATGATCTATAGGAAATGTATATGTGTGTGTTTCTGGAGAAAGAATCCATGACTGTGTAATATTAGCAGAAGTTATCCCTAAACCCCCTGAGTGGCTGCGCACAACTTTAAAATTTAAAGAAAAGACAGCTTAACAACCTAGTAGTCTCTTTTTTATGTATAAATAGGGTTCAAGCTGCTTCCAAAAGTTAATCAATGTAAATATGTAGGTCCCCTAAATATCTGGCAAAATTTTACAAATATATTTCAATATGGAATTAGAACAACAAGAATCAATTTTATTGCACTCAAGAAAGATATTTATAAGTGGACTTTTTCCTGGATGTATACAAAATGTTTATTATTTTTTTTAGCAGTTTGCCATTGCACAACTGCCAAGTTAGAATAACTGAGGCTCTGGTCTTTTGCTTTATCCTGGCATCAACAGCATGACTAAAGGGAAAAACATCTGGAGCCATATGAGGAATATAGCTTTTTTTTTTTAAAAGATTTTATTTATTTATTTGACAGAGGGAGAGAAATCACAAGTAGGCAGAGAGGCAGGCAGAGAGAGAGGGGGAAGCAGGCTCCCTGCTGAGCAGAGAGCCCCATGCGGGACTTGATCCCAGGACCCTGAGATCATGACCTGAGCCGAATGCAGAGGCTTCAACCCACTGAGCCACTCAGGCGCCCCGGAATATAGCTTTTGATATGTGAGAAATAGAACTCCATTGTACAAAAAACAATCACTCATACTAATAGCTTTAGTTTTCCTGTATCCACTCATAATCCCTGCCCCATTCCATCTCTATTTCACTATTTTGCATTTTCTCTTCAAGTCTTTGACTGTTGTATTAGATTGTAAATATTTTGAGGACAAAAATCATGTTTTAGTAAATTATATAGGGCTGCACATAAGGAGTTAAATAAGTTTGTGGAATGAAATTACCTCTAACATTCCCTCTTATACTTACAACTTAATACATTGGATCTCAATCTTTATCATACACAAGAATCCCCTGGAGAGCTTGCTAAAACAGTGGTTGCAGAAACTTACTCTCAGAGTTTCTGAATCTGTGAGTGGGACCCTCAGATTTACATTTCTAACAAATTTCTAGATGATGATGCTCTTGGTCCAGGGAAAACATGCTTGGTTTAAGTAGAAACAAACAGGAATATTAGTAATGCCTTGCATCTCAAAAACCACAGTATAACTTCAAAATCAGTTTCATTTTTGAAATTTACTAGGTGAACAAGTTTCACTAAATATATTTTCTATAAAATGAAGTCCATTAATAACTAAAATTCAAAGTAGAAATATAGTATTCTGCAGAGGTTATTTACAGAATTATTACTAGGTATTTATCCAAAGAATACAAAAATACAAATTCAAAGGGATACATGCATGCTGATGTTTATAGCAACATTATCAACAATAGCCAAATTATGGAAAAAGCCCAAATATCCATTCCCTGATGAATGGATAAAAGCGTGGTATATATACACACAATGGAATATTACTCAGCCATAAAAAAGAATGAAGTCTTGCCATTTGGAATGACATGGATGGAGTTAGAGAGTACTATGCTAAGCAAAATAAGTCAATCATAGAAAGACAAATAACATATGATTTCACTCATATGTGGAATTTAAGAAATAAAGGAAATGATCATAGGGGGAGAAAAAAATAGAGAGGCAAATCAAGAAGTAGAATCTTAACTGTAGAGAACAAACTGATGGTTACCAGAGGGTACATGGGTGGAGGATGGGTTAAATAGGTGATGGGGATTAAGGAGGGGACTTGTGCTGAGCACAGGGTATTGTATGTAAGTGTTGAATCACCAAGTTTTACACCTGAAACTAATATTACACTGTGTGTTAACTAACTGGAATTTAAATAAAAACTAAAAAAAAATTATCATTAGAGCAGAGGAAGATATGCTAATGATTCTGAGGAGGTTACCACCAAAGGTTTGTGCCATAGTATATTTTTCTTCTTGATTTTACTCTGACCCGGCCCACAGTAAACCAAAGGAACTTTCTTCAACTGGTATCTCTTTAAATAACCAGAATATTAAGAACACAACTGTCATGAATAATTGAAATCTATTGGAAATGTATAAATTAACATTGCATTTTCATTTTAAAATTGTTTTACTTTCCTTCTCCTAATGTTTGTTTTGTACATAAACAATGAATCTTGGAACACTGCATCAAAAACTAATGATGTATTTTATGATGTCTAACATAACACAATAAAAAATTAAAAAAAATTATTTTACTTTGTATCATGAGCATTTGAAAGAACAACACCTAATTTTAACTTTCTAATTAATTTTTTGTGTACAAACTTGATTGGAGGGATTAGTAAGCTTCAAAATGTCTAAAAGTTGGACAGCAAAAAAGTAAAAAAGAAGAGACTCAATAACCAACAAACAAAGCATTGAACCTCTAATTAGTGAAGATCAGCTCTACCAGGGAAATCAACCTAATTTTCAGTAGCTTAGAAATTAGTTTTTGAAAACCTTTTTTAATCCTAGCAAGCCATATTGTTAATAGCTGTGTTCTGGGCTTATATAGGCAGGCTTCACATATTTTAATAAGTGGTGTCTTGGTTAAGATGAACTGGAAATGAATTGCTTATTAATGGGGAAAGTTTAAATAGGAAAAATAAAAGTTGAAAGCACTTTCTTTGGTGTATGCAGCCCCACACTGACCAAAAATGGACTGCAAAAATGTCTTATTTGGATTCTACCTACTGAAGAATCTGAGAACAGTAAATTTTTTGTCTTTTATTACTGGTGCCCCAACCTAGAACATTCCTCCCATTCAGCTCCACCAAAACAAATTCTAAAAGACCAAACCCTCTTCTACTTTCAAGGCATATTCTGGACTAATTCTTATCTGACACAATCCAAAGATTAGTAAAGTCCATGTTGGAATGGATTTTAACAGTCACTCAACATGGATAAGACTTTGTTCTTGATTGGTGGTCATTATGCTTGAACATTCCTAATGATTTGAGGCCTTTTGACTTTACAAAGCAGCCCTTGTCATTTTTGAACACTTGAATGTTAAGCTGAAATTTGTCTCCCTGTTAGTTCTCGCTTTTGGCTTTGGTTTTGCCTTTTTGAGACCCACACAATAAGTCTGTCTTTCTTTGTTCTGGTAGTCTTTCAAATATTTGAAGGTAGTTATATTTTCTCCAGATCTTCCCTGATTTAAACTAACCACCCTCACTTCTTGGAGACTTGCCTCATATCATATATTTTTAAGATGCTTCATCATTCCTGGTCTCTCTTTTCTAGACACAGGCATTTATTAAATTTTTCAAAGATTTTTATTCTTTCTTTCTTTCTTTCTTTCTTTCTTTCTTTCTTTCTTTCTTTCTTTCGTTTACTTAGAGTGCAAGTGTGGGGGGGGCAGAGGGAGAGAGAATCCCAAGCAGACTCATGCTGAGTGTGGAGCCCCATGTGGGGCCCAATCTCAGGAACCCAAGATCATGACCTGAATTGAAATCAAGAGTCAGACACTGAACTGACTGAGCCACCCAGGCGCCCCCATTTATGATTTTTTTATGTTCATTTAGCCAATTTATGTTCAGTTAGCCAATATATTTTTTGATATAGTATTCATTTATGATTTTTCTTTTTAAAAATGAGAGACAATCAACTGAACAAAGCAGATTTTGTCTGATCGGGGTCTAGGATTGTAGGACTCTTAACTTTCTTGCTTTAGATACTAACTTTTTCTTTTTTTAAAAAAGATTTTATTTATTTTTTTGTCAGAGAGAGGGCACAAGCAGGGGAAGCAACAGCCAGAGGCTGAGGGAGAAGCAAGCAGAAGAGAAGCAGGCTCCCCGCCACTAAGCAGAGAGCCCAATGTGGAACTCGATTCCAGGACGCTGGAATCATGACCCAAGCTGAAGGCAGACACTTAACTGACTGAGCCACCCAGGCATCCCCTAAATGCTAACTTTTTCTTTTCTTTTCTTTTTAAAAGATTTTATTTATTTATTTGACACAGAGAGAGAGACAGCGAGAAAGGGAACAGAAGCAGGGGGAGTGGGAGAGGGAGAAGCAGGCTCCCCACCACTGAGCAGGGAGACCAATGTGAGGCTCTATCCCAGGACCCTGGGATCATGACGTGAGCTGAAGGCAGACACTTAACAGCTGAGCCACGCAGGCGCCCTGATGCCAACTTCTTAATGTAGTTTAAGTCTCAATTATCTTTCTTTCTTTTCTTTTTTTTTTAAAGATTTTATTTATTCATTTGACAGAGAGAGAGGGAGCAAGTGAGCACAAGCAGGGGGAGCAGCAGATGGAGAGTGAGAAGCTGACTCCCCACTGAGCAGGGAACCTGATGTGGGGCTTGATCCCAGGACCCTGAGATCATGACCTGAGCCGAATGCAGATGTTTAACTAACTGAGCCACCCAGGTGTCCCTCAGTTATCTTTCTTAACAGCTATGGTATACTAGCTCATACTTAATTTACAAATTTTGTAAATAAAATTTTCCAACCTTAAGTGTTTATTGCCCATCCTGTACTTGTGCAGTTGATCTTTGTAAACCTAAAAGTAAGGCTTAACTGTACAATCCTCTCAAATTTGATCTTGCTGCATTTGAATATTGAGTCTTTTGAGATTTTTGAAATCTTAGTTAATATCCATGCTTTAATTATCCCTCTCAGATTGTTTTCACCCACAAATTCAATAAACATGGCTTTAATTGATACATTGTGTGCAGAACAGGGATGGATACCTATGACATGGTACTAGCAACATCTCAGACCTCTAAATACCAATTATTCTAGCTTATACCACACAATCTATGCTTTTGTACATTCATTCATTCAACAAAATTTCACGCTAGGTGGGCATATAACAGTAAATAAGAGGGATAAAATCCTAACCTAGGGAAAGGCAAAATAAATAAGCAAATTATGTGATTTCCCACAGTGATTTGAGAAGGATAATGCACAGCAAGAGAATAGAGGATGTAGTGTGATTTGGGGATGCTATTTTAAATACATTGATCCATAAAGACATATCTGAGGAGGTAAATTTTAGCTGGCCACCTGAGTGAAGTTGTATGCTATGGAAAGATCTTAGAGAAGAGTTTTCTAAGAAGGCATAGCAAGAGCAAAGTCTCCAAAGAAGGAACAGGATTTCTAAAAAGAAAGAGAGAAGAAGAGGGAAAAAAACAAAACAAAAAACAAACAAACAAACAAACAAAACCAAAAAACCACCAGTGTAGCATAGCGAACCAGGGCAGAAAGAAGTGGTAGGAAATAAACCATAACAAGGATTTTGGATTTTATTGTTAATGTGTTGGGAAGTATATGGAGGGCTTTAAGCTGGAGAGTAATATGATTCTATTCAACTTTATAAAGAATATTTTGACAGCTGTTAAGAGAAAGTATTAAAGAAGATAGTAGTAGACAATAACAAACCACGTAAGATGATTTTGCAGTGGCTCGAGCTAGAAATGATAGTGACTTTGACTGTTGTAGTAGTAATGGAAGAAGCAAGGAGTGCTCAGATTTTGGATATATTTTAAAGGTACAAACTATGGGATTCATGGATGGCTTGGATATAGAGTGTGAAGGGAAAAGAAGAATAGGCAACTAGATGAATTTAATTACCTTTTTTTGTACTCTGTTTTCGTATTTGTCTTCTCTTGTTAGTCAGACTATAAATTCTTTAAGGGTAGGGATCCTGCCTTTCTTTTTCTCTCAAATCACTTCAGTTTAGGATATTCAGTAGATACTGGGGTGCCTGCTTGGCTCAGCTGGTTAAGCCTCCAACTCTTGATTTCAGTTCAGATCTTGATCTCAGGGTCATGAGTTCAGGCCCTGCATTGGGGTCTATGCTGGGTGTGGAGCTTGCTTAAAAAATAATTTTAAAAAGCTGTGCAGTAGGTACTTAATGAATGTGTTATTCTATCATAGGTAGGCCATCTCTGAATCCTCCACTTTATCCTAATCATTCCTTCTTTGAAATTTAGTAATTTCTCTTTATTACTACTCTTGATACCCTGATCTAGGCCCATTTAGAAGCTATATTGCCACTGTAACTGTTTAACTGATCTTTCTATTCTCCAGCCTATCCCCAATCTGATTCAAACTGTAAATTGATGAATAATTAATCACTTAAAAAATTTGCTTTTAGGGGCGCCTGGGTGGCTCAGTGGGTTAAGCCTCTGCCTTCGGCTCAGGTCGTGATTTCAGGGTCCTGGGATCGAGCCCCGCATCGGGCTCTCTGCTCAGCGGGGAGCCTGCTTCCCCCCCTCTCTCTGCCTCCCTGCCTACTTGTGATCTCTCTCCTCTCTGTCAAATAAATAAATAAAATCTTTTAAAAAAATTTGTCATTCATTTCAACAAATACTGATTTGTCTACCTTATATCCAGGACTCTTCTAGATGCCAGGGATATAAAAATAAATAAGACAGACAAAAAATCCTGCCCTTATGGAGCTTATATTTGTAATAACTAAAAATATAGACTATGTTAGATAGTGGTAAGTGCAATGAAAAATAAAATAGGAAAGGGAATATAGGGAGGTAGATGAAGTGTTGAGAAGATCACAATTTAGAATAGGGTTACAGTGTAATTTCTTTAAAATTTTAAAGAGGTTACTTTTAAAAAAAGTTACATTTGAGTAGAAATGTGAATCAAATGAAGAAGTAAAGTCATACAAAGATCAAACTGAACAACTGTAAGGGTCCTGATGTGGTCATGAGATTAATTTGTTTGAGAAATGGAGAGAAGACCCATGTGATTTGAAAGTGAGTTAACTGCAGAGTGGCAGGAGGTGAGGACATAAAGATGGCAAAGGCCAGATCATGTAGGACCTTGAGACTATGGTAAGAAATTTGCATTTTAAATAAAGTATATGTGAATGTAAGCCATTGGACAGTCTGGATCTGGGCATGATTTGACTTTTCTTTCTTTTTTTTTTTTTAAATCACTCAAGCTGCTTTGTAGATGACTGTAGAGGGTTTAGGTACACTGCCCTAGCGTCTTTAATGGCTTTTAATAAAATCAAAGTTCTCTGCCTACTTTCAAAGACTCTTATTATCAGTCTATCCTATTTCCCCACTAGTCTTCATATGCCTTCTATTTGCTAGGCTGAGTTTATCATGGATTTCCTTATATCATATATATCTATGCTTTCCTACTTTTGCCTATTCTCTTCCCCTTTAAGACAGTGCTTTCAGTCCTCTCTTATCCACCGTTCAAGAACCATCTCAAGTTTCAATTACAAAATAAAATGATTCCCTAACTGTTATCATCTCACTGGCATTTCCAGTCATTAAACGATGTATTTCTTGTCTGTAGTTGATGATTGAGCACCTAATAATGTACTTAATTTTATTGTTGTGAATGTTTAATGTGTGCTTATCTTGTCTTCTGAGTGATAAGTTCTATAATAGCACAGAACCAATAAATTGTACATCTCTCATGGCACCGAGCAAATTTGGGGAATGTATCAAGTGCATGTTAACTGATGTAATATATGACTTGATTTTTTTTTCCCCTTGCAATGGTGCAATGGTGATCACGCAAGTAACTTCTGGCAGAATAAGGGTTGAGGTTAGGTGAATAGAACTCATAATTTTAATTTCTTGTTTTAGTCGCAGAGTCAGCTGGTCACATAAAACCATACACTTGCTCTTGTCGAAAAATTCCAAGGGCTTGATGGAGACCTTCTTGATTTTAGTAACATTGAGTATATACATGTCAATTGAACACTGACCACAAAAGACTATATTTCTGTTTGTGATCATTTGATTTTGGCATGCAACAATTCTGCAGAAAGCGAATCTCAAGTTGGAAGACCAGGCAGCACCTGCTCAAATGGTGCCATGTAACTATTATAGTCATAGGGATGCTGAATGTCCGCAGCTATTCATGAAGGGAGAGGTACAGAGGGGCCTGGCCTTGGACACAGCTGATAATGTGCGGGGAAGAGGCAGCCCCACTGCAGGCAGCTATCTTTCTTCCCCCCTCCCCACTCTTGGGTTCTGGGCTGAGGCCAGGGACTGTCCGGAGCTGATCTCGGGCTCCCATTGGTCCCTGTCTTTTGTGACGTCACAATCATGATGAGAATTGATGATCGGACACGCTGATTTCATTGTCTGAAGAGACAGTGAGACCCAGGAAAAATCTTGCTGAATCTGCTGCCCCAGCACTGGCCTGATTTGGGATCCTCCGATCCTTCCCGTAACCGCACCACGCCCCGAGGTAAGGACCCAGCCTGGGTGGGTGTGAAGGGCGAAGGAGGATGAGCAAGACACGGAGCTAATGCTCTGCCCAGTGGGGAGCTTATAGGTTCAGAGGCCTAAAGAGGCTGCCAACAAACAGCTGCGGCTTTTGGGAAGCCAACTGCCTCTACCATCCGAGCCAAGCCTGACGGCTGCATGAGGTTAAAACACAGCTGAGGATAGGGATACAATGGGCATTGCCAGAGAGCAAAGGACCTTGCTCCGAGAGAGGGCGACGTTTGGGATGCACTTCTGGCTTCGGAGTAGAAGGAAGTGGCACTTCTGCCTCCCAAGAAAGGAGGCGGGGAGGGGGCTGAATTCTACTACTTCTAGATTTCACTGGACAGCAGATTTCTCACAGCCCTACTCAAACTCACTGAGTGCTGCGCTTGCGCATTAAGAACTTTGGGGGAGGGGGGAGTTCGTGGCGAGAAGAATAGACGCGGAGTTTGCGCAGGCGCCTTTTCCGTTTCGCTGGAGGAGGTGGGGCTGAGCTCTGTCTGGGCCGACTATGGAAAGGGCTGGGGAGTTGGCTGTGTGTTGTTTCAAGCGCCTCTTCATGGAGAGGGATCTGCCACTTGTTTTGAATCTGGCTTACTGGGCATAACCAGACCCCAAATGGGCCGGATGAATTTAAGAAAGCAAGTTCTTAATCTACAGATATCAGGTTTGTAACAATTGAAAGAACTTGGAGAGGAGTTTGTGGAATAGAAATTCCTGAGATGAGAAACCAATTTAAAAAAAAACTATTCAAGCGAATCCAATTTTTAATCTTCAATGAACTCTGATTTGAGGTGCCACTCAGTGATTTTGAAACTTAAACTCTTTGGAGAGACTCAGAGTGAGACCCATTGTGGAGACTCAAGAGTAAGAAATTTAACTTTCTTGTCTTTTTTTTTTCCCTTGGAACGGTTTCTTACAAAGCCTTGGTCTCCCTTTTTGGTTTGGTGCTAAGTCTTTCTTTCTTCCTTTCTTCCTCTGTGTCTCTGCTAAAACCAGCAAAGTCAAATCTTTTTTGGGAGACCCTTTTTAACTCTCCTTTTTGGGAGGGGCAATATTACTCAGCAATTGTGAGGAAAAACCTGTTTGTCCTTGGTGGAAAAATTATTAACTTCTGACTATTTCACAGAGAAATCTGATTTTTTTCCCCTCCATTTCTTATAGTTAAGTGGTTATCAAGTCCTGTGAATTTCCCTTTGAAAGCCCACTCCTATAATTCTTCCTTTATTCTACAATCTGAGCTCTCATCACCACCCATCTAGTCACTCCAGGAACCTCCCAGTCAGCTTTCACTTGGGCCCCAAATCCTTAATTCATCCTGCCAGACTAATGGTCAGTTAACACTCCTTTTAGCAAGTCATTTTCTTCACCAAAATATTCTTGGAATTTATTTTTTATTCTTCCAAGCCCAATTCTAGTCAGGCTGCAAAAACTTCATAATCTGGCTTCAACGTACCATGGGACCCTTATTTTACTTGAATTTTCAGTACACAATTCTCCTTAATGTCCCCTGAACAATCTACCTCCAGAGCTTTGCTCCTTGCACCACTACCACACACTTCACACAGGATGCCCTCTCTTCTGCCTATTCAGATCTTACCCAATTTGGAGATTCAAGTTATACCTTTCCGTTGAGTTCCTTCCAAGTGTAACCCAACCATTATCAAGCTCACTTTTTCTAGAACTCCTACATCAATTCTTATATTTATCACTTTCTTACAGCCTGTTTTATATTTTCTTATTTGCGTGTGTGTTTGTTTTAGACTAAATTTCTCAACTGGGTTTAAAACCCCTTCTTCAGTGTTGGGATGATGCCATCTAATTCTTTATTATCTGCCTACAGCACCCAGATGATTATTTGAAGTATCTATAACTATATATGGTTTTTGTGTCACAATTTCTTGGGTAAAAAGTAAGATTGTTATAGAGAGAACTGTATATATGTGAAAATTTATTCATTGTTGGTCAAGCAAGGGACCCTTCAGTAACTAAATAAACTTGAATATGAGTCAGAGAAAAAGCAATATGGACATATTTATATAGTGGGTGGCCTCCAAATATATACTGTCTTCATAAAAGAGACCAAGGGGACATTATCCCTGTAGTGGTTCTGTCTGTAATTTTCTCAGTTTTAAAAACACTAAGACATTTTCCATTTCTGTATTTCTCTTTGATGACATTACATCATGTATGTTTTGTTAAAACCTACTAATTGTTTCCACTTTATTGCAAAATATCTTGGAGTTATTGCTTTACATTGACTATCACTGACAGTTTTCATTTGTATGTCTATTGAATCAGAGCTAATCATTGTGATGGCTGCTGTAATTGCTATTATATAATGTATCAGTTGTCACTTTCCTACCCCTAGGACTTCAAACTGCATTGTTCATGGAGCTCAGTTTTATTTGATGGAAAGTGTGATTACAGTTTAATATAGAGGCTTTCTACAGATTTCAGTTTGGCTCCTGCCTTACTTTGAGGCATAATTCCAACCAATATCACATCAAAGTTTGTGGTTTAAGAACATGGATAAAAAGCATTCTAGAAGGGTATTATAACCTTTACATTTAAAAATCATTGTCATAAATCCTTATGAGTGAACTACGAATGTTATTATAAAGGAAAATCCTTTATCCTTGACTTTTTCTCTTATTATCTGCATTATGCAAATTCCCTCAAAGTGTTTTAGCTTGTAGCCATTTTATAGTAATTAATAAGACTTACCTAGACATTTACATGTAGACCAACAGACTAAATTGTTCAAAGGTAGGACACTCTAGATAGAATGTAATGATTAGGGATATACTGCCCATTTTAGAAAGGTTAAAATAAAATTAAAAAAAATAAGAGTGTGGTATTCATGTTTTAAGGTTTATTTTACAACTCCTGTCTGAATGAGAGGATGGCATTGGACTTTCTCATTTAAGTTTTAGTTGAGCTGGAGGGGATTTTATAATGACAAGCCAATCTCCCCATTTTACATATGAGGAAGCTGAAGTCTAGAGAAGTGAAGTAACTTAGCAGAATTGATAAATGCTAATATTTATTAAGCACTTAATACCAGGCATTATGCTAAAAACTTAATGTATGTTTTTACATAAACCTCACCACATCCCTATGAGATAGTTTCTAGTATTATTTCTCATTTTACAAATGAGAAAACAGTAGCTTAAAGTAGTTGATTTCCCTGGGGTCACACAATGACAAAATGTCACAGAGAGGATCCGAACAGGTCTGTTTTGACTCTTAATCACCAAAATACACTTGACCAGAGTAATATGCAGTGAATCTTAGGCAGAGATATATTTTTTTAAAGATTTTATTTATTTATTTGAGAAAGAGAGACAGAGATAGCAAGATAGAGCATGAACAAGGAGGAGAGGGAGAAGCAGTCTCCCCAGTGAGCAGGGAGCCTGACGCGGGGCTAGATCCCAGGACCCTAAGATCAAAGGCAGACGCCAAAGGCAGACGTGAGCCAAAGGCAGACGCCTAACTGACTGAGCCACCCAGGCACCCCTTAGGCAGAGCTTTAACAAGAGTAGAAATCTGTGGAATCCCAGCCCAATGTGTGTGTGCATGCATGTATGTGTGCGCATTTGTGTGTGTATATATGTGTTTTATATCATAATGTTTTCCATGAATAGCATACTACTTCTACAAAATCGCTAATTTGTAAGCCTGACTAAATGGTGTATACTTACATTTCTTTTTAGGTATTTTACTAAAACACAGTCTCTCAGTCCTGGTTGAAAAAGATGGCATTAAATTTTGTATAAAAAATATTTTTAAAGATCTTTAGTTCTGCTTTTAAAATTGTATTGTACTTCCAGAAGGACTTACATATTTTTGTGTATCGTAACCCTAAACAGAGTAAAAATACTTGAATTGTTGATTTTGATTTTACAGTGGAGTCAGCTAAACATGAAATTGGTGGTATCTTAATATACTTGTATAGAGTATATTATATGTAGGCATACTGGTTTGGAAGTAAACAGTGAAAATTCTAGAGAGATATATTCTGCATAAGAAGGGAGCTGGAGATGTAAGTGTATTCAGAAGCTGTCACTAACACCCTGAGACCTTTCTAGTCTGTGTAAAATTTCAAGACAATAAACTGAAACCTGTATATGCAAATGGAGTCATCCATACACTAACTAGTAGCAAAATTTCCTGGATTAACTGTAGATCTAGATACATGGCAACTGAATAAATGAGATTATATTGTGTCAATTATATGCTATACTTTACATTTGTCGTCTATAAGGAAATCTACAACGGCAGCTGTCCTACCTCTTGGTCTCCTGTTGTTTTACAACTAGAGTTATGTTCTAATTGGATTGATCCTTAGAATCTTTAAAATGGAGGGAGATGGGGATTTGAACAAAATAGGTAAAGGGGAGAGGGATATATGGGCCTCCAGTTTTGTAATGAGTAAGTCACAGGAATAAAATGCAGAGCCTAAGGACTGCAGTTAATGATATTGTAATAGCAGTGTAATGGGACAGATGGTAGCTATACTTGTGGTGAACATAGCATAATGCATAAACTCGTCATATCACTAAGTTGTACACCTGAAACTAATGTAACATTGTGTGGCAGCTATACTCAAAAAAAGTGTTGTCAGAGTGGTAAAAATTTAGGGAAACATTTTCTTAGCCTCACTTCCCTTGGAGTTGGTGCCAATTCATTTTAAGATTCTTAAACGCAAACATAGGGACTTTTCTCACGTGGACAAGAATTTGTGCATGATGCTTGCCCAAGGTCATGCAAGTAGTAAGTGACAGAGCCAGGGCTTTAAAGCAGGTGTCATTCTAGATGCTGCACTCTTTATTAAGATATAGAATGGAGAACTAGAATGAAGCCCATCTTTATTTATTGTTTTTAAAAATTGTATGTATGTGTGTGCATGTGTGTGCATGTAATTTCCCTCTAACTTCTCTCTCTTTCTGAGTCTTTACTGCTTTTGACATTTTCCTTTTTTTTTTTTTTTTAATCAGTGGAGATAAAAATTTTTAATAGAAAGGCCAAGATTTAGGAGAAAGAGATCATTGTGTTGACCTCCAATGGCTTCAGAGGCAGAAGGCAGATAGACCCATAAAACTATTCTTTCCTGTTGTCGTACCAAGCAATGGCAAAAGCATTTCTTCTTTGGGTTTTGTTCTACTACACTAATATATTGTTTTAATATATATTTCTTTATATATACATACTGTTTTACTTGGTTGGCTTGGTCTGTGTATTGTGTGTTTTATGGATGAAGTAGTTATGCCACTTAGGAAAGTAATTATCTGAGACCTATCCTCCAGATATCTTTACCCTTTCATAGACCTGTCAGTTGTGTTGAAATATCTTTAATAGAGACGTGAAGCATTATGAAATATGGCAGAAAAATATATTCTACATTAGTGGACATTATTACATTAGGTATACAATGCTCAGCTTTGACTTATACCCATTATCCTTTTTTTTTTTTTAAAGATTTTATTTATTTGAGAGAGAGAAAGAGAGCAAGAGCTAGCGAGAGAGCACAAGCAAGGGGAGAGGCAGATGGTGAGGGAGAGGTAGACTCCTCACCAAGCAGGGAGCCTGATGTGGGGCTCTATCCCAGGACCCTGTGATCATGACCTGTGCCGAAGGTAGACACCCAGCCAACTGAACCACCCAGGCATCCCTATCCCCATTGTCCTGAGACAACATGAAGTTATTTTTGAATATGTATGTAACTTATTAAAATAATCATTCATTTTATTTAGAACCTCTAGGCTCACTTTTGTTACCAATGAATGCTTAAAAGATGCTAAAGGTCAGTTTGAGGTTTTTCTTCTTTTCCCAACTGCCAGTGCTTAATGTAAAGAGACACTTTAAAAAAAAACTCAGTATTGATTGTGATGTGTAGCCAATTTACTTTTCTGGTACAGTTTAATTCATCTGTTTCTAATTCTTGCTCCTCAAAGTGTGTTCCATGGAGTACCAGCATGAGAATCACCTGGGAACTTCTTAGAAATTACAGAATCTCTGACCTCAACCAAGACCTACTGAATCAGATTCTGTATTTTAATAAGATCTCCAGATGACTCATATGCACATTAAACTCCGAGAAATACTTATGTAAAGTGAAATATGACTTCATGTACATCTTAGACTTTTAAAAGCTGATAATCAGAAAAATCCCTTACTTTCTTTTTGACAGTTTTCACATGTGTAAAAAAATATGTAATTGAAGTATTTAATATACATCAGCTTTGTTCCATTTTGGAGTCTAACTCATTGAAAGAATAGCTACACCTATGTGATGGGTAAAGTTGTTAAGTCTGAGTGAATCCAATTATTTTGGTGATAGTAATGGCCTTGCCATTGAAATATTTTTCCTAATTGTCAACACAGTGTTACAAAAGAGTATAGATGTATTGGGGTCACTGTCAGTAATATCCTCAAGAGGAACTATACTTAGTTTTCTATTTCCTACTGTAACAGACCACCACAAACATAGTGGCTTAAAACAATACATGGATTGGGGTGCCTGGGTGGCACAGTTGGTTAATATCTGGCTCTTGGTTTTAGCTTAGGTCATGATCTCAGGATCCTGGGATAGAGCCCCACATTGGGCTCTATGCGCACTATGGAGTCTGCTTGAGATTTTCTCTCTCCCTCTGCCCCTCCCACTCATGCTCTCTCTCTCTAAAAAAGATAAATCTTTAAAAAATAAATAAAACAGCAAAATAAACAAACAAACAAACAAACAAACAAATAAATAAATAAGTAAAACAGCATATGTATTATCTTTCTGTTCTGGTGGTTAGAAGTCTGAAATAGATCTCATTGGGTTAAAACCAAGGTGTCAACAGGCATTTTTTTTTTCCCTAAAGTGTCTAGGAAAGAATTTATTTCCTTACCTTTTTTAGCTTCTAGAGGTTACCCACATTCCTTGACTTGTGGCCCTGTCCACTCAGATAATGTAAAGTAATCTCTTTATTTTAACGTCAGCTGATTAGGAACCTTAATTCTTCTGCAACCTTAATTCACTTTTGCCATGGAACCTAATATATTTGTAGGTTTCAGGAATTAGATATAGATATTTCTGGGTGTGTGTGTGGGGGAGCACAGGAATTGATGGCCTTTTTGGCTGATAGTCAACCTCTAATCTTGTTATGGGAAAACAATTAGTGTCATGGGCTGAACTGTGCCTCCCCCCCAAAAAATCCATGTGTTCAAGTTCAAGTTCAAGTTCAAGTTCATGTGGCCCTTCTTTGTACTGCATCTGCATCTTTGGGGTAAATACCCAGTAGTGCAATGGCAGGGTCATAGGGTAGATCTATTTTTAATTTCTTGAGGAATCTCCACACTGTTTTCCAAAGTGGCTGCACCAACTTGCATTCCC
>CM052901.1:47563667-47600967 GCA_028534135.1 Potos flavus
TATATATATATATATATATATATATATATATATATATATATATATATATATATATATATATATATATATATGGCACCTTCATTATCCAGTCATCAGTGAGTGGGCATTTGGGCTTCTTCCATAATTTGGCTATTGTTGATAATGTTGATAATATTGCTATAAACATCTGGGTACATGTATCCCTTCAAATTAGTATTTTTGTATTCTTTGGGTAAATACCTTGTAGTGCAATTGCTGAATCATAGGGAGTTCTATTTTTAACTTTTTGAGGAAAATCCATACCATTGTTTTTCAGAGTAGCTGCACTAGTTTGCATTCTCACCAACAGTGTAAGAGGGTTGACCCCCTTTCTCCCAATCCTCTCCAACAGCTGTTGTTTACTGTGTTGTTAATTTTAGACATTCTGGTTGGTTTGAGGTGATATCTCATTGTAGTTTTGATTTGTGTTTCTTTGATGATGAGTTATGTTGAGCATCATTTCATGTGTCTGTTGGCTATCTGAAAGTATTCTTTGGAAAAATGTCTATTCATGTCCTCTGTCCATTTTCTTTTTTTTTTTAAAGATTTTATTTATTTGACAGAGAGAGATCACAAGTAGGCAGAGAGTCAGGCAGAGAGAGAGGGGGAAGCAGGCTCCCTGCTGAGCAGAAAGCCCGATGCGGGGCTCGATCCCAGGACCAGAGATCACGACCTGAGCCGAAGGCAGAGGCTTTAACCCACTGAGCCACCCAGGTGCCCCTTCTGTCCATCTTCTTACTGTATATTTTGGGGGGTTGTTGAGTTTTATAAATTCTCTGTATACTTTGGATACTAACCCTTTATCAGATATGTCACTTGCAACCATCTTCTCCCATTACCTAGGTTGCCTTTTAGTTTTGCCGATTGTTTCCTTCACTGTGCAGAAACTTTTTATTTTGATGGAGTCTCAGTAGCCTGTTTTCGCTTTCTTTTTGCATGTTGCTGTCCAGTTTTCCCAACACCATTTCTTGAAGAGACTGTTTCCCATTGGATGTTCTTTCCTGCTTTGTTACAGATTAATTCACTATATCGTTATGGGTCCATTTCTGAGTTTCTGTGCTGTTCTGTTGGTCTATGTGTCTACCTCTGTGCTGACACCAAACTATTTTGATCACTACATCTTTGTAATATAACTTGAAGTCTAGAATTGTAATGCTTCCACCTCTGCTTTTCTTTTTCAAGGTTGCTTTGGCTATTTAGAGTCTTTTGAGGTTTCATACAAATTTTAGGATTGTTTGTTCTATCTCTGAAAAATGCTATTGATATTTTGATAGAGTTTGCATGAAATGTATAGATTGCTTTTGGTAATACAGACATTTTAACAATATTTGTTCTTCCGACCAATAAGCTTGAAATATTTTTCCATATCTTTGTGGCCTCTTCAATTTCTTTCATAAGCGTTCTACAGTTTTCAGAGTATAGATCTTTTAGCTCTTTGGTTAGGTTTATTCCTAGGTATCGTATGGTTTTTGTTCCAGTTGTAAATGGGGTCAATTCCTTGATTTCTCTTTCTGCTGCTTCATTGTTGGTATATAGAAATGTAACAGATTTCTGTACATTGATTTTGCACCTTGTGACTTTACTAAAGTTTTGTCTAGCAATTTTTGGGTGCAGTCTTTTGGGTTTTCTATATAGAGTGCCATGTCATCTGCCAATAGTGAAACTTTGACTTCCTCCTTGACGATATGATGGCTTTTATTTCTTTTTGTTGGCTGACGGCTGTGGCAAGGACTTCCAGTATGATACTAAGTAACTGTGGTAAGAGTGGAGATTGTGTCTTTTTCCTGACCTTAGAGAAAAGCTTTTAGTTTTTCTCCACTGAGGATGATATTAACTGTGGGATTTCATATATGGCTTTTGTTATGTTGAGTTTATTCCCTCTAACCCTACTTTGTGGAGGGTTTTTATCATGAAGCCATGTTATACTTTGCCAAATGCTTTTTCTGCATCTATTGAAATGATCATATGGTCCTTTTCCTTTTTTTTCTCAATGTGGTGTATCACACTGATTGATTTGTGAATACTGAACCACCCTTGCATTCCAAGAATAAATTGCACTTGATTATGGTGAATAATTCATTTAATATACTGTTGGATTTAGTTTGCTAGTATTTTATCAATAATTTTTTGCATCCATTTTCATCAGAGATATTGGCCTGTTGTTCTCATTTTTAGTGGAGTCTTTGTCTGCTTTTGGAATCAGGGTAATCCTGGCCTCATAGCTTGAGTTTGGAAGTTTTCCTTTCATTTCTATTTTTTTGGAATAATTTGAGAAGAATAGATATTAACTCTTCTTTAAACGTTTTGTAGAATTTACCTGTGAAGTCATCTGGTACAAGACTTCTGTTTGTTGGTAGATTTTTGATTACTGATTCAATTTCTTTGCTAGTTATTGGTCTGTTCAAGTTTTCTATTTCTTTCTGTTTCAGTTTTGGTAGTTTGTATGTTTCCAGGAATTTATTCTTTTCTTCCAGGTTGTGTAATATGTTGGCATATAGTTTTTCATAATATTCTCTTATAATTGCTTATGTTTCTGTGGTTTTGGTTGTTATTTCTCCTTTCTCATTTGTGATTTTATTTATTTCAGTCCTTTCTCTTTTCTTTTTCATAAGTCTGGCTAAGGGTTTATAATTTTTTGACAAGAACCAGCTCCTGGTTTTATTGATCTGTTCTATTGTTTTTTCCTTAATTTCTATATCATTTATTTCTGCTGTAGTCTTTATTATTTACCTTCTGCTGGCTTTCAGATTCATTTGTTCTTTTCTTGCTTCTTGGGATAGTCTTGTCTTGCTATATACTTTCCACTTATAACCACTTTTGCTGCATCCCAAAAAATATTTTCATTTTTTTCCATGTATTTTTTTTATTTGTTCTTTGATTTCCTGGTTGACCCATTCACTGTTTAGTAGTATGTTGTTCAATCTCCATGTATTTGTGGTCTTTCCATTAATTTTCTTTTGGTTGCCTTCAAGTTTCATAGCACTGTTGTCAGAAAATATGCACGATATGATCTCCACATTTTTGTACTTGTGGAGACCTAATTTGTGACCTTTTCTGGAGCATCTCCCATGTGCACTTTAAAAGAACGTGTGTTATGCTTCTTTAGGGTGGAATGTTCTGAATATATCTAAGTCCATCTGGTTCAGTGTGTCATTCAAAGCCATTGTTTCCTTGTTGATTTTCTGCCTAGATGATCTGGACATTGATGTAAGTGGGGTGTTAAAGTCCCTACTATTATTGCATTATTATCAATGATTCCTTTATGTTTGCTAGTAATTGTTTTATATATAGGCTGCTCCCATACTGGGGAATAAATATTTACAATTGTTAGATATTCTTGTTGGATAGTCCCCTTTATTAAGATATAGTGCCTTTCTTCATCTCTTGTTATGGTCTTTGCTTTAAAATCTAGTTTATCTGATACAAGTATTGCTTATTTTGGCTTTCTGCATGGTAAGTATTTCACCATCCCCTACTTCCAGTCTGCAGGTGTCTTTAGGTCTAAAACGAGTCTCTTGTAGACAGCTTATAGATGGGTCTTGTTTTTTTTGTTTGTTTTTCTTTTGCTTTTTTTTTTTTTTTTATCCATTCTGACACCCTATGTCTTTTGATTGGAACATTTAGTCCCTTTACATTCAGAGTAATTACTATTATTATTATTTTTTTTTATTTTTAAAGATTTTATTTATTTGTCAGAGAGAGAGAGAGTGTGAGCATGCACAAGCAGGGGGAGCAGCAGGCAGAGGGAGAAGCTGGCTCCCCACTAAGCAAGGGGCCTGATGAGGGACTTGATCCCAGGACACCGGAATCATGACCTGAGCTGAAGGCAGATGCTTAACCAACTGAGCCACCGAGGCATCCCAAGAGTAATTATTGATATATATGTATTTAGTGCCATTTTATTACTTCTTTTTCATTGATTCTGGAGATTTTCTCTGCTCCTGTCTTGTCTTTGTTGCTTTTGTTCTTTCCTTTCCACTCAGAGAGTTCCCTTTAACATTCCTTGCAGGGCTGGTTTAGTGGTCATGATCTCCTTTGTTTTTTGTTTAGGAAATTTGTTATCTCTCCTTCTATTCTGAATGATAGCCTTGCTTGATAGAATATTCTTGGCTGCTTATTTTTTCCATTCAGCACTTTGAATATGTCATGCTTACTCCCTTTCTGGCTTGCTCCTTTTCTGTTGACAGATGTATAGCTAGCCTTCTGAGTCTTCCTTTGTAAATTAGGGATTTCTTTTCTCTTGCTGCTGTTAAGATTTTTTCTTTACTGTTATATTTTGCAAATTTAATTATAATATGTCTTGGTGTTGGCCTTCTTTTGTTGATTTTGATGAGTGTTCTTTGTGCTGCCTGGATTTGGATGTCTGTTTCCTTCCCCAGATTAGGGAAGTTTTCAGCTATTATTTTCTCAAAAATTTTTCTGCCCCCTTTTCTCTCTCTTCTTTTGGAACTCCTATAATATGAGTGTTATTACATTTGATGGAATCACTGAGTTCCCTAAGTCTCTTCTCATGTTCCATAATTCTTTTTTCTCTCTTTTGCTCAGCCTCATTATTTTTCCATCAATTTATCGTATGTATCACTATTTCATTCCTCTGCTTCTTCCATCCTTGTGTTCATTCTACGAAGTCTATTTTTAGTCTCAGTTATTGCATTTTTAATTCTGACTGATTGTTTTATCTCTGCAGTAAGAGCCTCCCTGAACTTTTCATTTCTTTTCTTGAGCCTACCAAGTATCCTTATGATTGTTGCTTTAAATTCTCCATCAGGCATGTTACTTATATCTGTGTTGCTTAGATCTGTGGCCATGACCATATCTTGTTCTTTCATTTGGGATGAATTCCTCTGTCTCTGCATTTTTGTCTAAGTTTCTATCTTCTTCTCTGTGTTAGAAAAGCCTGTTTTGTTTCCTGTTCCTGAGTGTAATGGCTTTAGGAAGAAGAGGTCATACAGTGTCCAGGGCCTGGCTTTGCAGGGAGCATCTCTGGTGTGTCTTTTGTGCACTCTGCTGGGGTGTTTTGGCTTCTCTGTCCTTCAGGTCAGTCATCCGTAGAGGCTCTCCTTTCCTGCAGTGGGATGTGTTTGTTCCTTGGCTAGAATGTGGCAAGTTTTAAGTAGGTGTGCTCTGCTCTGCTTGTTAAATGAGATCTGATTCCACTTTCATTAGAAAAGAAACCCTACAGAACTCTCCGGTTCTCTGGTGTAGACAGGGTTTTGTGCTGGTTTTCTGGGGAAGAAACCTGCACTGGGACTGAGGCAAACTTGACAAAGAAGGATGAGAAGGGCAGTGATGCCAGAGCTTAGAGGTTGAGACTTGGTGTAAGCAGGTTAGGCAGCCAGTGTCAGGGCTGAGCTGCTTTCTGCAGGTGGCTCTGTGTTTATGCTGAGGGGCAGGGGAGGAAAACTGCACTAGCGTGCTCCTTTGTCTCAAGAGAGGAATCTCTGTGTGTATTACTTCTCAAGGATGAGCTCCAAGAAGTGGGAATATTCTACCGCCTGTGGGTCGCAGGTATTCTTCAGATCCCTGTTTCCCTGCCTCTGGGTTGTTTGCCTGTTTTCTCTCTGGGAGTAGGGCAATGCACTCAGGGTTATTCCTGCCAACCTTTAAAATTCCATTCTTTTAGCCCTGCTGGTTGCAAGAACTCATGAAAATCAGGCCTTCTTATTTTTCCAGCCAATGGTCTTGGGGAAATGTTCTTATGTGTTTCCCTGTGTGCTCCTCTCCCTCTTGCCTTTCTCTGCAACTGTGGTTCTGTCCTTCTGTAGTACCTGTGATCCATTTTTCCCCCAAACCAAGTCTCTGCACTTCCTACCTTCTTTGATGTGGCTTCTTTTCTCCTTTTAGTTGTGGAGTTTGTTCTGTCAGTCTTTAGGTTGATTTCTGGGGTATTTAGAATTATTTGATAGTTATCCAGTTGTGTTCCATGGAAGATACAAACCTAGTGTCCTCCTACTGTACCATCGTCTTTGCTCCACCATGTAGCTTACTTATTTTAAAAATGAAATTTTGTAACTCTTAATCCCCTTCACCTATTTTGCTTACTCCCCCACATGCCATCCACTCTGGCAACCAACTGTTTTCTTGTATTTTTTGTTTTTGTTTGTTAATTCATTTGTTTTGGTTCTTTTTTTTCTTTTGGTAGATTCTACATGTAAGTGGAAACACGTTGTCTTTAAATTTTCTGGGTGGTTTTCTTCACTGTGCAAAAGCTTTTTAGTTTTATGTAGCCTTGTTTATTTTTTCTTTTGTTTCCCTTGCATGCTGAGATATATGCAGAAAAATATTGCTAAGGTCAGTGTCCATGAGTTTACTACCTATATTTTCTTTTAGGAGTTTTATGATTTCAAGTATTACATTTAGGTATTTAATACACTTTGAGTTTATTTTTGTGTATGTTTAAGAAAGTGGTCCAGTTTCATTCTTCTGAATATACCTGTCCAGTTTCCCAGAACCATTTATTGAAGTGACTGTTTTCTCCCCAAAATATATTCTTGCTTCCTTTGTCATAGATTAATTGACCATATAAATGTGGGTTTATTCCTGGGCTCTCAGTTCTGTTCCATTGATCAATGTGTCTATTTTTGTGCCAGTACCATACTGTTTTACTATATATTTTTTTGTAATATAGTTTAAAATCTGGGACTACGATGCCTCCAGGTTTGTTTTCTCTCAATGTCACTTTGGCTATTTGGGGTCACTTGTGGGTCCATGCAAATTTTAGGATTTTTCATACTAGTTCTGAGAAAAATACTGTTGGTATATTAATAGGGCTTCATTTAATCTGTAGATTATTTTGGATCATATGGACATTTTAACATTAATTCTTCCAACCCATGAATATGCTATGTTTTTTCATTTATTTGTGTCATGCTCAATTTCTTTTGTTTGTGTTGTATGGTTTTCAGAATAAAGGTCTTTTACCTTCTTGGTAAAATGTGTTTTTACATATTTTAATCTTTTTGATGCAATTGCAAATGGGATTGTTTTCTTAATTTTACTTTCTGCTGTTTTGTTATTAGTATATAAAATGTAACATATTTCTGTATATGAATTTTGTGTCTTGCAACTTTGTTGAATTCATTTTTTAGTTCTAATAATATTTGGTGGACTTAGGGTTTTCTATCATGCCATCTACAAATAGTGACAGTTTTACTTATTTCTTACCAATTTAGATGCCTTTTATTACTTTTTCTTGTTTGACTGCTGTGGCTAAGACTTCCAGTACTGTGTTGACAATTGGTAAGAGTAGACATCTCTGTGTTGTCCCTCATTTTAGAGGAAAAGCTTTCAGCTTTTTCCTGTTGAATATGATGTTAGCAGTGGGATTCCCATATACAGCCTTTATTATTTTGAGCTATGTTTCTTCTATACCCACTGTATTAAGAATTTTTAAAATAAGTGGATGCTGAATTTTGTCAAATGCTCATTCTGCATCTGTTGAGATTATCATATAATTTTTTTTTTGCAACCAGAGCCATAATCTAATTTTATTTTGCAACCAGAACCATAATCTAATTTTATTTTATTTATTTATTTATTTTTTTTATTAACATATAATGTATTATTTGCTTCAGGGGTACAGGTCTGTGAATCATCAATCTTACACAATTCACAGCACTCACCATAGCACATACCCTTCCCAATGTCCACAATGCAGCCACCCTATTCAGCCTCCCCTCCAGAAACCCTCAGTTTGTTTGCTGAGATTAAGAGTCTCTTATGGTTTGTCTCCCTCCCTGGTCCCATCTTATTTCATTTTTCCCTCCCACCCTGCCTCTCAAATTCCTCATATCAGAAAGATCATATGATAATTGTCTTTCTCTAATGACTTATTTTGTTTAGCATAATACCCTCTAGTTCCATCCACGTCATTGCAAATGGCAAGATTTCATTTTTTTGTTGGCTGCATAGTATTCCATTGTGTGTATATATGTATATATATATATATATATATAGCCAAACTATGGAAAGAGCCTAGATGTGCATCAACAGATGAATGGATAAATATAATTTCTTTCATGAGTTCTTTATAGTTTTCTGAGTACAGATTCTTTGCCTCTTTGGTTAGAATTATTCCTAAGTATCTTATGGTTTTGGGTCCAATTATAAATGGGATCAACTCCTTAATTTCTCTTTCTTCTGTCTTGCTGTTGGTGTATAGAAATGCAACTGATTTCTGTGCATTGATTTTATATCCTGACACTTTACTGAACTCCCATATGAGTTCTAGCACTCTTGGAGTGGAGTCTTTTGGGTTTTCCAAATAAAGTATCATATCATCTGCACAGAGTGAGAGTTTGATTTCATCTTTGCTGATTTGGATGCCTTTTATTTCTTTTCGTTGTCTGATTGCTGAGGCTAGGATTTGTAGTACTATATTGAACAGCAGTGGTGATAGTGGACAGCCCTGCTGTGTTCCTGACTTTAGGGGAAAAGCTCTCAGTTTTTCTCCATTGAGAATAATATTCACTGTGGGTTTTATACAGATGGCTTTGATGATATTGAGGAATGTACCCTCTATGCCTACCCTGTGAGGAGTTTTGATCAAGAAAGGATGCTGTACTTTGTCAAATGCTTTTTCAGCATCTATTGAGAGTATCATATGGTTCTTGTTCTTTCTTTTACTAATGTATTGTATCACATTGAATAATTCACAGATATTGAACCAACCTTGTAGCCTAGGAATAAATCCCACTTGGTCGTGATGAATGATCCTTTTAATGTACTGTTGGATCCTATCGGCTAGTATTTTGGTGAGAATTTTTGCATCCATGTTCATCAAGGATATTGGTCTGTAATTCTCCTTTTTGATGGGGTCTTTGGCTGATTTGGGATCAAGGTAATGCTGTCTATATAAAATGAGTTTGGAGTTTTCCTTCCCTTTCTATTTTTTGGAACAATTTCAGGAGAATACGTATTAATTCTTCTTTAAATGTTTGGTAGAATTCCCCTGGTAAGCCATCTGGCCCTGGGGTCTTTCTTTTTGGGAGATTTTTGATGACTTCTTCAATATTGTTACTGGTTAAGGGTCTGTTCAGGTTTTCTATTTCTTTCTGCTTTAGTTTTGGTAGTTTATACATCTCTAGGAATGCATCCGTTTATTCCAGATTGTCAAATTTGCTGGCGTATAGTTGCTCATAATATGTTCTTATAATTTTTTGTGTTTCTTTGGTGTTAGTTGTGATCTTTCCTCTTTCATACATGATTGTATTAATTTGGGACCTTTCTCTTTTCTTTTTGATAAGTCTGGCTAGGGGTTTATCAGTCTTATTAATTTTTTCAAAGAACCAACTCCTAGTTTTGTTGATCTGTTCTACTGTTCTTTTGGTTTCTATTTCATTGATTTCTGCTCTGATCTTTATTATTTCTCTTATCCTGCTGGGTTTAGGCTTTATTTGCTCTTCTTTCTCTTGATCCTTTAGGTGTAGGGTTAGGTTGTGTACTTTAGACCTTTCTTGTTTCTTGAGAAAGGCTTGTATTGCTACATACTTTCCTCTCAGGACCGCCTTTGCTGTTTCCCAAAGATTTTGAACAGTTGTGTTTTCATTTTCATTTGTTTCCATGAATTTTTTAAATTCTTTAATTTCCTCGTTGACTCATTTATTCTTTAGTAGGATGTTCTTTAGCCTCCATGTATTTGAGTTCTTTCAAACTTTCGTCTTGTGGCTGAGCTCTAGTTTGAAAGCATTGTGGTCTGAAAATATGCAGGGAATGATCCCAATCTTTTGGTACTGGTTGAGACCTGATTTGTGACCCAGGATGTGCTCTATTCTGGAGAATGTTCCACGTGCACTAGAGAAGAATGTGTATTCTGTTGCTTTGGGATGGAATGTTCTGAATATATCTGTGATGTCCATCTGGTCCAGTGTGTCATTTAAAGCCTCTATTTCCTTGTTGATCTTTTGCTTAGATGATCTGTTCATTTCAGTCAGGGGGTGTTAAAGTCCCCTGCTATTACTGTATTATTGTCAATGTGTTTCTTTGATTTTGTTATTAATTGGTTTATATAATTGGCTGCTCCCATGTTAGGGGCATAGATACAGTTGTATAGATACAACTGTTAGATCTTCATGTTCGATAGACCCTTTAAGTATGATATAATGTCCTTCCTCATCTCTTATTAATCTTTGGCTTAAAATCTAGTTTATCTGATATAAGGATTGCCACCCCAGCTTTCTTTTGATGTCCATTAGCATGATAAATTGTTTTCCACCCCCTCACTTTAAATCTGGATGTGTCTTTGGGTCTAAAATGAGTTTCTTGTAGACAGCATATCGATGGGTCTTGTTTTTTTATTCATTCTGATACCTTGTGTCTTTTGATTGGGGCATTTAGCCCATTTACATTCAGGGTAACTATTGAAAGATATGAATTCAGTGACACTGTATTGCTTGTAATGTGACTGTTACTGTATATTCTCTCTCTACCCTTCTGGTCCGTTACTTTTAGGCTCTCTCTTTGCTTAGAGGACCCCTTTCAATATTTCCTGTAAGGTTGGTTTGGTGTTTGCAAATTCTTTTAGCTTTTGTTTGTCCTGGAAGCTTTTTAATCTCTTCTTCTATTTTCAATCTCAGCCTAGCTAGATATAGTATTCTTGGCTGCATATTTTTCTCGTTTAGTGCTCTGAATATATCATGCCAGTCCTTTCTGGCCTGCCAGGTCTCTGTGGATAAGACTGCTGCCAATCTAATATTTCTACCATTGTATGTTATAGACCTCTTGTCCTGAGCTGCTTTCAGGATATCTCTTTGTCATTGAGACTTGTAAGTTTTACTATTAGATGATGCGGTGTTGACCTATTTTTATTGATTTTGATGGGGGTTCTCTGTGCCTCCTGGATTTTGATGCTTGTTTCCTTCCCCAAATTAGGTAAGTTCTCTGTTATAATTTGCTCGAATATACCTCTGCCCCTCTCTCTCTTTCTTCTTCTTCTGGGATCCCGATTATTCTAATATTGTTTCATCTTATGGTATCACTTATCTCTCGAATTCTCCCCTCGTGGTCCAGTAGTTGCACATCTCTTTTTTTCTCAGCTTTATTATTCTGCATCATTTGTTCTTCTGTATCACTAATTCTCTCTTCTGCCTTATTTATCCTCACAGTAAGAGCCTCCATTATTGATTGCACCTCATTATTAGCTTTTTTTTAATTTCAACTTGGTTAGATTTTTTTCTTTTATTTCTCCCAAAAGGGATTTTATTTCTCATGAAAGCAATTCTCTAGTATTTTCCATGCTTTTTTTGAGCCCAGCTAGCACCTTGATAATTGTCATTCTGAACTCTAGATCTGACATCTTACTAATGTCCTATTGATTAGATCTCTAGCTGTTGGTACACCCTCTTGTTCTTTTTGTTTTGAGGTCGATTTTTCTGCCTTGTCATTTTATTCAGATAAGCATAGGTGAATGAGAAAAGAAAATACTAAAAAGGTCGCAACAACCCCAGAAAAATATACACTAACCTAATCGGAAGAGACTCAAAACTGGGGGGGGGGGGGGAGAGAAGAAAGGAGAGAGAGAGAGAGAGAGAAAAAAAAAATATATATGTATATATAGAACAGAGCCAAACACTTGATTTTGGGTGTATTTTGGTTGGTTAGAAGAGAGTACCTCCCAAAATTTTAAAGAAAGAAAAACTTATATATATACAAAAATAAGGGTAAACAATAGGAAGGGATGGAATATGACTGTAAGAATGAAAATTTAAAAAAATTCTAAAAAAGGAATTGATAAGAAGTTGGTTGAAAAAAGAAAAAAAAGAAGGAAAGAATGTGATCTGGCTGGAGACTAGAACAAAACCATGGGCTAGATTTAGGGTATATTTTGATCTGTTAGAAGAAACTGTATCCCAAAATTTTAAAGAAATTAAAACCTATATATATATCACAAAAAATAAGGCTAAATACAATGAAGGGATAGAATATGACTATAACAATGAAATTTTAAAAAGATTTTTAAAAAGGTATTGATAAGATAAAATACTTAAAAAAACATTAAAATAAGAAAGGGGAAAAACTTAAAAAATAGAATAAGAAAAAAATAAAATTAAAAAAATTTCATTTTGAGAGACTAAAGAATCATGGGAGAAAAGCCATGAATTCCATGTGCTGTATTCCCATAGTTCTGAAGTTTTTGCAGTTCTCATTGATCGGTGAACTTTGTCTTGGCTGGATGTTCTTGTCAATCTTCTGGGGGCTGGGGCCTGTTGCATTGATTCTTAAATGTCCTTGCCGGAGGCGGAATTACACCACCCTTGTCAGGGGCCAGGCTAAGTAATCTGCTAGTTTTTGCTCTCGGTAGCTTTTGTTCCCTGAATGCTTTCTGCTTTCTGTACAGCTTTGGAGGAGGAGAATGAAGATGCTACCCTCCCAATCTCTGGCCCCATAGGAGCTGAGAGCTCCAGGCCCCACTCCTCAATGTGCCCTCAGAGAAAAGCCGTCAATCACTCCCATCTCCCTGGTCTCCGGCAGCACTCTGTGCTCACCCAGCCTGTGACCAAGCCTTTCTATCTGTGGCACACAGCCCCATTTGGAGTTTCCAAACCCATCAGATTCCTGCAGTGTGCTCCCACGCTGCTCCTCCTGGAGGAGGAACGAGGGTGTCTCCCTGGATCTGCCACTTGTGGGGTCCCTGCTTGAAGAGCAGTGGCCCGGCTGTGCCTTGGATCACAGTTTAAGGTAACCAGGAGCTGAGAGCCCACTCCTCAGCTCCGTCTCTGCAGCTGGCTTCCCTGCTCTGATTCCTGGGGGCTTTGCCACACTCAGGCACCCCTTGTCTTTTTGTGACCCTGTGGTCCTGAGACCACACTGTCTCAGCGAGGGCTTCACCCCTCGCTTAGCCTCTGGAGCGATGTCCCTCAGTGGAGCAGACTTCTAAAAGTTCCAATTTTGTGCTCTGCTGCTCTACCACTTGCTGGGAGCTGCCCCCCCCCCGTGGTCTATCTTCCTGTATGTCGCCTCAGATTCATTTCTCTGCACATCCTACCTTCCAGAAAGTGGTCGCTTTTCTGTTCCTAGAATTGCTTTTCTTCTTCTCTTTGATCTCCTGGCCTTGAGGCTGCGGCTGCTGCCACTGCTGCAGCTGCTCGGGGTTTGTAGGCCCAGGTGGGGTGGGAGGGTGTTGCAGTGGTGCTGGCGATGGCAGGGGCAGCAGGGGGGGTGGCATGGCTCTCATATGATTTTTATCCTTCACTTTGTTAATATGCTATATCATATTGATTGATTTGCATATTCAAACTATCTTTGAATAGTTCGAATAAACTGCACTTGAATGTGGTGAAAAGATCCTTTTAATGTATTTTTGAATTTGATTTGCTAATATTTTGTTGAGGATTTTTGCATCTGTGCTCATCAAGGATATTGGTCTGTAATTTTCTTATCTTGTAGTGTCTTTGGTTTTGTTAAGAGGTTAATGCTGACCTCATGAGGGGTCATTTCTTGTAAGACGATTTTTGTGGTAATAAACTCCTTTAACTTTTGTTTGTCTGGGACACTTTTTATCTCTCCTTCAGTTCTGAATGTTATCCTTGCTGGATGGAGTATTCTTGGCTATGGGTTTTTTTTCCTTTCAGGCCTTTGAATATATCATGTCACTTCCTTGTGTCTTGTGGAGTTTCTGCTACGGAATCAGTTGATAGTTTTATGGGGTTTTCCTTTTATGTAACTATATGCTTTTCTGTTGGTGCTTTTAAGATTTAGTTTTTGGCAGTTTAATTATACATCTTGGTATGGACCTCCATATATCTTTATGCTTGTGGCTCTCTGTAATTCCTGAACCTGGATATCTGTTTCCTTCCCCAGATTAGGGAAGTTTCAGCTATTATTTCTTCAAATAAGTTTTCTGTTCCCTTCTTTCTCTCTTGTCCTTCTGGCTTCCCTATAATATGAATACTGTTTTGCTTGATGTTATTGCAGAGGTATCTTAACCTCTCTTCATTTCTTTTATTCTTTTTTTCCCCTGCTATTCAAATTGGTTGCTTTCCATTACTTATTGAAAGTCAATAAATCTCTTTCACATATTACCCGGGCACTTTTCAAATTCCTGGATCTAGGTTATAAACCATTCCGGCTCTTGAAGGGTAGAGACTTGGTTTTCTATAGCCCTTGGTTCCTCCTGGTTTTAAGTCCTGCCAATTTTCAAAGCCAAGTGTTATTGGGACTAGTCTTTCCAGTGCAGGACCCCAGGGCTGGGGATGCCAGTAAGGAACTTGGTCCCCTCACTCCTTTGTGTTTGTGATGTCCCTCCTGCTTATCAGTCCCTACACCAGGAGTTTGGGGCCTGACCATTTCTCTTCCCCTCCTACCCTTTTGGATATGACATTTTCTTAAATATTTTGTCTGTGGAAGCTCTGTTTTGCCAGTCTTCAGGTCATTTTCAGAGTGCGTTGCCTTAGTATATTCATGGGAGGAGATGAGTTTCAGGATCCTTCTATTCTGCCACCTTTTCCTTTCCTAATCTGTTAAAGCTTTTTTTTTTTTTTCTCTGAACAACCAGTAATCTTCTTAAACATTAGACATGAAGCTATAGAGGTTTATTTACCTACAGATGTATATCTTTTCATATATTTATATGAAGAATGTAAACACAAAATTGTCTTGTAATTTGTACCCAGGTCACTATGCGTATATATTTAGCTTTTATGTAGCTAGAAAATATGAATATTGATTACACAGAATTTTAAATGTTTTTAAAATAAGGTCAATGTTTAACTGCTTTGTGTCTTAAGAAAATCTTATGATAGGTTGTATCTTATAAATTTCTAATATTTTTATTAAATCTTATGATTTCTTGTTTCATGTTTCCACCTAAGTAATGGAGTCCAGTTATGCCTCTGAAATGACATAAAAGATGTGTGCAATGCATTTCAGTAATTATAGCCAAATAAAGAAATAATGAATATCCTTTCATAGTGTTAGAATAGGCAAATGTGTGTTACTCAATTTTATACTTAGAAGATGGTAAAATTTATTTTTTGCAATACCTGCAAATTTTAGGATATAAGCTATAAAATAAGGTAAATATAGAGAGCTGCTTTTTGTAAAGATGAGGGTCATTAAATGCAGATTAAAGTGACAACTGAGAACAGATTTGCAATAGCGACTCTTATACATGTTCAAATTCCATTAAGTTCAAAATGTCAATTCATTTTTGTGTATTTAATCAAACTTCTAAATAACTGCTTAATCACTTAGTTTTTAGTAGAATAATTCACCTAGCTAAATATATCCTTTTATTTTAAATAAAATTTACATTAAAAAATTATGTAGAGACATCCATATACATGGACCTCATGCCCTCAGAATTTTCAAAGATCAAACTCTCATCAGCTAGAAGAGAGTCATAGCATCTGTATTCCTTTGGCCATGATAATATAATAATGTATACTTTTTTCATTTGCGGTTTATATACAAATGGTGTGGGAGTGGCTTGATACATGTTAAAGTAATTATTACTTGTAGGAATAATTAGTTAGTTATATATAATGTTAACTATTAACTATTAACATTATAGTTTGCCATGTATTTTAGTGAAAATAATTAATTATGTAAAGTAAAATAAGAAAGGTTTTATGGCCCCTTTTTCCAGATGAAGAAACTGAGTCCAAGAGGCTTACTATCTCTGCTAAGGTGACAAAACTAGTAAGTAGTGAAGCTGAATATAAACAGATGTTTCCTGATTCTTAACATAGTGTTCCTACTCTACCACTCCTAAAGGCCACCTGAACCTCTGCTTACAGCCATGATGAAGTAACAGGAACAGGATTTACCCTCTTACCTTAAATATCTATAAACAAACAAAAGAGTAAAAATATATATGAAATAATGGATTTCATATATTCACCAAAAGGCAGCACAAGACCATGATTATTGAGAGAAGGGAAACAAGATGAACCCTATGAGTGTCTCAACTCACTGCCTGAAAAAACTCACTCCCTGAAAAAAGTATCCAGATCACAACCAAGGAGAGTGAAACCAAACAGACTGGAATTCTCTGAGTTGAGGAGACAGAGTTCACAAACGACAGGGTGGCTAGAATTTGAGGGACAATACTGGAGAGGACAAAGCTTGCAAAGAGATTAAAACTGCACATCGAGAAAGCTATGGAGATTTATAGAGGGATTCCTCAAGTTTTAGCTAAATATTAATCAGCTCCAGTGTGTGAAAAAACTACTGAGGACAAGGAAAGAACCATTAGAAAAGATCAGGCAAACAATCCTCATAGCTCCAAAAGGACCCAAAATTGTTTACATTCCCAACAGACTGGAAAACCTCATATTTTATTGAGCATCTGGGATGCCTGATCCTTTCTACACACAGATTTATTTGATATAGCACTAAAAGAACAATCTGTAAAAGATAAAACAGTGATAAGTTGAACTTCATCAAAATTAAAACCTTTTCTGTGAAATACACTTTTTTTATTTTTTGAAATACACTTTATTTATTTTTTAAAGATTTTATTTTTATTATTTATTTGAGAGAGAGAGAATGAGAGAGAAAGAGAGAGAGAGCATGAGAGGGGGGTGGGTCAGAGGGAGAAGCAGACTCCCTGCTCAGCAGGGAGCCGGATGCGGAACTGGATCCTGAGACTCCAGGATCATGACCTGAGCTGAAGGCAGTTGCTTAACCAACTGAGCCACCCAGACACCCCACACTTTACTTTAATAAAATAAAATGGACAAACTACTAACAGAGAGAAAATACTTGCAAATCATATTTCTGATAAAGGACTTGTATCCGGAATATGTAATGACCCCTAAAAACTCAATAAAAAGTAAAAAAAAAAAAAAAAATCCAATTAAAAAACTTGCAAAATATTTGGACACTTCTACAAAGTAGATATATAGATGGCTAAAAAGCATATTAGAGGGGTGCCTGGGTAACTCAGTGGGTTAAAGTCTCTGCCTTCGGCTCAGGTCATGATCTCAGGGTCTTGGGATCAAGCCGCACATCGGGCTCTCTGCTCAGCAGGGAGCCTGCTTCCCCCTCTCTCTCTGCCTGCCTCTCTGCCTAACTCTCTGCCTACTTGTGATCTCTCTCCTCTCTGTAAAATAAATAAATAAAATTTAAAAAAAAAAGCATATTAGAAGTGCTTAATGTCATTACTCACTAGGGAAATACAAATCAAAACCATAATAATAACATAAAATTTTAAACCTATTAGAGTGGCTAATTTTTATTTATTTTTAAGATTTTATTTATTTATTTGACACTGAGAGACACAGCAAGAGAAGAAACAGAACCAGGGGGAGTCTGAGAGGGAGAAGCAGGCTTCCCGCCAAGCAGGGAGCCCAATACAGGGCTTGAGCCCTGGACCTTGGGATCATGACCTGAGCTGAAGGCAGACACTTAACCACTGAGCCACCCAGGCACCCCTTATTTTTTATTTTTGAAGTTTTTATTTGAATTCAAGTTAACATACAGTGTAATATTAATTTCAGGTGTAAAATTTAATGATTCAGCATTTCCATACAACACCTGGTGCTCATCACAAGTATACTCCTTAACCCCCTGTCACCTATTTTACCCATCTCCAACCTACCTCCCTTCAGGTAACCATCAGTTTGTTCTCTGTAGTTAAGAGTCTTTCTTAATTGCATGCCTTAATAATGGCATGCCTCCCTTTCTCTCTCTCTCTCTCTTTTTTGCTCATTTGTTTAGTTTCTTAAATTCCACATATGAGTGAAATCGTATGGGATTTGTGTTTCTCTGACAGACTTATTTCACTCAACATAATATTCTTTAGCTCCATTCATGTCATTGCAAATGGCAAGAATTCTTTTTTATGGCTCAGTAATATTCCATTGAATATATATACCACTTCTTCTTTATGCATTCATCAGTTGATGGATACTCTGGCTATTTCCACAATTTGGCTCTTGTAGATTATGCTGCTATAAACATTGGGGTGTATGTATCCATTTGAGTTAGTATTTTTATATTCTTTGGGTAAATAGTAGTGAAACTGCTGGATTATAGTATAGTTTTATTTTAATTTTTAAAAATATCTGATATTTTGGGGTGCCTGAGTGGCTCATTTGGTTAAGCATCCAACTCTTGATTTTTAGCTCAGGTCATGATCTCAAGTTTGTGAGATGGAGCTGTGCATCAGGCTCTATGCTGGGTGTGGAGTCTGCTTAAGATTCTCTCTCTCCCTCTTTCTCCCCTCTTCCCCCTTCTTTCCCTCTCTGAAAAATAAGAAATATCTGAGTATAATAAATGCTGGTGAGAAGGTGAAAAACTTAGACTTACATAGAATATTGTGAGAAAACAAATTTTTACAGTCACTTTTGAAAACTGTTTAGTAGTTTCTTATAAAGTTAAACATACACTTACCATATGAAATCCCACTCCTAGGTGTTTACGCCAGAGAAATGAAAAGACATTTTCAGACAGAAACCTGCACACAATTTTTTTTTTATTAACTGTATTCACAGTAGCCAAGAACTTGGAAATTTCAAATGTCCACCAATGGCTAAATGGATAAACTATGGTACATACTATGCAATGGAATACTACACTGCAATAGAAAGGAGAAAACTACTCATACAGACAATAGAAAAATCTCAAATGCATTATGCTAAGTGAAAGGTGTTAGTCTAGGAGGAATATATACTCTGTTATTCCATTTATATAGTATTCTTCAAAAGTCAAAATTATAGAACCAGATTAGTTGTTGCCCAGGGCTGGGATGGCTAGAGGATTTATTTTTTATTTTTAAAGATTTTATTTATTTATTTGTCACATAGAGAAAGAGCACAAGCAGGCGGAGTGGCAGGCAGAGGCAGAGAGAGAAGCAGGCTTCCCACTGAGCAGAGAGCCTGATGTGGGGCTCGATCCCAGGACCCTGGGATCATGACCCAAGCCAAAGGCAGCTGCTTAACCAACTGAGCCACCCAGGCATTCCTAGAGGATTTAATTATAAAGGAGCAGCATAAGGGAATTTTTTTGGAGTGGTGGATCTGTTTTGTATCTTGGTTGTGATGGTGGTTTCATAAATATATATGTTTGTCCTAACTCAGAAAACTGTATACCAAAATGAGTGAAATTAACTATATATAAATTTAAAATTGAATAATAATAATGGATAAAAAGAGCAATGCAAATAAAGATGTATTGGTCAAATTAAAGACATTCAAAATGTTTCATTAACCTAGGTGCAGCTCTTTGTAAACCAAAAAAAAAAAAAAAAAAAATCAGTGGTTTATCTGAAGTTGAAACTTTTAATATTGGAAAGAATGTGTTATGTTTGACTTGGTGATGATTTTTTGGATTCAACCCATTTTTAGAATCAGTTTTCCAAGAATGAATACTTAGGAGTAAAATTTTTTGGTATTTTTCAAGTGATTTAACCAGTTAAGACATTATTAGGGTGTTACTAGATCTGGGTTTATGTGTGACATCAGCTGTATAAGAACAATGTTATGTAGAAATTTATCTGAAATGTTCCCATGTGAAAATATGACCAAAGTTATGTAATACTGCTAAGGGGAAGTCATTCTTAGAAGCTTCATTATTCAAGTACTCCTGAGGCAATAAATTTGTGTAACATTTTACTCATTGCTCTGCTTGTTTCAATAGAACACATTGAGCCTAATCCTTTCAGTGGCTCAGGATCTTTATTAAAACACTGAATCCTAAAGCTGAGAGCAACCTGAGAATCCCATATCTGAATATGATAAAGTGAAGGGCCTAGTCATACTTACAAGTATGTGACAACTATAGATAGCATGCTTTACAATTTAAGAAAATGAGCTCACAAATCCTAAATTATTTGTAAAAACCCAGACTGATAAGTAGAACATGTCATATTCTAGCATTTTACAGATTAGCAAATAGAGGCTCATAAAAATTAAATGACTTACACACTAGTCCACAGTGGAGCTAAGTGTAGCACACAGGTCATCTTATTCCTATAGGATATCATGTGCTAAGTGAGTGGCACATTGCAAAGAGTATTAGATTAGAAAATCTTGGGGTAAGCTAAATAACTTGTTATTTCAGTATTTAATTCCTTAATTCAGTTACTCTCTGTACCTCAACCCAACAAACCTTGATTTCAATGAAACCAATGGCTTGCCATTTTATTTCCACAGACATAAGAACCCAACTTTTAAAATGAAGGTTTTTACAATGCTCTTCCTGATTTGTGTGTAAATGATTAGTAACTTTGTCTATACCATCATTCAATATCTTGTCACTTAAAAGACCGAGGTAGCTAGGGTAGGTAGAGATAATGGCAGGTTATCTTGCTTATAAGGTTTTGATCTAGTTGTGATAAAGAATAAATGTCCCATGAACATTAGATCTCTTGAGAAAGGTGGCCTTCCTGCTATTGCTATGAATTTAAGGGAAAAACTAAAAAGGTCATAGCATTGTCTACTGTCAGAATGTAGACTCCAGAAATCAATTTAGTACTCAGCGTCTATATTTGGCTATTGGTATCAGTGAGGGAGAACATGCTATGCTTTTTAATGCTTATATCATACTTGAGTACATGTAACTGTTGTAGCTAGCCAATAGGAAAACATTTGTATATTTTACAGCAGTATTATCACACATGAGGATCACTCATATCTTGTACTATAGGATTTTTTATTTTTGTAGTTACAGCCCTGCAGAGAAGGATCAGAGCCATTACCCTCATTATGTATTAGTGAAGTTGAAGTTTATGGCCCTCCTCAGAACTCATTCCAAAAAACCTTGCTTCTAAACCCACACCAGGTGACATATTTTAGGTCTTTGCCCTCTACTTTCCAGCTCCTCTTTTGACTGTAGCTGAATTATTTAGGAAAAGGAATCCCAAATTGCTCTAAAATGTGACAGCCATGGTAGTAAATGTTGCTTTGATGGATACCATCACTACCCTCTGGCCCAAACATCCTTGAAAGTTTGGTTACACTCAGAACGCAATCCCCTTCAGAAAGTTAGTGAAGTTATTTTGTTCCTGAAAGTTTCAGGGAGAGACTACTTATCTGTGTCCTCTCCCACATCTGATTTTCTATAATTAGATTTCTTAACATTAGATAGGAAGATGTTTGTGTGGGCAGGAAGAAAAGTCAGGTGTACAAATGGCAATAGATGGCTATATGACTGTGTTTAATTTCTTTATTGTTCAACATATTCAGAGAAAGGAAAATTATTTTTATTTCCACATCAGTGTACTTGGTTGTTTCCATACCCAGTATACTAGAATGATTTCTGTTTGGTTTGGCTTATAGTGTTTCTGTCATTGCTTTTTTCCTAATTTTAAAAGGACAATTTCCTTTGGAAGGGTCTTTTTTTTTTTCTGTCAACTTTAAGGAATAACAATTTCAGTATAAACACTTTTAATAAGAACCAGAAGTTGCCTTAATCTAATTACAAGGGTTCTTTTTCATAAAATGCACTACTAGAATTCATCCGTTTTAAGAAAAAAAAGTTTCATAGGTTGTTTTCTCTTAATATTAAACACTTAGTGTATTGGCAGAAAGGATAAAGTGCATTCTTAAATTTCTCTTGTGTAATTATGATGCTGTCAGTTTAATTAAAAGTATGTAGTTTTTACATGATTTACTTTTAGTAAAATGCACATGATTTTGAACTTTGATTTATATATTATAGTTATTAAAAATAATTATTTTGGTTAGTATTGCCTAAAGCAGAGATATTTTGAGTTACCAACACTTCCTGTTTATTTTTAAGCTTTTTTTTAAAGATTTTATTTATTTTATTTGACAGAGAGAGAGATCACAAGTATGCAGAGAGGCAGGCAGAGGGAGAGGGGAAAGCAGGCTCCGTGCTGAGCAGAGAGCCTGATGCGGGACTCGATCCCAGGACCATGAGATCATGACCTGAGCCGAAGGCAGAGGCTTTAACCCACTGAGCCACCCAGGTGCCCCTATTTTTAAGCTTTTTAAGAGAGGTTTTGTTTTAATATATATAAAGAGCCCTTTTATTCAAGAAAGGAAAAATAAAAGCACCTCTTTGTTTCGGACCAGAGTTTCTGGCTGTAAGATGTATGCCAGATGCCTTGTTTGATAAAGAACAGTGAGTGCTCCTGTTGATAACTGACCTTGAATAAATGGCTACCACCATCTCTGGCTTTACTAGCCATAAATATTAATTTCAGTGAAAGAACCTTTATTTCCCAGTGTACTGACACTAACCAGATAGGGTTTTCCTCTCTCTCTCTCCCTTTTTGTCCTTGAAGTTGTTACTTACTCTGGACAAATTTAATAAGTATTTTCATTATATATAATTTTCAGTTAGAACCTGTTTCCCTTTGGCATAAAAATTATTGCCCATTACTGGGAATTAGTTCAATTAAATAAATCTTGCAGCTTTGAAGCACTGAAACTGTATCAAAAAATGGTAGCATGCAAATTCTGCATACACCCAATTCTTATTCCAATTTTCAGAGTATCTTCTTTTATTTTTAGATGAATCTACGTTCTGTATTTACTGTAGAACAACAAAGGATTTTACAGCGTTATTATGAAAATGGAATGACAAATCAAAGTAAAAATTGCTTTCAGCTCATATTACAGTGTGCACAGGAGACTAAGCTGGACTTCAGTGTAGTCAGGGTAAGTATTGAGGTTGTAATTCTTAAATTTATAGCTTTTTATAAGTGACAATTGCCTAATATGAGAAAAACCATCAGAGTATGAAGTCACTAACTTTATAAATAGTTTCATTTCCCTGGTATAAAAATACTACTTTTTAAAAAATAATAAATAGAGCTAATCATTTAGTATGTATTTGTTTCTATAAATACCTTGAAAACACTAAAACTTTTGCATTGCAAGCATAGCTGTAAAAAATCCCAATCCTTTGAACTAATGAATACTTTTAAGATTAGTTGCTTATCCTGTGCCTTCTTTAAACCCAGGATTAATCTGGAGATAATCCGCCAAAATGATATCAGTAACACAGGCATTTACCAAGGAACTATTGTGTACCTAGAATATTTTCTTGGTGTATTTGAAATTTTTTTTAAAAATTTTATTTATTTATTTGACAGAGAGATCACAAGCAGGCAGAGAGGCAGGCAGAGAGAGAGGGAAGCAGGCTACCCGCTGAGCAGAGAGCCTGATGCGGGGCTCCATCCCAGGACCCTGAGATCATGACCTGATCCAAAGGCAGAGGCTTAACCCACTGAGCCACCCAGGCGCCCCTGTATTTGAATTTTTTTATCAGGCATATTTGACTTCAGTATTTTTGGCTTTTTTAGGAAAACTTGGCCTTTTTTATTAATACCCACTCCTTTTTATAAGTAAAATGCATGGATTTTAATGGGTTAGTTAATTAGTAAGAAACAAGAAATCCCATGGGAGGAAATTTTCCTTTATCACAGCCATAGTTATTCAGCTGTAAAAATCAGAGCCCTTAAACTTCTGTGAAAGACAATTAAGAAGGTGATAGAGAGGAGACAAGAGACAAATCTAACAGAATTAGTTGCAGATTTTATTGGAGTACCTGGATCCTTTCATGTTTGTCTGAACATGGTACAGATACTCCTTGCTTGAAAACTTATGGATTCAAAGATTGGCGACTTTCTCATCCTTGTCATTCATTAGGCTAATTTGTCAAAGAGAATCTAGGACATCTGTTTTTAGGTTTATTTCTTTTGGAGGAACTTTCAAAAGACCCCAATTATAAAAAAATATCTTGATAAGCAGAATTCTTTGGAAAATCTATTTCTTAAAAGACTAAATGATATATTCACCTTTGAACAGGGAATTATGACACTAATTCTAGGGGGAAAATATCACGTGATATCTGTTTTTTATGTGCTGAGATCAACCATTATATTCAGATTCATGTAAGAACTAGAAATATCTTCTATTTGTAGATATAAATTCCCTATTTGAATTTACAGCTCAAATTTTTTCTTTACTAGGAATTCTAGACTATTTAATGTTTTCTTTGTACCAGATTTGGTAAAATTGTGCATAAAATAAGAGAAAGTATGTTTTAAGGTCAAAGGTTGTCCTTTTAATAAATTCAGGTTCCTATTTCCCTTTAGTAAATCTCATAGAAAAATGTTTAATTTCCTTTGAAAAAATAAATGTGTTATATTTCAAATTGATAAGATTGCATTTTACAAGTACAAACTCATTTTTTAAAGTAACTTTTTCTTTTTTCCTCTTATTTTTTCTTCTTTTTTTCCTTTTATCATTACTTAAAAATGAAAAGCCTTATCAGACAGCTGCTTATGTACTTTGTGACCATTCATATTTCCAATTTGTTATTGCAGTTTCCCCCCAATAACTTACTTGATTGTACTTGAATATTGACAGTACTGAAATACAAAGATTTATATTAATGCTCCAAATGGCATGAAATCTAAAACAAACAATTAGAATGAGAGAAATAAATTCCTAGATTTTAAGCTTACAAGTAAAATGTTACTTAAGTTTTAAGAACTTGTTTAAAACAGATTCATTCTCTCTGTTCTAAAAGAGTGTAAATTGTATAGAAATTCAGTCTTCCTAATCTAAATTCCAGCACAATTTTGGTTGCTTTCTCCAGTCTGAGAAGGGAGTTGTTTATAGACTCACCATCCTATAACCTCCTCTGTCTTCAATATTTTGCTAGGTATATATGTTCTACCTGAAAGAGACCTTTATTATTATTATTTTTTTTTTATTATTTTAATATAGTATTTGTTGTGTTTTTCCTCAGAACTCAAATCCCATGGTACTAAGAACCTGATCCCAATGTAAAATGAACTTAAAAGGCTAAAACATATGCAAAAATAGAGTAAAGGAACAGAGAATCAAAGAAGGAGGTATAGAAAAAGGAAAACGGGTTTGGAGACAGTGAATTTCATTTGATCTTAGCCAAAAGGCTGAGAAGCAATGGAGACTGAATTTCAAAGAGAGAACTGAAAGAGAATTTTATGAACTGGTGACCTAATGTCATTCTTTCTTTTTTATGTAGTATTGCTTTGTTAGTTATAGATCCCAAATTCTCATCATATCAATTTTGTTTGACCCATTTTTCTCTCTCAACCAATGAGGCATTTGGAATGAGAATCATTTATATCCTATGAGCACTGGTAATTTTTGATCCTGTAACTGAATGGCTTTAAGTAAAATTTAATTCAGTTATTGGGAATGCTCAGGCAACAAATTTTCTTTATTTTGAAAGTATTTCTTAAGTATACACTTTTTCACTTTAACTTCAATGGAAAATATTGAAAATCATTAAAACCTTACTTTTTGACTCAGAGTTTCATTATGAAAATGAATTATTGCATTGTGCTGTAAAATGATAATGCTTATAACATGGTTAGCTATATGGGGTGATTTTCTCCTTCACTAAGGAACTCCAAACTAATTATTTCTCATTCTCTTATGTTTTTCCTTGTCCTTTTTAGTGAGCAAAATTTCATGGACATTCTGTTTCGGTGCCATCTAGTTGCCCCCAATAGCAATCTCTGTCACCAGTTCTCTGCTTATTTTATTATTTCTAATTTGCTACAGATTAGAACACCAGATTTGGTGAAATCGTATATAAAATAAAAGAAAGTGTGTTTTAAGGTTGAGGGTTGTTCTTTTTGTAAGGTACATGTATCCTGTGATATCTGTGTTGGCTGTGTTCTGGACAAGTGAGATTGTTAGATAGCTGAGCTTCATATGCACACAATATTCTACTGCATTTTACTTTTTTATGAGTATGTAATGTAAATATCTAAAAAGTATATAAGTAACTATATATAGAAATATATTACAAATTTATGGCTTATTTTAATAGTTTTATAGTTCATTATATATATATGAACGATTACAGTTCATCATATATACCATTACTGTTCATTATATATATGAACTATTAAAGTAAGCCATAAATTTACAATTCATTAAGATCACTCTTAAACTTTCTGCATTAAGGTAGTTATAGTAATGAGAACATTTATTTGCTTTCTTAGAAATATTGCCCAGATCTGCCCTCCAGATGTAGTACTTCTTGAGTTCAAATGTTACAAATTCACTATGCTTGAAAGTTTTTAAGTGTAATGATTATACATTTTTAAAAATTATGAACAAATGCATTATGTTTCCTATGCATATTTTTCATACTTGAAAAGCCATAATACAGTAACTTAGTTTGAATATTTGTAAAATTCACCTTTTTGAACCATACCTTGAAATTATATTTACCCAAAAATATTTCTATTTAAATATTTCTTTTGAGTATATACTTTAAAACCTTTCACTTTTTCTACTCTGCCTCCTTCTTCATTGACATTTACATTTATTTGTTCCTCTGCTTGTAATTCTCACCTCTGCTGTTTAGTAAAACTAAATTAGAGTGACTTTAAAATTCCCACAACCTCATGTGAAGCAAAATAGAGCATCTACATCTCTGGAACATTTTCCTTGTTAGAGAAATACTAATTATAAATATAAAATGGCCAAAAAGGATGACCATTTCAGGAGTTTCTTGCTATAGTGGAAGGAGAATGTGCTTTGAGGTCAAGTAAAATTATTTTGAATCCTTGCTCCATGACTTGCTGACAGGATATCCTTCTTTTTTCTTTTTTTTTTTTTTTTTACTAATAATGTGTTATTTGCCCCAGGGTAAGCCTGATGATTCACAGACATGTACCCTGAGACAGGATATCCTTCTATAAGCTAATTAATATTTCTGAACATCAATTTTTTTCATTTATACAATTAGAAAAAATAAAGAAGCTAGTATATATAAAAACATATAATGGGGATTCAATACATGTTAGCTTTTATATATAGTATTACAGCAACATTAATGTTGTATATTGTATAAACATCAAAAACTGAAAAATTTTTGTGGTCTTTAAAAACACATCACATAAAAGTTAACCAAATACACCCTGCACCATGTTTGTGAAAGGCTAGTTTATTTAATATTTTCACTTATTTTATTTTTTAAAAAATTTGTAATAGATTAATGTGTTTTGGTAGTTTATAATATGATATGCATTTTAAAATACTTATAAGGTTTACTGATCACATTATAGAATGTAATATTTCTTATTGCATATTTTTATTGAATAATCATGATTCAGTGTAATACTATTAAGATCATTATAACAGATTATTTATATAAAAGTACATATTTTGTAATCAAATTTGAATACCAACCTCTTGTATTATTTTTATTAACGATGATTATTCTGTTTATAAAAGTAATACACATTTACTATATAAAATTTGATAAGTAGAGAAAAATATAAAGAAAGGAATAACTACCATAAATTAGTGACAAACTGGGGAAAATATTTGCAACTTGTGACAAAGTGTTGCTATCTCTAGTAAAAAATTGCTTTTATAAATTAATTTAAAAAGATAAATATCCCAATATAAAAATGAGTAAAATTAATGGATAAGCAATTTTATTAAAGTAATATAGTAGCCATAGAAATTCAAGTGAAAACAGCAATTATATATCTTCTATTAACTCCTAGGCTAGTAAATGCTACAAAAAGATAATGCAAAATGTTGGTGAGGGTGTGGAGAAACCAGAACTCTTATACATTGGAGGGTACTTTGAAGGTATCGAAAATCCCAACACTTTCCTTCTTAGGATAACATTCTTTTTATTTTTTTAGTACATCATTAGTTTTTTTTTTTTTTAAAGATTTTATTTATTTATTTGACAGAGAGAGAGATCACAAGTAGGCAGAGAGGCAGGCAGAGAGAGAGAGAGGGGGAAGTAGGCTCCCTGCTGAGCAGAGAGCCCCATGCGGGGCTCGATCCCAGGACCCTGAGATCATGACCTGAGCCGAAGGCAGAGGCTTTAACCCTCTGAGCCACCCAGGCGCCCCCATTAGTTTTTGATATAATGCTTAATGATTCATTAGCACAAAGATGCATATACAAGGACATATATTTCAGTATGGTTTATAATAGTGAATAATTCTAAAAATAACCCAATAATATCTTACAATATTAAATTAACCAAGTTATATCTGTGGAACAGAAGTTGTTAAACCTGAAGATTACAAGTGTATATCTGTTTAATAACACTATGAGCATTTTCCAATGTCATTTAACATCCTACTTTAGTATGCTTCCAATTTTTCACTATTAAAAATAAATATATGATGAATATAATTGCATATAAACTTTGTATACATCTATGATTATTTTAAGGATAAATTCCTAGAAATGGATTTACTAGGTCAAGGGATGTAAACATTTTTAGGATTCTTGTTGTAGATTAATTGAATGGATTTTGAGGAAAGAAGCAATAAGACAATTCTGTTATCAAAGTTCCTAGATATTTATTAAGTGGAAGTTCTTGAACATGTCTGACCTTATACTTTATTTATTTTTATTTTTTTACCTTATGCTTTAGTTACTTCTTCTTTTATCTTTTTTGTTTTATTTATTTATTTTATTTATTTTTATTTTTATTTCTTTTTTTTAAATTCAATTAGCCAACATATAGTACATCATTAGTTTTTTATATAGTGTTTTAAATTTGTATAGGCCTTACTTCTATGACAAATGAGAATACAATTTATCACATCGAAAGTGTTTTTTTTTTTTTTTTTGTTAAGAACATTTCCATATTGTCATTTTTTATCATTACAGACGTGGGTTGGCAATAAAAGAAGAAAAATGAGTAGTAAGAATTCTGAATCAGGAGCAGCAACAACAGGAACTCTTCCTGGTACCTCTTTGACATCTCCAGACATTACAGTCAGAAATGTAGTTAACATCACTCGACCCTCAAGCCAACAGTCTTCTTGGACATCTGCCAATAATGATGTCATTGTAACTGGTACATACAGTCCAGCAAGTTCATCAAGTAGGCAAGGGACAACCAAATATTCAGATACACAACTTACAGAAGCACATAAAATTCCTATTCAGAAAATGGCCAGTAAAAATGATACTGAGTTTCAGTTGCACATTCCTGTTCAGAGACAAGTAGCACACTGTAAAAATGCCTCTCTGCTCTTAGGCGAAAAAACAATTATCTTGTCAAGACAGACAAGTGTGCTAAATGCTGGAAATTCAGTATACAGTCACACAAAGAAAAACTATGGAAGCTCTTCAATGCAAACTTCTGATATGATGGTACCTCAAAAGCCATCTGTGTGTCACCGACCTTGCAAAATTGAACCAGTTGGAATTCAAAGGTCATATAAGCCTGAACACACAGGTCTAGCATCACATAACTTATGTGGGCAAAAGCCACCTATTAGAGACCCTTACTGTAGAACCCAAAACTTGGAAATCCGTGAGGTATTTTCATTGGCTGTTAGTGATTATCCCCAGAGAATTCTGGGAGGAAATACCCCACAGAAGCCTAGTTCAGCAGAAGGAACTTGTTTGTCCATTGCAATGGAGACTGGAGATGCTGATGATGAGTATGCCAAAGAGGAAGAGTTGGCATTGATGGGAGCACAGATACCAAGCTACTCAAGATTTTATGAAAGTGGCAGATCCCTTGGAACAGAGAGCCAAAGTACAGCATTGCCTGGACCAGGAAGAAATATTCTAGATTCACAAATGGTGAATATTAGAGATTTGTCAGACAACGTACTGTATCAAAACAGAGACTATCATTTGACACCACGGACCTCATTACATACAGTAGCTACTACAATGTACAGTAATACAAATCCATCACGGAGTAACTTTTCTTCACATTTTGCATCATCAAACCAATTGAGGTTGTCACAAAACCAAAACAATTACCAGGTAATGTATGCATTTATTTTATAAAAGTTTTTAAAAATATTTGCTTGGTATAAAAAGCTGTGTTTGATATCCAGTTAAACATGAGACCTGGCTCACTTAACTCCTATTTTAAAGTAATTTGAGAGTTTTTGCTTCAAAGTGGTGCTTTGGGATCTTTGAAGAATCTTGTGCTTTCTTGGTCATGTTTAAAATGGTGAGTTTTTCCCCATGGAATATAATCATGGAACTTTCTCTTGACATTTAAAATGATTTTGTTCAGGAAATAGTAGTCTTATGGGAAACATGGTATTTCCCATCACTAAAATAGGACTAAATTGACGCGGCTCATCCCCTTTAACATAGATTATTCCTATAATGGTTTTTACTTGAAATTTGGAAAGCTGTCACTAGATGACCGGTGCTTTCTCTGGATACATGGCAAAGCAAGTCAATCATTTCCCCGAGAGATGATGGCTAAGAAGTCAGAGTATGCAGTAACTCAACCAACTGCTTTTTCTAAAAATGCTTTATTAAAACATCAATGGAATGTTAATCAGGTTTTAAAAGTGTTTATAGGGAAGAGACATTCAGAGTAAAATTTAAAACAACTTTAGTCCTGTGCAAAAAATAAGTGTTATTTCTTCACTATTTCACATATTCAGTTGTTTAGATGTGCTTCAAATAATCTCAACAGTGAGGTGGAAGCCCACCTCAGAACATCTCCTCAGACCATAGATTCTCTGAAAAAAATATGTTTCTGAGAATTTGAATAGTGGGGCATGGAAGTTTGCTATTTTTCTTTGCTACTGGCTGGATTTTTTGAATTTTTCAACCACAGTATTTAAGGTTTTATTTTTTAATTTTATTTTTTCAGTGTTCCAAGATTCATTGTTTATGCACCACACCCAGTGCTCCATGCAATAAGTGCCCTCTTTAATACCCACCACCAGGCTCACCTAACCCCTCATCCCCCTCCCCTCCAAAACTCTCAGTTTGTTTCTCAGAGTCTACGGTCTCTCATGGTTTGTCTCCCCCTCCAATTTTAAGTTTAATCTGGACTTAAGGTCCTTCCAGGCTATTCTCAACTGATATAAGGAACCAGTTTCTCTTAACTCCCTCCATTTTATAGCTCCCTGCTTCAAAATGAAAAGCAGTAACAGAGTATAGGAAGAATCTCTCTGGCGTCTAGCCCTAACATAAGAGGACTCTATCATCATCATTAGTATTCATTTACTATTGAGAATCTACTCATTTTTTCGTTTATTTCCTTTTTTTTTTTTTAAAGATTTTATTTATTTATTTGACAGAGAAAGAGATCACAAGTACGCAGAGAGAGAGGGGGAAGCAGGCTCCCTGTTGAGCAGAGAACCCGATGCGGGGCTCCATCCCAGGACCCTGAGATCATGACCTGAGCCGTAGGCAGAGGCTTTAGCCCCCTGAGCCACCCAGGTGCCCCTGTTTGTTATTTCCTAAAGCATGCTTAAAGTAACATTGAGTCATACCATTAATAGCTAAAAAAAAAAAAAAAAAGGATCTCCACCAAACCAGCTTTAATTAACCTTCTCTTTTGTACTTCTTTACCCCTTTAGTGTTGTTCTTAATAATATTAATGACAATAAAACTTACCATCTGTTGAAGGACTTCCACATACCAAGCATCACTAGTCATTTTATATACCTGATCTCATTTAATCTCCTGGACATATAGGCCACTCTGGACATATAGGTATTTTATATATATATCAATAACTTGTCCAGGATCACATAGCCAGTAAGTCCAATACAGAACTGGTATTCCAACTAAGAAATATATCATGTGTATTTTTTTCTGCTTTATCATACAGCCTAATGATTTCAACTGTGTTAGAATTATTTGGAAGCCTGAGTACAGTTTAACTTTTATTTTTTCATAAGCCAAACACCCCCTTAAAAATAACTTAACCTATGCTTTTTTATAGTCTTTTTTTCCTGACAGAACTTTTAAAGGAATTAAATTTGTTTTATATAAAAGAAACTCTTAAAATTAATAAAACTTAGCAAATTTTTGAATAGTAATCTCTTTAAAGAAAGGCAGTCTGACATAACAATGAAGAGCATTGACTTAGAGCCTGATAGACCTGGATTCAAATTTAGGTTCTGCCACTTTCCACTTGTGTGACCTCAGACAAGTGACACGACTTCTCTGTGTAACAGTTTCTTCATTTGTGTAATGTGGTTAATAATATCTATTTCACAGGAAAGCTGTGACATAATTATGTCACAATCAGTGTAAGGCTACTTGTGCATTCCCTGGCACATAAACTTTCTTAAACTTTTAATGTCGTAGTTGGAATGTTAATGAAACTCTGCTGGTCCAGCTCTCCTTTACATTAGTTTCAAGTAAAATATTGCAGAGTCCATGATTATCACAGGGTAGCTGAAGAAGAAATAGCTGTAGCGCTGACTGAAAAAAGACTGGAGATTAGCCATCAACTTTACCATAATTGATGTACTTACTCTTATTTATATTATACCAGACTTTCTCCAACTTGACCTTGGACAGTATGGTAAAGCGTGTCTGCAGAGAACCCTTGGGGCATCACTTTGCCCCACCTTTCTTTTAATTAGTTGAGATTTGCAGAAATCAAAGCAGCCGAAGAAGTGTAGTCCATGAACATGTCTTAGTCCATTCAGGTTGCTATAACGAACATACTATAGACTGGGTAGATTAAACAACAAACATTTATTTCTCACAGTTCTGGAGGCCAGGAAGCCCAAGCTCAGGGTACTGACAGATTCGGTATCTGGTAAAGGGATGTTTCCTAATTCATAAATGACAGTCTTCTCACTGTGTCCTCATATGGCAGAAGGGGCAAGGGAGCTCCCTTGGTTCGTTATTATAAGGAAATTAATCCCATTCATGAGGGCTCCATTCTCATGACCTAATGAGACCTCATGACCTAATAATCCCACTAATTATAAGGAAACTAATCCCATTCATGAGGGCTCTATTCTCATGACCTAATGACTTCGAAACACCATTGCACTGGAGATTAGTTTTCAACATAGGAATTCAGCTGAGGTACAAACATTCAGTCCATGATAGTTATTCTATAAGATTTTGATGAAGTTCTATTACCAAGTTATATTACTATTAGGTGAGGACTTAGAAAAATAGAACCTATGGCCATACTGGCAACTTTCTAACTATGAAAATACAAGCAATTCTCACTAGTTTCTGACTTTAGGACTATATAACAGAGATATCTGCCTCTTCTTCCTGTTACACCAGGTATCTTCGAGCTGAGGTCTTATTCCTGGAAGATAGTCTAGTTCCAAGCGATCTAGGTGAGTGAGTACAATTGAAGGAATCCCAGAGGATGCTGAAAGGAAGCTCTGTTTTGGAACCTCTTGGAAATACCATATTAAGGGTTGAAATGGTAGTAAGGAAACTGTCAGGATACTATATCAGGATACTATAGTTCAGTTCTAATTTTTTTCTTCATAGGCCAGTTTATTTCATTTTGTATACACTTTTTTTTTGTACTTGCAAGTTTCTATTTAAATTCCAGTTAATAGGTGTAGAATTTACTGATTTATCATTTACATACAACACCCAGTGCTCATCACAATTGTCCTCCTTAATACCTATTGCCCATTTAACCCATTCCCCCACCCACCTGCCTTCCAGCAACCCGCAGTTTGTTCTCTGTAATTAAGAGTCTGTTTTATGGTTTGCCTCTCTTTCCCCCCCATATTCATTTGCTTTATTTCTTTAATTCCACATACAAGTGAAATAATATAGTATTTGTCTTTTTCTTACTGACTTATTAATACTTTCTAGCTCCATCCATGTCACTGCAAATGGCAAGTTTTCATTCTTTTTATGGCTGAGTAATATTGCATTACGTATGAATGCCACTTCTTCTTTATACTTTCATCAGTAGACATTTGGGCTCTTTCCATAATTTGGCTATTGTTGATAATGCTGCCATAAATATCAGGGTGCATATATCCCTTCAAATCAGTATTTTTGTATCCTTTGGGTAAATACCAATAGTGCAATTGCTAGATCATAGGGTAGATCTATTTTTAACATTTTGAAGAACCTCCATACTCTTTTCCAGACTGGATGCATCAGGTTGCATGCCCACCAAGAGCATAAGAGGGTTCCCCTTTTTCTGCATCCTCACCAACACTTGTTTCCTGTGTTGTTAATTTTAATGTTTCTGACAGCTGTGAGGTGATATCTCATTGTAGTTTTCATTTGTATTTCTCTAATGATGAATGATATTGAGCATCTTTTCATGTGTCTATTAGCCACCTGTATGTCTTCTTTGGAAAAATGTCTGTTCATGTCTTCTACCTATTTATTAACTGGATTATTTGTTCTTTGGGTGTTGAGTTTTATAAGTTCTTTATATATTGTGGATACTAATCCTTTATCAGGTATATCACTTGCAAATATATTCTCCTATTCTGTAGATTGCCTTTTAGTTTTGCTAATTGTTTCCTTTGCTGTTTAGAAGCTTTTTATCTTGGTGAAGTCTCAATAATTCATTTTTGCTTTTGTTTCCCTTGCTTCCAGAGGCCTTTCTAGTAAGTAGTTGCTATGGCCAATGTCAAAGAGGTTATGGTCTGCATTTTTCTACAGGATTTTGGTGGTTTCCTTTATCACATTTAGGTCTTTCATCCATTTTCAATTTATTTTTTGTGTACCATGAAAGAAAGTGGTCCAGTTTCTTTCTTCTGCATGTTCTTGTCCAGTTTTCCCACCATTTGTTGAAGAGATTTTTTTTTCCATTGGATATTCTTTCCTTCTTTGTTGAAGATTAGTTGATAATATAGTTGTAGGTTCATTTCTCTGTTTTCTATTCTGTTCCATTGGTCCATGTGTGTTTTTGTGCCAGTACCATGCTGTCCTCATTACTATAGCTTTGTAATATAAATTGAGGTCTGATATTGTGATGTCTCCACCTTTCCTTTTGTTTTTCAAGATTGCTTTGGCTATTCATGGTCTTTTGTGATTCCATACAAATTTTAGGATAGTTAGTTCCAGTGCTGTGAAAAGTGCTGGTGGTATTTCCATAGGGATTGCATTAAGTATATAGATTCCTTTTGGTAGTATCCACATTTTAAACAATATTTGATTTTCCAATCCATGAGCATGGAATGCTTTTCCATTTCTTTGTGTCTTCCTCAATTTCTTTCATAAGTGTTTTACACTTTTCAGAGTACAGATCTTTTACCTGTTTGGTTAGGTCTGTCCCTAGGTATCTTACGGTTTTTGGTGCAATTGTAAATGGGATCAATTCCTTGATTTCTCTTTCTGCTGCTTCATTATGGGTATATGGAACTGAAACAGGTTTCTCTATGTTGATTTTGTGTCCTATGACTTTAGTGAATTTGTTTATCGGTTCTAGCAATTTTTTGGACGAGTCATTTGGGTTTTCTACATAGAATGTCATGTTGTCCGCAAGTAGTGAAAGTTTGACTTTGTCCTTGCTGATTTGATGCCTTTTATTTCTTTTTGTTTTCTAATTACTGAGACCAGGACTTCCAGTGCTGTGTTAAATCACAGCGGTGAGAGTAGCCAACACCTGTCCTGTTCTTGGCCATAGAGAAAAAGGTCTCAATTTTTCCCCATTGAGGATGATATTAGCTTTGTGTTTTTTGTATATAGCCTTTATGATGTTGAGGTATGTTCCCTCTATCCATATTTTGTTGAGGGTTTTTATCAAGAATGGTTGCTGTATGCCGTCAACTGCTTTTTCTGCCTCTAGTGAGAGGATCATATGGTTCTTATCCTTTCTTTTATTATGTGATGTATCACGTTGATTGACTTGTGAATATTGACTCACCCTTGCAAACCAGGATAAATCCCACTTGAAGTTTTTTTTAATGTACTGTTGGATTCATTTTGCTAGTAATTCATTGAGAATTTTTGCATCCATGTTCATCAGTGATATTGACCTATAGTTCTCTTTTTTTGTGGAGTCTTTGGTTTTGGAATCAGGGTAATGCTGATCTTGTGGAATGAGTTGGGAAGTTTTTGTTCCATTTCTACCTTTGGAAGAGTTTGAGAATAGATGTTAACCCTTCTTTAAATGTTTGGTCGAATTCACCTCTGAAGCCACCCGGCCATGGACTTTTGGGGAAATTTTTGATTACTGATTCAATTGCTTTGCTAGTTATCAGTCTAAGTTTTCTATTTCTTCCTGTTTCAGTTTTGATAGTTTGTAAGTTTCTAGGAATTTATCCATTTCTTCCAGATTACCCAGTTCATTGACATATAATGTTCATAACATTCTTTTATAATTGTTTGTATTTCTGTGGTGTTGGTTGTGATCTTCCCTCTCTCATTAGTAATTTTATTTGGATCCTCTCTCTCTCTCTCTCTCTCTCTCTCTCTCTCTTTTGTAAGTCTGGTAGGGGTTTATCAGTTTTATTAAGGTTTTCAAAGAATCAGCTCCTGGTTGCATTGATCTGTTCTATTCTTTTTGTTTGTTTGTTTCTATATCATTTACTTCTGCTCTAATCTTAATAAAGATTAGAGGAAATAATAATTTCCCTTGTTATACTGGCTTTAGGCTTCATTTGTTGTTCTGTTTCTAGCTCTTTTATGTGTAAGGTTAGGTTCTTTATCTGAATTTTTTTCTTTTGCTTCTTGAGGTAGGCCTGTATTGCCACATACTTACCTCTTATGTCCACTTTTGCTGTATCCCGGGAACTTTGTGTTTTCATTTTCATTTGTTTCCATGTTATTATCTCATTGATTTCCTGGTTGACGCATTCATTCTCTAGTAGGATCTTCATTTTCCTGTGTGTATTTTCAGTCTTTCCAATTTTTTTTTCTTGTGGTGGACTTCAAGTTTCATAGCATTGTGTTCAGAAAATATGCATGCTATGTTCCCAATTTTTTTAATCTGTTGAAGCTTGATTTGTGACCCAGTATGTTATCTATTCTGGAGAAAGTCCCATGTGCACTTGAAAAGACTGTGTGTTCTGCTGCTTTAGGATGGAATGTTCTGAATATATCTCTTAAGTCCATCTGGTTCAGTGTGTCATTCAAAGCCATTATTTCCTTGTTAATTTTCTTTTTAGATGATCTGTCCATTGATGTAAGGGTAGTGTTAAAGTACCCTACCATCATTGTATTATTATCAATGATACCTTTATGTTTGTTATTAATTGTTTTACATGTGTAGGTGCTCCCAATTTGGGTCCATTAATGTTTACAATTGTTAGATCTTCTTGGATAGATCTCTTTATTATGATGCTACCCTTCTTCATCTTTAGTCACAGTTTTTGGTTTAGGGGCTCCTGGGTGGCTCAGCTGTTAGGCATCTGCCTTCGGCTTGGGTCGTGATCCCAGGGTCCTGGGATCAAGCCCCACATTGGGCTCTCTGCTCAGCAGGAAGCCAGCTTCTCCCTCTCCAACTCCCCCTGCCTGTATTCCCTATCTCGCTGTGTCTCTCTCTGTCAAATAAATAAATTAAATCTTAAAAAAAAAAAAAAAAAGCGATTTGAGCACAGTTTTTGGTTTAAAATCTAGTTTGTCTGATATAAGTATGGCTACTCTGGCTTTCTTTTTTTTTTTTTTCCCCCCAAATACTTTTATTTTATTTTTTCAGTGTTACAAGA
>CM052901.1:47610886-47623848 GCA_028534135.1 Potos flavus
TAATGTCCTCCATGTTATTCCTTATGTTCCACAAGTAAATGAAACCATATGATAATTGATTTTCTCTGATTGAGTTATTTCACTCAGCATAATTTCCTCCAGTCCCATCCATGTTGATGCAAAAGTTGGGTATTCATCCGTTCTGATGGCTGAGTAATATTCCATTGTATATATGGACCACATCTTCTTTATCCATTCGTCTGTTGAAGGGCATCTCGGCTCTTTCCACAGTTTGGCGATTGTGGACATTGCTGCTATGAACATTGGGGTACATATGGCCCTTCTTTTCACTACATCTGTATCTTTGGATAAATACCCAGTAGCACAATTGCTGGGTCATAGGGTAGCTCTATTTTTAATTTCTTGAGGAATCTCTACACTGTTTTCCAAAGTGACTGCACCAATTTGCATTCCCACAGTGTAAGAGGGTTCCCCTTTCTCCACATTCTCTCCAATATTTGTTGTTTCCTGCCTTGTCAGTTTTTGCCACTCTAACTGGTGTAAGGTGGTATCTCAGTGTGGTTTTGATTTGGATTTCCCTGATGGCCAATGATGATGAACATTTTTTCATGTGTCTGCTAGCCATTTGTATTTCTTCATTGGAGAAGTGTCTGTTCATGTCTTCTGCTCATTTTTTGACACGACTATCTGTTTTTTTGGGAGTTGAGTTTGAGAAGTTCTTCATAGATCTTGGATATCAGCCCTTTGTCTGTAATGTCATTTGCAAATATCTTCTCCCATTCCATGGACTCCTTCTTCATATGATTTGGATACTAACACTTTATCAGATATATCATTTCCAAATATCTTCCCTCACTCTGTAGGCTGCCTTTTCATTTTACTGATTGTTTACTGTTTAGAAGCTTTTTATCTTGATGAAGTCCCAATAATTCATTTTTACTTTGGTTTCCCTTGCTTCAGGAGATACAACTAGTAAGGGGTTTTTACTGTTGATGTCAGAGAGGTTTTGTTTTTTTAATAAAGATTTTACTTATTTATTTGAGAAAGAGAATGAATGAGAGAAAGCACAAGCAGGGGAGGGGCAAAGGGAGAGGGAGGAGCAGGTTCCCCACTGAGCAGGGAACCCAATGTGGGACTCGATCCCAGGAGCCTGGGATCATGACCTGAGCTGAAGGCAGATGCTTAACCGACTGAGCCACCTAGGCGCCCGATGTCAGAGAGGTTATCACCTGGTTCTTCTCTACGATTTTATTGGTTTCCCGTCTCACATTTAGGTCTTACATCTATTTTGAATTCATTTTTGTGTATGTTGTAAGTAAGTGGTCCAGTTTCATTCTTCTGCATGTTCCTGTCCAATTTTCCCAACCCCATTTGTTGAAGAGACTTCCTTTTATCCATTGGATATTCTGTCCTGCTTTGTCAAAGATTAATTGACCATATAGTTGTGGGTTCATTTTTGGGTATTCTATTCTGTTCCACTGATGTATGTGTCTGTTTTTGAGTCAGTACCATAGTGTCTTGATCACTATAGCTTTGTAATATAGCTTGAAATCTGTAAAATTAGTGACGCTTCTACCTTTTCTTTTCTTTTCTTTTTCAACATTGCTTTGGCTATTCAGAGTCTTTTTTGATTCTATACAAATTTGAGGATTGTTTATTCTAGCTCTATGAAAAATGCTGTTGGTATTTTGATAAAGATTGCATTAAATGTATAGATTGCTTTGGGTGGCATAGACATTTTTAACAATATTTGTTTTTCCAATCCATGAGCATGGAACGTTTTTCCATGTTTTGTGTCATCTTTGATGTCTTTCATCAGTGTTTTACACTTTTCGGAGTATGGTTCTTTTACCTGTTTGGTTAGGTTTATTCCTAGGTATCTTATGGTTTTTGATGCAATTGTAAGAGAGATTGATGGCTCGATTTCTCTTTCTGCTGCTTCATTATTGGGTATAAAAATGCAGTAGAATTATGTACATTGATTTTGTATGCTGAAACTTTAGTGAATTCATGTATCAGTTGTAGTGATTTTTTGGTGCAGCATTTTGGGTTTTCTGTATTGAGTATCATGTCAGCTGCAAATACTGAAAGTTTGACTTCCACCTGGCCTATTTAGATGCCTTTTATTTCTTTTTGTTTTCTGATTGCTGTCACTAGGACTCCCAATATTATGTTAAATAACAGTGGCGAGAGTGTACGTCGCTGTCTTTTATTTTTTTTTAAGATTTTATTTATTTATTTGACAGAGAGGGAGACAGTGGGAGAGGGAATACAAGCAGGGGGAGTGGAAGAGGGAGAAGCAGGCTTTCTGCTAAGCAGGGAGCCTGATGTGGGGCTTGATCCCAGGACCCTGGAATCATGACCCGAGCTGAAGGCAGATGCTTTAAGGACTGAGCCACCCAGGTGCCTCATCCCTGTCTTGTTCTTGACCGTAGAGGAAAAGCTCTCAATGTTTCTGCATTGAGGATGAGATTAGCTGTGTGCTGTATATGGAATTTATTTTGTTGAATATGTTCTCTCTAATACTACTTCATTGAGGGTTTTTATCATGAATAGGTGTTGTACTTTGACAGGGTTTTTATCATGAATAGGTGTTGTACTTTGACAAATGCTTTTCCTACATCTATTGAGAGGATCCTATGGTTCCCATCATTTCTTAAAAAAAAAAATTATTTGAGAGAGAGAGAGAGAGCACAAGCTGGGGAGCTGGTGCACAGGGAGAGGGAGAAGCTCATACATGGGGCTCAATCCCAGGAGCCCGAGATCATGACCTGAGCCAAAGGCAGATGCTTAACCAACCGAACCACCCAGGTGCCCCCCTATCATTTCATGTTAACTGATTTGTGAATTGTGAACCACCGTTGCAGCCCAGGAATAAATCCCACTTGATCATAGCGAATGATTATTTTAATGTACTGTTGGATTTGGTATGATAGTATTTTTTTGAGAATTTTGCATCCATGTTTATCAGGGATATTGGCCTATTGTTCTCTTTTTAAGTGGAGTCTTTATGTATCCAGTTTTGGTATGATGGTAACGCTGGCCTCATAGACTGAATTTGGAAGTTTTCCTTCCGTGTCTATTTTTTGGAATAGTTAGAGAAGAAAAGGTATTAACTCTTGTTTAAATGTTTGATAGAATTCACCTATGAAGCTATCTGGCCCTGGACTTTTTTTGTTGGTAAATTTTCGATTACTGATTGAATTTCTTTGCTGGTTATGGGTCCGTTCAAGTTTTCTATTTCTTCCTGTTTCAGTGTTGGTAGTTTATATGTTTGTAGGAATTTATCAAGTTTTTCCAAGTTTTCCAATTTATTGGCATTAGTTTTTCATAATATTCTCTTATAATTGTTTGTATTTCTGTGGTGTTGGTTGTTATTTCTCCTCTGTCATTAGTGATTTTATTTATTTGGGTCCTTTCCTTTTTCTGTCAACTCTGACTGTGGGTTTACCGATTTAATCAAATTTTTCAAAGAACCAGCTCCTTGTTTCATTGAACAAGTACATTGGTTTTTAGTTTCTATATTAATTATTTCTGCTCTAATCTTTTTTTCTAACATTTTAATGTATTTTTATTTTTTTATTAACATATAATGTATTATTTGCTTCAGGGGTACAGGTTTGTGAATCATCAGTCTTACACAGTTCATGGCACTCACTATAGCACATACCCTCCCCAATGTCCATAACCCAGCCACCCTACCACTCCCCTCACACACCCCAGAAACCCTCAGTTTGTTTCCTGAGATTAAGAGTCTCTTATGGTTTGTCTCCCTCCCTGGTCCCATCTTGGTCAACATCACTTGGAATCAGGGAAATACAAATCAAAACCACAGTGAGATACCACCTCACACCAGTCAGAATGGATAAAATTAATAAGTTAGGAAATGACAGATGTTGGCAAGGATGTGGAGAAAGGGGAACCCTCATACATTGTTGGTGGGAATGCAAGCTGGTGCAGCCACTCTGGAAAGCACTATGGAAGTTCCTCAGAAAGTTGAAAATAGAGCTACTCTATGACCCCACAATCGCACTACTGGGTATTTACCCTAAAGATACAAATGTATTTACTCTAAAGATACAAATGTAGTGATCCAAAGGGGCACGTGCACCCGATTGTTTATAGCGGCAATATCCACAATAACCAAACTATGGAAAGAGCCTAGATGACCATCAACAGATGAATGGATAAAAAAGATGTGGTGTTGTATATACAATGGAATACTATGCAGCTACTAAAAAAACCCCCACAAAATCTTGCCATTTGCAATGACATGGATGGAACTAAAGGCTATTATGCTAAGCAAAATAAGAGAATCAGAGGAAGACAATTATCTAATCTTTTATTATTTCCCTCCTTCTCACACTTTAGGCTTCATTTGTTGTTTTTCTTCTAGCTCCTTTAGTTGTAAGTTTTGGTTATTTAAGATTTTTCTTGCTTCTTGAGGTGGGCCTGTATTGCTATACACTTACCTCTGAAGACCACTTTTGCTGTGTCACAAAGGTTTTGGACTGTTGTATTTTCGTTTTCTTGTTTTTACACTGTTAGTGGGAATTCAAATTAGTGCAGCCACTCTGGAAAACAGTATGGAGTTTCCTCAAAAAGTTAGAAATAGAGGTATCTTATGGTTCATTTATTGCATTACTAGGTATTCACCCAAAGAATACAAAAATACTAATTCAAAGTGATATATGCATCACGAAGTTTATAACAGTATTATCAATAGACAAATTATGGAAAGGGCCTAAATGTCCATCAGCTGATAAATGGATAAAGAAGAAGCGGTACACACACACACACACAGACACACAGACACACAGACACACACACACACACACACACACACACAATGGAATATTATTCAGCCAAAAAAAAAAAAGAATGAAATCTTGCCATTTGCAAAAACATGGATGGAGCTAGAGTGTATAATGGTAAGTGAAATAAGTCAGCCAAAGAAAGACAAGTACCATATGATTTTATTCATATGTGGAATTTAAGAAACAAAACAAATGATCATGGGGAAAAATGGGAGAGGCAAACCAAGAAACAGAGTCTTTTTTTTTTAATTCAAGTTAGTTAACATATAGTGTAGTATTATTTTTAGGAGTAGGATTTAGTGATTTATCACTTACATATAACTCCCAGTGCTCATCCCAAGTACCCTCCTTAATTCCCATCACCCATTCAGCCAAACACCCCATCTCCCCTACAGCACCCCTCAATTTGTTCTCTATAGTTGAGAGTCCATTTTATGGTTTACCTCTCTTTCTGTTTTTATCTTATTTTTAAAATTTTTTCCCTCCCTTCCCTCTATGTTCATCTGTTTTGTTTGAATTCCACATGTGAGTGAAATCTTACATTTGTCTTTGTCTGATTTATTTCGCTTAGTATAATATACTCTAGTTCCATCTACTTTGCTTCAAATGACAAGATTTCATTCTTTCTGATGGCTAATATCCTATTGTGTGTGTATATATATATGTGTGTGTGTGTATGTTTATATACACACATACATATATACACCACATCCTGTTTATCCATTTATCAACTGATGGAAATTTGGGCCCTTTCCATAATTTGGTTATTGTTGATAGTGCTGCTGTAAACATTGAGGTACATGGGCCCCTTTGAATCAGTATTTTTGTATCCTTTGACTAAATTCCTAGTAATGCAATTGCTAGGTCATATGGTAGTTCTATTTTTAACTTTTTGAGGAACCTCCATACTGTTTCCTAGAGTGGCTGCAGTAGTTTGCATTTCCATTAACAGTGCAAAAGTGTTCCCCTTCAAGAAACAGACTGACTATAGAGAGCAAACTGATGATTACTAGAGGGGATGTGGTTGGGGGATGGGTTAAATAAATGATGGCTATTAAGAAGTACACTTGTTGCGATGAGCTCTGGGTGTTGTATTTAAACGTTGAATCACTAAGCTGTACATCTGAAACTAATATTACACTGTATGTTACCTTACTGGAGTTTAAATAAAAACTTAAAAAATATAAAGTCAGCAACTATGACCGTATTACCATTTGTCTTTTATCTTTTTTAGTTCTTACTTTATATATTTAGGTCCTCTGATGTTGGGCATATAAACATTTACACTTTTTACATTATGTTGATGGATTGGACCCCATTATCATTGTATAATGACCTTCTTTGTCTCTTTTTACCCTTTTTAGTGTAGTCTAATTTTTCTGGTTTAATGATAGATATTCTTGCTTTCTTTTACAATGTTTTTGAAATATTTTTCTGTCTCTTTACTGTCAGTCTATGTATGTCTTTAAGGTTAAAGTGAGTCTTTTGTAGTCAGCATATTATTAGATAATGTTTTTTCATCTATTGAGCCATTCTGTTTGTTTTACCTTTATCTCCCACTCCCATATTTTAGGTTATAGATGTTGCAGTTTACATATTTTTATATTGCATAACCAATAACACATTTTGTTATAGTTATCTTTTTATTATGTGTTTTAACTTTTAAAGTACAGGTGTAAGAAAATTATACACCACCACTTCCATATTATAGAATCTAACTGACTATATGTTTACAATTACCAGTGAGTTTTATTCTACCTTTAAGTGTTTTTATGGTGTTAGCATCTTTTTAATTTCATTATTAATTTCCTTTAACATTTCTTGTAAGGCAGGTTTAGTGTGGTGAATTCCTTCAGCTTTTGTTTATTCAAGAACGTATTTCTGAAGGACAATTTTGCTGGGTATAGATTCTTGGTTGACAGTTCATTTTTTCTTTTCTTTTTCTAAAGATTCTCTTATTTGAGAGAGAGAAGAAGTGACAGAGAGAGTGCATGAATGAAGGGAGGGGCAGAGGGAGAAAATCTTCAAGCAGACTCTATAGTGAGCACAGAGCCCAACACAGGGCTTGATCTCATGATCCATGAAATCATGACCTGAGCTGAAACCAAGAGTCAGATGCTTAAGTGACTGAACCACCGGGATGCCCCAGTTTTTTTTTTTCTTTCAATATTTTGATTATATCATTCCATTATCTTTTGGCCTGAAAAGTTTCCGTTGAGAAATCTGCTTATAATCTTATAAGAGTTCCCTTGTATGTAACTTCTTTCTTCTCTCTTGATACTTTCAAATCTTTCTTTGTCTTTGACTTCTGACAATTTAGTATATAATGTATCTTAGTATTGCCCTGCTCAGGTTCAAACTATTTGGGGTTCTTTGGGCCTCATGGATATGGATGTTCATTTTTCTCCCCACATTTGCAAAGTTTTCAGCCATTATTCCTTCAGATATACTTTCTGTCCTAGTCTTTCTCTTCTTCTGGCAGTCTCATAATGTGGATATAGTTTTTTTGATGTGTCCCATAAATTCTATTGGCTTTCTTCCCTCTTTTTCATTCTTTTTTTTTTCTTTTTGATCTTCTGACTGTGTAATTTCAAATGGTCTATCTTCTAGGTCTCTGATTCTTTCTTCTGCATGACTGAGCCTGGTTTTGAAGCTCTCCATTGAATTTTTCAGGTCAGTCATCATATTTTTCAGATCTAGGCTCTCTGGTTGTTTTTGTTTTCAGTGGTTTCTATTTCTTTGTTGAACCTCTCTTTCTTTTCATTCATTGTTTCCATAATTTCATTTAATTGTGTATCTGTGTGTTCTTATAGGTCAGTGTACTAGTTCACTTATTTAAAAGGGATTGCTTTAATTCTTTTTTTAACTGTTCATAGATCTCCATTGCTTTTGGGGCAGTTATTGAAATTTTATTAGTTTCCTTTGGTGGTGTATGTTGACCTGATTTTTCATGATCCTTGATTATTTACTTTAGTGCCTGTGCATTTGAGTAGTCTCTTCCTCTAGACTTTAAACGTTCTCTTTGGCAGAGACAGTTCTTCATCAGTCTGCTCACTCTAGGTTTCTGAATATGTGTGCTGGTAATGTCCTTGGGAAGGTGGAATGTGCTATCAGAATTTGTTTTGGGTCAAGGTCACTGCCTGAGGTCTGAGTTTTGTTGGATTTCCTCTGGCTGAGAACAGTTGAATAGGACTGCTTGGTTGCTTCTTTGAACAAGCAAGTCAAGTTACCTCTTAGGTTGTGTTCCACAATTGCCTGGGTTCCCTGGAAAGGCTTCCTAAATGGCTAAGTCTGGGTACTATACTCAGTAATAGTTGGTGCTTTGAAATTGTTCAGTGTAACAGAACAGGTCCTAGGTTCTGCATATCTCCTTGTTTGGAGATTTAAATCAGGCAAGACTATGTACTGAATTCCCTAGCCAGATAGGGCCACCAGTTTTCCTTTGCAGATGAGAGAAAGCCATGGGTTCTGCTTTCTGCTTAAGATTAACTGTAATCAGGGCTGCTGGATGAGCCCTGCAACTTTCCATGTGCTCTTGTTAGGTTCCCTGGTTGGTTAGACAGAAAGCTGTATTCAACAATGGGAAGGGCTAAAATTCATTTATCTTCCTGGGTGGAGCAGAAGAACCATTTTCAAGGCTGGAAAGGCTCTTTGTTTTTGGTCTTGACTCAAGTCAAACCCTGCCACCAAATTACCTGGCTCAGTGGGGCCACTGGCCTTGCTCTATGTATAATCAGCTTTTCCTGCCAGATTCTCCACTCAATCATTGCTGGGCTTTGAAGCTCTCCAGGTGTGTCAGCTAGGCTTTCTTGTCAGGTGGTACTGGGAGCTAAGCTTAGCAGTGAGTGTGGTAGGAAGTGGCTCCCCTGCTGAGCAAACAGGATAGCCAGCCCCAAGCAGCCTCCTGTGTATTACCAATCAGAGGGGTTTGGAGCTATGCTCATCAATGAGGGGGATTATGAATTATGAATTAACTCCCCTAGCTGGTCAGAGCAGGTAAACTGACTCCAAGCTTGGAAAAGCTCTTTATTTATGGTCTTGATTCAAGTTGACCCACTGCCCTAATTCCTTAATTTAACAGTGCCACTGGCTGTGTTCTGTGGATGACCAGCTTTACCTGCTACACTCTGATCTAGTGCTGCTGAATTATGCAGCTTCCAGGCATTCTGGATAGCCTTTCTGGTTAGGAATGGCTAGGAACTACACTCAACAGTGGTTTGGGCCATCACTTAGCAACCTTGGGGCAGATGATGCCTCAGGCCTGGAAAACTCTTCACTTGAGGACCCAAACAAGGCAGACCTGCACGTTGCTGAGTTCCCTAGTCAGACTGCACGACCATGTTGGCTCTGCAGATAAGTCATACCACTGGGTGTGACTACTACTTGGGCGTTGCAGTTAGGAATTTGGTCTGCCCAAATCTGAGTGCTGGTTGTTGTGAGCCCCTGTGTATAATGAGTCACTTTTGCTGTTTCAATATTCTCTCCTTGTATGTGTCTTTTGACAGTTTGATTATAATGTGTCTCCATGTGAATCTCTTTGGATTTATCCTAGTAAGAGTTTGTTGAGCTTTGTGGATTTGTATGTCCACATACAAATTTCCTCAGATTTGGGAATTTTTCAGCTATTTTTTATTCAAATCATTTCTCTGCCTCTTTCTCTTTTCCTTTTCCTTTTGGGACTTCTATAATGCACATATTGGTTTGCTGGTTAATGTCCCATAAGTTTCTTAAGCCTTGTTTACTTTTTTTCATTCTTTTACTTTTTGGTCCTCAAACTTGATAATATCAAATTTCTTTCCTTCAAGTCTACTGATTCTTTCTTCTACCTCTTCCCATCTTCTGCTAAACTCTTTCAGTTAATTTTTCAACTACTTATTGCACTTGTCATTTCCAAAATTCCTGTTTGGTTCTTTTTGTAATTTCTGTCTCTTTGATGATATTCTCATTTTGTTCATATACCTTCCTCCTGTTTTCCCTTAGTTTTTTGTCCATGTCTTCCTTTAGCTCTTTGAGCATATTTAAGATAGTTGTTTTAACTTATTTGTCTAGTAAGTCTGATGTCATTTTTTTTCAGGGATATATTCTTGAGAGTTTTTCTTTTGCATGGGCAATGTTTTTCTGTTTTGTTGTATATATTGTGATTTTTTTTTTTTTTTAAATTGAGCATTTGGAAAACAATAGTCTTCCAGTCCTTGCAGTCTGGGTCTGTGCAAGTTCAAGGCCTCCACTAATTTGTCTGGTATAAAGGCTTAAGATCTTTGCAGGCCTTTTCGTGAGCATGTGTCTCCTCTGGTCCTGTGTACATGCTTTTTACTGATTATCCTATTAAAGGTCTTAATTTCCCAGAGAGTATCACTTCTGCTCCTCCTAGAGCCTGTTCCGTTATACTCCTCAATCAGTAATTTTTTTCTCCAGTTATATGCAGGTCTGTGGTGGTCTTGCAGCTGAGTTTTACTTGCTGCTTCCTTCTATTTCCTAGGCTGAGATGTGATCCATGTCACTTTTAGCTATCTGAGCTCCAAGTTAGGTGTTAAAGATACCATAATGTTATTCTTGTCAGTCTCTAGTTTTTAATATTTCCATGGGGATGAGATTCTGGAGCTGCTTATTAGTTCTTTATTTTGCTGGCATCACTCTGTTGTTTGTTTTTTAAATTACAGGGTGAATATAGCAGTCCATATAGTGTTATTGCAAAAAACATCCAGCATGTTTGATTTCTTTTAAATGCCTATCATTAGGTTTAACAAGGAACCACGTGCAAAGCAAAGACTTGGAACCATGATTCATATTAAGACTCCTGGTCCAGCCTAGCAAGGATTGTAGCTTGGTAAGAGCTATAAATCTTTCCCTGTTGTTTAAGGAACTGGTCTCTGAATATACCCATAATAAAATATTTCATTTCAATTATATATTTATAACTTAAAGCTACCATTTGACTATTTTCTGAAATTACTAAAGAATTTATATTTTTTATAATTTATGAAATTTCTTTTTTATATGATTAAAATTAAGATAATATTTTAAAATATCTTAGAGTATAATTTCAGGGTATCCAGATTTATAATTGTGTACTCCCAGGGCCATTGGATCAGAAATAATCATTCCACATATTAATTTATATTATTTTCCTAATATCCTTCCATTATTTTTCACAAACAGTATCTCTAGAATCAGTATGGTGAAATCATTTGTTATTTCTGAGTACTTTTTATAATTTCATCAAAACATCTTGGAATTTGAGTTTCCCTGACTTTGGTCTCTTGTGCTTTATGAAATTTACTAAAATTATATAGGAAAAAGAAAACAAATCCCAAATAGCATCTTGGTTTTTGATTGCATGAACTTTTCAGGCTGGTAATATTTTTGATACACAAAATTTTTATCACTTAATAGAAGAAAAATTCATATGCTTAAATAAGGTGTTAGTTGCTTGTGCAAAAATTGTCGTATTAGAATTGGAATTTCAATTTGTACAGCTTATTTTATTTCTGAAAGCTTTTCCAGACATCATGGAGAGATGAAGGGAAAATATTTTTAAATAAGCCAGTACATCTTTCCTTCTTTGCTCCAGAACACATTGTTCTCTACCAGAAGCTAGTTTTTCTCTCTCCCAATGGCCTATCCCCATGTAATGGTCTTTAATAAATTTCTACTCTTGGCCTTTTGTTGAATTTTAACAAGTGAAGCTAGTGTATAGTGATGGTGCATGCTAATTCAATCAATCAATCAACATATATGTCTTGATTGCCTACCACATGCCTAGCAGTGTCTTCTACATTCTATACCTTAAAATTTTAAAACACTTAGGAAGCTCTGCTGATTAAAGCAGAATGATTGATAGGTTTTATTGTTCAACTGATATCAAAACAACTGACAGAGACTAAAATATTGGTTTATGTATATGTTACTGCTGAAGTTTGCTGATAGATATGGTTATTGTCTGATTATTTAAGTTAATCCACTTTTAAATAGAATATCCAGCATATATGTAGAATTATCCTTTTTTTAAATTTTATTTTTAAAGATTTTATTTATTTGAGAGAGAGTGAGAGAGTATGAGAGTGGTGAGGGTCAGAGGGAGAAGCAGACTCCCTACTGAACAGGAAGCCCGATGCGGAATTTAATCCTGGGACTCCAGGATCATGACCTGGGCTCAAGGCAGTCGTCTAACCAACTGAGCCACTCAGGTGCCCTTGTCCTTTTTTTTTTTTTTTTTCGACAGAAGGAGAGAGAGGGAGATGGGGTAGAGGGAGAAGGAGAGAAATCTGAAGCAGGCTCATTGAGCCTGATGTGGGGTTTGATCTCACAACCCTGAGATCATGACCTGAGCCAAAATCAAGAGCTGGATGTTTAAATGACTGAGCCACCCAGGCACCGTTAGAACTGTCATTATAACAGAAAGATTTTTGAAATCAAATAAATGTTTTTGTTTAATACATATTTGTGTGTGACTATATACAAATAATTAGACTTTAAATTGTTTTAAACATAATACCTTGCCCTTTACTTCTTTGGTTAGATTTATTCCAAGGTATCTATAAGTTCTTGGTGCTATTGTAAATGGAATCAATTCTCTAATTTCCCTTTCCATATTTTCATTGTTACTGTATAGGAAAGCAACTGATTTCTGTGCATTGATTTTGTATCCTGCCACATTACTGAATTGTTGTATGAGTTCTGGTAGTTTGGGGATGGAATCTTTTGCGTTTTCCATATAAAGTATCATGTCATCTGCAAAGAGAGAGTTTCACTTCTTCTTTGCCAATTTGGATACCTTTTATTTCTTTTTGTTGTCTGAGATACCACCTTACACCAGTTAGAATGGCCAAAATCAACAAGACAGTAAACAACAAATGTTGGAGAGGATGTGGAGAAAGGGGAACCCTCTTCCACTGTTGGTGGGAATGCAAGTTGGTGCAGCCACTTTGGAAAACAGTGTGGAGGTTCCTCAAAAAATTAAAAATAGAGCTACCCTATGACCCTGCCATTGCACTACTGGGTATTTACCCCAAAGATGCAGATGCAGTACAAAGAAGGGCCACATGTACCCCAATGTTCATAGCAGCAATGGCCACAATCACCAAACTGTGGAAAGAGCCCACATGCCCCTCAACAGATGAATGGATCAAGAAGATATGGTTCATATATACAATGGAATATTATGCCTCCATCAGAAAGGATGAA
>CM052901.1:47624348-47641262 GCA_028534135.1 Potos flavus
GGAGCCGGCCCCTCCCCCCGCGGTCTGTCTTCCCGTCGCTTCGGATTCACTTTTCCGCAAGTCCTACCTTCCGGAAAGTGGTCGATCCTCTGTTCTTAGAGTTGCTGTTCTTCTTCTCTTCTATCTCCTGCTAAGTTTGTAGTTGTTTAAAGTGGTTTGATAACTATCTAGCTGAACTTCTGGGATCAGTCACTATCTCTGCCTCCTACTTCTCCGCCATCTTGCTCCTCTCTCTCATGTCATCTTTGAAGAGAGAGACTTTGATGTCTTCCTTGCCTATTTGAATACCTTTTATTTCTTTTTGTTGTCCGATTGCTGTTGCTAGGACTTCTAGTACTGTTTAACAATAGTGGTGAGAGTGAGCATCCTTGTCGAGTTCCTGATCTAAATGGAAAGGCTCTCAGCTTTTCCCCATTGAGCATGATATTCACTGAGGGTTTTTCATAGATGGATTTTATCCCTTTATCACTATACCCTGAAGAGTTTTAATCAGGAAAGAATGCAGTATTTTGTTAAATGCTTTTTCTGCATCAATTGAGAGGACCATGTGGATCTTGTCTTTTCTCTTATTTATGTATTCTATCACAATGATTGATTTGCGAATGTTGAGCCAACCTTGCATCCCAGGGATAAATCCGACCTGGTTGTGGTGGATAATCCTTTTAATGTGCTGTTGGATCCTATTAGCTAGGATCTTGCTGAGAATTTTGGCATCCATATTCATCAGGGATATTGGTCTGAAATTCTCCTTTTTGATGGGGTCTTTCCTAGTTTTGGGGATCAAGATTATGCTGGCCTCATAGGAAAAGCCTGTAAGTTTTCCTTCTGTTTCTGTTTTTTGAAACAGCTTTAGGAGAATATGTATTATTTCTTCTTTGAATGTTTGGTAGACTTCCCCAGGGAATCCGTCAGGCCCTGGGCTCTTGTTTTTTGGGAGATTTTTGATCACTGCTTCAATCTCGTTACTGGTTATTGGTGTATTCAGGTTGTCAATTTCTTTGTGTTTCAGTCTTGGAAGTTTATAGGTTTCCAGGAAAGCATCCATTTCTTCCAGGTTGCCTCATTTATTGTCATATATCTGTCGATAATAATTTCTGATAATTGTATTTATTTCCTTGGTGTTAGTTGTGATCACTCCCCTTTCATTCATAATTTTATTAATTTGGATCCTTTCTCTTTTCTTTTGGATAAGTCTGGCCAGTGGTTTATTCATCATATTAATTCTTTCAGACAACCAGCTTCTACTTTCATTGATGTGTTCTACTGTATTTCTGGTTTCTGCTTCACTGATCTCTGTTCTAATCTTAATTATTTCCCTTCTCATGCATAGGGTTGGCTTAATTTGTTGTTGATTCTCCAGATCTTTAAGGTGTAAAGATAGCTTGTGTATTCAGGATTTTTCTATTTTTTTTGAGTGAAGCTTGGATGGCTATGTATTTCCCCCTGGACCGCCTTTGCCATATCTCATAGGTTTTGTATCGATTTGTCTTCATTCTCACTGGTTTACATGAATTGTTTAAGTTCTTCTTTGATTTCCTGGTTGATTCAAACATTCTCGAGCAGGATGGTCTTTAGCTTCCAAGTGTTTGAATTTCTTCCAAACTTTTTCTTGTGATTGAGTTCCAGTTTCCAAGAATTGTGGTCTGAGAATATGCAGGGAATAATCTCAATCTTTTGGTATCAGTTGAGACCTGATTTGTGACCCATTATGTGGTCTATTCTGGAGAAAGTTCCATGAATGGTCGAGAAGAATGAGTATTCTGTTGTTTTAGGGTGGAATGTTCTGTATATATCTATGAGGTCCATCTGGTCCAGTGTGTCATTCAAAGCTCGTTTCTTTGTTGATTTTCTCCTTAGATGGTCTGTCTATTGCTGAGAGTAAAGTGTTGAGGTCTCCTACAATTAAGGTATTATTATCAGTATGTCTATTTTGGTCAACAGTTGGCTTATGTAGTTGGCTGCTCTCATGTTAGGGGCATAGATATTTACAATTGTTAGATCTTCTTGTTGTATAGACCCTTCAAGAATGATATAGTGTCCTTCTGTATCTCTCACTGCAGTCTTCAGCTAAAAATCTAATTTGTGTGATATGAGAATTACTACCCCAGCTTTCTTTTGAAGTCCATTGGCATGAAAAATGTTTTTCCATCCCTTCACTTTCAGTCTGGATGTTTCTTTAGGTTCAAAATAAGTCTCTTACACACAGTATATGGATAGATCCTGTCTTTTTATCCAATCCACAACCCTGTGCCATTTCATGGGAGCATTTAGGCCATTCACATTGAGAGTGATTATTGAAAGATAAGATTTTATTGTCATCATGTTGCTTGCGAAGTCCTTATTTCTATAGATTATCTCTATAAATTTCTGTTCCTTATCACACTTGGGTCTTTCTCCTTTTATGGAATCCTCCTTAATATTTCTTGCAGGGCTGGCTTAGTGGTCACATATTCTTTCAGTCTCTGCTGGTCCTGGAAGCTCCATATCTCTCCATCCATTCTGAATGACAGCCTTGCCAGATAAAGAATTCTTGGCTGCATATTCTTCTCATTTAGTACCCTAAATATGTCTTTCCAGCCCTTCCTGCTTTGCCAGGTCTCTGTTGCCACGTCTGATGTTATTCTGACGTTCCTCCCTCTTATATAAGGAATCTCTCCCCCATAACTGCCCTTAAAATGGTTTCCTTGGTTCTAAGATTTGCAAGTTTACTATTACATGCCTGGGCTTTGGTCTGGTCTCCTTGATCTTGGGAGGGGTCCTCTCTGCCTCTAGGGCATGATTACTTGTTTCATTCCCCAGATTAGGGAAGTTATTGGCTATGATTTGGTCTAATATATCTTCTAGTCCTCTCTCTCCACCCCCCTCAGGGATCCCTATAATAATGACATTGGAATGTTTCATTGCATCATTTATTTCTCTAATTCTGTTTTCATGGATTTTAAGCTGTTTGTTCTAGGCCTCCTCCTGCTTCTTCTTTTCTATCAGTTTGTCTTCAAGATCACTAATTTGTTCTTCTGCCTCATTTACCCTAACTGTTAGAGTATCTAGATTAGATTATATCTCATTGATAGTTTTAAATTCTGCCAGATCCTCTCTCATTTCTGCCCTTAGAGAATCTATGTTGCCATTAATAGTTTTCTCCAGCCTGACTTTTGTCTTCATAACTGCTACATTGATCTCTATTTCAGATATCTTGCTTAGATTCATATCCATTAGATCTGTGGGAGAGGCCATTGTCTCTGGGCCTTTTCTTTGTTGGGAGCTCCTCCTAGTCATTCTGTTGAGTTGTGGTTGAGGTGATGTGTAGCTGAAAATATCAACCACAATCTAGGCAAGGTGCACCCTGGGAAGGTTCGGAGCAATCAGAAGTCACCACCAAAACAAACAAACAAACAAACCAAAAAACAAAAAACCCAGCCAAAACGAGACCCAAGAGTAAGATTTATAAAGTACAAAAACAAAGACAAACAAACAAGAAGACTGACCAAAAAAAAAAACAAAAACAAAAACAAAAAAGAAACCCAAAATAAAAGGCCTGGGTGATGGGAAGGTGGCTATAATCCCTCCATGTGGTGAGGAAAGGCATTTCAGTTCTTCCTGGGTGTATTTTGTTCTCTTTGTTAGAGAACTCTACTTCCCAGAAATACAGGGAAGTTAAAACTGGTATATATATCAAGGTGGTATTGAATAAGGATAAAAGGAGTACATTGAAGCTTCTATCTATATCTATATCTGTATCTATCTATCTATCTATCTATCTATCTATCTATATATAAAGAAAAAGAAAAAAGTATATGTTTGAAAAAGTTCAAGTTAAAAAGTTACTATGGAATATATTGTATTAAACATGTTGAAATGATAAGTAGGTTAAAAAAAGAGAGAGATAGAGAAAAGTTGTATCTAAGAAATATACAGGCTTCGAGGCAATACCAGGAGCTTAATATACTGTTTTCCCCTGGTGTTGGTGGTTTACAGTTTAATGGAGACCCTGTAGTTGTTGTCCTCTTGTTCTTTCAGCTTGTCTTCTGGGGGAGGGGCCTTCTGCGTTTTTTTTCAGTCACTCCTGCTTGGGTAGAGTTGCCCAGCCCCCTATCAAGGGGCTAGGCTCTGTGGAAACCGGTTTTTCGGGCTTTTGTTCTCTGGAGGCTTTTGTTCTCTGGCGGCTTTTGTTCTCTGGCGGCTTTTTCGCCTTTTCAGAGGGTCAGAGCAAAGTAAACTGTCTGCACCCTAACCTCTGCCTCAGAGAGAAGCCGGTCTGCTCCCCTGTGAATCCTCCAGAACAGTCTCCCCCTCTGTAAGTGACGCTGAAAACTGCAGCCTCCCACAGGCGGTGCATGCCCCCAGCGACCCTTTCAGTGGTCGACCTTGGCCCCCACTTGTCTCCGTACCCCCATGCCACCAAAACCACAAGTGATCCTGGTCCATGTGAGCCTGGGCCCTGGTGGCTGCTGTTTCTGGGACCATTGGCTTAGGTCCGTGCCTGCCACCACCAGGTCCCAGCATTTGCCCCTTAGGCCCCTTTGTTCTGTTTGAGCGCTGTTATCAGTCCCTTCCTGTCTTGCAGCCATTGGTCTCCAAGCTATCGCTGGTCCCCAGGTGCAGGATGTTTTTTCACTGGGGTATTATTTTACTTTCCAGTGGTTAGCTTCTGGTGGCCCCCTCTCCCTTCTGTTGATCATCCAATATCTGTCCGCACAATCCCAACTCCGTTCTTTGTACCTCTTGACTGATGATCCTCTGCCACCATAGAGATCCAGATGTGTATAATCTTATATCTCAGGCTGATTTCATGGGTGTTCAGAGTGGCTTAGGAGATTTCTAGCTAAATTCAGGGGACCGGTTGAAAAGGAGTCCCCCACTCCTCTGCCATCTTGGTGGAACCTCCTCTATTTTTCATGGAGTTAGATGTAAATGTGTTTTGGTATTCATGGCCTCCACAAAGTAACCCCAATTCCATTTTGAGTTCTAGCTGAACTGACCATTCCCAGACACATCCTATCCCTTTATCCCACTGTGCTCATGCCCTTCTTTTCCCCTGGAATGCTCTTTGTTATTTCTATCAAAATTCTGCTAATTTTTTAAGGTTCAGCTGAGATAAATCCTCAAATTTTATGATATTTTGCTGTATCTTGAACTCTTATTGCTTTAATTTGTTGTACCTTTCTTATGACACTCATCATAGTATTCTTATCATAGTATTTTTATATTAAAGTCATTTATGTTCCTTATTTTTCCCTCTCATATCATAATTCTTGCCCTCCAGGAAATTGATTTACATGTCTTCTTTATTTCCTATAGCACCTAAAATAGCACCTACTTTAGAAGAGATGCCTGATAAATATTTGAACAGAATTCAGTTAGTTACTTTGCAAAGTTATCTATACTTATTTCAATGTTTAATTTGTCAAGTTATTGAAGTTCTTTTACAATTGCTTTAAGGGCCTGTGAGATTTTTTTTAATGCTTTTATTGGTAGCAAATCTTCATCATTTGGGGGAGAATTTTGATTTTGTAAAATAGAATTTATTCTGAGCTACACTTAGTGAATAGTATTGATGTTCAATTTGGGCTTTTATAATTTCAGTTAAAACAAAGGGAATACGAAATAATGAGACAGAGTCTCGGGTGTTATGAACTGCAAACTCCAAAAGAAAAGTTCCCAAAATATTTTCAACAATGGCAACATCATTGTAATGACTTTATAACTTCCTAAGTTTTCTACTTTGAAGCATACAGTACTCATTTGAATGTGTTAAGTTTGAATATATTTGTTAAATCAGTCTTGTCTCTTTGTCAATTAATTTTACAGTTTTCCAAACCAGGGTGTTGAAAAATGTGTTTGGAATTTAAATATCACTTAAATGATTAGTATATTATGCTGCTCATTTGAAATACTATTTTTATAGCTTGTGGTGAAGAAGAAACCAAATCATCACAACTGACCAAGCAAAACTTTCCAAATTTGAAGAAAATATGTTTATACAGTATTATTATTTAAAAAAGCATGCAAGTTCAGCTGCTATGGTTGGCTTTCCTGAATTTTACCAGAAACACAAACAACTGAAAAAAGATTTGAAGTAAACAGGAGAAGGTAGTTGAATATAGCATTTGAGTATTATATAACTGGTGTCACAGAAGTATAAAACAGAAATGTGAATCTTCATCTCTTCTCAATACACATAGAATTGATAATATTCGTATGTGAATGTGCTTATAGGAGTTTTCCATTTTCTTGGTTACATACGATTGCCTTAAGCAGAAAACCACATTTTATTTATTTATTTATTTATTTATTTATTTATTTATTTATTTTATTTGGAGAGAGGGTGAGCTTGAGTGGGGGGAAGGGCAGAGGGAAAGAATCTCAAGCACCCTCCCCTGAGTGTGGAGCCTAACGTGGGGCTCAATTCCACTACCCAGAAATCATGACCTGAGCCAAAATCAGGAGTCAGACACTTAACTGACTAAACCACCCAGGCATCCCAGAAAACCACATTTTATATTCTTGAAATGTATAATGCCCAATTTTAAAGACATTCAATTACCATGTATATTGTATGAATCATTTTTTATTTCATATGCAACTTTTTAATACTTACTGGCTTATGAGGGGGTTGCAATTTGGTTTAACATGTTTTCTTTACCAAGTTTATATAACCAGTTTTAAATTATCGTAACAGGTGAGAGCACGTGTACAGATAATCCAAAATCATTGGATATCTCTGTTTTTTTCAAGAATATATTGTGATTAATATAGTAGTCTTACCTCTTTCATTGAGCTAGCAACCAATTTACTTTACAAACATTATATCATATACCAAGTACTGATGGGAGGACAAGAAAGTAAATGTTTTGAAGAATTTTTTCCATAAAAATTTCATTTTCACTCAGTTTACCACTTTTATTTATTTATTTGTTTGTTTATCATTTTAAGAATCAATTACTCAAAGCTTTTCATGATCCTCAAGCATTACAGTTTATTGCCATGTTACTGTAATGGGATCTTAACTCAAGTAAAATTATTTTTTTCTCCTTAAAAGTATTATTTGGAGTTTATATCATTAATTTTTCTTAGCCTATCCCTAGTATGGTGGTGTACTTTGAACTCAAAATAAAATTTCTGATCTAGTGGCCAGGGGCAATAATAATTTACCTGAAATTTGAATAATTAAGGATATTACTTTACTATTTGCATTGACTGATTATCACTCCTTATCAGTAGTATAATACTAATTCATAGGTCATCACTAAATGTAATCTTATCAAAAATAATAAATTTCAATTGAGTACCATATTCTCAGCATCACCATTTTGCAAGGCTGATTTGACTTGTCAGTCTCTCAGGAGGTATGTGTTCGGGAGGGAGGAGAGGGAAAGAGGAGAATTTGGAGTATTTCCCAAAACTTGTGAATTCCAGGAAAAAGTATGGTTACATCTAGGCTACCCTGTACTGTAGCTCACAGGACCACCTTGATCTCTGTAAACAGTTCCCAGAATCCAACTGGAGTAGCACTTATCTCCTTGTGTGACAATGCTGATGTAATAAGGTTTTGCTGGCTATTCATCTTAGTAGTTTCTGCTTAAAAAGGAAATTACAGTTATCTAGGCTAAGTCTAGAAAACTAATATATAGCATGATGACTATAGTTAATAAGTTGGTTATTGTAACTTATGTATTCTACAGAGTACTGAATTTTTACTATAAAAATTTTCTTTTTTAAAGATTTTATTTATTTATTTCAGAGAAAGCACAAGTGGGGCGGGGCAGAGGGAGAGGGACAAGCAGGGAGCCCGAAGCAGGGCTTGATCTCAGGGCTCCAGGATCATGTTCTGAGCTGAAAGCAGATGCTTAACCGACTGAGCCACCCAGCCTCCCCTATAAAAATTTTCTTGTCCACAGAATTTTGAAGCATACTTTCAGGCCCCAACAATGCCTTAGAAATTTTCTTGAATTTCCAGGGGAACTGCACCACTTCTAAAGGAAGGCCCTTTAAATCTATTGTGTTCGATAAGGAAATGGCATTGTCTACATAGGGCATATGCTCTGAATGCAGAACTATCTTGACATCTTGTATGAATTTTTTGCTGTTGATCATTATTCGAAGTAGTGTCAATGCATACCTTGCTGAAATTCCATTTCTTGTTTCCACAGATTTCAGGAAACCTTACTGTGCCTTGGATAACAGGGTGTTCTAGAAAAAGAGCAGTAAGTAACCTTTCATTTAAAGCAACAAGCAGGGTTTTCCCCTGTGTTGTTAATAAGAATGCCGTTGAAAAAATTTTCATGATATTTACAAAGTTGGCAAAATTGAACCTCAATAAGGCTGCATTATCTCAAAAGTACATATTCTGAAATCATAATATTTATATATACTACCAATATAATCTTAAATAAAATGTAGTAATCAGTACACCATCTAGTCCTTGAGCAGGCTTTTACGGTTTTAAAAAGCACACAAAGGCAATTAATGGGAGAGGTGAAATAGAGAGGAATAAGAAATACATTAATCATAATGAGCATTGAGTAATGTATAGAAATGTTGAATCATTATATTACACACCTGAAACTAATATATATAAAACACTATATATTAATTATACTTCAATAAAAAGATAATAAAATACCATAATATTTTTACATCTAATTATCTCAGTTAATTTGATCATATAATTGATTTGTGATTGATATAAATATCTCAATCAAAATTAAGAAATTTACATTACTATTTATTAGTGCATTTCAGTATTTATTTTTTTATGGTTGTAAAAGCCTTTACACACAATATGTTTTTTCCTTTAAATTCAATTATCCAAAGTATAGTACATCATTAGTTTTTGATATAATGTTCAACGATGCATTAGTTGTGTATTAGTTCTCATCACATCACTTACCCTCCTTAATGCCCATCACCCAGTTACCCCATCCCTTCACCCCCTCCCTTTCTGCAGCTCTCAGTTTGTTTCCCGGAGTCAAGAGTCACATATGGTTTGTCTCCCTCTCTGATTTCTTCCCATTCATTTTTCCCTCCCTTCCCCTATTGTCCTCTTCACTATTCCTTATGTTTCACATATGAGTGAAACCATGTGATAATTGTCTTTCTTTGATTGACCTATTTCACTTAGCATAATTCCCTCCAGTTCCATCCATGTGTATGTAAATGGTAGATACTCATCTTTTCTGATGGCTGAATAATATCCCACTGTATATATGAACCACATCTTCTTTATTCATTCGTCTGTTGAAGGACATCTTGGCTCCTTCCACAGTTTGGCTATTATGGACATTGCTGCTATGAGCATTGGGATGCATGTGCCCTTTCTTTTCACGACATCTGTATCTTTGGGGTAAATATACCCAATTGCTGTGTCATAAGGTAGCTCTATTTTTAACATCTTGAGGAACCTCCATACTGTTTTCCAGAGTGACTGTACCAGTTTGCATTCCTACCAACAGTGTAACAGGGTTCCTCTTTCTCCACATCCTTGCCAACATTTGTTGTTTCCTGTCTTGGCAATTTTAGCCATTCTAACTGCTGTAAGGTAGTATCTCATTGTGGCTTTGATTTGTATTTCCCTCATGGCAAGTGATGTGGAGCATTTTTCATGGGTCTGTTAGCCACTTGTATGCCTTTTTTGGAGAAGTATCTGTTCATGCTTTCCCTATTTCTTGTCTGGATTCTTTGTTTTTTGGGGGTTGAGTTTCATAAGTTCTTTACATATGTTGGATACCAGCCTTTTATCCAATAGATCATTTGCAAATATTTTCTCCCATTCCATAGGTTGCCTTTAGGTTTGTTGATTTTTTCCTTTGCAGTGCAGAAGCTTTTTATCTTGATGAAGTTCTGGTAGTTCATTTTTGCTACTGTTTCCCTTGCCTTTAGAGAAGTGTCTTGCAAGAAGTTGCTGTGTCCAAGGTCGAAGAGGTTGCTGCCTCTGTTCTCCTCTAGGATTTTGATGGATTCCTGTCTCACGTTTAGGTCTTTCATCCATTTTGAGTTTATCTTTGTGTATGGTGTGAGAGAATGGTCCAGCTTCATTCTTCTGCATGTGGCCATCCAATTTTCCCAGCACCATTTATTAAAGAGACTGTCTTTTTTCCATAGGATATTATTTCCTGCTTTGTCAAAGATTAGTTGACCTAAGACTGAGGGTCCATTTTTGGGCTCTTTAGTCTGTCCCCTTGATCTATGTGTCTGTTTTTGTGCCAGTGCCATACTGTCTTGATGATTATAGCTTTATAATATAACTTAAATTCAGGCATTGTGATGCCCCCAGCTTTGGTTTTCTTTTTCAACATTCCTCTAGTGATTTGGGGTCTTTTCTGGTTCCATACAAATTTTAGGATTGTTTGTTCCAGCTCTGTGAAATTTGTCAATGGTATTTTGATAGGGATTGCATTAAATGTGTAAATTGCTCTGGGAAGCATAGACATTTTAGCAATGTTTATTCTTCCAATCCATGAGCATGGAATGTTTTTCCATCTCTTTGTGTCTTTTTCAATTTATTTCATAAGCATTCTGTAGTTTCTAGTGTACAGATCTTTTACCTCTTTGATTAGGTTTATTCCAAGGTATCTTATGGTTTTGGTGAAATTGTAAATGGGATCAGTTCTTTAACTTCTCTTTCTTGTCATTGCTTAGTATATAGAAATGCAACTGATTTCTGTGCATTGATTTTGTACCCTGCCACTTTGATGAATTGCTGTATGAGTTCTAGCAATTTTGGGGTGGAGTCTCTTGGGTTTTCTACATAAAGTATCATGTCATCTGCAAAGAGTGAGAGTTTGACTTCTTCTTTGCCAATTTGAAAACCTTTTATTTCTTTTTGTTGTCTGATTGCTAAGACTAGGACTTCTAGTATGATTTTGAACAACAGTGGTTAGAGTAGGCTTCTCCGTCACATTCTTGACCTTAAAGGAAAAGCTCTCAGTTTTTCCCCACTGAGAATGAAATTCACTGTGGGCTTTTCATAGATGACTTTTATGATATTGAGGTATGTTCCCTCTATCCCTATACTTTGAGGAGTTCAGAAACCTAGCAGGCCAGAAAGGGCTGGCAAGATATATTCAGAGTACTAAATGCAAAGAATATGCACCTAAGAATACTTTATCCAGCAAGGCTGTTATTCAGAATGTAAGGAGAGATAGAGTTTCCAGGACAGATAGAAACTAAGAGAATATGTGCCCACTAAGCCATCTCTGCAAGAAATATTAAGAGGGATACTGTACACAAAGAGAGAGACACCAAGAGTAACACAGACCAAAAAGTAACAGTCAATCTACAGAAACAGGGACTTTGCAGGCAGTACAATGGCACTAAATTCATATCTTTCAGTAGTTACTCTGAATGTAAATGGGCTGAATGCTCCAATCAACAGACACAGGGTATCAGATTGGATTAAAAAGCAGGGTCCATCCATATGCTCCACTCCACCACAGGAGAATTATTTTGAACCTAAAGATACCTCCAGATTGAAAGTGAGGGTATGGAGAACCATTTACCATGCTAATGGACCTCAAAAAAAGCTGGGGTAGCATTCCTTATATCAGACAAATTAGATTTTAAACCAAAGACTGCAGTAAGACATGTATAGGGACATTATATCATACTTAAAGGGTCTATCCAACAAGAAGATCTAGCATTTCAGTATTTAGAAGTAATGAGTAACTAGTAGTTTGACAGTCTTATTTTGTTTTTCTGACTTCCTACTACAACTATTGTGATTTGTATAATGTTAATATTTTAAAAATCTTAATTAAAATTGTGTTTTCTCAAAGAATCTTATTCAACTGGTCTGTATAGAACCTAAAAATCTGAATTTTAAGAAGTACCCCAGGAGATTTTGATGTAACTGGTCAATAGATGGGAAACCATTAAAATATTTTAATTATAAATGATACATGAATAGAATTTTAGAAAGATAACTCAAGTTACTTTGTGGTAGGTAGGTTTAGGGATAATAAAACTGAAGCTAGGAACTTTTGTACTGGACAGGATTATGTAGACTCTTTTTACTTTCTCTTCCCCCAAAAGTAGAACTATAAACCATGGAAATAATATAGGATGCCACCAACAGAGATCTCTGAAAGTTGGAAAGGAAGCAACTGGTTAGTAACTCCAGGACTTGGAAGAACTATAGGGTACTTTGTCTCCCAATTAACAACAGAAGATAACCAGGCCAGGCATCTCATGACCTCTAATGTAAAAATAGAAAACAGCTTGGGTAGGCTCATTCCTTCCATTGAGGGGATGGGAGTTCCCAAACAGCATGAAGTGATCCTGGCAACATTACCATAGGAGATCAGTTGGAAGCCTCAGTGACAATAAGGCAACCAGAGAAGTGTTCTCCTCTGTTGTGCCTGAACCTTTCCTCCTTTGGTGGAGATACCAGGCAGTAATACCAAGGGAGATGTCACAGAAAGTTTGACCTGGAAAGCCTCTTTGTCCCTGTAGGTCAGAGAATTATTTCCCCAACCTTAGAGAATCAGATGGCTTGGTTAGCACCAGCAAGTGATCAAGACACTATATGTGCACAGCTTAGTAAGTGTACTGTTCATCTCTGAAGGATGGAAAATCTATTTTCCCACATAGAGACATTAGCCCGGGTGGTACCAAATAAATCAAGCAAATTAAAATAACACTACAACTTATTTGAAAATTAAAATACCACCAGAAAGTACCATTGAAACCACAACCCATAAATGTAGGCCAGGACCTGTGTGCTTGCCTGGTAAAATAAAAAGATTTAAGTAAAACAAAAAATCTCCTAACATAATGGCCAAAGTATTCAGGATACAATAAAAAATCACCCAGAATACCAAGAACCAGGAAAATCACAGCTTGAATGATAAAAGATGATCAACTGATGCAAATACTGAGATGAATTAGATAATGGAATCATCTGACAAGGATTTTAGAGCATCCATTATAAAACTGTTCCAACATGCAGTTACACATTACTTTGAAACAAACGAAAAAATAGAAAATCTCAAGAAAGCAATCAACATTATAAAAGAACCAAATGAGAATTGTAGAACTGAAGAATACAATAACAAATAAACCTTCAGGATTCCTCAAGATTTGAGTGCTGATAAAAGAGAACAGAATCAATGAACCTGAGGACAGATTGATAGAATTTACCTAATTGGACCTATAGAGAGAAAATAGACTGAAAAATAATAAAGCCTTAAAATCCTATGGAACAATAACAAAAGTTTCAATATTTATATCATTGAAGTCCTACAATAAGAGGAGACAGAGAATAGGACATAAAGAATATTCAAAGAAATAGTGGCAAAAGCATCCCAAATTTGGGGAAAAATCTACCATTACCTACAGATTCAAGAAACTGAGTGAATTCCAAGCAAGACAGATGCAAAGAAATCCACACCTAGGCACATCATAATTAAACTTCTGAAAACTAAAGACAATGCAAAAAATCTTGAATGCTGCCAGAGAGAAATGATGCATTACTTATGGAAGAATACCAGTTCAAATGACAGTGGATTTCTCATCTGAAACCTTGGAGACCAGAAGGTCAATATTTTTTCACATGTTGAAGAAGATAACATTCAACCAATAATTCTTTGTTTGGCAAAACTATCCTTCAGGGAATGAAGGAACAAATAGACATTTTCAGATGAAAAAAAAGTAAAATAATTTGTTGGTAGCTTACCTACTCTGAAACGATGACTAAAGGAAGTTCTTTACAGAAAAGGAAAATGATAGAAGAGGAATTTGGGGGCAGTAGGGAGGAAGAAATAACAACAGAAAGTGCAGAAATATGTCTGTCTTTCTACTCATGAATTTTCTGTATTATACTTGATGATTAAAACAAAAATAATAGTACCATCTGTCTGATACTCAAGACAATGGTACTTAAAACTGGGAAAATTAAAAGCACATAAACAGAAGTAAGGTTTCCACACTTCATTAGAAGGGGTAAGTTACTGATACCAGTACACTATGACAAGTCACATTATGTGTATTTGATAGCCAGAACAATAAAAAGTTACAAAATAATACACTAAAAAACACCAAAATAAATCAAAATAGAAACCTAAAAATGTTCAAGTCACACAGGAAGAAAAGAAAAAAAAAAAAACACAGGAATGCAAAACGGAAGAAATGAAAATAATAAAATGACAGACATAAGCCCTAATACAGCAATAATTATCTTAAATACACCCAGTAAAATTTAGATATCCTGGCAGAATCGATAAAAGAAACACAACTCAATTTTATGCTGTTTATAACATCTCACTTCAAATTCAGTAGCATATGTAGGCTGAAATGCAAATGATAGGGAAAAATATACCATGCAAATGTTTAGGGAAAAATATACTATGCAAATGTTAATCATAAAAGCCAGGAGTGAGGAGCTGTGTTAACATCAGATAAAATAGACTTTATTTTTTTCTCTCCGAATGTTTATTTAAACTCTAGTTATTTAACATACAGTGTAATATTGGTTTCAGAGTTGAATTTAGTGACTCATCACTTACATACAACACTCCATTCTCATCATATAAAGTAACCTTCATAATACCCATCACCCCTCTAGCCATACCCTACCCATCTCCCTCCATCAACCCTCAATTTGTTCTCTATCTTTAAGAGTCTCTTTTGGTTTGTTTCCCTCTCTCTCTCTCTCTTTTTCCCTACCAATTTGGTCATCTGTTTTGTTTCCTGAATTCCACATGAGTGAAACCAAATAGTATTTGTCTTTCTCTGACTGACTTATTTTGCTTAGCATAATGCACTCTAGTTCTATCCACCTTGTTGCATATGGCAAGCTTGCATTTTTTTTGATGGTTAAGTAAAATCAAAATTTTCATGGCAATTTTTGATGGCTGAGAATATCTACACACACACACACCCACACACACCCACATCTTCTTTATTCATTAGTCAATGGGCATTTGGGCTCTTTTCATAGCTTGGCTATTGTTGATAATGCTGCTATAAACATCGGGGTGAATGTCCACGTTCAAATCTGTACTTTTGTATTGTTTGGTAAATGCCTCGTAGTGCAATTGCTGGGTCATAGGGTAGTTCAATTTTTAACTTTTTGAGGAACCGCCATACTGTTTTCCTTAGTGACTGCACCAGTTTGCATTCCCACAAATAATGTAAGAGGGTTCAGTTCCTCTTTTATCCACATCTTTGACAACACCTGTTGTTTTCTGAGTTGTTAAATTTAGCCATTCTGACAGGTGTGAGGTGGTAACTCATCATAGTTTTGATTTGTATTTCCCCGATGAGTGATGTTGAACATCTTTTCATGTGTCTGTTAGTCATCTGGATGTCTTCTTTGGAAAAGTGTCTATTCATGTCTTCTGACAATTTCTTAACTGGATTATTTGTTTTTTGGGTGTTGTGTTTGGTAAGTTCTGTATAGATTTTGGATATTAACCCTTTATCAGCTATGTTATTCGCAAATATCTTCTCCCATTCCATGGGCTGCCTCTTTGTTTTGTTGACTGTTTCCTTGGCTGTGCAGAAGCTTTTTATCTTAATAAAGTCCCAAAAGTTCATTTTCACTTTTGTTTCCTTTGCCTTTGGAGACATGTCCTCAAAGAAGTTGCTGTGGCTGATGTCAAAGAGGTTACTGCCTATGTTCTCCTCTAGGATTTTGATAGATTCCTGCCTCACGTTGAGGTCTTTTATCCATTTCGAGTTCTTTGTGTATGGTGTAAGAGAATGGTCAAGTTTCATTCTTCTACATATAGCTGTCCAGTTTTCCCATTACCATTTATTGAAGAGACTGTCTTTTAACCACTGGATATTTTTTTCCTGCTTTGACAAAGATTATTTGACCATATAGTTGTAGGTCCATATCTGGGCTCTCTACTCTGTTCCACTGTTCTATGTGTCTGTTTTTGTGCCAGTACCATGCTGTTTTGATGATCACAGCTTGGTAGTAAAGCTTGAAATCAGACAACGTGATGCCCCCAGCTTTGTTTTTCTTTTTCAACATTTTCATTTCAACATTAGCAACTCGGGGTCTTTTCTGGTTTCATACAAATTTTAGGATTGTTTGTTCCAGCACTTTGAAAAATGCTGGTGGAATTTTGATCGGGATGGCACTGAAAGTATAGATTGCTCTGGGCAGTATAGACATTTTCACAATGTTTATTCTTCCAATCCATGAGCATGGAATGCTTTTCCACCTTTTTGTGTCTTCTTCAATTTCTTTCATGAGTATTCTGTAGTTCCTCGAGTACAGATCCTTTACTTCTTTGGTTGGGTTTATTCCCAGGTATCTTATGGTTCTTGGTGCTATTGTAAATGAAATCGATTCTCTAATTTCCCTTTCCATATTTTCATTGTTAGTGTATAAGAAAAAAACTGATTTCCGTGCATTGATTTTGTATCCTGACACATTACTGAATTGCTGTATGAGTTCTAGTAGTTTGGGGGTGGTGTCTTTTGCGTTTTCCATATAAATTATCATATCGTCTGTGAAAAGAGAGAGTTTGACTTCTTCTTTGCCAATTTGAATAGCTTTTATTTCTTTTCGTTTTGTGATTGCTGTTGCTAGGACTTGTAGTACTATGTTGAACAAGAGTGGCGAGAGTGGGCATCCTTGTCGTGTTCCTGATCTCAAAGGAAAGGCTGTCAGCTTTTCCCCATAGAGAATGATATTCACTGTGGGCTTTTCATAGACAGATTTTATGAAGTTGAGGAATGTTAGAGACCCTATACTTTGAAGACGTTTAATCAGGAACGGATGCTGTATTTTGTCAAATGCTTTTTCTGCATCCATTGAGAGGACCATGTGGTTCTTCTCTCTTCTCTTATTGATTTGTTCTATCACATTAATTGATTCGAGAATGTTGAACCACCCTTGCATCCCAGGGATAAATCCCACCTGGTCATGGTGGATAATCGTTTTTATGTGCTGTTGGATCCTAT
>CM052901.1:47641762-47696988 GCA_028534135.1 Potos flavus
TTTCAGGAAAATAGGTATTATTTCTTCCTTGAATGCTTGGTAGAATTCCCCAGGGAATCTGCCAGGTCCTGGACTCTTGTTTTTTGGGAGTTTTTTGATCACTGCTTCAATCTCATTGCTAGATATTGGTCTATTCAGGTTGTCAATTTCTTCCTGTTTCAGTCTTGGGAAGTTTATAGGTTTCCAAGAATGCATCCATTTCTTCTAGGTTGTTTAACTTATTGGCATATAGCTGTTGATAATAATTTCTGATGATTGTTTCTATTTCCTTGGGATTAGTCGTGATCTCTCCCCTTTCATTCATAATTTTGTTAATTTGGGTCCTCTCTCTTTTCTTTTGCATTAATTTGGGCAGTGGTTTATTGATCTTATTGATTCTTCAAAATCCAACTTCTGGATTCGTTGATGTGTTCTACTGTTTCTCTAGTTTCTAACTTGTTAATCTCTGCTCGAATCTTGATTATTTCCCTTCTTGTGCGTGGGGTTGGCTTAATTTGTTGTTGAGTTTCCAGTTCTTTAAGGTGTAAAGAGAGCTGGTATATTTGGGATTGTTCAATTTTTTTGAGTGAGGCTTGGGTGGCTACGTATTTCCCCTTAGGACCGCCTTTGCTGTAACCCATAGGTTTTGGACCAATGTGTCTTCCTTCTCATTGGTTTCCATGAATTGTTTAAGTTCTTCTTTGATTTCCTGATTGATCCAATCATTCTTGAGCAGGTTGGTCTTTAGCCTCCAAGTGTTTGAATTCCTTCCAAATTTTTTCTTGTGGTTGAGTTCCAGTGTCCAAGCATTATGGTTGAGAAAATGCAGGGAATAATCTCAGTCTTTCAGTATTGGTTGAGCCCTGATGTGTTACGCAGTATGTGGCCTATTCTGGAGAAAGTTCCATGTGCGCTCAAGAAGAATGAGTATTCTGTTGTTTTACGGTGGAATGTTCTGTATATATCAATGAGGTCCATGTGGTCCAATGTGTCATTCAAATTTCTTGTTTCTTTATTGACTTTCTGCTTGGATCATCTGTCTGTTACTGAGAGTGTCATGTTAATATCCCCTACAATTAATGTATTCATCTCAATATAACTATTTTGATTAACAGTTGGCTTATGTAGTTGGCTGCTCCCATATTGGGGGCATAAATATTTATAATTGTTAGATCTTTTTGGTGGATAGGCCCTTTAAGAAGGATGTAGTGTCCTTCTGTATCTCTGACTACAGTCTTGAGCTTTAAATTTAATTTATCTGATATGAGAATCGCTACTCCAGCTTTCTTTTGAGGCCCATTGCCATGAAAGATGGTTCTCCGTCCCTTCACTTTCAGTCTGAATGTATCTTTATGTTCCAAATGTGTCTCTTGTAGATAGCATATGGATGGGCCCTGTTGTTTTATCCAGTCTGTGACCCTGTGCCGTTTTACCAGATCATTTAGGCCATTCACATTGAGAGTGATTATAGAAAGATGTTTTTATTGACATCATGTTGCCTGTGAAGTCCTTGTTTCTATAGATTGTCTCTGTAGGTTTCTGTTCTATTATTATTCTTTCCCTAAGTCTGTTTTCATGGCTTCTAAGCAGTTTGCTCCAGCCCTCCTGCTGATCTTTCCTGTCTATCAGCTTGTCCTCTATGTCACTAATTCTATCTTCTGCCTTGGTTACTGTAGCTGTTAGAGTATTTAGATTAGATTGGATCTCATTGATAACATTTTTCACTTCTGCCAGAGTGGCTCTCACTTCCACCTTAGAGATTCTATGTTGTCACTAATGTCACTAATGCTAGGTTTTCTCCAACCTAGCCATTGCCTGGATAATTATAACCCTGAATTCCCTTTCCAACATACTGTTTATGTCCATATCCAATAGTTCTGATGGAGAGGGTGCAGTCTCTGGGTTTTTCCTCTGTTGGGTGTTCCTCCTCCTAGTTATTCTGATGAGAAGTGATTAAGGGGATGTATAGCTGAATATATCAACCACGATCCAGGCAAGGTGTACCCTGGAAAGTTTCGGAGCAATCGGAATTCACCACCAAAAAGAAAGAAAAAAGAAAAAAAGAGAGAAAGAGGGAAAAAAGAGAAATCCCAACCAAAATGAGCCTCCAAAGTAAGATTTATAAGGTATATAAGCAAACACAAACAAAAAGACCAACAAAAGTACATGAAAAGAACAAAAAGAACCCAGCCAAAATGAACCCCAAGAATAAGATTTATATAATACCAGAACAAAAACAAATGCACAGAAACACTGACAGAAGAATAAGATGGGAGGGTAAACCAACAGTAGATTAGCATATGCAAAAGAATGTATTGGTGATCTGAAAGACAGAGTAATAGCACACAAACTGAACAGTAAAAAGAAAAAAGAATTAAAAAAAAAAAACCATTGAGGATGGGTTAAGGGATCTCTTGGACAACTTCAAGCAAACAAACATTTGCATTATAAAATTCCCAGAAGAAGAGAACATGGAAGGGGCAGAAAACTTATTTGAAGAATTAATAACTGAAAATTTCCCTAACCTAGAGAAGGAAATAGATGTCCAGGTTTAGGAAGCATAAAGAGCCCCCCCCCCAATAAAAATGAACTGAAGGTGGTCCACATCATGACACATAATAACTAAAATGTCAAAGGTTAAAGATAAAGAGAGAATTTAAAATCAGCAAGAAAGAAGTAAAAATTATACACAAGAGAAACCCAAAAAAGCTGATTTTTCAGCAGAAACTTTACCAGAAGGGAGTGGCATATATATTCAAAGTGTTGAAAGGAAAGAACCTATAACTAAGAATACTCTATCTGGAAAGGTTATCATTCAGAATTGAAGGAAAGATAAAGAGTTTCTCAGACAAACAAAAGTTAAAAGAATTTATCACCCTTAATTAGCTTTTCGAGAAGTATTAAAGGGACTTCTTCAAGTGGAAAAGACATAGTCACAATTACATGTAAGAAAATTATGAACAAAAAGATGTAAAATACGACATTATATACATAAAATGTAGAGGAGGGAGTTAAAAAAAACTTTTTAAGGAATGTGTTTGAACTTTTAAACTGAAAGGACCATCTACTTCATATAGATTACTATATATATAGGAAGTTATGTATGCACCTCATGGTAATCCTGAACCCAAAACATATAATAGAGACATAAATAGTAAAGAGAAAGAAAGCTTAACATAACACTACAGAAACTCATCACTCACAAAGAAAGAAAGCAAGAGAAGAAAAAAGGAAGAGAGAAGAACTTTAAAAACAACTGGAAAACAACTAACAATGTGCCAATAAATACATACCTATCAATAATTACTTTAAATGTAAATGTCTTAAATGTTTCAATCCAAAGAGATAGGGTAACTGAATAGATTAAAAACAAATGAATAAACACCTATCTATATGCTGCCTATAAGAGACTCACCTCAGACCTAAAAACATACAAACTGAGGGGCACCTGTGTGGCTCAGTTGGTTGAGCAGCTGCCTTCAGCTCAGGTCACGATCCCAGGGTCCTGAGACTGAGCTTCATATCGGGCTCTCTGTTCAGTGGAGAGTCTGCTTCTCCCTCTGCCCCTCCCCCTACTCGTGTTCTCTCTCTCTCAAATAAATAAACAAAATCTTAAAAAAAAAAACATACAAACTGAAAATGAAGGGATGGAAAAATATTTACCAAGTAAATGGAAGTGAAGAATTTGAATATTTACAAGTCAATCAATGTGATATACCATATCAAAAAAACAAACTATAAAACTCATGAGATTATCTCGAAAGATGCAGGAAAAATATTTGACAAAATTCAACATTCAATCATGATAAAAACTCTTAACAAAGTGGTAAAGGAAGATGTGATACACACATACATGCATATATAGTTACAGTAAAATATTAGACAGCCATAAAAAATGGATAAGATCTTGCCATTTGAGACAACATGGATGGACCCAGAGGGTATCGTGCTAAGTGAAGTGAAGCAGACTGAGAATGATAAATTCTATGTGATTTCACTCAAATGTGGAATCTATATACAAGACAAATGAAAAAACAAACATAAAGCAAAATCAGACATATAAATACAGAGAACAAATTGATGGTTGCCAGAGGGAAGGGTGCATAGGAGGGTGGGCAAAATTGGTGAAGGAGAATGGGAGATCAGGCTTCCAGTTATGGAATGAATAAGTCACATGGATAAAGGACACAGCATGGGGAATACAGTCAATGATATTGTAATAGTAATGCATGGTGTCATATGGTAGGTACGCTTGTGGTGAGCATAGCATAACATACAGATATGTTGAATAACTGTTTTACAACTGAAAGTAAAGGAACATTGTATGTGAACTTTGTTCAAACATTATAAAAAAACAAAGACATTGATGCTTCTTAAATACATTTTCCTAGGAGAAAAAACCTGTTTTAAAAGGCTTCATCTGTATGATTCCATTTATATGACATTCTGAAAAAGGTAAAACTATATGGATGATAAACAGGTCAGTGGTTTCCAGGGATTCATTGGAGCATTGTTGTTGAATAAATCCCCATATTCCAGAGGATTTATTTTTAGGGAGGTGAAAATATTCTATATAGTACTGTAATGGTGGACATATTACACTATACACTTGTCAAAACACAGAGAATTTTACAACAAAAGGCTATACATACCGATATGTGTAAAACCTGCAATGGATTGCACAAAATTCCAGCCTTTCAAAATTAAATCGATTGTGTAGTAGTTCTCAATTTCTGCATTCATCTGCTTTACCATTATAGTTACTGCTATAACCAATAACATTTATCCACATTTTAGATATGTCTTAATATGGGAAAAGTCTCCATTTGAATCCCTTATTGTTAACCATGTTAAAATACTAATTTTTCTGACTAGCTTTTTAGGCTATTTTCTTATGCAAGGGAAGGTATGAAAAATGAGTCAATTATTTTACTTACAATTTATGTACATGGAGTTGCAGAAATTATAATAAATTAAAATCTTTTGGTAACTTGCATAGATTCTCCTTTTATACACTGGATAATCACAGACAAATACTGATACTCATTTATCTTGCATAATTTTGAAGTTGTCCAGCCTAGACTGAAGAATTGCTATAGATCTACTTTTTCTGTGGTTCTATGAGCCACATGCCTCAGAATTATACTCTTAAATCTATGCTAAGTGTTGTACAAAAGGAAAGTTAATTCTTCCAATCTTTGCCCTCTAGTAACTACTAGTTAAAACTAAACAAAATTTTGGAATATGATTTTTTTAAAAATGCGAGGAGCTAAGATGGTGACATAGTAGGAGGACCCTAAGCTCTCCTTGTCCCTTGAACACATCTAGATAACTATCAAATCATTCTGAATACTCAAAAAATAGACCTGAAGACTGACAGAATAAACTACACAACTAGAGGGAGAGAAGAGGCCCTGTTGAGGAAAGTAGGAAGTGTGGAGTTGTTGTTTGGGGGAGAAATGGATTGAGGGCACTGCAAAGGGGAGGGAGCCCTTGTTGGGAAGAAAAAGAGAGAGAAAAAAAGAGAGAGAGAGAGAGAGGGAGAGAGGAGATACAGGGAAACACACGGAGAACCCTTCCCCAAACCCATTGGCTGGGGAAATGAGAGGGGCTGATTTTCATGTTTTTGCAACCAGCACAGCTTGAGACTGTAGTTTTTAAAGGTCTGCAAGTTTGGCTGGGAAAATTTGAAGCAACAATCATAAGGATACTGACTGGGCTAGAGAAAAGTACAGAAGACATCAGGAAGACCCTTACTACACAGCTAAAACAGTTAAAAAAAAGTCAGAAATGAACATACCATAACTGAGATTGGAAATTGACTAGATGTAATGATTGCAAGGATGAAAGAAGTAAAGGAATATGGAAAATAATGAAGGTGAACAAAATAGAGAAAGAATTATGGGTCACAAGACTAGACCTAGGGAACTCAGTAACTCCGTCAAACAAAATAACATCCTCATTATAGGAGTCCCAGAAAAAGAAGCAAGTGAAAAGGGGCAAGAAGATTTGAGGAAATAATAGCTGAAAACTTCCCTATCTGGGGAAGGAAACAGACATCCAAATCTAGGAGGCACAGAGAACTCCCATCGAAATCAACAAAAGCAGGCCAACATCAAGATATATTGTAATTAAATTTTCAGTATTTACTACAACTGATACATGAATTCAGGAAAGTCACAGGATACAATATCAACAAACGGAAACCTGTTGCATTTCTATACACCAATAATGAAGCAGCAGAAAGAAAACCAAGGAGTCAATCCTATTTTCAAGTGCATCAGAAACCATAAGATACTTAGGAATAAACCTAACCAAAGAGGTGAAAGATCTGTACTCTGAAAAAAATAAAACACTTATGAAAGAAATTGAAGAGGACACCAAGAAATGGAAAAACATCCTATGTTTATGGATTGGAAGAATAAATATTGTTAAAATATCTATAGTATCCAAAGTAATCTACACATTTAATGTAATCCTTATCAAAATCCCACCAGCATTTTTTACAGAGTGAGAGCAAACAATCCTAAACATTTTATGTGACCACAAAAGTCCCTGAATAGCCAAAGCAACCTTGAAGAAGAAAAGCAAATTTGAAGGCATCACAGTCCCAGACTTCAAGTTATATTACAAAGCTGTAGTGATCAATAGTATATAGTAATCACACAAAAAAGAACACATAGATCAATAGAACAGAATAGGAAACCCAGAAATAGACTCACAACTATATGGTCAACTAATCTCTGACAAAGCAGAAAAGAATATCCAATAAAAAAGTCTCTTCAACACATGATTTTGGGAAAACTGGACAGCAACATACAAAAAATCAAGCTGGACCCACTTTCTTACACCATCCAGAAAAATAAATTCAAAATGAATGAAAGATCCAGATGTGAGACAAGAAACCATCAAAATCATAGAGGAGAACACAGGCAGTAACCTCTGACATTGGCTGTGGCAACTTCTTTCTAGACATATCAAAGAATGAAATCTTACCATTTGCAATGACATGGATGGAGCTAGAGCATATTATGTATTATGCTAAGCAAAGTAAGTCATTGAGAGAAAGATAAGTACCATATGATTTCACTCATATGTGGAATTTAAGTAATAAAACAGATGAACATAAGGGGAAAAAAAGAGATGCAAACCATGAGACAGACTCTTAAGTATAGAGAAGAAGTTGAGGATTCATGGAGGGCAGATGGGCAGCTGGATGAGTTAAATAGGTGATGGATATTACGGAGTGCACTTGTTGTGATGAGCCCTTGGCATTGTATGTAGGTGATGAATCACTAAATTCTACACCCGAAACTAATATTTCACTGTATGTTAACTAACTGGAATTTAAATAAAAACTTAAGTGATACTTATACTATAACTAGTCATGAACAAGAAAGGCTATTAAGTTACAATATTGGAAACTTAAATTAACTATTTAAAAGTTTCTTTGTGGACGGAGGCAAGATGGCAGAGAAGTAGGAGACCCTGTTTCAACCTGTCCTCTAAAGTGAGCTAAATATCTACCAGAACACTGAACACCCATGAAATCAGCCCGAGATGTAAGATTATATACTTCTTGATCTCTATGTGGGCAGAAGACAGCAATGGAGAGATAAAGCAGAGTGGGAACGCTCAGACTGATGTCGGAGGATAAACAGAAGGGGGAGGGAGCCACCAGAAGGGACCCAAGAAAATTAATACCCCAATACCGAAGTGCCCTGTGATTGGGAAACAGCATTAACTTGGAGTCTGGCTAAAAGCACTCAAAAAGAGCAAAAGATCTTGAGGGCAACTGCTAGATTCGGGCGAGCACGGGCGTGGGCCTAAGCCCACGGACCCAGGACGGTCACCGCCGGCAACTATCCCTGTCAGAGGGAATCTGGAGGAGCCTCCAGCCTGTGGTCCCTGAGTCCCTGGCTTTCCGCTCCCTGCACCGCTGCTGGGCTGGGCGCAATCCTGCCAGCGACTGAGAGAACTTGGTGTGAGCACCAGCTCTGCAGCTCCTCTGCAGCCCTCCACAGGATCTCAGAGCACTGCCTGGGAGAGCTTGATGTGGTCGCCAGCCGGCGGTCTTCCTCCGGCCTTCCGCATCCCGCTGCGGGGTCGGAGCACACCCAGTGTGGGCCTGGACCCCAGAAAACAGTCCTGGCAATGGCATCCACCGGAAGCGGACTCCCAGGACCAATATCACTCATGGTTTTAGTGGCAAGGGGGTGCAGTGACAGGCGGGGGCCTTGGGCAAACACTGAGACGGTGGCTGGGGGTGCGCACCGCCTGTGGGAGGCTGCAGTGTGCAGCGGAGTCTGCAGAGGGGGAGTCTCTGTGTTCTGGACCACTCAGAGGGGAGCAGACTGAGGCTTTCTCTAAGGAGGAGCTCTGGGAACAGGCAGATTTATTTGCTCGGACCCTCCAAAAAGCCACAAAAGAACAAAAACCTCCAGAGAGCAAAAGCCTGAAAAACTGGTTTCCACAGAGCCCAACCACTTGATAGCCTGCAGGGCGACTCAACCCAAGAAAGATTGACTGGAAAACAATGCGGCAGGCCCTTCCTCCAGAAGGCAAGCCAAAAACAAGAGGACAATAACCACAGGGTCCCCATAAAACTGTGAAACCCCATCATCAGGGGAAAACAATATATCAAGCTCCCGGTATTGCCCCCAAACCTGTATATTTCATAGATACAACTTTTTTTTTAATTCATTCTCACGATTCTTGTTCGTTTAATCTTTATAACCTACTCACTATTACAACTAGAGTTTTAAAATAACATATTCCATAATAACTTTTTAACTTGAACTTTTTCCCGTGCATATACCTGTGTCTCTCTTTTTCTTCTTTTTCCTTTTTTTAAAAATATACATATAGATAAAACTCCAAGGTAACCCTTCTTCCCTATTCAATACTACCCCTATATATAAACCAGTTTTAATTTTCCTGTATCTCTGGAAAGTTGAGTCCTTTAAAAAAGATAACAAGATACACCCAGGAGGAACCGAAATAACCTTCCTTGCCCACATCGACAATTTACAACCACCCTCCTATCTTATTCTTCTGTCAGTGTCTCTGTGTATTTACTTCTGTTCTGGTATTATATAAATCTTATTCTTGGGATTCGTTTTGGCTGGGTTCTTTTTTCTCTTGTCATTTACTTTTGTTGTTCTTTTTATTTGTTCGTGTCTGTTTATATACCTTATAAATCTTACTTTGGGGGCTCATTTTGGCTGGGATTTCTTTTTTTTTTTTTCTTTCTCTCTCTTCTTTTCTTTTTTTTTTTTCTTTTTGGTGGTGAGTTCTTATTGCTCCAAAACTTTCCAGGGTACACCTTGCCTGGATCGTGGTTGATATATTCAGCTATACATCCCCTCAATCACTTCTCATCAGAATGACTAGGAGGAGGAACACCCAACAGAGGAAAAACCCAGAGACTGCACCCTCTCCCTCAGAACTATTAGATATGGACATAAACAGTATGTCAGAAAGAGAATTCAGGGTAGCAATTATCCAGGCAATGGCTAGGTTGGAGAAAAACATTAGTGACAACATAGAAACTCTAAGGGCAGAACTGAGAACCAATATAGCTGATGTTAAAAATGCTATCAATGAGATCCAATCTAATCTAAATAGTCTAACAGCTAGGGTAGCTGAGACAGAGGATAGAATTAGTGATCTAGAGGACAAAGTGATAGAGAAGGAAGATCGGGAGGAGGGCTGGAACAAACTGCTTAGAAACCATGAGAACAGACTTAGGGAAATAAATGACGCCATGAAACGTTCTAATGTCAGAATTATTGGAATCCCTGAGGGGGTGGAGAAAGACAGAAGACTAGGAGATATAGCTGAACAAATTCTGGGTGAAAATTTCCCCAATCCAGGGAATGGAACAAGTATTCGTGTCCTAGAGACAGAAAGGGCACTCCCCCAAGATCAACAAGTCTAGAAAAACATCTAGACAACATCATTGTGAAATTCGAAAATTATAATTTTAGTCAAGAGGTCCTGGGGGCAGGTAGGGGGAAGAGATTCCTTACGTACAGAGGAAGACCCATCAGAATAATGTCAGAACTGTCCACAGAAACCTGGCAAGCCAGAAAGGACTGGCATGAAAACTTCCAGACTCTTTCTATGAAGCCAGCATTACCCTGATATTGAAAGCAGGCAAAGACCCCATCCAAAAGGAGAATTTCAGACCAATATCCTTGATGAATATGGATGCCAAGATTCTAAACAAGATCCTAGCTAATAGGATCCAACAGCACATTAAAAAGATTATCCACCATGACCAAGTGGAATTTACCCCTGGGATGCAAGGGTTGTTCAACATTCGCAAATCAATCAATGTGATAGAACAAATCAATAAGAGAAGAGAGAAGAACCACGTGGTCCTCTCAATTGATGCGGAAAAAACATTTGACAAAATACAGTATCCTTTCCAATTAAAACTCTTCAAAGTATAGGGATAGAGGGAACATTCCTCAACTTCATAAAATCTATCTATGAAAAGCCCACAGTGAATATCATTCTCCATTGGGAAAAGCTGACAGCCTTTCCTTTGAGATCAGGAACATGACAAGGATGCCCACTCTCACCGCTCTGGTTCAACATAGTACTAGAAGTCCTAGCGATAGCAATCAGACAACAAAAAGAAATAAAAGCTATTCAAATTGGCAAAGAAGAAGTCAAACTCTCTCTCAGTATTACCTATGGAATATAATAAACATAATGTACATTCTTTTGGAGATGTCTTGTGATGTGTACCTTGTCTAGATTTCTCTAGCTATGGTTTATGTTTTCATGAAATCAGATTTCGAAATTCACGTGAGATATTATGAAATCATCTAGGAAGAGTCTTTTCTTTGGGTGACTTACTTCCAGTCATCCACAAACAGTTATGTTAATTCTAAACATTTGCTAGGGTGAGTCTACTCTCCCAAGATGTTTTTTCCTTGTGTTGTTTGTGGCATCACTTTATAGATAGATTAGGAATGGCCAGAATTGAGAAGAACGCTGTGCTTTTATTTCATGTGTATCACTTTTAAACTTTATATATTGTTCAAATTTTCAAAATGATCACAACTTAATTTGGTTATTGAAAACTGTTTTAGGAATTATTTTTATTTTTTAAGATAATATTTCTATAATTTGAATGCACTTCGTAATTTGTGTTTTTAAGTATCCATATTCTTTTGCCTTAATAGTCAAAGTGCCAAGACTCAGAACTAAATCTTTTTGCTAATCCACATTGCTTACCAGGTTCCAGTGTTTACAAACATGGATCAAAGCCCATTTAAAGGCAATGTTTTCTATTTTCAATAACAAATGCATAAGTTAAATTGATTTGGATTTTGAATCTTTTGTGCTACTTTTCAGAGTAGCTCTGTTCTTAGTTCCTTCACAATGGTTAGGTTAGGGACATCCTGGCTGGTAAGGCTGGCTTTTCCATGAATTAGGTCTTAATTTTTGTAAAATGGTTATGGACTTGTGTTTTGTTTTGTTTTAACCATTTTCAAAACCTCAGCATTTATGAAGAAACCCATAATTTATTTTTAAATGGCATAGTTTTAAGGAAACCAAAGTAGGTCTAATTTTGGGCAATTTAATGATGTTAATGCTATCATTTAAAGGTATGAGTGCTTTAAATATAGTTGTCAGAGTGATTATGGATTTTTTTGTCTTTCACCTGGGGGTTTTAGGGTAGTGGGGGTGTCAGGATACCCGCTATGTAGATATTTTATTGTCTTGTGTCTTACATGCTGTAAATCAAATGTCTAAATTTTATGATTGTATTTGTTTTATACTTATTACAGGTTTCCTATCCTCAGGTAAGAATATTGTCTTAAAAATCATACCTTCTGATAAATGTTTTGGAGTTTAATTCAATTCTCAAGTACAATTCTCAATTCTCATTTTTAGATCTGTGTTATACCTTACTTTAGTAAGATAAGATAGAAATATTTTTATAAGAGACTGTAAGGATAAATAAGTACCTGTACAATGAAATGAGATTAAAGAAAAGAATTTGAAAGGCAAAAGTTTTCTGAGGTTTGAACTTATATTATAGAATCCTTGACCACAAAATTAGTTTTAGTGGCAGCAAATGTAAACTTATAAACAGTACTGCTGTATGCTTATGTACCATATACCAACTAGATAACCAGTAATGTTAATTGGCTGACAAAAGATCCTTTCTAGTGGAAGGTTTACCACTGATTTCTCTCCTCATATAAGATTACGCAAAAAGTTTTTTTTTCATTCGGTATGTCTTAAAATTGTATATTAAATACGGATAGGCATATTTCTATATATGATGCCAAAAATTTCAATTTACATTGAAACATGTGATAACACTTTCTGCTGTTGAATTAAGATTATAAGAGATATGTAAGGAAAAATCATGTATGTTTTCCTCAGTGCTTAACCACCTGATTTGTTAATATGCTTACTTCCTTTGTCTCTAATTCTGTGATATCTTCTTTTCCTGTGTTATGGCTGCTGTTTTATTAGATCTAAACATTCCAATACATCTACACCCTCATTCTATCAGTAAGAGACACCGTTCAAATTACATTTTGGTGTTAGCTTTCAATTTTGATTTATTTTTTAAACTAAAGTTCCTAAATTTGCCAATTACTAAATGAATAATGGAGAAATACAGCCAGTGTATAAGAACTGTAGGAAGTTAGCCGTAGAAATGGTGGAAATGGGCAACTGACCATATTGTAGAAGAAGCCTACAGCAGTTTGACTTTCAGCTCCAGACTTTCCTTCATGGTATTGCCCCCAATATTTAATTTAGTCAACATAGAACGTTCCTCAGGGAGCACAGAGTAGCTGGCAGTACTAAATGTGAATCTGAGCAGCCATCACTGGGAATCCTCAGAGGAGCTTCTAATGGAGCTATGTATGTATCTTTCTGAATAAGAACATGATGATACTGGCAAGGTAGAAAATCAGACCTTTTTCACATACCAGCTATCATCCAAGTGACATCTGTTTCATGGGCCTTGTGACTCAAATATAAGCATATATTTTTAAAAATCTACATTCTCTGTCTTGAATATATGCAAGTATATAATTTATATAAGAAAAAAATAATAGGCAGGATTAGATGCCCTTCACAAAGAAGCTGGAGCAAATTCCAAGCATGTCCAGCTACTGCAGTTCTTTCTAAAATACCAGGTTATTCTGTCAAGTATAAGTGATTTTTATGAATTAGTCTCCCCTGAGTAGCACTTTGTACTTTCTTCCTGTTTAGGATAGAAGTGGGTGGGTGTGTGGGGAGGTAGGTGTCAAAGGAAGACTAACATCTACTGGGTCCCTCTATGAGCATGATTTGTTTTATGTGGATTTTCTCTTTTAATCCTTTTAACAGTCTTTTTTTTTCCTTTTAACAATCTTATGAGATAAGTGGTATTATGCCCATTTTCAGATAAGGAAAATGAGTCTCCGAGATGAAGTCATTTGCTCACAACTAGGAAGAGAGAGAGCTAGGATTAAAATTCAGGACCTCTTTTTTTATTCCCACTATTTTTCACTAAGGAAAATTGCAGCTTGCTGCATGTCACCAGTCCTAAGCCTTTACCTACCATGTACCAATCATAATCAGAACTTCCGTTGCCTCTGGATTTTAATTGTTGTTGCTGGAGATTAGAATTTTTGCATACACATTGAAGTAATGTGCCTCATTGTGTGAGATTTATTTATTTATTTTTGTTGTTTTGTTTTGAGCAAGTTTGCTCTTGTACTTAGAGGCTTACCTGCAGTTCCTTTATTTATTGAGACTGCTGCCTTCTAAGTTTAGCAAAAACACTTATTTAATTCTTTCCAAAGATGAGTCAATGTCTTTAGCGAATTCCTTAAGTTATCTACAAGTTATCTACGTAACAAGTTATCTACAAGTGACATTAAATACATCCAATGTTTTTAAGCTTAGCTAGGGTAATATGGGATTTATCTTCACTTCTGCTTGTAAGTAGATAGAAGTTTTCTATTTCTGCACAATATTTTTATATGACATTCCTGTAGTGGAAGATTGTGATTGAGACTGCATGTGTCAAGTAAAAGATTAGCTGGGCAATGTCAGTTTAAACTCTAGAATCGACTGCTAATTTTTTTTTTTTAATGAAACCAAAATGACAGTAAATTTTCACATATGGTGGCTTTAGAAGGATGTTGGATCAGGAATTCAGATGACAATACTCCTGGATCTAAAGATTCAAGATACCCCATGCTTGGACAACTATAGTGCAAAACTGAGGGAAGTTCATTTCAAAAATAAGTATAAGTGGTATTGGGTTTATAAAGAGATTATATTAGAGATGTCCAGAGGAACAGAACCAAGAGAATGTATGTATACTTCCAGAGAGAGATTTATTACAAGGAATTGGCCCACACAATTACGGTGGCTAGAAAGTCCCAATATCTGCAGTCAGTAAGCTAAAGACCCAGGAGAGCCAAAGTATTGTTCTGGTCCAGGTCTAAATGACAAAAGAAGGACAGTCAATAATGCAAGATCCATTCCAAAAGGCAGCAAAGCTCCAGACCCAAGAAGAGTCAATGTTTCGGTCCCAGTCCAAAGGCCAGAAAAGACCAACATTCTAGCTCATGACTCAGACAGAAGGAGTACTCTCTTACTCAGCCTTTTTGTTCTATTCAAGTCTTTAATTTATTGGATGAGGCCATCCACATTGGAAAGGGCAATTTGCTTAATTCAATCTGCTTATTCAAATGTTAATCTTACCCAGAAACACCTTCACAGACACATCCAGAATAATGTTTGACTGAATGTCTGGCCAGCTTGCGACCCAGTCAAATTAACCCCCAAAATTAATCATCACAGTAATGTATCTCAGAAATTCGAGGACTAGAAATTCTCAGAATGTAAATAATAAACCCTTTATCTGAAAAGGAGTAAATATTAGGACTATATAAAGAACTCTTACAACTAAACAATAGCAAGAAATAACCTAATTAAAAGATGAGCAAAGGACCTGAATAAAAATTTGCCAGAGAAGATATACAAATGGCTAACAAGCATATAAAAAGATGCCAATACCACTAATCATCAGAAAAATGCAAATCAAAACCACAACAAAATATCACCACAGAACTCATTAGTATGGTTATTATTAAAAAAAAAAAAGAAATTAACAAGTGTTGGTGAACATGTGGAGAAATTAGAACACTTGTGCACTATTGGTGGGTATATAAAATGATGCAGCCACTATGAAAAACATTATGATGATTCCTCAAAAAATTAAAATAGAATTACCATATAATCCAGCAATTCCACTTCTAGGTTTATACCCCAAAGAATTCAAAGGAGGGACCCAAACAGATACCTGTATGCCAATGCTCATAGCAGCATTATTCACAATAACCAAAATGTGGAAGCAACCCAAATGTCCATCAACAGATGCATTGATTTAAAAAATGTGCTATATACATAAAATTGAATATTATTTATTCTTGAAAGGGAAAAAAATCTGACACATGCTATATTAAGGATGAACCTTGAGGACATTATGCTAAGTGAAATAAGTAGTTACAAAAAGACAAATACTGTATTACTCCACTTACATGAGCTATCTAGAGTAGTCAAATTCATAGAAACAGAAAATAAAATGGTGGTTGCCAGTGGCTAAAGAAAGAGGAAAATGGGAATTTGTTATTTAATGGTAATATAAAAATTCTGGAGATTGGTTGCACAACGATGTGAATATACTAATAAACTGTACTCTTAAAAGGAATTAAAATGGTACATGTTACATTATATGTATTTTACCACAATTTGGAAAAAATGTCAAATTAAATTTTCATCTAACAGTTACAAAAGAGTGTTCTTTTAAGGACATCATATTTACCCTCTTACAGAGAAGCAAACATTTTTACTAAGGGTGGAGAATGTATCAATTAATAAATTAATGGAATCATATCTGTAGAGCATAAGATTTTCTGAAAGTCATATACCTGATTTAAAAGGGTAGTGCATTGTTAATCATGGATAATGTATTCAATGTGATGTGCAAAAATGATATTTAGTATGTTTAGCACTGAGGTATATGAACTTTAAAAAATAGTAAAGAAGAAAGAAAAGTATGATCCATTAAATAAGCATTTCTTAGAAAAATAAATATATAAGGCTAGTAAGCATATAAAAATAAGTGTTCTTAAAGACATACAAATCAAAATAGTAAGATACCATTTTTCACTAAACTAGCAAAAATTACAAAATTGACAATACCTATCATTTACAAAGATAAGGAATATAAGGACTATCATATATTTCAGCCCTTGTCCAAGAGCAGTTTGGCTATATTTATAAAAATTTAAATGCACATGTTCTTTGACCCACTAATCCCAATTTGTGGTATAAGACCTACATGGATGGACTTAGAGGGTATTATGCTAAGTGAAATAAATCAGACAGAAAGATATATACCATATGATTTCACTCCTATGTGGAATCTAAAAAACAAAGTAAAAGCAGAATCAGATCTATAAATATAGAGAACAAACTGATGGTCAGAGGAAGGGGGTAAGGGGATGGGCAAAATGGGTTAAGGGGAGTGGGAGATACAGGCTTCCAGTTATGGAATGAATAAGTCATGGGAATGAAAGGCAAAGCATAGGAAATACATTCAATAATATTGTAACAGCATTACATGGTGACAGATGGTAGCTACACTTGTAGTGAGCATAGCATAATGTGTGGAGAAGTTGAATCACAATGTTGTTCACCTGAAACTAATGTAACATTGTGTCTCAAATATATTCAAATAAGGGGTGCCTGGGTGGCTCAGTCAGTTAAGCATCTGCCTTTGGCTCAGGTCATGATCCCAGGGTCCCGGGATTGAGCCTCACGTCGGGCTCTCTGCTCAGTGGGGATCCTGCTTCTCCTGCCCCTCTGTCTGCCCCTTTGTCTGCTGCTCTGTCTACTTGTGCTCTCTATCAAATAAATAAATAAAATCATTAAAAAATTTAAAGACTTGACATTAAAGCCCCATATTACATGCATTTTGACATCTGAGGAAAACCAAGAGAGTCTCAAGGATGGCCAACCACAAGTTCCCCTTCTCATCCTGTTCCTGCAGATAAAGTACCATATTCAAATAACTTATCTCAGGTACCAAGCACAATGCCTGCTTATCCCTTAATGGAAGGCTTCAGTTCAAACAGGCCAATCACATCTCCTGTGGGAAATGGGGTTTCACCATTCTTAGGTGCACCTTCTTGTGCATCTAAGTGCACCTCTTGTGCATTCTGTTCCCAAATGGAATCTCCATGTGTCCCTGTGTGGCATATGGTGTTCTCCTCTTCCAGACTATGAGTGTACCTGACTAATACACTACTGTTGATTTTATCTGTCTGGTATTGGGAGGTTTTGGTTGACTATCCCCATTTAGGGCAGAATCCCTTCTTCACCAATGGGAAGAAGTGGAAGTGATCAAAACACAAAGCTAGGAATTTCCCATAATATATAAATTACAAATATAAAGCAAGATCTGTGTACAAGAATGTCCATTCAAGCATTATTTGTACTAGCAATAACCTGAAAACCACCTAAAGTTCCATCATTAGACAATTCTAAATTGTTGAGTGTCCATGTATATACCACATCTTCTTTATCTATTCATCTATCAATGGACACTAGGGTTGCTTCCATAATTTGACCATGGTAAATAATGCTGCAATAAAAATAGGGATGCATATATCTTTTTGGAGTAATGTTTCTGTATTCTTTAGGTAAATATCCAGTAGTGGAATTAGTGGATAATTCTATTTTTAATTTTTTGAAAAACTTCCATACTGTTTTCCACATTAGCTGCAACAGTTTGCATTCCTACCAACAATGCGAGAGTGTTCCTTTTTTTCCACATCCTCAACATTTGTTGTTTTTTTGTGTATTTGATTTTAGCCATTTTGAAGGTGTGAGGTGATATCTCATTGTGGTTTTTTTTTAAGATTTATTTATTTATTTTAGAAAGAGCAGAGGGACAGACAGAGAGAGAAGCAGACTCCCTGTCGTGTGGGGAGTCTGACACAGGGCTCAATCCCACAACCCTGAGACCATGACCTGAGCCAAAATCAAGAGTAGGGTGATTATTTTTAACTTTATGGGGAACCGCCATACTGTTTTCCAGAGTGGCTGTACCAGCTTGCATTCCCACCAACAGCATAAGAGAGTTCCCCTTGCTTGCCATCCTCACCAATACCTGTTGTTTCTTGGTTGTTAATTTTAGCCATTCTGACAGGGTGTGAGGTGATATCTCATTGTAGTTTTGATTTGCACTTCCCTGATGATGAGTGATATTGAGCATTTTCATATGTCTGTTAGCCATCTGTATGTCTTCTTTGGAGAAAAGTCTGTTCATGTCCTCTGCTGATTTTTTTAAAGTGGATTATTTGAGGTTTTTTTGGTGTTGAGCTGTATAAGTTCTTTATGTATTCTGGATACTAGCCCTTTATTGGATATGTCATTCGCAAATATCTTTTCCCATTCAGTAGGTTGTCTTTTAGTTTTGTTGCTTGTTTCTTTTGCTGTCCAGAAGCTTTTTATTTTGATGTAGTCCATGGAGCACAATATAGCAGCTAAAAAGATTGAAGTAGTATATCTGTATGTGATGGTATAGAAATATCTCTAAGATAAACTTAAGTAAAAAAAAAAATTAAGTTTATAGTGTCATGCTTTTTTTTCTTGTAAGTGTACATATATTTTTATTTTGGAAAGTTACTCTGGAAATTACTGACAGTAGTTGCCTTTGGTGTTTAGATTAGGAATTTGCAAATAAGGGAAAGAGACTATAGCTCATTTTATACCTTTCTCATAGTTTGACTATTTTTTTGTCAAGTGCATAATTAATTCACTTTTACAATGAAAATAAAAGCAAAAATGTATGATCTCTGTTATTAATGAACCCATTGTCAAGTGGAAAGATTAACAGAATTTCACAAAACGAGTTTGAAATCTCAACAGCACAAGCTAGTGTCTGGACTGATCATTGAAATAGGACCGAATAGTGCACAGCATATGGAACACTGAAGGAGTAAACTGAGGGATGTGTCAGTTGGATTAGAAATTTTTAATGTTTCTCATTTCAAAGGGGGTGCTTCTGAGTACAAATAAATAGTTTAGTTCTACATTTAACTATGACACATACTTAAAACAGGAAACTGTGCTCCTCAACATCATAGTTTTGTCATCTAATTCTATTTTTGAAAGAAAAGCAAATAACTAAATTCCTAGAAATATTATCGAAGCTGGTAAAGAGGCCAGAAGGTTTCTGTTTATTGTGTTACAATATAATCCACATAAAAGCAACATAGTTATATGATCACTAAGGCCAAGCCTGAGCTTTCACCAAGATTGTCAAGGAACATACCTGGAATGTTACTATTTTTACAAAATCAACAAGAGAATTGTTTAATATGTCTAACTTACTGAGCCAGTGGTTTAGGCTGTAGGTTTCTCTGTAAAGTGAAAGTGGCCTTGGAGCCCAATTGAAAAACAAAACGGATTTTAACTTTAGAACAGAATGTACTTTATCCTTTATGTCTACCTTTTTATCCTTCTCTAAATCAATATTAACAGTTTTAATGCTATATTATTGTTGTTACCTTATTTATTTTCTTGGTTAAAATATGCTCTTAAGAACTTTAAAAATAACTGCTCTTCCCCCTTAAGCTTCTACTTAATAGGCACTGTCATAAGAGGTTCCTTCGACATTGCTGAGACCCCAGCACACTACTAATAAATCAATTCAGGTTTTATTTAATTCAATTTAAGGGATGAATCAGCTTTGGGTGCCTTCTAAATGAATTACATTAAATGACTGAGTATGTTCAGTATCCTGTTCATTAGTCCTTCTATTCTGACAATAATATAGGCTGGCTTGCACTGGAGAATTTGTTGCGATGGAAATATATGAGAATACTTATGCTGGCTGTTATGGTGGATTATTTGAATCTACATGGAACCTGACGACCGTTTATTTTGCTTTCTGTTTTATTTTGAGAATTTCAGCTACAAAATTACTGTACAATCAATACAGAATGAGAACCTAATGAGATATTTATGTAAATAACTTGAGGGTGCCTGGGTGGCTCAGTTTGTTATGTATCTTTCTTCTGCTCAGATCATGATCCCAGAGTCCCAGGATCAAGTCCCACATTGAGCTTCCTGCTCAGCAGGAAGTCTGCTTCTCCCTCTGCTCCTCACCCCACTCTGGTGCTCTCTCTCTCACTCTCTCTCTCAAATAAATAAAATCTTAAAAATAAATAAATAAATAAATAAATAAATAAATAAATAAATAAATAACTTGAAGCTTATTCTACTTGATTAAAAAAAACTTGGGTGGCATGTTTTGATTCACTTATTAGGAACATGTAATTCAGTACTAGTGTTTATGATACATGTTGCTCATCAGGCTTTTTAAGTAGAGGAAGAAAAGATTAATCTGATAAGGAACTTGATTATTAACATACACACAGGACAACTGTATTATATTTTTTATGAATAGACACATTACTTATACAATCTAAATTCACTCTTTTGGTAGTAAACTATGAATTCATATATTGCTTTCCTTCCTTATGTTTAAAACTCTTTTTCAAAAAGTTGTAGCTTTAAACAGTTTTTTTTGAAGATCTTATTATTTATTTGTGAGAGAGAAAGAGCAAGCACAAGCAGGGGGAGTAGTAGTTTAAGGAGGAAGCAGGCTCCCTGCTGAGCAAGGAGATTGATGTGGGACTCAATCCCAGAACCCTGGAATCATGGCCTGACCCGAAGGCAGACGCTTAACTGACTGAGTCACCCAGGCACCCAAGGTTGTAGCTTTAAAACAAATTTGCACTTGTTGTTTAGTATTATATCAGTTTTAGCTATGATAACTCTTTTATTTAAGTCATATTTTATACGTTGTATATATTATTTTCCATTGTTATTCAAATCCAATTTAAGAGAGGGTTCCATTTTAAATTTCAATTAGAAAGGGAATGTTGAAATCATGTTGTTGGGTGCCTGGTGACTCAGTGGGTTAAGCATCTTCCTTCGGCTCAGGTCATGATCTCAGGGTCTTGGGATCTAGCCCACATTGGTCTCCCTGCCCACTGGGGAGTCTTCTTCTCCCTCTGCCTCTCTCTCCCCCTGCTTCTGTTCTCTCTCTGAAATAAATAAATAAAATCTTAAGAAAAAGAAAAAAATCAGTGTATGTCTACAAAATATTTGCAGTGTAGCCTAAGAAGAGGGCAGCAACAGAACCTCATAGCTCATTCCATGATTTGCGACATTTCTTCTCAACTCACTCTCACTGGCTTTCTCTCTCTCACTCTCTTGCTCTCTCATTCTTATTCTCTCATCACAAAAACATGCATACACATACAAGACTTTCCAGGATATATGTTTTTAGTTAAAATTTATTTTCAGATTTTTTTACTATCCTTTGAGATAATTGGAGAAATCAGAGGGATGAAGCTACTAGAAAAAGAATCAGATTTCTATTTCTAGCTCTGCCATGAACATTCTGTGTGCTGTTGAATGAGTCCTCTGACCTTGACTTTCTGACTCCCTATTGGAAAAATGGAAGTCATTATTCTATCGTGCTTCTAATTTACTTCCTAGGGGTGCCTCCAGGATTTATTAATTAAAACAATATAAATGACCATAGTTTATTGGATTAAAAAAATCTAAGGACAAAAAGGATAGGGTTATTATGAAACTTTCTGAAGCCATAAATATGATTTTTAAGGCTACATTATCTTCTTACATTTTTTATTTACACTTTTAATTATAACATTAGTACAAGACATATGAATGGCAAATCTAGATTAACTTATCTAAAAAATAACACAGTGATGTGATCTTGTTATTTTAAAAATGTATGTAGTGTGAATATGTGTATCATAGAAAAAAAGCTCAAAAAATACACATTATAATGTTAACAAGTGCTATTTCCAAAATTGTGGATGATTTAAATTCTTTTTTGTAATTTATCTGTATTTTCTGCAATGGCAATGTATTGTTTAAGTGACCACAACAATTTAAAATCAATGCTGCTTAATTTCTAACAGTTAAATATTTTTTACTCATTTTATTCTAGCATGCTTTCATGTTATGGAAATAAATATCATGGACAGGCCCATTTCAAAATGGGGGAACACATATTAAGAACTGTGAAATCAGAAGTGCCTGGGTGTCACAGCCAGTTAAGCCTCTGATTATTGGTTTCAGCTCAGGTTGTGATCTTAGGGTCATGAGGCTCTATGCTGAGCATGGAGCCTGCTTTAAGAATCTCTCTCCCTCTTCCTCTACCCCTCCCCCCAGCCTCTCTCCCAAAAAAATAAATTAATTTTAAAAAGAAGTCTGAAATTAACTTAGCTACTGTTATGTGTTGAAAGTAACCTAGCAAATATCACCCAGATGGTCCTTTCTATAATATTCTTTCATTTTATTATTCTAATTATTTTATATCTGTTTTAACAGCTTCAAGATCGCACTCAGTTCAGTGACCGAGACTTAGCCACCCTTAAGAAGTACTGGGACAATGGAATGACTAGCCTTGGTTCTGTATGTAGAGAGAAAATTGAAGCAGTTGCAACTGAATTAAATGTTGACTGTGAAATAGTTCGGGTAAGACATTTTCAATAATTTTCATGCTGTGGTCGAAGATTGTCATAAATGAAAGCTTTAAAAAATTGCATGAGGTGCTGTAAACAAGAACATCAATAAAGTGAAAAAGATAATTCACAAAATAGAAGGAAATATGTTCAAATCACATATCTGATAAGGAACTTGTACTCAGAGTATATAAAGAACTCTTACATCTTAATAATAAAAAGGCATATAATGAAATTACAAATGGGCAAAGAATTTGAATACACATTTATCCAAAGGAGATATACAAATGGTCAATAAATACACAAAAATATTCATCATTTGTAATTATGGATATCAAACCACAATGAGATACCACTTGATAGCCAATATGATGTCTATAATAAAAAAGACATGATAACAAGTGTTGACCAGGATGTGGATAAATTGGAACCATTATACACTTCTTGTGGACATGTAAAATGTTTTAACCACATTGGAAAACAATCCTCAAAATTTTTAACACAAAGTTATCATAAGACCCAGCAATTGCACTCTAAGTTTGCACCCAAAAGAAACGAAATGTATGTATAATCAAAAACTTATACATGCTTGTTTGTTTTGTTTCTTAAATTCCACATATGAATGAAATCATATGGTATTTCTCATTCTCTGACTTATTTTACTTAGCATAATACTCCCCAGCTCCATTGACCTCACTGCAAATGGTAAGATTTCATTCTTTTCTATGACTGAGTAATATTCCATTCATCAGTTAATGGACACTTGGGCTATTTCCATAATTTGGCTATTGTTTTTTTTAAAGATTTTTTTTTTTATTTATTTGACAGGAGAGAGATCACAAGTAGGCAGAGAGGTAGGCAGAGAGAGAGGGGGAAGCAGGATCCCCGCTGAGCAGAGAGCCTGATGCGGGGCTCGATCCCAGGACCCTGAGATCATGACCTGAGCCAAAGGCAGAGGCTTTAACCCACTAAGCCACCCAGGAGCCCCAGTTTTTTTTTTAAGTAAATTCTATCCCCCATGTGGGGCTTGAACTTGTGACTCAGAAACTAAGAGTCGCGCTCTACTGACTGAGACAGCCAGGAGGCCTGGCTATTGTTGATAATGCTGTTATGAACATTGGCCTGCATCTATCCCTTTTAATGAGTATTTTTGTATTCTTCAGGTAAATACAGAGTAATGCAACTGCTAGGTCACAGGTTAGTTCTATTTTTAACTTTTTGAGGAATCTCCATACTGTTTTCCATAGTGGCTGTACCAGTTTGCATTCCACAAACAGTGCAAGAGGGTTCCCCTTTCTCCACATGCTTGCCAACATCTCTTGTTTTTTGTGTTAATTTTAGCCATTTTGACAGGTGTGAGGTGGTAGCTCATTGTAGTTTTGGTATTTTCCTGATGATCAGTGATTGTGAACATCTTTTCATGTGTCTGTGGGCCATCTGAATATCTTCTTTTGAAAAATGTCTATTCATGTCTTCTGCCCATTTTTGATTGGATTATTGATTTTGGGGTGTTGAATTTGATAAATTCTTTGCAGATTTTGGATACTAAGCCTTTATCAGATATTTCATTTGCCAATATCTTCTCCTATTCCTTAGGTTGACTTTTAGTTTTGTTGATTGTTTCCTTCACTGTGCAGAAGCTTTTTATTTTGATGAAACAAATGAGCATAGGGGAAGAAGAGAGAGAGAGAGAAACCAAGAAACGGACTCTTAACTATAGAAAACAAACTGATAGTTTCAAGGGAGGTAATTGGGGAGATGGCTTAAATAGGTGCTAGGGATTAAGGAGTGCACTTGTGATGAGCATCAGATTGTATGTAAGTGTTGAATCACTAAATTGTACACCTGAAACTAATATCTTTAAAAAACCTTATATGTGAATGTTCATAACAGCAATGTTCATAATAGCCAAAGTGGGAAAAAAACAAATGCCCATCAAGTGAATGCATAAACAAAATGTGATATATGCATATAAATATAAACCTAGACTTTCATTCCCTTGTGTAATTCTGTCAAAATATAAATGATATATAGAGATAGATGTTAGTTAGATAGACAATTTGATTTTAAAATGGGCAAAGGAACTGAATAGACATTTTCCCAAAGAAGACTACAAATAGCCAACAAATATATGAAAAGGTATGCAACATCATTAATCATCAGGGAAATGCAAATCAAAAGCATAGTGAGATATCACTTCACACCTACTAGGATGACTATTAGCAATTAAATACAAGACAACAACTGTTGGAGAGGATGTGGTAAAAGGGAACCCTTGTACACTATTGATGGGAATGTAAATTGGTGCAGTCAGTATGGAAACCCTTGTTGAAGTTCCACAAAAAACTAAAAATAGGACTGCCATATGATCCATCAATCCCACCTCTGGGTATATATCCAAAGAAATTTAAACCATTATCTCAAAGAGATACCTGCACTCCCATATTCACTGAAGCATTATTCACAATATCCAATATATGGAAGCAACCTAATGCCCATCAACAGGTGAAAGGATAAAGAAAATGGAGAATATACATACAATGGAATATCATTTAGCCTTAAAAGCTTTGCAACAACATGGATGAAACTGGAGGATATTATGCCGAGGGAAATAAACTAGACACAGAAGGACAAATGCCACATAATACTACTGATTTTTAATTCATAGAAATGGAGAGTAGAATAGTGGTTGCCAAGGGATGAGGGCAGGGGGAAATGGGAAGGAATGAGTCAAAGCATACAAAGTTTCAGTTACACAAGATGAATAAGTTCTAGAGATCTACTGCACAGCATGTTGCCTATAGTCAAAAATACTATATTGTATACTTAAAAAATTTGCCAAGGTAGATATTATGAAGTATTATCACAAAATAATAATAATAACAATAATAATAAAAGAATAAGAGGAAAGATGGTAATGATGTACAGGTTTACGACGTAGATTGTGGGGATGGTTTCATAGGTGTATACTTATCTTCAAACCCATCAGGTTGTATATATTAATTATGTACAGCTTTTTATGCATCCAAAGATAAAACTACCTTCAATCAACAGGATCTAATAGACCTTTATAAAGCACACAACCAAACAACAGTAGCATACACATTTCTTTTAAGTGCCCATGGAACACCTGTCAAGTTAAACCACTTCCTGGACCATGAAGCAAACATCAATAAATTGAAAAAACATAGAGCATATGTTTCTGACTATAGTTGAACCAAAGTACAAATTAAAAATAGAAAGATAACAAGAAAATCTCCAAATGCTTCTCTAAATAATCCACAGGTCAAAGAGGAAATCTAAAGGGAAATAAAAAAAATACATCTGAGATTCAGTTTCTGCTCTCACATGTAAAAAGCTTGGAGTTTTACTTTGTCTTAACACACCAAGAAAGAGCTGATAAAACTAATAAATTAACAAATTTTCCTAGATATGCCAGATAAATGAGGTCATAGGGCAAACCACTGACCCCAGGATTGGAGAGATAAGCAGGTGAATATAGAGAATCACAACTTACTGGAGCAGAAACCTCTGTGGTAATCAGTACTGAGATAAAAACAAAACAAAACAAAACAAAATCTAAAGTATAATTGACAAATTTCTGAAGGCTCAGTGTGGAAAGTCTTAGACTTAAAAACTCCAGGAGGGGTGGTCAGTCATAGAGGGGTCCCCATACATTTATGAGTTCTACCTCCAGTAGGTCTATCAAGTTTTCACTGTGAATATGGGGGAAAAACCCCTCATGCATGCCAGGCAAGGGCAGGAAAAGAGTAACTACAGATAATCCCCAACTTATGATAGTTCAACTTAAGATTTTCAACTTTACAATGGTGTAAAAGCAATACACATTCATTAGAAACTATACTTCAAATTATGAATTTTAGTCTTTTCCCAGGCTAGCAATATGCAGTACAATACTCTCTCATGATGCCGGGCAGAAGCAGTGAGCTACAACTACCAGTCAAACACATAACTAGGATAAATGACCAATACACTTACAATCATTCTGTACCCATGCAACCATTCTGTTTTTCACTTTAAATGCACTATTCAATAAGTTATACGAAATATTCAACAATTTTTATAAAATAGGCTTTGTGTTAGATTATTTTGCCCAACTGTAAGCTAATGTGTTCTGAGCATTTTTAAGGTAGGCTAGATTAAGCTATGATGTTCAGTAGCTTAGGTGTATTATATACATTTTTGACTTATGATATTTTCAAATTATGATGGCTTTACTGGGATGCAAATGTATTGTAAGTCAAAGAAAAAGTATATTTTAAAATGTGTTAAAGCATTCTATTCTTCTTAACAAAGCCTACATTAAAAAAAAAGAAAGAAAGAAAAAGAAAAACTATTTTGCCACAGCCTAACCTACTGGGAATTTATTACTGCCTAATCAACCTGGAGGAAATGAAATAACAAACTGAAGCTTCCTCTAGCTATTCTGCTCTGCTTAAAGTTTGTGGGTGGTGCTAAGGAGCACTTGTGAAATTCACAGGCCAGGTGCACAGATTAACTAAAATATTGATAGTAATTGTAGGACTGTAGAATACTTCCCCACACCACATTTTACCACTACAAACTAAAGGGCTATTTATCAGAGTTTTTTTCACCCAGTACACCATGTCTGGCATTTAACAAAAAATTGCAAGGTATACTAAAATGCAAAACAAAAACACCCCATAGTTTGAAGAGACAGAGCAAGAATCTGAACCAGATTCAGGTATGGCAAGGATGTTAGAATTAACAGACCAGGAATGTAAAATAACTATGATTGATAGGCTAGGACTATAGTTTTAAAAAAGCAGACAATATGCAAGAACAAACAGGTAATGTAAGAAGAGAGATAGAAATCCTAATTGAGAAACAAACAGAAATGTTAAAGATCAAAAACACTGCAACAGAAATGAAGATTGCCATTGATGGGCTTATTAGTAGATGGCATGTCTGTGAAAAGAATCTCTGCAGTTAGGGATATGTCAACAGAAACTTCCAAAACCAAATAGCAAAAAGATATAAAAGACAGAAATAAAAACAGAACAACATATACAAGAACTGTGGAACAACTCAAAAATATATAACATATGCATAATGGGGATACCAGAAGAAGAAAATGAAACAATAGAAATATTTGAAGCAATAACAACTGAGAAATCCCTCAAGTTAATGTCAGACACCAAATCAGATCCAGCAAGCTCAGAGAACTTAGCAGGATAAATGCAAAACAAAACAAGGAAAAGCAAAACCCACAAAATGCACCTAGGCATATCATATTCATACTGCAGGAAACAGAAAAAGAATAAATGTTGAGAGAAGAAAAAGGGAAAAATATCTTACCTATAGAGAAGCAAATTTAAAAATTATGTCTGATGTCTTAGAAATCATGCAAAGAAAAGGAGAGTAAAGTAAAATATTTAAAGTTTTGTAAAAAAAAAAAAATACACACCAACCTAGAATTTTATATTTGTGAAATTATCCTTCAAAAGTAAAGGAGATATAAAAATTTTCTCAGGCAAGCAAAAATAGTGAGTATTCATTGCCAGTAAAACTGCTTGCAAGAAATCAAAAAAGTTTCAGAAAGAAATAAAATGATATAGATCAAAGACTTGAATCTATAAAAAGGAATAGCATAAGAGAATAGCAAAGGTAAAAAGACACTCCACGGCATGAAAATAAAGGATACAACATATTAAAATTTGTGGGATGCAGCTAAAATAGTGCTGAGAGTGACATTTGTAACACTGAGTTATACATTAGCAAAGAGAAAAATCTCAAATCAATAATATAAGCACTCCATCTCAAAAACCACAAAAAGGGAACCAAGATAAACACAAATCAAACAGAAGGAAGGAAATAATAAAGTTGTGAGCAAAACTCAATGGAATTGAAAAAAGTATAATTTACATTAGCACACCAAAGGGATACAAGCACTGCAAAGTTTATAGAAGCATTATCTACAATAGCCAAATTATGTAAAGAGCCCAGAGCTCATCAACTAATGAATGGATAAAGAAGATGTAGTGTATATATATACTACATATACTAGATGTAGTATATATATACTATATATATGTACTATATGTACTATACACACACACACACACACACGCACACACACACACACACACACACACTGGAATATTACTCAGCCATCAAAATGAATGGAATGAACTCTTGCCTTTTGCAATGACTTGAATAGAGCTATAGAGTATTATGCTAAGTGAAATCAGTCAGAGAAAGACAAATACCATATGATTTCACTCATATGTGAATTTCAGAAAAAAAAAAAAGAGATGTACATAGGGAAAGGGAAAAAAAAAGAGAGGGAAGCAAACCATAAGAGACTCTTAATGATAGAGAACAAACAGGGTTGCTGGTGGGAGATGGATGGGGAGGATGGGCTAAATGGGTGATAGCTATTAAGGAGGGTACTTGGGATGAGAACTGGGATTTATATGTAAGTGATGAATCACTAAATTCTACACCTGAAACCAAATTAACCATATACGTTAACTAATTAGAATTTAAGTTAAAAATTGAATTAAAAAAACACAAAAGAATATTACTCAGCCATAAAAAAGAGTGAAACTTGCCATTTCCAACAACATAGATGGAGCTAGAGAGTATTATGCTAAGTGAGATAAGTCAGTCAAAGAAAGACAAATACCGTATGAGTTCACTAATATGTAGAATTTAAGAAACAAAACAAATGAGCAGAGAGAAAGAAACCGAGAAATGGACTTTTAACTATAGACAATAAACCCATGGTTACCAGAAGGGAGGTGAGTTGGGGGATGGGCTAACTAGGTGATAGAGATTAAGGAATTCACTTGTAATGAGCACTGGGTGTTGTTTGGGAGTGTTGAATCATTATATTGTACACGTATAACTAATATTACACTCTATGTAACTGGGATTTGAATAAAAACTTTAAAAATAACCCCAAAAATGAAATAATTAAACATAACTTTAACAAAATAGGTACAAGAACTGTAAGAGGAAATCTATAAAACTCTGAAGAAAGAAATGAAATATTTAAGTAAGTTGAGAGGTTTTCTGTGTACATAGACTCAGTATTATCAATATGTCACTTCTTCACAACTTGATCTATAGATTTAATGCAAATCCAATAATAATCCCTCGTTATTTTGTGGATATTGACAAACTGATTCGAAGTTTATGTAAAATGGCAACAATACAGAATAGCCAATGAAATATCAAAAGAGAAGAGTAAAGTCAGAAGACTGACACTGCCAAACTTCAAAACTTAACATAAGCTACACCAATCAACACAATGTGGTATTGGCAAAAGTATAAAAAAATAAGTGAAATAGAAGAATAGAGAGACTAGAAGTAGATGCACATATAGTCAACTTCTCTTTGGCAAAAGTATGTGACAATTGAATGGAAAAATAAATAATTTATTCTTGAAGTAAAATTGACTTACAATGTTATATTAGCTTTAGGTGTACAACATATTGACTTGCAACTCTATACATTCCTTAATGATCACCCAGGTAAGAGTAGGAATTGATTACACACACAGACACACACACACACACACACACAGACACACACCTATATGTTATATATAATACACACAAATTTTATTTTGTATATATTTTGTTTTTTCCACAAACTTTTTATTACTGAAGCAAAATTTACTTTTTACATTTTTAATTTCAAGTTTTAATTTAAATTCTAGTTAACATATATGGTAAAATTCATTTTATGTGTAGAATTTAGTGATTCCTCACTTACATATAACATCCAGTGCTCATCTCAACAAGTACCCTCCTTAATACCCATCATCCACTTAGCCAATCCCCTACCCACCTCCCTCTGTCAACCCTCAGTTTGTTCTCTATTGTTAAGTGTCTCTTGTGGTTTGCTTCTCTCACTCTTTATTTTTCCCCTTCCCCTATGTTCTTCTATTTTCTTTCCTAAATTCCATGTATGGGTGAAACCATATGGTATTTTCTTTCACTAACTGACTTATTTCACTCTCTAGCTCCAGCCATGTCATTGCAAATGACAAAATTTCATTCCTTTTCATGGCTGAGTAATATTACATTACATATATATACAACACATCTTTTGTTTTGTTTTAAGTTTCAGAGGTAGAGTTTTGTGATTCCTCAGTTGCATATAACACCCAGTGCTCATTACATCAAGTGCCCTCCTTAATGCCCATCCCCCAGTCACCCCATCTTCCCACCCACATCTCCTCCAGCTACCTTCAGTTTGTTTCCTATAGTTAAGGGTCTCTTATGGTTTGTCTCCCTCTCTGATTTTGTCTTATTTACCACATCTTCTTTATTCATTCATCAGTTGATGGAGAATTGGGCTCTATCCATACTATGGCTATTGTTGATAATACTGCTATAAACATTGGAATCCATGTGCCTCTTTGAATCAGCATTGTTTTATCAATTGGGTAAATTCCTAGTAGTGCAATTGCTGGATCAAAAGGTAGTTCGACTTTTAACTTTTTGAGGAACCTCCATACTGTTTTCCAGAGAGACTGCACAAGTTTGTATTCCCATCAACAGTGTGAAAGTGTTTCCCTTTGTCACATCCTTGCCAACATCTGTTGTTTCTTATATTGTTAATTTTAGCCATTCTGACAGCTTGTGTGGTGGTATCTCAACATAGTTACGATTTGTATTTCCCTGATGATGACTGATGTTGAGCATCTTTTCGTGTGTTTGTTAGCCATCTGGATGTCTTCTTTGGAAAAATATCTATTCATGTCTTCTGCCCCTTTCTTAATTGGATTATTTATTTTTTGGGTTGTTGAGTTTGATAAGTTCTTTATAGATTTTGAATACTAACACTTTATCAGATATGCCATTTGCTAATATCTTCTCCCATTCCTTAGGTTGTCTCTTAGTTTTGTCGATTGTTTCCCTCACTCTGCAGAAGGTTTTTTTTTCTCTGGATGAAGTCCCAATATTTCATTGTTGTTTTTGTTTCCTTTGCCTCCAGAGATGTGTTTAGTAAGAAGTCGTTGCGGCCAAGGTCAAAGAGGTTACTGCCAGTGTTTTCCTCCAGGATTTTGATTATTTCCTGCTTCACGATTAGGTTTTTTGTCCATTTTGAATTTATTTCTGTGTATGGTATAAGAATGAGGTCCAGTTTCATTCTTTTGCATGTTGCTGTCCAGTTTTCTCAACATCATTTGTTGAACAGACTGTCTTTTTACATTGAATAGTCTTTCCTGCATTGACAAAGATTAGTTAACCATATAGTTGTGGGTCCATTTCTGGGATGTCTGTTCTGTTCCATTGATCTATATATCTGTTTTTCTGCCAGTGGCATCCTGTTTTGATGACTACAGATTTGTAATATAGCTTGAAGTCCAGAATTGTGATGCCTCCAGCTTTGCTTTTCTTTTTCAACATTACTTTGGCCATTTGGGGTCTTTTGTGGCTCCATACAAATTTTAGGATTGTTTGTTCTAGCTCTGTGAAAAATGCTGGGGATGATAGGGATTGCATTAAATATGTAGATTGCTTTGGGTAGTATAGAAATTTCAACAATATTTGTTCTCCCATCCCATGAGCATAGAATATCGTTCCATTTATTTGTGTCCTCTTCAATTACCTTAATTAGTGTTCTACAGTTTTCAGAAGAAAGATATTTTATCTCTTTAGTTAGGTTTATTCCTGGTATCTTATGGTTTTGGGCACAATTGTAACTGGGATCAATTCCTTGATTTCTCTCCCAGTTGCTTCATTATTGGTGTATGGTAATGCAACTGATTTCTGTACCTTGATTTTATATCCTGCCATTTTCCTGAATTCGTGTTTCAGTTGTTCTAATTTTTTGGTGGTGTGTTTTGGGTTTTCTATATAGCATATCATCTCATCTGTGAATATTGAACATTTGACTTCTTCATTGCTGATTTTGATGCCTTTTTTTTCCTTTTGTTGTCTGATTGCTGAGGCTAGAACTTCCAGTTCTATGTTAAGTAAAAATGGTGAGAGTGGACATCCCTGTCTTATTCCTGACCATAGAGGAAAATATCTCAGTTTTTGCTCAATGGGGTTGACATTAGCTGTGGGTCTTTCATATATAACCTTTATGATGTTGAAGTATGTTCCCTCTATCCATACTGTGTTGAGGGATTTTATGAGAATGGATGCTGTATTTTGTCAAATGCTTTTCTTGCATCTAATGAGAAAAGTATATGATTCTTATCCTTTCTTTTATTAATATGGTGTATCGTATTGATTGCTTTGTGGATATTGAATGATCCTTGTAGCCCAGGAATAAATCCCACTTGATTGTGGTGAATAATTCTTTCAATGTACTGTTGGATTCAATTTCTTAGTATCTTGTTGAAAATTTTTGCATCCATGTTCATCATGGATGTTGACCTGTAATTCTCCTTTTTAGGGGGATCTTTTGGAATCAAGGTAATGCTGGTGAAGAAATACTATTTCTTTTTGGAATTTCTGGTATGGGTACGCTTGGTGAGAAGCCTTCATTCAATTCTTAAAAAAATAAAAGAAGCTTTGAATTTAGTTAAATTCACTATAATCCCTAGCATGCTTCAACAGAGAAACTACTGCTTTCAGTAGAGAGGGTGGTACCATATGTATTCAAAATGGAACAACTCTTGTAGACAATCTCACTACCCTCACTGAGTGTATAAACTTCCTACTTGTCATTTTGTCACATTTATGGTTGGATATTGCACATCCTTTAAAAATAGGTTTTGCTAAGATCTTGGGATGGTGTGAAGATCCCCAGATGCTTGTTTGGCTCTAAGATGCCACCTGGAGAACCAAATCTCCAGTGGCTTCTCAGTCCCTTTGAAAAAAAAAATGGTGATACACTTTCAATCCCTGTGAGACTGGCAAACAATTAACAACCACAGAAAATCAACTAAACTAAATCTTTTCTCCTGAAGCTGCCACTACCATTGCAGATTGTTCTATCCATGAGATTAATTACATTTTCCCAGATTTTTGGTTTTTGTTTGTTTATTTGTTTGGGGGGAGCAAAGTTGAACCTGCAACTGTTGGAGATAGAAGCAGATGCGTTTCAGTCTCTTGTAGCCTGTTTCCCTATTAGAGTTAAGTGGGTGCTAGCTAATTTAGCCCACCATACCGTGTAAGCCTAATTGTTTTAAATAAAGGCCAACTTTGCAGTAAAGCTTGAAATCAGGCAACGTGATGCCCCCAGCTTTGTTTTTCTTTTTCAACATTTCCTTAGTAATTTGGGGTCTTTTCTGGTTCCATACAAATTTTAGGATTGTTTGTTCCAGCCCTTTGAAAAATGCCAGTGGAATTTTGATGGGGATGGCATTGAAAGTATAGATTGCTCTGAGCAGTATAGACATTTTCACGTTTATTCTTCTAATCCATGAGCATGGAATGCTTTTCCACCTTTTTGTGTCTTCTTCAATTTCTTCCATGAGTGTTCTGTAGTTCCTTGAGTACAGATCCTTTACCTCTTTGGTTAGGTTTATTCCCAGGTATCTTATGGTTCTTGGTGCTATAGTAAATGGAATCAATTCTCTAATTTCCCTTTCCATATTTTCATTGTTAGTGTATAAGAAAGCGACTGATTTCTGTGCATTGATTTTGTATCCTGCCACATTATTGAATTGCTGTATGAGTTCTAGTAGTATGGGGGTGGAGTCTTTTGGGTTTTCCATATAGAGTATCATGTCATCTGTGAAGAGAGAGAGTTTGACTTCTTCTTTGTCAATTTGAATATCTTTTATTTCTTTTTGTTGTCTGATTGCTGTTGCTAGGACTTGTAGTACTATGTTGAATAACAGTGGTGAGATATTATGCCTCCATCAGAAAGGATGAATACCCAAATTTTGTATCAACATGGATGGGACTGGAGGAGATTCTGTTGAGTGAAATAAGTCAAGCAGAGAGAGTCAATTATCATATGGTTTCACTTACTTGTGGCGCATAAGGAATAACATGGAGGACATTAGAAGAAGGAAAGGAAAAGTGAATTGGGGGAAGTCGGTGGGGGAGATGAACCATGAGAGACTGATGACTCTGAGAAACAAGCTGAGGGTTTTGGAAGGAGAAGGGTGGGGGATGGGTGAACCTGGTGGTGGGTATTAAGGAGGGCACGTATTGCATGGAGCACTGGGTGTGGTGCATAAACAATGAATCATGGAACACTGAAAAATAAATAAACAAATAAATAAATGCCAACTTCTCAGGTTTTGTTTGGAGATTTTTGATTACTGACTCAATTTCTATGCTGATCTGTTTCTATTTCTACTTCTTCCTGTCTCAGTTTTGATAGTTTCTATGTTTCTAGGAATTATCTATTTCTCCCAGATTGTCCAGTGTGTTGGCCTATATTTTTTCATAATATTCTCTTCCGATTATTTGTATTTCTGTGGTATTATTTGTGATCTTGCCTCTTTCATTTTATTTATTTGGGTATCTTTTCTTTTTGATAAGTCTGACTAGGATTTTTATCGGTTTTATTAATTTGTTCAAAGAAGCAGCTCCTGGTTTGTTGATCTGTTCTACTACTTTTTGTTTGTGTGTTTCTATATTATTTTTGCTGTAATCTTTATTGTTTCCCTTCTGCTGGCTTTAGGCTTTATGCTGTTCCTTTTCTATTTTTTTTAAGATTTTTAATTTTTATTTATTTGGCAGAGAGAGAGAGATCACAAGTAGGCAGAGAGGCAGGCAGCGAGAGAGGAGGAAGCAGGCTTCCCACTGAGCAGAGGGCCCGATGCAGGGCTCGATCCCAGGACCCTGAGATCATGACCTGAGCTGAAGGCAGAGGCTTTAACCCACTGAGCCACCCAGGCACCCCTATGCTGTTCCTTTTCTAGCTACTGTAGGTGTAAGGTTAGGTTGTGTATTTGAGACTCCTCTTGTTTCTTGAGGCGGGCCTGTATTGCTATATACTTCCCTTTTATGACAGTCTTTGCTGCATCCCAAAGACTTTGGAATGCTAAGTTTTTATTTTCATTTGTTTCCATGAAATTTATTATTTCTTCCTTAATTTCCTGTTTGACCCATTTATTCCTTAATAGGATGTTCTTCCATATATTTGTGGTCTTTCCAAATTTTTTCTTGTGGTAAATTTCACATTTCATAATGTTGTATTCTGAAAATATGCATGGTATGATCTCAATCTTTTTGTACTTGTTGAGTCCTGATTTGTTACCCAGAATGTGATCTGTTCTGGAGAATGTTTTATGTGCACTCAAAATCAATGTGTATTTTGCTGCTTTAGGATGAAATGTTCTATATGTATCTGTTAAGTCCAGCTGATCCAGTGTGTCACTCAAATCCATTGTTTCTTTGTTGATCTTCTGCTTAGATGATCTGTCTATTGCTGTAAGTGGGGTGCTACAATTCCCTAGTATTATTGTACTATTATCAATATTTTTTATGTTTGATAATTAATTGATTTATATATTTGGGCTCCCCAAGTTGGGGGCATAAATATTCATAATTATTGTATCTTCTTGTTGGATAGACCCTTTATAGTGCCCTTCTTCATCTCTTGTTACACTCTTTGTTCTAAAGTCTAGTTTTTCTGATATACTCTGGCTACTCTGTCTTTCTTTTGACGTTCATTCTCATGATATATGGTTTTCCATCCTCTCACTTTTAATCTGCGGGTGTCTTTAGATCTAAAATGAGTCTGTTGTAGGCAGCATGTAGATGGGTCTTGTTTTTTTATCCACTGTGATACTCAGTGTCTTTTGATTGGAGCATTTAGTCCATTTACTTTCAGAGTGATAATTGATAGATATGAATTTAGTGCCATTTATTACCTGTAAAGTTGGCGGGTTTTTTTTTTTTTGAGATTTTCTCTGTTCAATTCTATTCTTTGTTGCTTTTCATCTTACTTTCCCACTCAAGGTGTCCCCTTTAATATTTCTTGCAGGCCTGGTTTAGTGTTCATGAACTCCTTTAATTTTTTGTTTTGTTTTGTTTTGGAAACTCTTTATCTCTCTTTTAATTCTGAATGACAGCCTTGCTGAATAAAGTGTTCTTGGCTGCATATTTTTCCCATTTAGTTCATTGAATATATCATACCACTCTCTTCTGGCCTGTCAAGTTTCTGTGTTGCAAGATCTCCTGCCAAACCTATTTATCTTTCCTTATAGGTTAAGGACTTTTTTCCCTTGCTGCTTCCAGGATTCTTTCCTTATCTTTGTATTTTACAGATTTTACTATGATTTGTCTTGGTGTTGCCTGGCTTTTATTGATTTTCATGGGAGTTCTCTGTGCCCCCTGGATTTCAATGTCTGTTTTCTTCCCCGGAGTAGGGAAGTTTTCAGCTATAGTTTCCTGAAATAAACTTTCTGCTCCCTCTCTTCTTTTTCTAGGATTCCTATATTACTTACGTTATTGTGCTTTAGGGATTCACTGATTTCCATAAGTCTACATTTGTGATCCAATATTTTTCATTCCCTCTTCTTTTCAGCTTTACTATTTTCCATAATTTTATCTTCTATATCACTGATTTGTTCTTCTGCTTCTTCCATCTTTGTTGTCCTTTCATGCAGTTGCTTTTACATTTTGCTTATAGCAGTTTTTATTTTAGCCTGGCTTGTTTTAGTTCTTTTATCTCTGCAGTAAGGGACTTGCTAGTTTCTTCTATGCTTTTCTCAAGCCCAGCTAGTATCCTTATGATTGTTGTTTTAAATTCTTGTCCAGGCATATGACCTGCATCTATTTTGATTAGATCTCTGGCCATGACCTCTTCTTGTTCTTTCTTTTGGGATGAATCCCTCCATCTTGACATTTCACCTAGATTTCTATCTTCCGTGTGTGAGGAAAGCCTATTATGATTCCTGCTCTTGAGAGTAATGGCCATATTAAGATGAAGTTGTACACTGTGCAGGACCTGGCACTTGAGAAAGGTTTTTTTTGTTTTGTTTTGTTTTGTTTCGTTTGTTTGTTTGTTTGTTTTTGGTGTATGCTGTGTGCACTCTACTGTTGTTTTTCTGCTCTTTCCTTCAGATCCATCCTCTGCAGAGTTTCTCCTTGTCTGCAGTAGAGTGCTTAAACCTTGTCCAGCGTGCAGCAAGTTTTAACTAGGTGTGTTTTGGTCAGCTTGTTAGAAAAGGCTGGATCTTATTTCCTCTAGAGCTGAAGCTTTGCAACACTCTATGATCAGTACACTTGGTGCATATGGGGGTTTTGTGCTGGCCTTCTGGGGGAGGGGCTTGCTGCTCTGGTTCTGAGGCTGATATGCCCTAGTAAAGATGCACCTACAGGGCACAGTGGGGCCTGGCTTGGTGTAACTGGCTCCAGCCTCCACTGGGGATGCTGTGTTGCTCAGTGAAATCTGTGTGTGCTGATGAACAGGGGCAAATCCTGTCAGCTGGCTCTCTTGTTCCTGGATGGTCAAGTTCATGCCTGACACTGTTCAGGAAGCCCTCACAAAAGAGTGAACATTCTCCCTTCTTGTGTCCCAGGCCTCTGTCAGAACCCTTCCTTTACCCTGTCTATCTGTAAGCCATTTCTGCTCCTATGTTTTATCTCAGCATGCCAGCAGGGATTGGAAACTTCAAATTTAGGGGAACCAGATTAGGGTGGACCTATGCTAATCCTCTAGGGGAGGGTCTTGCCTTGCTGTGGCTGGTGTCAGTTTGTCCCAGAAAAGAAGTGTCACAACTGCACACGGGCTCACAGTTTATGGTAAAGTGCAGCCAAATGCTGGCTTCCAGGTTATCTGCCTTCCACAGATGCCTCTGCTACTATGCTAATATTAACAAGGCAGCTCAATGGCACCTGCTGTTGCTTTTGTCCTCTGAGAGACAGTGCCACCTCTCCCAAATACACTCCAAGAAGGGGAACTGTCTCTCCTGGTATGACCCAGGGGATCCTCAGACCACACTGTCCACTCAAAGGCCTTCTTCCCCACAGGAGCTCCCAGCCTTCCTTCCCCACAGGAGCACCGATAAGCCTGCCAGGCACAACCCTGGTGGTGGGGTGGACTTCTAAAACTTCGGACTTTGAGTTCAGCTGCTTGTAATAACTTGTGATAATCAGCCCCTCTTTTTTTCCCCGTCAATGGTTTTGGTGAAGTGTTTTTCTTGTGCAATCCCTTGTGTGCCACTTTCTCGCTTTCTCTCCCTCTCTCTCTCATCTCTCCTATGTCCATGATCAGGGGTCCCTCCCCTCTGCAGGACCCACAGTTCTTTTCTCCCCTAAATCAGCTCTCCACAGCTCCTACCTTCCATGATACAGCTGTCTTTCTCCCTCTAGATTTGCAGTTTGTTCTCTCAGTCCTCAGATCGATTTCTTGGGTATTCAGAATGATTTGATAATTATCTACCTTGTTTGAAGGACTAGGCAAGCATAGCATCCCTCTACTGCACTGCCATCTTAACTGCTCCCCTGACATACAGTGTTATATTAGTTTCAGGTATACAACATATTGATTTGACAATACATTTCTCAGTGCTCATGACAATAATTGCAGGCCCATACAATGTTATTACAATATTATTGACTATATTCTCTATGATGTACTTTTATACTCTGCAACTTATTTATTGTATAACTGGAATTTTGTAATTCTTATTCCCCTTCATCTATTTTGCCCATTTTCTCATGGACTTCCCCTCTGGCAGCCATCATTTCGTTCCCTGTATTAAAGAGTCTATTTATTATCTTTGTTAGTTTGGGGGTTTTTTGTTTGTTTGTTTGTTTCTTAAATTCCACATATAAGTGAAATCATATGTTACTTGTCTTTCCCTGTGGGATTTATTTCACTTAGAATAATACCCTCTAGGTCTATCCATGTTGTCTCAACTGGCAATCTATCATTCTTTACACAAACACACACACACACACAATACACACTACTTTATCCATTCATACATTGGCATTTATAAATAATGCTGCAGTACACAAAAGAATGCATATATCTTTTCAAATTAGTGTTTTCATTTTCTTTGTGTATATATCCAGTAGTAGAATTACTTGATCATATGGCATTTTATTTTTTTATTTTTATTTTTAAATTTTATTTATTTTTATTTATATTTATTTATTTTCATTCTTATTTATTTATTTATTACTTATACTTATTTTATTTATTATTTTATTTGTTTTATTTTTTATTTTTATTATTTTTTACTTTTCTATTTTTCTATTTTCTATTTCTGTTTTCTATTTTTTTTAAGTTATTGAGGAGCCTCTATATTATTTTCCATAGTGGTTGCACCAATTTACGTTCTCACCAACAGAATACCAGGGTTCCCTTTTTCCCCCCATCCTCATTAACACTTGTTATTGCTTGACTTCTTCATAGTAGCCATTCTCACTGGTGTGTGGTGATATCTCACTGTGGTTCTGATTTTTATTTCCCTGTTGCTTAGTGATGTTGATTTTCTTTTCTTTTTTTAAGTTTTTTAAAATTTTAATTCAAACGTAGTTAAAATATAGTGTTAGATTAGTTTCAGGTGTACAATATAGTGATTCAATGATTCTATACATTACTCAGTGCTCATGGTAAGTGTACTCTATAATCCCCATCACCTACTTCACTCATCTGCATAACCACCTCCCTTCTGGTAACCATCAGTTTGTTCTCTATATTTAAGAGTCTGTTTCTTGGTTTGTCTCTCTTTTTTTTCCCTTTGTTTCTTTTTTGTTTGTTTGTTTCTTAAATTCCACATATGACTGGTCATATGTTATTTGTCTTTTCCTGACTGATGTATTTCACTTAGCATCATACTCTTCACCTCCATCTATGCTGTGACAAATGGCAAGGTTTCACTCTTTTTTATGGGTGAATAACATTCCATTCTATATGTATATACCACATTATCTTGATCCATTCATCTATTAATGAGCACTTGGGCTGCTTCCATAGTTTGGCTGTTGTAAATAATGCTGCAATAAAAGTAGGAGTGCATATATCTTTTCTCATTATTATTTCTGTATTCTTTGGGCAAATACCCAGTAATGCAATTACCGGATTGTAGGGCAGTTTTATTTTTAATTTTTTGAGGTACGACCATACCATTTTCCACAGTGACTGATCAGTTTGCTTTCCCACCAACAGTGCACAAGCATTCCTTTTCCTTCACATCCTCTCCAACACTTGTTTCTTGTGTTTTTTATTTCAGCCATTCTAATATGTATGAAGTGATATCTCATTGTATTTTTGATTTGCATTTCCATGAGGATGAGTGATGTTGAGCATCTGTTCATGTGTCTGTTGGACATCTAGGTGTCTTCTTTGGAGAAATGTCTATTTTTAATTGGATTATTGTTTTTTTGTGTGAGTTGTATAAGTCTTTTATATACTTTGGATAAGAACCTTTTTTGAATATGTCATTGATATCTTCTCTGATTTATTAGGTTGACATTTAGGTTTTTTTTCATTGTTTCCTTCACTGTGCAGAAGATTTGTGTTTTGACATTGTCCCAATACTTTATTGTTGGTTTTGTTTCCCTTGCCTCAGGAGATATATCTAGAAAAATATTGCTATAGCCAATATCAAAGTAATTACTGTCCATGTTCTTATCTAGAATTTTTATAGTTTCAGGTCGGGCATTCAGGTCTTTAATCCATTTTGGATTTATTTTTGTGTATGGTGTAAGAAAGTGGTCCAGTTTCATTGTTTTGTATATAGCTATCCAGTTTTCCCAACACCATTTGGTGGAGAGACCGTCTTTTACCCATTGAATTTTTTTGTCTTCTTTGTCAAACATTAATTGATCATAAAATCGTGGGTTTGTTTCTGGTATTTCTATCCTGTTCTGTTGATCTATGTGTCTATTTTTGTGCCAATACCATACTGTATTGATTACTACAACTTTATGATATAACTATGGAATATGGAATTGTGATCCCTGCAACTTTGTCTTTCTTTTTAGAGATAGTTTTGGCTATTAAGTGTCTTTCATGTTTCCATACAAATTTTAGGATTATTTGTCCTAGTTCTATGAAGCCCGTTGTTGGTATTTTGATAGAGATTCATTAAATCTGTAGAATGCATTGGGTAGTATGGACAGTTTTTTAAGGATTTATTTATTTATTTTGGAGAGAAAGAGAGAGCATGGGGGGAGGGGCAGAAGAAGGAGAGAGAATCTCAAAAGACTACTCACTGATTGTGGAGCTTGACACAGGGCTTGATCATATGACCCTGAGATCATGACCTGAGCCCAAATCAAGAGACTGATGCTTAACCAACTGAGCCACCCAGGCACCCTGGATAGTATGGACATTTTAACAATATTTGTTCTTCCAGTAAATGAGCATGGAATATCTTTCCATTTGTTTGTGTCATTTTCAATTTCTTTCATCAGTATTTTATTGTTTACACAGCACAGGTCTTTCACCCCCTTAAATTTAAATTTAATTCATAGGTGTTTTATTATCTTTGGTGCAGTTGTAAATGGGATGCCGCAGAGATTGTTTTCTTAATTTCTCTTTCCATTGTTTCATTATTAGTGTATAGACATGCAATACATTTCTGTACATTGATTTTTGTGTCCTGCAAACTTACCGAATGCATTTATCAGTTCTAGTAATTTTTGGTGAATTCTTTAGGGCTTTGAATATATAGTATTATTATGTCTCTGCAGATAGTGAAAGTTTTACTTCTTCCTTACCAATTTGGTTGTTTTTATTCCTTTTCTTTTTGTCTAATTGCTGTGGTTATGACTTCAAATAGTACGTTGAAAAAAAAAAGGGGGTGAGAGTGGATATCCTTGTCTTCCTCCTGATTTCAGGAGGAAAGGTCTCAGTCTTTCCCCATTTTGTATGATTTAGCTGTGGATTTTTCATATATGCTCTTTATTATGTGGAGGTATGTTCCAAGTCTTATATGTATATATATATATATATATATATGTGTGTGTGTGTGTATATATATATAAATATATATAATGCTTGGCTGTTTTACATTTTCCAGTGCTTTTCCTGAATCTAATGAAATTGTCATATGTTTTTTATCCTTTCTCTTATTGATGTGATGTATCACATTGTTTGATTTGTGATTACTGAAGTACCCTTGCATCCTGGGAATAAATCCCACTTAATTGTGGTAAATTATTTTTTAAGGTATTGTTGGATTCAATATGTCAAAACATTGTTGCGGCTTTTTGCATCTATGCTCAGAGATATTGGCCTGTAGTTCCCTTTTTTGTAGAGTCTTTATCTGGTTTTGATATCAGGGTAATGCAGGTAATGCAGGGTAATGCAGGCCTCATAGAACAAATTTGGAAATTTTCCTTCCTCTTCTATTCTTTGGAATAGTTTGAGAATAATAAGTATTAACTGTTCTTTAAATGTTTGGTAGAATTCACCTGTGAAACCTTCTGGCCAAGAACTTTTCCTTGTTGGGAGTTTTTTGATTACTCAATCAATTTCATTGCTGGTAATCAGTCTTTTTAAATTTTCTATTTCTTCCTGATTCAATTTTGGGAGATTATATGTTTCTAGGAATTTACCCATTTCTTCTACATTGTCCAATTTGTTGGCGTATAATTTTTCATAATCTCTTATAATCCTTTGTATTTCTGTGGTATTAACTGTTAGTTCTCCTCTTTCATTTCTGATTTTGTTTAAGTCCACTCACTCTTTTTTTTTTTTAATGAGTTTAGCTAAAGTTTTATCAATTTTGTTAATCTTTTCAAATATCCAGTTCCTGGTTTGGTTATCTATTCTCTTTTTTAAGCTTATATTTTATTTATTTCTGATCTAATCTTTATTATTTCCTTCTTTCTATTGGTTTCGGGTTTTGTTTGTTATTTTTTTCTGGCTCCTTTAGATGTGAGGTTTTGTTGTTTATTTGAGATTTTTCTTGTTTCTTGAGGTAGGTGTGTATTGCTATAAAATTCCCTCTTAGAACAGCATTTGCTACATCCCAGAGATCTTATAACTTTGTGTTTCATTTTCCATTGTCTCCATGTTGTTTTTGGTTTTCTCTTTGATTTTGTGGTTGACCCATTCATTATTTAGTAACATGTTACTTAACTTCCATGTATTTGTGCTATTTAAAGATAGCAGTGATTATTGAGTGCCCTTCTTTGTCTCTTTTTAAACTCTTTGTTTTCAAGTCTATTTTGTCATATATAAGTATTGCTACCAGAACTTTCTTTTCACAGGAATTTGCATGATAAATTGTTCTCCGACCCTTAAATTTTTAAACTTCATTCTCTCATAGGAAGTATATAGATGGGCCTTGTTTTTCTTTTTTTTTTTTAAATTCAGTCCGTCAATGTATGTCATTCGAGTGGAGCATTTAGCCAATTGAATTCAAAGTAATTATTGATAGATATGCCTATTTTGCCATTTTTTCACTTGTTATACCATTGTTTTGTACTTTTTCTCCATTCCTTTCTTTTCTTGCTCTCTTCTCTCATGATTATTTGGTTTACTTTATTTTATTTTCTTAAAGATTTATTTATCTCAATAGATGCAGAAAAAGCATTTCACAAAATACAACATCCTTTCCTGATAAAACCCTCTACCATGTAGGGATAAAGGGAACATTCCTAAAAATCATAAAAGCCATATGTAAAAGACCCACAGTGACTATCACCCTCAATGAGGAAAAAAATGACAACTTCACCCCTAAGGTAAGGAAGAAGACACAGATGTCCACTCTCATCACTGTTGTTCAACATAATACTGGAACTCCTAGCCTCAACCATCAGACAACAAAAATAGATAAAAGGCATCCAAATGGGCAAAGAAGAAGTCAAAATTTCAATCTTCTCAGATGATATGACACTCTATATACAAAACCCAAAACACTCCACCCGAAAATTGCTAGAATGGATACAAGAATTCTGCAAAGACAGGTTATAAAATTAATGCACTGAAATCTGTTGCATTTCTATACACTAACAGTGAAGCAGCAGAAAGAGAAATCAAGGAATCTCTCCCATTTACAATTGCACCAAAAACCATAATATACCTAGGATTAAACCTAACCAAAAAGGTTAAAGATCTGTACTCTGAAAACTATAGAGCACTTATAAAAGAAATTAAGGAAGACACAAAGAAATGGAAAAGCATTGCATGCTCATGGATTGGAAGAACAAATATTGTTAAAAATTATATGGCACCCAAAACAATCTACACATTCAATGCAATCCCTATCAAAATATCATCAACATTTTTCACAGAGGTGGAAGAAACAATCCTAAAATTTGTGTGGAGCCAGAAAAGACCCTGAATAACCAAGGTAATGTTGAAAAAGTAAACCAAAACTGGAGGCATCACAATACCAGACTTCAAGCTGTATTACAAAGTTATAATCATGAAGATATTACGATACAGGCACAAAAATAGACACATTGATCAATGGAACAGAATAGAGAACCCAGAAATGGACCCTCAACTCTATGGTTCACAAATTTAAAAAAAAAAATAGGAAAGAATATCCAATGGAAAAAGTTGCTCCAAAAAATGGTATTGGGAAAATGGGGCATTCATACGCAGAAGAATGAAACTGGACTACTTTCTTACACCATACACAAAAATAAATTCAAAATGGATGAAAGACTTGAATGTTAGATAGGAAACCATCAAAATCCTAGAGAAGAACACAGGCAGCAACCTCTCCGACCTTGTCCGCAGCAACTTCTTGCAAGATACACCTCCAAAGGCAAGGGAAACAAAAGCAAAAATGAATTATTGGGACTTCATCAAGATAAAAAGCTTTTGCACAGCAAAATAAACAGTCCACAACACTGAAAGGCAACATACAGAATGGGAGAAGATATTTGCAAACGGCATAATAGATAAAGGGCTACTATCCACAATTTATAAAGAACTTATCAAATTCAACACCCAAAAATAAAAAGTCCCATCAAGAAGTGGGCAGAAGACATGAACAGATATTTCTCCAAAGAAGATATAAATAGGACCAACAAATACACGAAAAATTGCTCCACATCACTTACGTGGCACCAGGGAAATACAAATCAAAACTTCAATGAGATACCACCTCACACCAGTCAGAATGGCTAAAATTAACAACTCAGGAAACAACAGATGTTGGCAAGGATGCAGAGAAAGGGGAAGGTTCTTACACTGTTGGTGGGAATGCAAACTAGTGCAGCCACTTTGGAAAACAGTATGGAGGCACCACAAAAAGAAAAAATAGAAGTCCTTTGACCCATCAATTGCACTACTAAGCATTTATCCAAAGATGCAAAAATTGTTATTCAGAGGGACACATGCACCCCAAAGATAATAGCAGCAATGTCCACTATAGCCAAAGTATTGAAAGAGCCCAGATTTCCTTCAATAGATAAATGGATAAAGAAGATATCTATATATCTGTCTACCGATATATAGATATATACACAATGGAATATTATTCAGCTATCAGAAAGGATGAATACATTGTTGCGGATGGAACTAGAGGGTATTATGCTAAGTGAAATAAGTCAGAGAAAGACACATACTATATAATTTCACTCATATGTGGAATTTGAGAAATAAAACAGATGAACATAGGGGAAGGGAAGAAAAATAAGATGAAATTTTATTTTATAAATAAGTAAAAGGCAATATGACACCATATGAGACTCTTAACTATAGGAAACAAGTTGAACGTTGCTGGAGGGGAGGTGGGTGGAGGGATGGGGCAAGTGAGCAATGGGCCTTAAGGAAGGCACTTGATGTAATGAGCACTGGGTGTTATATGCAACTGATGAATTACTAAATTCTACCCTTAAAAGTAATAATGCACTATATGTTAGTTAATTTGAATTTAAATAAAAAATTAAAAAAACAGAAATAGAGATAGCTCTATTTTTAACTTCCTAAGGAAGATCCAGACTGTTTTCCAGAATAGCTGTACCAGCTTGCATTCCCACCAACAGTGTGAGATGGTTCTCCTTTCCAGACATCCTCATCGACATTTGTTGTTTCCTGACTTGTGAATTTTAGCCATTCTGACCGGTGTGAGGTGGTATCTCATTGTGCCTTTGATTTATATTTCCCTGAACTAAGTGATTTGGAGCATTTTTTCATGTGTCCGTTGGCCATTTGTGTGTCTTCTTTGAAGAAATGTCTATTCATGTCTTCAGCCCATTTCCTGACTGTATTATTTGTTTTTTAGGTGTTGAGTTTGATAAGTTCTTAATAGATCTTGGATACTAGCCTTTTTTCTTATATGTCATTTGTAAATATCTTCTCCCATTCCATAGGTTTACTTTTAGTTTTATTGACTGCAAAAGCTTTTGATCTGGATGAAGTTCCAATAGTTCATTTTCACTTTTGTTTCCCTTGCCTTTAGAGACATGTCTTGCAAGAAGTTGCTGCAGTTGAGGTCGAAGATGTTACTGCCTGTGTTCTCCTCTAGGATTTTGATGGATTCCTGTCTCACATTTAGGTCTTTCATCCATTTTGAGCTTATTTTTATATATGGTGTAAGAAAATGGTCCACTTTCATTCTTGCACATGTGGATGTACAATTTTCCCAGTACTATTTTTTGAAGATACTGTCCTTTTTCCATTAGATGTTCTGTCCTGCTTTGTCAAAAATTAGTTGACCATATAGTTGAGGATCCATTTCTGGGCTCTCTATTCTGTTCCATTGATCTATGTGTCTGTTTTTGTGCCAGTACCATACTGTCTTGATTATTAGAGCTGTGTAATATAGCTTTAAGTCTGGCATTGTGATGCCTCCAGCTTTGATTTTCTTTTTCAACATTCCTCTGACTATTCAGGGGTATTTTTTGGTACAGTACACATTTTAAGATTATTTGTTCCAGCTCTGTGAAAAATGTTGATGATATTGTGATAAGGATTGCCTTGAATGTGTAGATTGCTCTGGGCAGTATAGACATTTTATTTATTCCTCTAATCCATGAGTATGGAATGTTTTTGTATTTCTTGGTGACTTCCTCAATTTCTTCCATAAGTGTCCTGTAGTTTTTAGAGTACCAATCCTTTACCTCTTTGGTTAGGTTTATTCCTAGGTATCTTATGGTTTTTGCAGCAATTGTAAATGGGATCAATACCTTAATTTCTCTTTCTTCTGTCTCATTGTTAGTGTATAGAAATGCAACCAACTTCTGTACATTGATTTTATATCCTGCAATGTTGCTCAATTCCTGTATGAGTTCTAGCAATTTTGTGGTGGAGTCTTTGGGTTTTCCACATAAAGTATCATGTTATTTGTGAAAAATGAGTTTGACTTCTTTGCCAGTTTGAATGCCTTTTATTTTTTGTGTTGTCTGATTGCTGAGGCTAGGACTTCTAGTACTATGTTGAACAGCAGTGGTGAGAGTGGGCATCCCTGTCATGTTCCTGACCTTATGGGAAAGGCTCTCAGCTTTTCCCCACTGAAAATGATATTCACTGTGGGGTTTTGTTATATGGTTTTTATGATATTAAGGTATGTTTCCTCTATCCCTACAGTGTGGAGAGTTTAAATCAAGAAAATCTGCTGTATTTTCTCAAATGCTTTTTCTGCATCAATTGAGAGGATCATATAGTTCTTTTCCTTTATTTTATTAGTGTGATGCATCACATTGATTTGTGAATGTTGAGCCACCCTTGCAGGCCAGGAAAAAATCCCACTTGGTTGTGGTGAGTAATCCTTTTAGTGTATTGTTGGATCCTATCGACTAGTATCTTGGTGAGAATTTTGGCATCCATGTTCATCAGGGATATTGGCCTATAATTCTACTTTTTGGTGTGTTCTTTGTCTGGTTTTGGAATCAACGTATTGCTGTCCTCATAGAAGGAGTTAGGAAGTTTTTCTGCTATTTCTATTTTTTGAAACAGCTTCAGAAGAATAGGTATTAATTCTTCCTTAACAGTTCGGTAGAATTTCCCTGGGAAGGCATCATACTTTGGACTATTGTTTGGAGATTTTTTATTACTACTTCAACTTCCTTTTTTATTATGGGTTTGTTTATGTTTTCTTTTTCTTCTTGTTTCAGTTTTCATAGTTTATAACTTTCTAGGAATGCATCCATTTCATCCAGATTGCCTAATTTGTTGGCATAGTGTTGCTCATAATATTTTCTTAAAACTGTATTTCCTTGGTGTTGGTCGTGATCTCTCCTCTTTCATTCATGATTTTATTTATTTGGTTCTTTTCTCTTTTTGAATGATCTGTCTAGGGATTTATTGATTGTATTAATTCTTTCAAAGAACCACTTTCTGTTTCATTGATCTGTTTTCCCTTTCTTTTGTTTCTATTTCATTATTTCTGCTCTAATCTTTATTATTATCTACTCATGCTGGGTTTAGGCTTTCTTTGCTGGTCTTTTTCCAGCTCTTCAGGTGTAAGGTTAGCTTGTGTATTTGAGACTTCTTGTTTTTTGAGAATGGCGTATTGTGCTATGTACTTCCCTCTCCAGACTGCCTTTGCTGCATTCCAAAGTTTCTGAACTCTTGTGTTTTTATTTTCATTTGCTTCCGTGATTTTTAAAAAATTCTTCTTTAATTTCCTAGTTGACTCATTCTTTTTTTTTTTTTTTTTGTAGGATGCGCTTTACCCTCAATGTCTTTGTGTTGTGTTCTTTTCCAATTTTCTCTTGTGATTGAGTTCAAGTTTTAAAGCATTGTGGTGTGAGAATTTTCAAGGAAAAATCCCAATCTTTTGAACCACCTGAGACCTGATTTGTGGTCCAGTATGTGATGTTTTCTAGAGAATATTCCATGTGTACTCAAGAATAATTTATATTTTGTTGCTTAAGATGAAATCCTCTGACTATATCTGTGAAGTCCATCTCGTCCAGTGTGTCACTCAAGGTTCTTGTTTTCTTGTTGATCTTCTGCTTAAATGATCTGACTCTTGCTATGAGTTGGGTGTTAATGTCCCCTACTGTTATGGTATTATTATCAATGTGTTTCTTTAATTTTGTTATCAATTGGTTTATATAATTGGCTGCTCCCAAGTTAGGGGCATAAATATTTACAACTGTTAGATCTTCTTGTTGGATCGACCCTTTAATTATTATATAGTTTCCTTCATCATGAGTTATTACTATCTTTGTTTAATAAAATTTAATTTGTCTGACATGAGGATCACTACCCCAGCTTTATTTTTATGTCCTTTAGTATGATAAATTGTTCCCCACCCCCTCACAATCTGAAAGTGTCTTTGTATCTAAAATGAGTCTCTTGTAGACAGTATATCAATGGGTCTTGTTATCTTATCCAATCTGATATCCTGTGTCTTTTGATTAGATCCTTTAGTCCATTTACCTTGAAAGATATGAATTTAGTGCCATTGTATCACCTGTAAAATCTCTGTTTCTGTATATTGCCTCTGTTCCTTTTTAGTCTTTGTTACTTTGGGGCTCTCTCTTTGCTCAAAGGATTGTTTTAATATTTCTTCCAGAGTTGGTTTAGTGATCACACATTCCTTTAATTTTTGTTTGTTCTAGAAGCTCTTTATGTCTCTCTCCGTTCTGAATGACAGCTTTGCTGGTAAAGTATTCTTGGCTGCATATTTTTATCATTTAGTGCATTGAATATATCATGCCAGTTCTTTTTGGCCTGCTTGGTCTCTGTGGAGAGTTCTGCTTCCAGCCTTATGTTTCTACCCTTGTAGCTTAAGGACCTCTTGTCTTGAGCTGCTTTCAAGATGTTCTCTTTATCTGTGAAATTTGCAAGCTTCACTATTATATGCTGGGAAGTTGACCTATTTTTAATGATTTTGAAGGGCGTTCTCTCTGCCTCCTGAACTTGAATGCTTGCTTCCTTCCTGAGATTAGGGAAGTTCTCAGCTATAATTTGTTCAGATAAACCTTCTGCCCCCTCTCTCTTTCCTCATTTTCTGGGACCCCTATTATTCTAATGTTATTGCCCTTTATGGTATCACTGATGTCTCAAAGCCTCCCCTCTTGATCCAGTAGTTGTTTTTCTCTCTTTTCCCCAATTTCTTTATTCTCCACCATTTTGTCTTCTATATCACTGACTCTTTCTTCCCTCATTTACCTTAGGAGTTAGAGCCTCCATTTTTGATGCATCTCAGTGAAAGCATTTTTACTTTCAGCCTGATAAGATTTTAGTTCTTTTATATAGGCACTACAGGATACTCTAGCATCTTTTATGCTTTTTTTCAAGCCCATCCTGTATCTTTATAATGATTGTTCTGAATTCTAGTTCTGACATCTTACTTATATCCATATCGATTAAATCTGTGGCAGGGAGTACTACATCTAGTTGTTCCTTTTCTTTTGAATTTCTCCTTCTAGTCATTTGGTCAGGAAAGAAAGAGAAAGAAATCTAAGGGTTTCAGAGGGGAGAGTGTGGGGGAGGGGATAGCAGGGTGATGCGTATTAAGGAGGGCACATGTTGTAATGAGCACTAGGTGTTCATTATATTCATTATGAACATATTCATATGTAGTTCATTATAGTCATCATATTCATTCATTATATGCAAATAATGAATCATTGAACTACATCAAAAACTAATGATATACCATATGTTGGCTAACTGAACATAATAAAAAATTAATTAATTAATTAGTTAATTAATTAGGGTAAAAACAAAACAAAACAAACCAGCAGAAGCAGCAGTAATAATATCAATAACAACAATATCTTCAGGAAGTGATTCTGGTGTTTACTGTGTACACTGCTATTGTGTTTTGGCTGCTCTTTCATACTGGTCCTTCCTCTACAGAGTTTCTAGTCATTTGTAGTGGGGAGTCTTTTTTCCTTTAAGTAGTTATGCTTTGATTTGTTTGTGAAGTTAAGCTGGAAGCTGATATTTTGGAGATTTCTTTAATAAGTAGACTTAGTATATGTGGGAGTTTGTGTTGGTCTTCTGAGGGAGAGGTCTGCTGTGCTGGCTCACAATCTGACTTGCCCTCCTAAAGATGCTCCTGCCAGGTCAGGGGGTCAGGGTTTAGTGTAGGGGTGTCTGGCCTCCATTAGAGGAACTGTGTTTCTCTCTGGAGTCTGACTGTGCTGGTGGGTGAGAGGAGGGAGGAGTAGTGGAAGAGGCAGATAGAATATGGCATCGCCCCTCACTCTTGTCCCTGGGGCATGGAACTCCTGGCAGCTGCTGCTCAGGAGGCCCTCTTAGAAAAGGAAGCAATCTCCTGTGACCCAGGACCTCCTCAGTTCCCTGTCCTAACCTTTCTGGGTCTGGGTTGTTAGCATAACCAGAGCCATAGGTCTTCTGTATTTTATCTCTGGCCAGTGACGGGGATTCAAACCTTAAAGTTTTAAAGGGCCTAGTGATGTGTGTGCCTATTCTTGTCCCCTGGCTGGGAGGCTCAGTGTGTGCCTAGCACCATCCTGTCCCTGAAAAGCCATCACCCAGTGTGTGTGCAGAGGATAGGGTTTATTGTAATACTCAGCAAAAAGCTGAAGCCATGTTATCAGCCATCTGCACTTGACTCCGTCCCATACTCCCAGAAAAGCCATTGCAGAGGCTTGAATCTATTGTGACAGACAGCAAAAAGTGGCAGTCAGGTTATCCACCTTCTGCTCTAGTCTCTGTGCTCTGCTCAGTAAATCCCAGAAAAGCAGCTGTTTGGCTTAAACCTAATGTGGCTCACACTGAAAAGAGGTTTTCTCTCCTCTCTGCTCCCCTCTGACCCTACTGTTGAGCCCCCCTCAAGGTTCCCAGCTGCCCCTTTGTCTTTGGAGAGGACAAATATGCTCCTCCAAATACCCTCTAGGAAGGGGAGCAGTCTCTTCCTGAGCATCTCAGGGATCCACTCTCTGTGGCTTATTGTGTGGTCGCAAACTGCTGTAATCTTTCCAACTTTCTCCCTCTTCCTGACTTTGCTCCATGAACCCATCTTCATCCCCCTTCCCAGCCACACAGTTTCCCAATTCCCCAGTTCAGAGATCTGAACCCCACTTCTGCCAAATTCTCTCACTCCAGCTGTGTATAATGTTTCCATACTCCTGCAATCCTCTTCTTGGTTGTTCAAAATAGTTGGAGGTTGATCCAGTTGTATTCCAAGGATGAGGCAAATTCAGGGTCCCCCTACTACACTACCATCTTGAACGCTGGTCAAAGCCATTTCTGTTTTGTTTTGTTTTTTAAATTAATAGACAAAGAGAACAGATTGGTGTTTGCTAGATGCAGTGGTGAGGGGGAGAGTTGGACGATGGGAGAAATGAGTAAAGGTGGTCAAAGGTAAAATAAATAAGAATTTGAAAATCGATAAAATAATAAGTGAGTACACTGAAAAGATCAGTGAAATTGACAAACGTCTAGCAAGAATGGCAAAGAAAAAAGAAAGAAGATAGAAATTAGTAATATTAGGAATGAGCCAAGGGATATTTCTACAGAATTTGCAGACAGAAAAAGGATAAAAGAGAATATATCAAACACATCTATGTGGACAAATTTGACAATTTAGATGAGATGGATCAGTTCCTGAAAAAGTGCAAAGTATCACAACTTACCCAATATGAAATAGAGTATTTGATTAGCCCTATAACTATTAAGGAAATTGAATGCATCCTTAAAAATTGCCCCCCAAAAATAAATCTACAAGTGCCCAAATCTGCAGTTAACATCACACTTAATGGTGAAATACAGAATGCTTTCCCCCGAGATAAAGAACAAAACAAGATGTCCACTTTGACCACCTTTATTCAATTTGTACTAGAAGTTCTAGCTAATGCAATGAAACAAGAAAAGGAAATAAAAGTAACATACAATTGCCTGTGTTGACAATCCTAAGGAAACTACAAAAACAGTCCTATAACCAATAAGTGAATTTAACAAGGTCTCTGGATACAAGATCAACATACAAAAATCAATTGTATGTTTATACAGTAAAAATGAACATATTGAATCTGAAATTAAATATATAATATTATTTTCAATCACTGAAAAAACCAAATACTTAATGTAAATCTAACAAAACTAACAAAATATGTATAAAGCTTTTATGCTGAAAATTACAAAACATTGATGAAAGAAATCAAGGAAGTTTTAAATAAGTGGAAAGACATCTGTGTTCATGGATTGGAAGACTCAACATAGCAAAAATGGAAATTCCTCCAAAATTAATATGCAGGTTTAACATAATTCTTATAAAAGTTTCAACAATATTTTTTGGTTGATGTAGACCAGAAAACTCTAAGATTTATATGGAAAGGAAATATGCTAGTATAGTTAAAATAATTCTAGGGAAGGGGCACCTGGGTGGCTCAGTCATTACACGTCTGCCTTCGGCTCAGGTCATGATCCCAGGGTCCTGGGATCGAGTCCCGCATCTGGCTCCTTGTTCAGCGGGAAGCCTGCTTCTCCCTCTCCCACTCCCCCTGCTTGTGTTCCTGCTCTCACTGTGTCTCTCTCTGTCAAATAAATAAATAAAATCTTAAAAAAAATAATTCTAGGGAAAAAAAAGAATGAAGTGAAAGAAATCCACCTGTCTAATTTCAAGACTTATAACTACAGTAATCAAAACTATGTGGTATTTACAGGAAGATACATATACAGATCAGTGAAACAGATTAATGAACCCAGAAATAGCTATGGGCAGCTTAGTTGATTTTTGACAAAGATGCAAAAGCAATTCAGTGGAGAAAGTCTTTTCAAAAAATGATTCTGGAACACTTTAATGTCCATAGAAAACAGAAATGAACTTTGATCTAAATCTCACACCTTATACAAAAATGAATTCAAAATGGATCATAGATTTAAATGTAAAAAGTAAAAACTATAAAAAATTTAGAAGAAAAGATAGGGGATAATCTTCAGGACCTAGGGCTTGGTGAAATGTCTTTAGAAATAACACTAAAAAATAATAATAATAAAAATAAAAAAATTAAAAAAGAGAAATAACACTAAAAGCACAATCCACAAAAGAAAAGAAGAAATAGCTTGGACTTCATCAAAATTAAAACCCCCCTTTTTTTCTGCAAAAGACCCAGATGAGGAAGATAAAAGCTATAGACTGGGAGAAAATAGTTGCAAAACCACATATCTGACACCACTCATATCTAGAATATATAAAGAACTCTTAAAACACAACATTTTAAAAAACTCAATTAGAAAATGAGCAAAATGCATGAAGGAACATTTCGCTGAAGAGAGTATAGGGATGGCAAATAAGCACATGAAAAAATTTTCAACAACTAGCCTTTGGGAAATCAAATTAACAACTCAATGATCTATCACAGCACGCACAAATAACAGCCAATTTTCTCATTACTAAGAATACCAGATGCTTTGCAAGAGTGATCTGAAGGGGCACGTGTACCCAAATGTTTATAGCAGCAATGTCCACAATAGCCAAACTATGGAAAGAACCTAGATGTCCATCAACAGATGAATGGATAAAGAAGATGTGGCATATATATACAATGGAATACCATGCAGCCATCAAGAGAAGTGAAATCTTGCCATTTGCAACGAAGTGGATGGAACTAGAGGGTATTATCCTAAGTGAAATAAGTCAATCAGAGAAAGACAATTATCATATGATCTCCCTGATATGAAGAATTTGAGAGGCATGGCGGGGCGTCGTGGGGGGTGGGGGAGGGAAATGAAACAAGATGGGATCAGGAAGGAGACAAACCCTAAGAGACTCCTAAACTCACGAAACAAACTGAGGGTGGCTGGGGGGTAGGCGCGGGTAGGGATAGGGTGGCTAGGTTATGGACATTGGGGAGGGTATGTGCTATGGTAAGTGCTGTGAAATGTGTAAGCCTGATGATTCACAGACATGTACCCTGGGGCAAATAA
>CM052901.1:47697088-47721739 GCA_028534135.1 Potos flavus
TCATACATTGCTGGTAAAAATGTAAAATAATACTATTTTTCTGGAAACAACTTGGCAGGTTTTTTTTTATAAAACTAAACGTGTAATTGCCATAGGCCCAAGCATTTGCATTCTTGAGCATTTATTCTAGAGAAATGAAAACTTTTATCTGCACAAAAACCTGTTCATGACTGACTGTTCATAGAAGCTTTAAGGGCCCCAAAATGAAAATAACCCAAGTGTCCTTTGATGAATGAATGATTAGACAAGCATTGCAAATAAATGGAAAAAATAGTACATAAATAATCATGGAATACAAGTTAACAATAAAAAGGAATGGACTATTGACACATGCAACTTTAAAAAAATCTTCAGAAAATTATGCTGAGTGAAAAAAGTCAACTTCAGTGGAATATTAATCAGCCATCAGAAAGGATGAATACCCACCATTTGCATCCACATGGATGGAACTGGAGGGGATTATGTTAAGTGAAATAAGTCAAGCAGAGAAAGACAATCATCATATGGTTTCACTCATATATGGAACATAATAACATGGAGGACTTATAGGGGAAGGGAGGGAAATACAAAGGAGTAGAAATCAGAGAGGGAGATGAACCATGAGAGACTGTGGACCCCAGATTGTTTCTTGGGGTTTCAGAGGGGAGGAAGGTTGGGGGAGGGGGTAACAGGGTGATGGGTATTGAGGAGGGCACATGTTGTGATGAGCACTGGGTGTTATACTTAACTAATGAATCATTGAACACTACATCAAAAACTATGTACTGTAGAGTGGCTAACTGAACATAATAAAAAGAAGCCAATTTCAAAAAAAATCATATGCTGTATGACTCCATTTATATAACATTTTCTTTTTTTTTTATATAACATTTTCTAAATGACACAATTATAGAAGTGGAAAAGAGATTAATGGTTGCCAGGGGTTGGGAATGGTAGATAAAAGAGATAAAGATAATAAAAAAGATAAAGAAGAATCATGTGATAAAGGAACATAGAAGTGTACATACATACTGTGCAATATCAATTTCCTGTTTTAATTATTCTGATATAATTATGCAAAACATAAATAGAAGAAAACTGAGTGAAGGAGATCTACCTTTGAAACTTCTGTGCCTCTAAAAATATTTTAATATAAAATGTTTTAAAAATTGGTTCTGAATCCAATGAAATGAAATTTTAGAATACTTAAATACCCAAGTAACCATTAAAAAGTCAAAGTTAATAAAGTTACATTTTCACCATGGAAGCAAGATTGGATATGGGATATGAATTGTAGTTATAGCTATATGCCTGGTCCCTTTAGGAAAAGAATTGATTTGTGTTTTGTTTGAAAGATTTTGTGGGTTATTTCTACTGAAAACAAAAACAAAAACTTATGTATTTTTAACTAATTAAAAAATACATAATCATTTATTTAAGAGAAACACTTTCTGGGGCGCCTGAGTGGCTCAGCCGTTAAATGTCTGCCTTTGACTCAGGTCGTGATCCCAGGGTCCTGGGATCGAGCCCCGCATTGGGCTCCCTGCTTGGCAGGAAGCCTGCTTCTCCCTCTCTCATTCCCTCTGCTTGTGTTCCCTCTCTCGCTGTGTCTCTCTCTGTCAGATAAATAAAAATCTTAAAAAAAAAAGAAACACTTTCTAAAAAGTTAACATTGTTATTTAATTATCATTTATCAAAAAATTAAATATATTTGTTTAATTTCCTCTCAAGGTTGTCTTGTTTGAATTTTGTTTGCTTCATAAGCATAAACATCTGCTTATAAATTTTTATTAGTTCTTTGTATTGGACATTTTGATAGATTACACTAGATCAAATTAATAAAATGAGCAATTTCAAAAAAGAAAAAGGAGTCTAAAATAGTGTTCTGCAGTGGACTGCATGTTGCTTTAAAGTCTGAATATTTAGATAAATGTCATCTTTCTGTTAATAATATATTTAAAAGTAAAAGCATAATTATCTTAATTTTTGCTCGTTGGCTAATAATTAAATTTTATTATTCTAGGTACCTATTTATTTTTAATAATATTTTATGCAGCATCCATTTATTATTTTAATGACCAGAACTCCTAAAGTTTCTATGTTTACAAAAATTCCTTTTGTATTTCTCTTATAAGACTTGGATTGGGAATCGAAGAAGGAAATATCGCTTAATGGGGATTGAAGTTCCGCCTCCAAGAGGAGGCCCTGCTGATTTTTCTGAGCAGCCTGAGTCTGGTTCTTTGTCTGCACTCACATCGGGAGAGGAAGCTGGTCCTGAAGTAGGAGAGGATAATGAAAGAAATGATGAAGTATCCATCTGTTTGTCTGAAGGTAGCTCTCAAGGTATTTCATATGCTGCACTTCCTAATAATAGCTTTTGTAAATTTGATGGATTTTAACTTGCTTTTCAGCTAATTGCATTTCACATCTAAAGTCTTCAAAACATTTGTTTTAACATTTGAAAAGAAATCGATTTATTTTTATTATATTTTTATGTATATACACACACAAAATGAAATGATTACTACAGTCAAACTAATTAACATATCCATTTCGTCACATAGTTACCATTTATGTATATGGTGAGAGCACCTGAAAACTACTCTCTTTGCAAATTTCCAGTATGCAATATGGAATTTTTAACTATAATAATCATGCTGTACAATAAGAGTCTAGACTTATCCATCCTATGTAATTGCAAATTTGTATCCTTTGACCAAATTCCCCCATTTTCCTGACCTCCCCAACATGGTAACTATCATTCTGTTCTCTGCTTCTATTTGACTTTCTAAGAGTTCACATGTAAGTTAGATTGTGCAGTATTTTTAGTTCTGTGCCTGGATTATTTCATCTAACATAATGTCCTCCAGGTTCATCCATGTCATCGAGAATGGCAAGATCTCCTTTATTTAAGACTGAATAAATTCATATATGTATGTGTATATATATATATATATATACATATATAGGTTTTTATATATTTACATATATATTATATATTCATATATATATAATTCCTATGTATCTTATAAATATATATATTTCTCAATTTCCCAGTGAGTTTAATTGTAGCTTTTTATCAAGTATTATATACATACACACATATATGTATACATATATATCTTGGATTTCATATTATATTACATTGATCTAATTGTTTATAACTGTGGCTTTATAAAATATCTAAATATCTGGTAGCGCTCTGATTACTCTTCTTAGCTCTTGTAGCACAGATTCTTCTAGATTAACATTAGAATTGCTTAGTCATACCTTTCCCCAATCCTTCTCCCCCAAAATCATTTTAAGATTTTTTTATTGGCACTGCATTAAGTGGGTAGTAAAATGTGGGAAGATAAACTCAGTTTTGCATGTGTTAAGTTTTAGATGACATCAGGACATCCATGTGGAGCTGTTCAGGAGACTCATGGATAATGTGGGTCTGAAACTCAGAAGAAGAGTTAAGACATGAAAAGAAATATAGGAACCACCTACATTGAGGCCAAAAAAAAAAAAAAAGTCTAGCCATAGAAATAGAAAATTTAGTTAAGTGAGAAAATGGAAAACAAAAAAGAAAGATGTATAAGAGCTGAGTGTTGAGAAATATCCATATTTGGGAGCTAGAGGAGAAAAGGGAGCCATCAAAAGAATATTCAGATATAGGAGAATGAGGATGTTATGTTATTACTAAAATCAAAGAAAGAGATTTCAGAAGAAAGAGATGTCATTATCTCGGTCATCTTTTGGAAGATGAATAGAAATTTCGCTCATATAAGGCATCTAAAAATGGTAAAAGGTATATAAGTGGACAATATAATGGTACCAGAGGATGAGGGACAGGGATATGAGGAGTTGTTCAATGAGTATAAAGTTATAATTATACAACTGTAGTATAATTGTTGGACAACATAGTTCCTATAGTTGGCAATAAGGGGTTTTAGAGTTAAAAAACTTGTTAAAAGGGTAAATCATATTGTGTTCTTAACACACAAAAAAAGGGCACAAGAAAACTTTTGGAGGTGATGGATATGTTTATTACCTGCATTGTGGTGATGGTAACATGAGTGTATTCACATGTCCAAACTCACCAAATTGTATATATTAATTATGTGTACTTTGTGTATACCAATTATAACTTAATAAAGAAGAAAAATGAAAATAAAATTTTAAAAAGAATGAGAACCCATTGAATTGGGTGCTTAAGAGATTCTTTCAAAAAGCAATGTGTGTTGCAAGGTAGAAGCAAACCGATTGCAATAAGCTGAGTAATGAAAGGCATATAAAAGCTTTTAGTATTGCCAGGGCCATATATTTTAATACTAAGTGTTTAAAAATTTGTGTGAATATTCAAGTGTTTCCTTTCTCTCTCTCTCTTCCCTCCCTCCCTCTGTCTCTCTCTCTCTGTCTTTACCAACATTTGCTGTTGGTATTGATTAAGATGATAACACAGAATTTGGTGCACAGGAAAACTGTGAAGCAGGAAAAAAAGGCTATTTCATCATTTCCAAATCCCTTATTTATAATCTAATTGGTCCATTAAACCATTTTTGTCTTCTATTAGTCTTTACTAAATTGTATGTGCCTGGGAATACTTGAATATTTTCAGTGATTTATGAATGGATCTTTAGAGAATGATGGCTGGCAGCTATTTGGAATTTAATGGGGATTTGTGTGTTTCTATGGGTGGGTGGGAGAGCTATGAAGAAATATTCTGATTAAAGTAAGTTACATAAGCCTCTAAAGGGGAGTTTCAACATATGATTTCCACTTCCCCACTTAAAATGGAATTTTAAAAAATCAGTAGTTAATAGGGAAAAAGTAAATTAATTTTGAGGTTGTTAATGGACCAATGCTCCTATACTGGCATCCTTTGTCATTTAATAGTATGTTCTCTATACAGCTGGCATAGTAATCAAGACCTAATGAGAAAAAGGAGGGAGAGAAGTTAATATACGAATCAAAAAATACTTGATGGGAAATGAGATTGCCTAGAATTCCTCTCAGTGGCTTATTTTTTACAGCTACATAATAACCTTTTCATTCTTATCAGAAGTTGGAACAGAAAAGCATAAAAGAGTCTTAAAATACAAAAAGAGCCCTTTTTGGTACTATTTCCAATTAGTTCTGTACTATTTTATTCTTCATTTTGCTGATGGAGAGTGCTAAACTGATTGATTTAACTGTGTGATTCTTTTGTGATGATTAAGTAAATTATATCATGTAGCCTAGACTAAAATCATAACTTTAAGATAGGCTAACCATATTCTCTTTCACTTATGAACACGTAGTTAAATGTATTTACTTTGAGATTTCCATTAATTACATCTGAGAGATATGGAGACAAAATAATCAGAGTATTGCCCATACTAGTTCAAAAATCTAACAACTTGAAATTCAGTCCTTTATAATATAGCTGTTGATTCAAGAAGATTAGTCTTCTAAATATCTAAGAAAAAGAAAAATATCTTTAAAGCAGGACTTACATTTTACATGTTAAAAATCAATTTAAAATTGTGTTAAATTTTTCTAGGAAAAAACTCTACAAGCTAAAAGAAGCATTATATTTTTAAAATACAGTAAAAGGCAAGTTTAGCCAAAATCACCAAAAAGTGTTGCTGATATTTTAGCAGTTTCAGTTCCATTTCTTCTTTTCTGAGAGAATAGATTCTGCCCTGATACAAAGCGTCTGACTTACCTCTAACTTCCACCTTCTACCTCCCACCTTCACTTCTCCCATTTCTTTTTCCTCTCCCTGTGTGGAAGTAAAGAGAAAGGAGATGTCGTAAAGCTACCTGGCTTCACCCCTCACACAACTGCAAACTCTAGCTAAAGTAATAGATGACTCAGCTCTTTAATGTAAAGTTCTGTCTTCTAAAATATATGCATGGCTGAGCAATTTTAAAGATTCTTACTATCCTTAGAATCAAACTGTTTAAAGTATGAGAATAATTAACATCTGTAATGTTAAATTTTATAGCAAAGCCTCTTTTCAACTGTATCTATTACATGGGCGTGCATATAAAATATAGTTCTGCAGTTACTTAGTTTAAGTAGTTACTTAAACTAAGTAACTACTTAAACTAAGTAGTTTGGCTACTTACTAGTAGTTATGGCTACTATGTAGAATGCCTTCTAGAGTTTTCACCGATAATAATTTTATTTATTTATTTTCCACTTTGCAGAGCTGCTTTTCCTGAGGAATAAGCAGACACAATGACTGTGTTTAGCTTTCAAAGTTGCAGTGATGTGGAAGCAATCTGCAAGCAAAAGAAAACATGCCTTATTCAGCTGTATCACTTCATACCTTTTTATTTCAGAAATCCTCAAAATAATTTTTTTGCACATCTAATAAAATAATCAAACCCTGCATATATATGTTGCCAGTAAAGCATAAATGTATATAGCTTTGAGCAAATAAGAACAGAAATGTAAGGCAAACCCATAAGGAATGATACCAGTAACGATCTTATGGATGAGCACTGTAACCTCTATTTTGACAGCATTAGTACTAATATCAGCTCTGCAGCTATACCTGTTAACAATTCCCTCCCTTCATTTAATTTAGTTGCTGATTATATAAGACTTGAAATTCCTGTGATTTGAAATGTCTAAATAATGAATAAAGTCTCCCCCATTTAGTAATCATTTTTATTAAAAAATAAATTGAATTTATGGTGTTCAATAGAGGCAGCAAAAGTATTTGACAAAATACAATATCCATTCATGATAAAAACCCTCAACAAAGTAGGTATAGCGGGACATACCTCAACATAATAAAAGCCATATATGAAAAATCCACAGCTAATGCCATTCTCAATGGGGAAAAACTGAGAGCTTTTTCTCTACAGTTAGGAACAAGACAGAGATGTCCACTCTCACTACTGTTATTTAACATAGTGCTGGAAGTCCTAGCCATAGCAATCAGAAAACAAAAGAAATAAAAGTAATCCAAATTTGCAAGGAAGAAGTCATACCTTGACTATTTGCAGATGACACAATATTCTATATAGAAAACCCAAAAGTGTCCACCAAAAAAAAAAACAAAAACAAAAACAAAAAAAACAAAAAAAAACCTGCTAGAACTGATGCAGGAATTCAGTGAAGTTGCAAGACACAAAATCAACATACAGAAATCTGTTGCATTTCTATACCGCAATAAAGAAGCAGCAGAAAAATCAAGGAACTAATCCCATGTAAAATTGCACCAAAAACCATGAGATACCTAAGAATAAACCTAACCAAAGAGGTAAAAGATCTGTTCTCTGAAAACTATAGAACACTGATGTAAGAAATTGAAAACGACACAAAGAAATGGAAAAACATCCCATGCTTATAGATTGGAAGAAAAGGTATTGTTAAGATGTCTATACTACCCCAAACAATCTACATATTTAATGCAGTCTGTATCAAAATACCAACAGCATTTTTCACAGAGCTAAAATAAACAATCCTAAAATTTGTACAGAACTACAAAAGATTACTATAGCTAAAGAAATCCTGAAAAAGAAAAGCAAAGCTGGAGGCATCACAATTCTGGACTATATTACAAAGCTATATTGATCAAGATGGTGTGGTACTGGCACAGAAATAGACACGTAGACCAATAGAACAGAATAGAAAAGCCAGAAATGACTCCACAACTATATGTCAATTAATCTTTGACAAAGCAGGAGAGACTATCCAATGGGAAAAAGTCTCTTCCCCAAATGGTGGTGGGAAAATTGGACAACTACATGCAAAACGCAACATACACAAAATAAATTCAAATGGGTGAAAGACCTAAATGTGAGACCTGAAACCATAAAAATCCTAGAAGTGAGCACAAGCAGTAATTTCTTTGACATTGGCTGTAGTAACTTCTTTCTAGATATATCTCCTGAGGCAAAGGAAACAAAACAAAAACAAACTATTGGGACAACATCAAAATAAAATGTTTCTGCACAGTGAAGGAAACAATCAACAAAACTAAAAGGCACCCTATGGAATAGCAGAAGATATTTGCAAGTGACATATCCTATAAAGGGTTAGTAACCAAAATATATAAAGAACTTATAAAACTAAACCCCCTGGGGCGCCTGGGTGGCTCAGTGGGTTAAAGCCTCTGCCTTCGGCTCAGGTCATGATCCCAGGGTCCTGGAATCGAGTCCCACATCGGGCTCTCTGCTCAGCAGGGAGCCTGCTTCCCCCTCTCTCTCTGCCTGTCTCTATGCCTACTTGTGATCTCTTTCTCTCTGTCAAATAAATAAATAAAATCTTTAAAAAAATAAAATAAATTAAAATAAAACTAAACCCCCAAAAAGTGAATAACCCAATTAAAAAAGGGCAGAAGAGGCGAATTGACATTTTTCCAATGAAGACATACAGATAGCCAACAAACACATGAAAAGATGCTCAACATCGCTCATCATCAGGGAAATGCAAATCAAAACTGCAATGAGTTATCACCTCACACCTGTCAAAATGGCTGAAATCAAAAACACAGGAAACAACAAGTACTGGGAGCTATATGAAGAAAAATTAACCTTGTGCACTGTTGGTGGGAATGCAAATTGATCAGCCACTGTGTAAAACAGTATGGAAGTTTCTCAAAAATTAAAATTGATGGGCGCCTGCGTGGCTCGGTTGGTTAAGTGACTGCCTTCGGCTCAGGTCATGGTCCCAGGGTCCTGGGATCAAGTCCCACATCAGGCTCCCTGCTCAGCAGGGAGCCTGCTTCTCCCTCTCCCTCTGCCTGCTACTCCGCCTGCTTGTGCTCTCTCTCTATGTCAAATAAATAAATAAAATCTTAAAAAAAATAAAAAATAAATAAAATTGAACTACCCTACAATCCAATAATGGCACTACTAGGTATTTATCCAAAAAATACAAAAACATTAATTTGAAGTGATACATGCACCCCTACATTTACTGCACCATCATTTACAATAGCCTAACTATGGAAGCGGCCTAAGCATTTATCGATAGATAAATGGATAAAGAAGATGTGGTATATACATATACAATGGATTATTATTCAGCCATAAAGTGAAATTTTACCATTTGCAATGACATGGATGGAGCTAGAAAGTATTATGCTAAGTAAAATAAGTCAGTCAGAGAAAGACAAATACCATATGATCAGTCATATGTGGAATTTAAGAAACAAAACAAATAAGCAAAGGGAACAAAAAATGAGAAAGAGGCAAACTAAGAAACAGACTCTTAACTATAGAGAACACACTGATGGTTACCAGTAGGGAGGTGAGGTAGATGGGTGGAATAGGTGATGGGGTTTAAGGAGTACACTTGTTGTGGTAAACAGTGAATGTTGTGTGGAAGTGTTGAATCACTATATCGTATGCCTGAACCTAATATTACACTGTATGTTAACTAACTGGAATTTAAATAAAAACATGAGAATCACTAACTTGATAAATAAATAAATTGAATTTATGGTGGACTTTACGTTAAAATTCTGGTAAAGTTTTGTTGTATATCTTAAACCTAATTATGTCCTCATGTAAGTTCCTCAATTAGCCTTTTTTTTTCTTTTTCTGTTAATGCTCCGTGCTGGTACAGGGCACCTCTATACATCTTTCCATGGGAAGGAATGAATCTGGAAAAATCTTAGGAGGGCTGATAAATATTTTTGTTCTGTTTTTTAAAAAGATTTTTATTTATTTATTTGAGAGAGAGTGAGAGGGATCACAGAGGGAGAGGGAGAAGCAGACTCACTGCTGAGTGGGGAGCCCGATGTGGGGCTAGATCCCAGGACCCTGAGATCATGACTTGAGCCAAAGGCAGATGCTTAACTGACTGAGCCACCCAGGCGACCCTTTGTTCTGCTTTCTATGGTAAAATAAAACATCAGCTACCAAGAGGCAGAGAACTTCAACTAGTGTTTATCTAAATAATCTCAATGACATGACTGTGCATAAAGAAGAGAGAAACATTACTGTTTGTTTTACTAAGGAGTAGATGTAGGGGTAATCTAAGACAGGGCTTTATTTGGTAGACAGCCTATGCTGTGAACTAGCCACTTTTCCTAGCTCAACACAAAGTTTTTAATAGACTTGTTTCGCTGAATTGATTTTTCTTAGTTTAATTTTTTCACATTTTTAGAATATTGAATTTTTTATTTTATTTAAAACCAATTAACATATACTGTATTATTAGTTTCAGAGATAGAGTTTAATGATTCATCAGTTGCGTATAACACCCAGTGCTCATCACATCACGTGCTTTCCTTAATGCCCATCACCTAGTTATCCCATCCCTCTACCCCCCCCTTCAGCAACCCCCAGTTTATTTCCTATAGTTAAGAGTCTCTTATGGTTTGTCCCCTTTTTGATCATAAAAGGAATACATGTTCATTACAGAAAATATATGAAAATACAGTAAAAAATTTTGAAATAATCCTACTCTCAGTAATAACTGTTCTTAAAATAGGAGCAGGTGAATATATTTGCCAGTGTTTTCTCTTTGCATATATGCAGGGGTGTGTGTGTATATGTGTGTGTTCACATACACTTGCTTTTTCAAAAAATTGGAAATGTACTATATTTATAGTTTTATATCATGTCTTCAAAAATTACTTTTATCATTTTTTCTCTTATTACAACCAGCAATACAAATTCATTGTAAAAATATTTCAATATAAATAAGCAAATTAAAAAATAAGAAGTATTGGGGTGCCTGGGTGGCTCAGTGGGTTAAAGCCTCTGCCTTAGGCTCAGGTTATGATCTCACAGTCCTGGGATCGAGCCCCGCATCGGGCTCTCTGCTCAGCAGGAAGCCTGCTTCCTCCTCTCTCTCTGCCTGCCTCTCTACCTACTTGTGATCTCTCTCTGTCAAATAAATAAAATCTTAAAAAAATAAAAAATAAAAAATAAATAAAAAATAAGAAGTATCAAAATAAGTAAAATTAGACAAAAGGAAAAAAATAAAATTGCCTGTAATTCCATCCAAAAATAATAATGTCAATGTTTTGGTATAAATAATGTCAGTTTTTTCATTGTAAATGAAAATGTACACTTTTTTCCTTTTATAAAATTAAGAACATAGGGGGCCTGGGTGGCTCAGTTGGTTAAGCATCCAACTCTTGATTTTGGCTCAGGTCATGATCTCAGGGTCATGAGATGGAGCTCCATGGTAGGCTCCAGGCTCAGCACGGAGTCTGCTTGAGATTCTCTCCCTCTCTCTCCCCCTCTCCCTCTGCCCCTCCCCCATTTGCACTCACACCCTCTCTCTATAAAATAAATAAATAAGATCACGGTGTACCTACATAGTAGGTTTTGTCACCTTCATTTGTTCACTTTCCAATAGATGATAAATATTTTCCTTACTATCAACTCTTCTTGCCCTTCACTTTTTTTAAAGATTTTATTTATTTATTTATTTGACAGAGAGAGATCACAAGTGGGCAGGCAGAGAGAGAGGGGGAAGCAGGCTCCCTGCTGAGCAGAGAGCCCGATGTGGGGCTCGATCCCAGGACCCTGAGATCATGACCTGAGCAGAAGGCAGAGGCTTTAACCAACTGAGCCACTCAGGCACCCCTTGCCCTTCATTTTTATAGTATCTATTGAAGGAATAGGTCCTAAATGAAACAATCCTCCATTGTTAAGCATATAGGCTGCTTCCATTTTTTCTTCAAAGCACAGTAGTGGCCATCCTTGTATTTGTACCTATCCACACTTATTTCCTAGAATGCATCGTTAGAAGCACAACTGCTTATCAAAGCATATATGATGTGAATTTATCATTTGTGTCTTTTTATTTATTTTTAAAGATTTTATTTATTTATTTGACAGAGAGCGACAGAGCACAAGCACAGGTAGTGGCAGAGGAAGAGGGAGAAGCCAGTTTCCCACTGAGTAGGGAGCCCAATGTGAGGCTCAATCCCAGGACCCTGGGATCATTACCTGAGCTGAAGGCAGATGCTTAACTGACTGAACCACCCAGGCGTCCCCATTTGTGTCTTTTTAAAATAAAGAAATTATTTAAGTGATCTTGAGAGAAGCATTCTCAATAAAGTTTTGAAGAATGAAAAATGACATCATAGCCCTTTTTTTTTTTCCATAGAAGAGTCCAGTGAAGCTCCAAATGAGGCAAGGGTTCATAAGGAGGAGGACCACCATGCAGTATCTGCAGATAATGTGGTATGTACATTTTGAAATTCTTTCCTCATGATGGATTCTTTCCTACATGATGGATTTCAAGGATATATTTCCAGTTGGTAATAATATCAGTATTACCATAATAATATCTGCTCCACTTCACAAGCCAAAACAAAGCTATCACCAATGAAATTATGTATCTTTGAGGGTTTAAGAAATGAAATTTAAAGCACTGTCATTTGTGCTTCAATTTTTTTTGACTGAAGAGATTTGCAAATATAAAAATCTAATGCTTACTACGTATAGACATTTTATATGTTATTTTTCTTTGACACATTTAGCAAAGAACAGATTTCTTTTCATTTAACAGATGGAAGAATTAAGGCTGAGGTTAGACTGCAATAATGAAAGAAGGCTTTGTTAGTTTTAAGACTTTTATCTAAGGATTCCTGATTCAGAGTTCTCTGTTCAGACCATAGCTATCTCTACTATGTTTGGAACATTCCCTTCTTTCTAGTTAAATTAGACTCTGTTAGTCTTAAAAATTGCACTGCTGGAGGAAAGATAATATTAAAAGACTGAATAACAGGCGGAGACAGACTATATGTGGATTTAACTGGGCTTTTTGAAAATGTAAACATTATTGGTATATAGAAATGTTCTCCAAGCAGCTGTTTTAGCAGCATCTGTTTGTATCCTGACTCCATCAAGTAATACAGAAATCAAGATAGTATTAAAGTCAAACATGAAGGCAAATGCCATTTTGTTTTTTCTTTCAAATCAGTGATTTTTGCTTGATTGCAATCTTTTAAAAAATGGTCCCTATAATGGATTGTTCTGTTACAAAATGGGTGTAACTTCATTTACCCTGGCTTCCATTACAAACATTATTTATATGACACTATAATTCTGCCACATCTCCTTATTAGAAGTTGAACACATAAAATAGTTTTGCTCTTTTTTGTTAAGCATCAACAATTTATAACAGTATTTTCCACATGCAGAATATAGTTTAAGAGTACATTTTTTTTATTGATTTCAGTCCTGATTTCAATTGCTGTTTGATCCTAACAGAACTCAATAGACATATAGGAAAACAAACTTTGATTTTGATGAAATGTTTTCATTAGATAGCTGGTAATAATTATTTCCTCAATTAGTTGTGTTAATATTCTTAAATTCCATGAAGTAATAATCTCCTCTGCTCTAGATTTGAGTTACACTAAACAGGTTATATACAATTATTTACAAATTAAAACCTTTTTTTTCCTGTAAACATATGCTCGTTTTTAGTCTGAATTTCTCTGCATTGTATCTTCCCTGAGCAGATATTTGGAAATAATAAATGAAATAATGGCATGGAATGACCCAAGTCATTTAGGCACCTAATTTTTGAAAAAAAAATTCATTTTTAGAGACAGAACTTCAAACTTTCAAAGGCCCATCTCTTCTGCCTGTAACTTTGAGTGCCCGCAATTATTAAACCACGGCAAATCACAAAAACATTTAAGACTGATTCATATGCAAAAATCTATAGAGTGGCCTTTGGCGCTTTCTTCCCTGGATTACTTATCTCCTTTTCCCCAGAACTGATCCAGAGAATCTAAAAAAATTTTTTAGAATGTATCAAATAGGGTCTGGTGAAAACTGACATAATGAAACCCCAAGTTCATAGTGATTTTGATAAAAAACAACAACAACATTAGATTCATCTTCAGCCAGCAGGAGAAATCAATTTCATTTGAACTATCCTCTTGACTCAGAAGCCTGCAGGTCACACACCCTGTTATGGTTACATATCCTCACAGGCAATGTGTTAAGTATGATCATTACAGCTATGTTTGGGACTTTTTAAAAATTGTTATTCAAATTCCAATGAATTAGCATACAGTATATTAGTTTTGTATGTATGATATAGTAATTCAACACTTCTATACGACACCAGTGTTCAAATATTTAGAGCTGATTTTGGTTTTAGTTTTGGTTTTTTTAAAAAATAATGTTTTATGATTAGAGAACTTTCCTTGCCCCCATGGTTGGGAGTTTACTGGTCATTCTTCATGTCAGGAATAAGCTGTTTTGTTGACTTTTTTGACAGATATTTCATTAGTACCTACTGTGTGCAAAATGCTGTAAAACTATGTTGCACCTTAATTCTAAACATAGTGACACTTTAGGATTTCTCTCTCCCTTCTTACTGTCCAGTGAAGGAAGAAAATTACCAGTTTATTTTTATTATTACATCATAAATGTCTGCTTTCAATTGTCTAGCTAATGGAATGTACTAAATAAGTGACTTAAAAAACTGTATTTGACTTTGGAATGCATGTCACATGTTGATATTTTACGTTAGAAATTGTAAAGAAGTACATGGTAATTAAAAAACAAAACAAAACAAAAAAAACCTTGCAACAAAGTAGGTATGGTTAGCATTAAAAAGACTGCTTTTACAGGAAGTGAGTTTCCTGACACTGGAGGGCACTATTTAAGCAGAATTCAAATGCCTATTGCTTTTCAGAAATATTGTGAAAGAGATTTTTCTATTTTAAATAGTATTATAATAATTTTCTATTTAATAAGCAGTCATCATTTAAAGATAGCAAAAGGTGGCTCAGACATAAACTAGATATAACACTGAAGAACCAGTTATCAGAGTTTATTCTGGATAACTTAGACTAGATAACCCCATCATTAAAACTAAACGTTGAATGTTTATGTTCTACACATTGTTGTGTATAGCGATGATGATCAGATATATATTTATGAAAACTTCTCTACTTGTGTTACAGAAAATAGAAATTATTGATGATGAAGAAAGTGACATGATAAGTAATTCTGAAGTTGAACAAGTGAATTCTCTCTTGGATTATAAGGTGAAAGTAATTTCAAATTCTGAATTCATTAAAAGAAAGTACTAAATGAGGCAGACTTTTACAGTGCCTATGTACTAGCTTATTTCACTTTCAATTTTTTTTGATAAGTTAAAGTGGGGCTCCCTATTGACTTTCTCAGGCTCTTGGATATCAGTCAGGATATGGACATTTTAATTAATTCTGGCTGGTTTGGTGGTTATTGTTTTAAGCAAACAGCTTGATGAGTGGGAGTAGGTATTGATAGTATACATCAAGGCGAGGCAGGACATAATGGTGGTTAATGTGAAATTTATGACAGTGGCTTTAAAGCTAGTGTTTACTTTTAAATGGTAGTAAAGGGGAGATTTTTTTCCAGTGGCCCTTGCTAATTTTATCTTGAATTGCAACTTTTGAAGATCATTTTTAGGAAACCTGTTTTAGAAGTTTAAAAACAATTCCCAAAGCAAATACCAAATAAATATAAAGAGGTGACATTTTCTTAAAGTCACTGGTACCTAAACCGAAATGCTTACTTTTGAGAGTGTGCCATACATAACTTTATGAAATTTTGACATGAGCTATCTGTCTATATCAATATGTTTCCTGCATAGATATGTATTTTTTTCCTTTGTTAATCAATATCCTATCTTACTAGGTAACTTCAGGCCTCTGAAATTTTGGCCAATCATTCTATCCATACAAAGAAGTCCTTCTCTTGGAATGCCATAAGTGTTCAAAGGAGAGACTAATAATCTTAAAATTTAACAGAAAATGACATTTAATCAGAAAAGATAATAGCTGTCATTTTCTCAAAACTCTTTTCAATTTTACTATAATTGAAAGTTATGTCATTCAACAGATTGTTTCCTAAATGTTTATAACATGTCAGACTTTATAATACTGAATATTATAATCAGAAGACAGTTATCTTTTGAAATTTATTTCATAAGTGCTTAAAGAGCACAGTATAAACCTGTATTTAAACTGTTTTTCCAACTAATAAAATTATAAAGTTGTTTCTGAACTATAAGAGATCATTCTAATCTCTCCTACATGGTCATAAAATATTTCTAAATGCCCAGTTCAGGTTTAAAAGTGCTCTGTGCCACTTGGCACAGGATATGGAAACTACAGAGGAGAGGACTGGATTGCACAGCTGTTAAGTATTCTCCTCTTAGCACTCTCAAAAAGGTCAAATGGGGTTGGGCTCAGAACAAAGGATACTTTCCAGAACCTTACCCTTCTGGAGTGCCACTTGAGGAGGTTTGGAGCTAAAGACCAGGATAGGATAGAGTATCCAACCCAGGTATGATAATTAACATTTTTATTGAACACTACAGGACATTTAATGATCCTTTGTTTTCCATGTGGTAAATGCTGTGGGAACAAGAAGTCCTTAACTGCCCTATTAGGAATGTCTTTGACAACACATCACCACCTACATAAACTTATTTCTTTTAATTCTAAAAAATTAGCATCTATATAGAAATATATTTTTCATAATCATTATTAAAAACACTTCACCTCATCTGTGAATTGTATTGCCTTAATTCTAGAGCCAGGACAAATTAGAGAAAGACAGTGGCAGACTAGGAGACTCCTGTGCTCACCTCTTCCCACAGACACACCTAGGCAACACTACATGTATGCAACTAACTCTGAAAAAAAGATGAACACTAGCAGAAGAGACATTCCATAGTTAGTCTTAGAGAGAAAGCCACGTCAAAAAAGGTAAGAGGGGCAGAGATGCATTTGGGAACCAAATTCCCTGTGTGACTAAACACAAACAAGAGGGACATCACAACTACAGAGAAGTGAGAGACTCAGACCCCACACAGGGCACTGTTGGTGCTGGAGACACACACTGGGAAGACAATTCCACTTAATGTCTGACTTTGAAAACCAGCCGTCTTTAACTCTGGGAGCTTTAAAAATCAGTAAGCTTAATGCCAGGAAAGCTGGAGGTTGCTGGGAAACCGAGTACCTACCCTTAAAAAGCCAGCATGTTAGTAATATAAATGGGTCCAAGACACAGCACAGAAACAGCAGTTTGAAAAGTAGCTGGGTGATACATGAAAGAGATTTATTGTGTAATCTTAGAACATGTGCCAAAAGGACAAGGATCTGCAAATTTCTACAAGAACAAAAGTGCAAGCTGTCACCATTTCTTTCCCTCTCCCAGTGTAAAGAGCCAGAGGCTTAAAACAACCATTTCTAACACTCTCCATCTTCCTTGCCAGCACCAAGTGCTTCACCTTGGAATTCCCCCATGGACCAACTACACCCAACCTACCTGCCGTGGCGTGCACAACTTCCAAAGCTGCTTCTGCCCAACCATACCTGTTATGTAGCTTAGGCCCAGATCAGTGCCACTCCAAAGTGACTCCAGTCCTGGGAAGGTGTAACAAACCCACACACCAGGTACCCACAGTTCCTGTAGCCAAGCCTCTTAACTGCATGCACAGGGACTGAGCCCTACACTTCTGTGCAATTTTAGCAGAGAGGCTAATGGCACATTGCTAGGATGTATAATGGCCTCACCCACCAACCAGTCCTACCTGGCCTCAGCCAGGACTCTCAAAAGTGTGTTCACAGAGGGTGAAATGGGCCATTGCAGCTATCTGGGCTGACAGTAACCATGGTCAGCCATAAGAGAAGGGTACATACAGCCCACACAGGGAACACCTGTGGGACACCTGGTTCTGGTGACATGTGGACACTGCACTATAAGGTACTACAGGACCTCTTCTACAGAAGGCCACCCTTTTCAAGATCAGACGATGTAGCTGGCCTACCTAATACATAGAAACAAACACCGAGAGTTATACGAAATGAGGAGACAGAGTAATATGTCCCATATGAAAGAACAAGACAAAATCACAGTAAAAGAGTGAAATGAAACAAAGATAAGCAATATGCCCGATAAAGAGTTCAAAGTAATGGCCATAAAGATACTCATTAGACTTGAGAAAAGAGTGGATAAACCCAGTGAGAACTTCCAAAAAGAGATAAAGAATATAAACAAGAATGAGTCATAGCTGAAGAATTCAATAACTGACATGAAAAATACTTTAGAGGAAATCAACAGCAGATTAGAGAATGCAGAAAAATGGATCAGGGATCTGGAAGACAAGATAATGGGAAGTAACCAATCTGAACAGCAAAAAGCAGAAAAAATAATGAAAGAGAATAGGTTAATAAAACAATACAACACTATCAAGCATAATAACATTCACATTATAGAAATCCCAGAAGGAGAAGAGAGAAAGAAAGGGCAAAAATTTTATTTGAAAAAAATAATAGTTGGAAACTTCCTTAACCTGGGGAAGGAAACAGAAATCCACATGCAAGAAGTAAAAAGAGCCCCAACAAGATGAACCCAAGGAGGTCCACACCAAGACACATAATAATTAAAATGGCTAAATGTAATGATAAAGAGAGAATTTAAAAGCAACAAAAGAAAATGGTTATAAACAAGGGAAACCCCAAAAGGCTATCAGCTAATTTTTCAGCAGAAACAGAACAGGCCAGAAGGGATTGGCATGATATATTCAAAGTGATAAAAGGAAAAAAAATACAACTTAGAATACCCTACCCAGCAAGGTTATCATTCAAAATTGAAGGGGATAGAAAGAATTTCCCAGACAAAAGAAGTTAAAGGAATTCATCACCACTAAACCTACTTTGCAAGTAATGATAAAGGGACTTTTTTGAGTGTAAAGAGAAGGCCATGACTAGAAGTAAGAAAATTAAGAAAGGAAACAATTTCATGGGAATAACAAACATAGTGAAAGGTAGAAGATTAGTCACTTATAAAGCCAGTATGGAGGTTAAAACACAAAAGTAGTAAAATCAAGTTTGCCTAAAATAATTAGTTAAGGGATATATGAAATAAGATGTAAAATATGACATCGTATACATAAAACATGGAGGAGGAAGTAACAATTTAGTGATTTTAGAATGTGTTCAAACTTAAGCGACCATGAACTTCTTATAGACTGCTATATGCAGAAAATGTAATATATGAATGCAATGGTAACTGCAAGTCAAGAAATTACAATAAACAAAAAATAAAGGGAAGGGAATCTAAGCATAACACTAAAGAAAGCCATCAAAACATAAGGGAAGTAAACAAGAGAAGAATGGAACAGAGAAGAACTACCAAAACAACCAGAGAACAATTTTTAAAATGGCAATAAGTATATATCCATTAATAATTACTCTAAAGGTAAATGGACCAAATGCTCCAATCAAAAAGCATAGGGTGACTGAATGGATAAAAAAGCAAGATCCATCTATATGTTGCCTACAAAACACTTACTTCAGACCTAAAGACACATGCAGATTGAAGGTGAAGGGATGGAAGAACATTTACCATGCCAATGGAAGCAAAAAAGAAAGCTAGGGTAGCACTACTTATATCAAACAAAATAGGCTTTAAAACAAAGACTGTAACAAGAGACAAAGAAGGACACTACATAATGATAAAGGGGACAATCCAACAAGAGGATATAACTATTGAAAATATTTATTCACCCAACATAGCACTGAAATACATAAAGCAAATATTAACAGACATAAATGGAGGAATTGACAGTGATACAACAATAACAGGGGACTTTAACACCCCACTTGCATTGATAGATAGATCATCCAGACAGAAAATCAATGAGGAAACTGTGGCTTTGAATGGCACTTACTCCAGATAAACCTGATGGTCATTTCCAGAACATTCTATACAAAAGCAGAGGAACTCACAATCTTTTCAAGGGCACATGGCACATTCTCCAGGATAGGTCATATATTAGGCCATAAAACAAGTCTCAATGAATTTTAAAAGATTAAAATAATATCAAGCATAATATTAACCACAATAGTATGAAACTAGAAATTAATCACAGGGAAAAAAAACTGGAAACAACACAAGCACATGGAGGCTAAACAACATACTACTGAACAACCAATGGGTCAATGAAGAAATCAAAGGTAATTTAAAAATACATGGAGGGGCGCCTGGGTGGCTCAGTCATTCAGCGTCTGCCTTCAGCTCAGGTCATGATCCCATAGTTCTGGGATGGAGCCCCGCATCAGGCTCCCTGCTCAGCGGGGAGCCTACTTCCCTCTCTTCCACTCCCCCTGCTTGTGTTCCTTCTCTCACTGTGTCTTTCTCTGTCAAGTATATAAGTAGAATCTGAAAAAAAATAAAAAGAAATAAAAAATACATGGAGACAAATGAAAATGTAAACACAACAGTCCAAAATCTTTAGGATGCAGCAAAAGCAGTTCTAAGAGTGAAGTTTATACAGCAATAGAGGCCTACTTCAAGAAATGAGAAAAATCTCAAATTAACAACCAAACCTTACACCTAAAGGAAGCAGAAAAAGAAGAACAAAGTCTAAAGCTAGTAGAAGGAAGGAAAAAATAAATATTAGAGCAAGAGTAAATAAAATAGAGACTAAAAAAATAATAGAGAAGATCAATGATACCAAGAGCTGGTTCTTTGAAAAGATAAACAAAATTGATAAAGCTCTATCCAGACTCATCAAGATAAAAGAGAAATGACTCAAATAAATAAAATGAAGGGGAAGAAATATCAACCAACACCACAGAAATATGAAGAATTAAAAGAGAATATTATGAAAAATTATATGCCAACAAATCTGACAACCTAGAAAAATGAATAAATTTCTAGAAACATACAGTCTTCCAAACTACCCATAGATAGGTGAATGGGTAAAGAAATAATTTGTGTGTGTGTGTTTGTGTTTGTGTGTATGTGGTATATATGTATTACTTTGCCATAAAAAAAAGAGTGAGGTTTTGTCACTTGCAACCACATGGATGGACCTAGAGGCTATCACACTAATTAAAATGAATCCAGCAGAGAAAGATGAATACCATATGGTTTCACTTATACATGGAATTTAGGAAACAAAACAAATTAACAAACATATAGACGCTTAAATACAGAGAACAAAGTGGTGGTTGCCAGAGGGGAGGTAGGTGGGTGAATGAGCAAAATAGATGAAGGGAACTAAGAGGTACAAACTTCCAGTTATAAAATAAATAAGTTGCAGAGTACAAAAGTACAATATACAGAATGTATTCAATAACATTGTAGTAACATTGTATGGTGATAGATCGGGACTACATGAGCACTGAGAAACTTGTCAAATCAATATTTTGTATACCCAAAACCAATATAACATTGTATGTCAATTTTACTTCAATAATAATACTTTTGTAGAAAACAGTAATATATATAAAATATATATGTATAAGTATATATACATTTCCATGCATATGCATATGAAATTGCTGGATCATAAAGGAAAGATGTAAAAATGTTCAACTTTAATGGAATTCCCAGTTTTACACTTTCAACATCAGTGAATGGGAATTTTGCATGTTAGCCTTTCTGGCTCATGTAAAATATTATTGTATTGTGGTTTTAATTTTCATTTTCCTGGTAATTCATACACCTAAATATTTTATTATGATATTGGCTTTTTCTATAAAATTTTTGAAGTAACTTTTCAAGTATTTTGCCTAATTTTCTAATGTGTTAATGTCTTTTCCTTATTGATTTGTTGGAGATTAGTTAGACTGAAAACTATTTTCTCCCAGAAAAAAAAAAAAATAGAATTTAAGGGTAAATAAAACCTCATAGAGCAGTTCTCATTGCTAATTTCAGGATGTTGACTTAAAACAGCTTATCTAACATAACAATAAAAAAATAAATTTAAAAAAACAGCTTATCAGTTTTATAATTCAATCTTTTTTTCAGAGAATAGTTTTGTTCTCTTTTTGCATACGCATGCTAGTGTTCCTTGTTTTGGGATCATAATCACTTTGTTGGTTTCTTAAATATATTCATCATAAGCTTCTTGAAAGCAGAGATTTATCTTAGTCATCTATGTGTTACCTGGTCTAGTTTCCAGCACGAAGATGCCCAGCATCTAGTTCCTGCATGAATGAAGTTAGTTTACTTATCCTTGGAAAAACTTTAATAGTATGCAAATGCTCATTTATATAAAATCAATTAAGATTAGAAGCTGGATCACTCTAACTCTCCTCCCACATTGAATTAAAAAGTCTCTCATTCTTGGAATTCATTGTAACAAAATGAAAGAATGGTTACTTGTGTGTATTCGATAACTATTATTACTATGCAATACTCGGTTTGTGCATAGTGGGTTTTCTCGTTGATATATATTGCTAGAAATCCACATTGCTAGGAGTTTTGACTAATTCAAAATGCTTATGAGACAAATTGGTGAGCTCGATCTCTGAGTTATGAGTAGATATGTCATAAAGTAACACCTCAGTTTGGACAGCCCTTGATTACCTGCTCAGATATCAGAGCTCCAGTCCACATGAAGCCTTGAATGTTCCCTACAATCTTCTTGGAGAAGAATTGACAAAGCTTACTAGGAATGCAAGGAAGATTTTTTTAAATGATTTTTATTTATTTATTTGATAGAGAGCAAGAGAGGGAACACAAGCAGGGGGATCAGCAGAGAGAGAGGGAGGAGCAGGCTCCCCACTGAGCAGGGAGCCCAATGCAGGGCTTGATCCCAGGACCCTGGGACCATGACCTGAGCCGAAGGCAGGCACTCAACCGACTGAGCCACCAAGGCGCCCTGCAGGGAAGATTTTAACAAGAAAATAGAGCTAGATTTTTTGTGCAGTTCAGTGACTGATGTTATCTTACTAGTTCCTTTCACAAACACAACACTTACATAGGAAAATCTCTAAAATATACATAAATTTCTGCCTGTAATCTAGAAAGTGTTTCACAGGCTTGCAAAAAGAAGCTCCGAGAAGAAAATACTTGCACTATTAAATCATCTTAAAGCTGTTTATGTTTTTCAAACACTGCATAAATACTGAGTAGAAGAAATATTTGCATGAGAAAATAGAGATCTGTATACCAAAAGATGATTTGTGATTTCTGCAAATGTAAGTTAATATTCTTAAAATGTTTTGTAATGGACTGTGAGTGCAGCTCATTGGCTATGCATTCAAACACTATAGTTCCTGATTTGAAAAGACTTCTGAGTCAGCACTTTACTAATACTACTGCTCTGACAGTGAATACTAAAAAAACAAGTTTAGAATTAGTCAAACATAATATGGCAAAAGCATGTTAAATTTTATTATAATGCTTACTTATAATTTAGATTGTTGTCAGGTGCCTGTGGATAAGGAATTTAGCTTAAATAATCATTTGCAGATGATGCACTTGATATTAAATGGTCTGAAAAGGAAGCAGTTTTATTAGGTAAAATAAGTTCTAACTGAGCTGATAAAATAATTGATGCAGTTCACAGATTGAATGTGGTTATTATAACTGTATCCTTTCAATGGAAACAATAAGAATGACCATAGAATTAATTTTAATATCTTTTATGCAGCTCTTTGAACATGCACTGTTAAAGGTCCTGTTATGCTCTTTGAGACCAGTTCTCCAGCTACAGAGAATACTCATAGCTTATGTTTAACATTTGTATGTTTTTTTTTCTGCAAGAGGGCTAGCTAACAATTTAAATCAAGTTTTTGATATATAATTTCCATATAATAAAGTTTACCTCTTTATATAGTTAGATGAGTTTTGACAAGTAGACACAGTTGTGTAACCAAGATCACAATTTGTTTATTTATCTGCATATGAACACTTATTTTAGTTTTGTCTATTATGAATAAAGCTGTTATGAATATTCATGTATGTCTTTTTGTGGACACATGTTTTCATTTCCCTTGGGTAAATACTTAGTAGTGCTGAGTCAGATGGTAAGAAGGAAAGATTATGTAATGTTTGATTTCATAAGAAACTGCCAAAACATTTTCCAAAGCATCTGTACTGTTTTATAATCCCACCAGCAATGTTTAAGACATCTAACTGCTCCACATTCTCACCAGTACTAGCTATTGTCAGTCTTTTTAACTGTAGATACTGTAGTATATTAATGGTAATATCTCATTGGGGTTTTAATTTGCATTTCCTTAATGACAAATGATATTAAGCATTTTTCACATGTTTATTTTTCACTCACATGTCTTCTTTGATGAAGTGTGTGTGCAAGTATTTTCTCTGTTTTCATTCTGTTGGTGGTTATAAAATTGTATTGTAAGCATTCTTTATGTATTATGAATGTAAGTATTTTATCAGATATGTAATTTGCAATTATTTTCTCCCAATATGAAGCTCATATTTTTATTTTCTTAAAAGTGTCTTTTGAAGAGCAGAGAGTTTTTTGTTTGTTTTATTTTTAATGAAGTCTTTTAAGTTTCATGATTTTTGTGCCTGTTGAGAAACAGCCTAACCCAAAGAAACAAAAAAACTCTCCTGTTTTCCTCTACTTTTATGGTTTTAGGTCTTATAAATTTCTTGTTAAATTTTGTATATGATGTAAGAGTTGATAATCTTTTTTTATATGGATTTACATTTGTTCAACCACTATTTTTCGGAAGATTGTCCTTTCTTTGCCAATTGAATTACCTCAGCACATTTTAAGAAAATTAACTATATATTTTTTTTTCTGGACTCCTCTGTTACATTGATCTACATGTCCACCCTTTGCCAATAATATAACTTCTTTTTTTTTCCCAAATACTTTTATTTTATTTTTTCAGTGTTACAAGATTCATTGTTTATGTACCACACCCAGTGCTCCATGCAATACTTGCCCTCCTCAATACCCACCACCAGGCTCGCCCATCCCCCC
>CM052901.1:47722239-47748522 GCA_028534135.1 Potos flavus
AGACAAACACGAACAAACATAAAAACCGACAAAAGTATATGACCAGAAATAAAAGAACCTAGTCAGAATGAACCTCAAGAATAAGGTTTATATAATACCAGAACAAAAGTAGATACATAGAAACACTGACAGATGGATAAGATGGGAAGGTGGTTATAACTCTTCCATATGTTGTATTAAGCCTCTAGGTGTAATGTTAAGTAGTTAAAAAAAAAAATTAAAAAAAAAAAAAGAACCATGAGAATGAGTGAAAAAAATAGAAAAGAAAGAAAGAAAGAAAAACTTGTATCTATGAAATATACAGGATTTTGGGTATTATTAGGAGCTTAATATATTGATTTCCCCTGCTGTTGGGGTTTTATATTTTTATGGGGGCCCTGTGGTTATTGTCTTCTTGTTTTGGGGTTGTCTTCTGGAGGAGGGGCCTGTCACGTTTTTTTCCAGTCAGTCTTGCTTGGGTTGAGTCACCCTGCCCCCCAATCGAGGGGCTGGGCTCTGTGGAAAACAGTTTTTCAGGCTTCTGCTCTCTGGAGGTTTTCACTCTTTTGCAGTTTTTTCGCCTTTTCAGAGAGTCCAAGCAAGGAGTCTGCCCGTACCCTGACCTCTGCGTCACAGAGAAGCCTCAGTCTGCTCCCCTCTGGGTGGTCCAGAATTCAGTCTCCCCTCTGCAAGTTCCACTCACACTGCAGCCTGCCACAGGCCACAGGCGGTGCGCACCCCCAGCCACTGTCCCAGTGGCCCCAGGAGGCCCTCAGGAGCCTCTGCACCCTCATGCGACCAAAGCCGCGAGGTCTAGGAAATTGGTTTCTGGTGGCTGCTGTCGCCGAGACTGCTGTCCAGGCTCCTGGTCCGCACCAGGTGCACTCAGATTCCTGCCCCAAGTGGCCGCGTTCTCTCCAGTGGTGGCGGTGGTGGCGTGGGCTGGGAGTGCCCAGACCCTGCGGCAGGCGGCGGACGTCCCGCGGTCCTAGAGACCGCCAGCTATGGCTCGCAGCCGGTCTCTCAGGGGCTTGGGGGAGTGCACCCAGCCCTCGCAGCGCTGCACATAGAGAAAAGCTGCAGGCTCCTGAACCATGCCAGGCTTTCTAAGGCGCTTGCAGGATGTGCCCGGCCCTCTAAATGGTGCAAGGGGCGGAAAGCTGCAGGTTCGTGAACCACAGACTGGATCCCCCGCCAGTGTCTCTTTGATGTGGTTGGTGCCCTTCCTGGGAACATGGGCTTAGGCCCGTGCCTGTGACCATCCACTTCCACTGGTTGCTCCTTAAGTTCTTTTGCTCTTTTTAAGTGTTTTTAACTGGGCTCTAAGTTAATGCTGGTCCCCAACCACAGGGCATTTTACTTTGGGATATCATTGTCCTTGGGTCACTTCTGTTGGCTCCCTCCCCCTTCTGTTTATCCTCCGATATAGGTTCATGTGTTCCCACTCTGCTTTACCTCTCTGCTGCTGCCTTCTGCTCCTGTAGAGATCCAGAAGTGAAAAATCTTACTTCTCAGGCTGATCTCATGGTGTTCAGCGAGTTCTGGTAGATATCCAGCTAACTTTAGGGGACCGGTTGTAAGAGGGTCTCCTACTTCTCAGCCATTTTGCCCTCCTCCCCTGCCAATACTATAACTTCTTGATTACTGTAGCTTTAATAGAAAATCTATTCAGAACACTTTTGCGACTATATAACCCTCAAACCTAGAATTGCCAAAGATTACTAGTATTATATCCATTTCACTGATGAGTAAATAGAATCACAGAGAGTTTGATTGGCCTGCCCAAGTTTACATAGCTGTCAGTAGACCTGGCACTAAAATCCCCCCAAATCCTAGTATATTGTTTTTTCCTACCAAACTAAAAAAAAAAAAAAATAGTGAAAAGAGACTGTGTCTCAGTGGTACACAGTGGCACATTAGGAGATATTTTCTGAATAACAGACTCCTACATAAAGGCAGGGAACTCAACAAACTACTTAAGACAGTAATAATTTTAGTCCCTCCTTGGTACAAAATAATAACCTTTTTAATTCTCAGTATTTGGCTTTGTGAATGGTACATTCAGCATTACTGCATCTGCTATTGCTCTATAATTGGGGTTAATTGGGCTTTGTCTAGTCTTAATCCTAATCTAAATGCTAATTGGGTTTAATATAGGAGGACTCTTTCTAAAAGGAAACTGTTTCTTGAGTTATCTTACTGGAATTTATTTGATTGTATTTTTGACCTTGCAAATTGTTTTCTGTTGGTGATTTGCTTAAAAGGTAGCCTTTGAGTAACAGGGTAATTTTCTCCTGTGCTTTATATTCCTTATGCCAAAATGTTTCCTTCTTCTCCTCCTCCTCCTCCTCCTCCTCCTCCTCCTCCTCCTCCTCCTCCTCCTCCTCCTCCTCCTCCTCCTCCTTCTTCTTCTTCTTCTTCTTCTTCTTCTTCTTCTTCTTCTTCTTCTTCTTCTTCTTCTTCTTCTTCTTTTTCTTCTTCTTCTTCTTCTTCTTCTTCTTCTTCTTCTTTTCTCCTTTGTAGTGTTCAACAATTCATTAGTTGCGTTTAACACTCAGTGCTCCTCACAACACATGCCCTCCTTAATATCCATCTCCTGGCTACCCCATCCACCCAGCCCCCTCCCTTCTGTAAACCTCAGTTTGTTTCCTGGAGTCCAGAGTTTCTCAGGGTTTGTGTCGCTCTCTGATTCCTTCCCATTCAGTTTTCCTTCCTTTCCCTGTGGTCCTCCACTCTGTTTCTTATGTGCTATTGCTTATGTTCCACATATGAGTGAAACCATATGATAATTGTCTTTCTCTACTTGACTTATTTCACTGAGCATAATCCCCTCTAGTTCCATCCATGTGGATGCAAATGGTGGGTATTCATCCTTTCTGATTGCTGAGTAATATTCCATGGTATATATGTACCACATCTTCTTTACTGTCCTTCTGATTGTTTTTTAGAATTTTGTTGTGCATCAAACATGTATAGTCTTAGGTTTGCATAGGGTAATTGTATTGTTTGATCTTTTCTCCTTCAGAATGAAGAAGTCAGATTCATTGAAAATGAACTAGAGATTCAAAAGCAAAAATACTTTAAACTTCAGACATTTGTTAGAAGCTTGATACTCGCTATGAAAACTGATGATAAGGAACAACAACAGGTAGGTTCTAAAAAAGAATAGTAAGCTGTAATGTATCATGTTGAAAAATGACATGTCACACTTGAGTTCTTAATATATTTTTTCATTTTTATACTTCATTCCTGCCTGCCTCAAGAAAGGATTTGTTACTTTATAACTTTTTTAGCACAGTACTTTTAAGAGTAGATATTCAGATGTTGCATTAATAGAAAATCAAAATAACTGATTAACATACTTCGTTAATTTCAGGCTAGACTTAAATAGGGAAAAATAATTTTAAAAATGAATTTTAAAGAAATTCTCAGTGTTTGTAGAGCCTGGGCTACCCTAACTGGAGAAACACACATTTTGGAATCTTTTGTGAATAAAATATTCTGGTGCAGAGGTCAGGGAACTATGACTCATGGGCCAACTCCAACTTGAGGTGTGTTTTTATAAATAAAGTTTTTTTGGAACTCAAAAAAAATAAAAAGCTGGGGCATTTGCCTCTCTTCTGGATTTCAGTTACCCTCCAGACCTCAATAGATTTCACAAATGTTTAAATACCTTCTATTTCAAAATATGTTGCTTATCACTAAGAAATATGAAATTACTTTGTAAGATTCTCTGAGACCACAGTGCATCATTTACTTTTCCCAATTTAACTAGGCTTGGTTCCGTTACTCCAAAGATGTCTTTTGTTTGTCACTATGGAATTTTATTTACAGATTCCTCCCCAATTACATATGTTGTCTCTTTTTTCATGTGAAATTTATATAAAATGTATTAAGCTTGCTTAAAATTATGGAATTTTACTAATGTTACATTCAATACTAAATGATACCAAATTTGCCTGAGTTGTATACTATTGTGTCGATTTCTTGAGACATTCAGTGAATAGTAAGTCACACGCATAACCATTAATTTGGAAGCAGTCTTGTAGGTTTTTATTCAGCAAAGAATCTCAAGCATACGGTACAAAAATTCATCCCTTATATCCAAGCAAGACTGCTCATATGTAGTTCATCCCAGATATCTCCAGGGAAAAAGAAGAGTATTAGCATCCCACAATTCTTTTTTTAAAAGAACAGAGTTTACTCATGAGATTCAAGCCAGCATGTACAGTATGTGTCCAGTTTTATAAAGTTTGCTCTCCCCATGCCTCACACACACAGACATTCCAAGACAGTAGTCTTCAGTTAGCTTTACCAGCTTTATTTAAGCATGTTGCTATATTATGTGAGTTATTCATTTTCCATATTCCATGGCATATTGAAAGTGTGTTTGTTTTTTAGGAATGTAAACTATGGATTTTAAATTAATAAGGTGGCAGATTTAAACATGGTCCCAAGGGTACTGCAAATTTTAAATAACTGTAAAAAGTTAGGTTCAACCATAGAAATAACTTGGAGTGTGGTCCTGGTCCCAAAAGTTATAGCATGGTTTTGAATTCAGAGTTACATGGCCAGATAACTAGCAACAAATGTCTATGTGTCTTGATATCTAGGAACAGCACACAGACTGGGTTTTGTTTTCTACTTCTAAGCTCATCCCTTGGCTTGGTTCTTTCCCCAAGACCACTAACAAATAAGAAAAGTAATTATTGTATATTTTACTTTTCTCTTCTTATACTTTTCCTCTGATAGAAGACTGATGAACTAAGACATGACAAAACATTGGCCATAAAAATGAGAAAATCATAAAAAACGAAAAGAAAATCTTACAAAAATTGTACTGAAATTCATAGCCTATATAATCATCACCCAAATAGAAACTACTAATTTTTATAGTTGAGATCAGGTATAATAGATGTGTAAGTATAGAAGACACCAATAGTAGTTTACAAAAGTTATTAAGGTGATCTTTTAAGTTACAAATCTTCACATTATGAGATACTTAGAGGTTTATTTGTAGAAGAAAGCAATTTTTATTCTATCTGATAAAAGAAAACCATTTTGTCATTGGTTTCTTATTTTAAAAACTCTGAATTTTTTTCCATTAATTTTGGTTTGGGTAAGCTGAGTGAGATGAGTGGTTCACAGCATATTTTCCCCTAATGGAGCAGTCTAGGCTTTAAAAAATATATGACACTGTCTGATGGAAATTTTAGATTACCCAAAGGGTTTTTTTAAATTAATAGCTATTTTTAAATAGAAATAATGTTGCCACCACTGACCATCATTAGTGTCTTTCTTCCCCTGATAATTCACTGTGTGATCCCAGCCAGATCAATTGTTTTTCTTGAATTAAATTTCTCCACTTTGCAAGGAGGATAAGAATGATTAACATTATGGAACTTGGTGTTCATACCCCAGGGCTTAGAATAAGTGTTATAAAGACAGATTATATATTTGGGAATTTCTTTAATCTTTTGGGAATAATGGCACTAGATCAGTCTCTGAAGATAAACTGATGAAGAACCTATAGTAAAAAAAAAATTATGTATTTACTTTAGTATCTATGTAAAAGGCAGCTCTAGCAATTGTCATAATCCATAGATTTGTTCATTGTGCCAATGTTACAATCCAGTAAGCTATTAAAAAGCATTTTGAAGTAGACCTCATGCATTAATAGTGTCCCATGCTGCCTTATATATACTCAGTCAGCTACATAAAATTCAATTACAAAAAAAATAAATAATGCTCTTTTGACTTGAAGGTATCCCCACTAGAATTTAGAATGTCATTAAGTCTGTTCATTTACTTGACTTTCTAATACCCTAAGCACATGTTCGATGAATGTGAGTTGGAGGACTTTGCCTTGCTTCATATGACTTCTTCACAGTTGCAAAGTGAACTAAATCCAGTGATGTATTTTTCACAAACTATGATCAGCCAATGTCAGCAAAGGCTTTGTTTCTCGTTGACTGGGTTAGTGATAAACAACTATTCTAGAAGAAAATGGCTCTATGTCCTATTACTGGAACCGAACACTTTAGAAAGCACATAGAACCAGTAGATGGCTGCTTTGTAAAGTCTCCAAATTTCAGCAAGAGGTTCATGAGCTATTTAATAGTATAAAATAAATAACTTTTCCATTAGATAGGAGTTAGTCTTTCCTATGCAGATCGACAAAAGGGAGAAAGTTTCTAATCTTGTCTCTCTGCTATAAGACAAATGTATAGACGTCATTTATTTTAATAAAGAGAATAAAACGCTGTCTTATTTAAACAATGGATTTCGTAAGTTCTCCAGCATGCCCTTTCTGTTCCTTAATTCAGTAATGACAAACTTGCATTTGTCCCCGTTCCTTTGGTCCTTATTTACCACTGCACCAAAAGCCCACACTACAAGTAATTCTGTCTAAAAGTACCCAGATATGATACATTATTTTTAATATTGGAAGCATCAAATCAATCATTTAGTTCACAGTATTTTTTATGGTCAAATGGGCATCAGGACTGTCAGCCACATAAAACTTTATTAATCATTTATTTCTCTTGTATGGATGCATGTTCTACAATTCCAGATGAAACAATTTTTCCATGGCAAAGTTTAGTTCATGACTCGGCTTATCCTATTTACTCCAACAGAGAAATGAACAGTCCCCTAGATACATAATTTCACAGCTAGATTCACTGTTCAACTGTGCCCTGGTGGGTGCTTGGCCATTGATAGATATGGGCATAGCCTAAGAAAAGAAAAAATGTTACTTGGAACTTTCAAGTTGTTAATGTTTAGTCTAAAGTAGAATAACTGAGCTTTTTCCCTAATAAGTTCTTTCTCCCAGTGAAGTACATAATAGTCTTGTGATACGTGTTTTTCTCTAAAGGACAGCATAAGTGGGCAGGCGTATTTTAATAAGGAATATAATTATAAAGCCCTTTAGCAGTGATCAGTGAACACTTAAAAACTAGTATGAAAATCACTTTCCTCAAATACTTCAAAGCACTTTGTTCAGAATAGCTGCTCATTTCCCTCCTGATTTTCCTTTTACCTAGGGTTTCACTCTACATAATCCACACTCTCAAGATCTAGTATTTTGTTACTTCCTTAGTAGTGTGTGAAGAGTTTTTCTTTTATGTAAGATATTGTATAAGATCCTGAAGGGAAAGGTTTCATTCTTTAAGTACATGAAAATAAACTGACAAGAGAGAACAATTATTAACATAAAATTGGGGAAAAAAACTGTCCACATACTAATTCTAAAAAATTGATTTTTCTGACTCAGGCACTGCTGTCAGATTTACCTCCTGAATTAGAAGAGATGGATTTCAATCATGCCTCACCAGAGCCTGATGATACCTCATTCAGTGTGTCTTCTTTATCAGAGAAAAATGCCTCAGACAGCTTGTGATTTGAGGGGGGGTACATGATACATACAGCCTTTTGGCTGCCAAACAGGTGTGCATTTCAAGATAACTGCATTCTGTTGGCTCAAATTTCCTTAGTTGGAAAAACATATTGTTGAAACTGACATATTCTGTGAAGAATGGACAAGATATAATGGCTACAGTGCAAAAATGTATGTGAAATTTAAAAGCAGCATTTGAGAAATTTTTCCAAACTGATAAAACTCTGGGGAACATTTGTATTTAATTTTTAGCAGTTTATCTGAAATGCGTAATGCCTAATTTCTGAAAGATTTTTGTTTGGTTTTTAGAAGAATCTTAGTTTTAATAATAGTTTTGACCAGAGACATAAAAATAAAGTTATTTCAAAATTACTTATCAAGTTACAAAAGCTTGGTTAGTTTTGTTTTGTAGCCATTACATCTTTATTCTCTCTCCTTTTCCTATCATCTACATACACTTTTACTCAGGAAAGTGGACTGAAATTTGAAAACAAAACTTTAAAAATAAGGATGAGTCCTGGGATTTATTTTCCAATTCCTATGAGAATTTGACTTAAGCTAATGATTGAAAATTGAAGTGATCACTGGTATGTAATTGTAAATTGTTGATATTCTTCCATTTTCTAACTCAAATATTTGGGGAGAGGGGGAAAGCACTATGGAAAAGTAATAAACCAACATGAAATCAAATAAATTATTAAGTGTATAGAAACAAAATGTTGTAAAAGATTAGTCTTAATGGGGATTCTTCATTGCTGCAAATGACAAATATTGATAAGATTCACATTCTACTAGTAAATCTGTGTAACTGAGTTAGATGAAATGTTGCACAAATATTACACATTTATCACTATCTTCATAATTTTTTTTTCAATTCTTACATTTTATGAAACAGGAAGTCAAGGTAAGATAGAGTCTTCTTTTTTAATCTAGTCACTCAGTTTTGTCACAAATTTTGCCTCATTCTCATCTGAGGCTTGTACAGAGCCATCCACCAAGGATAATATCCAAAAAGAGTTATACACTACTGTGGTTGTAAATCACAGTCCTCTGAATTTCCTGGACACTTTTCTGTGAGTACACTCCTAAAATGGGCATGCTACCCAGTTGTTCTATTAGTAGGTACCAGATGGCTACACATTGTAGACAATTCTTTGCAGACTGTTCCTTCTGGGGTACCAGATGGTATTACCAAGACCCACAGAAGGGAAAATGCCAGTTTCTTAGTTTTTCCCTGACCACACAGCATCATGTATTTGTGAGTTGGCTGTGTGGAATTGTGTTGCATTGTTAAATTACTATCTATTCCTAAAAGATTAATCAAGTAGCTAGATGGCTCTTTTTTTTTTTTTTTTTAAGAGAGAGAAAGAGAAGCGGGGAGGGGCAGAGGGAGAAGGAGAGAGAGAATCTTAAGCAGGTTCCATGCCCAGCCCAGAGTCTTATGTGGGGCTCAATCTTACAACCCTGAGATCATGACCTGAGCTGAAATCAATAGTCAGATGCTTAACTGACTGAGCCACCCAGGCACCCCAACTAGATGGCTCTTTTGGCCATCAAGTTTCTATGTCACATATTTTTGTAATTTGCAAGTAAAATCAATTTTGATCTTGGAATTCACAGGTACCAATTTATGAATGTAAAAAGACAGTCATGTATATCTTTGACCTTGAAATGTCCCCTCCCCACATACATAAATGAGTAAGGTTCGTTGATAATCCTTCCTTTTGTCAGCTATTGTTTATGAGTGTTGCCATGCTACTGCTTTGGTTCTTTTGCTAACAGAAATATTTCAATGGTTAGGTATGATCCCTTTTCTGAATGCCATATGGTTCTTTTCAAATAATGTTTAGCACTCCTTGCTGAGAAGTAAAATTCCATTCAGAAAAAGAGTTCTGAGTAAAAGAACCTCAGGCATTAAGAATAAATTTGTCAGTCACACCAAGTCCTCCATGATATAAAGAGTCCCTACTATACACAACAAATGTAGAAACCACCTCATTAGATAAAATGAACAAATTCCAGGCTTTCGAGTCTCTCCTAGGAGCTCCAAGTGTAATTTCTTCTGCTTCAGTTTAAGCTCTTTCTTATTTGGTTCTTGTCACCAAGTAAGGATAGATAATTCTCTCCTACATCTTTCAACTTTACGGATTGTATTTATTACACCTCAGCAATTAGTCACCAAATCAAAAAATATTCATTGAGATTCTGCTATGCGGACATTGGATTTCTGCTCCTCAGCAAGCCATAAACTTCAAAACCAATTATGTCTTTTCACTTTCTCAGAAATACTAATAAAAATTATTTAAGTGGAAATTTTAATAGATTTAAAGATTCTGTTAGGTGTGATTCCTAGAAATAATCCTCATCTACAATTTTGAGAAGACGCATAGATGATTTCTTTGTTCCTGTTTAAAGTTCCATTAAAACAGAAACCGTACACGTAGGAATCCTTTTGTTTTGTATTTCAGCACCAGAGTTGTTTCTTCTATTATCATTAAAATCAAAACACTTTTTTTAAAGATTTTATTTATTTATTTGACACAGTGAGAGAGAGACAGTGTGAGAGGGAACAGAAGCAGAGGGAGTGAGAGAGGGAGAAGCAGGCTTCCCACCGAACAAGGAGCCTGATGTGGGGCTTGATTCCAGGACCCTGGGATCACGACCTGAGCCAAAGGCAGATGCTTAACTACTGGGCCACCCAGGCATCCCCAAAATTAAAACATTTTTAAAATGAAATGTAGTTGTTCTGTACCAGGGACCAAAAGAAATGCTGCATTCAGAAAAAAATCATAATTGACAGAATTAAATTAAGCACTGCAGATTTTTTAAAAGATGCCAAAGTATTAAAAATTTATTACAAAGAAAATATATTTTTTACACATATAGGTTGGAATTTTTTGAGACATCTTAAAGCAGAAAAAATATCAGTTTGACTGCTTTTGTGACATCTTCATGACTAGGGAGAGAAAAACAACTAACATTTCTTTCTTTAGGGTTTTGACACATTAAAACTGACCATACTATCTGAAGCATCTCTCACAATGATAGATACCAAGGTGAAAAAGTTTTTTTTTTTTTTTTCCTTTTAACTACACTTTGATGTCTGCTTTCAGCTTAGGATAGCCAATCATTTTCTAAGTAACAAATGTTTATCTAAGGACACTTACCTTAAAATGGGTTTTAAAAAATAACATGAAGGTACCTTCCTCATTCCAGCCAAGCTAACATTAGTCACAAGAAATTGAGAACCTGGAAAATAGGAAATTTAGCACATGCAAGGAAAATATTAAAAGAAAATTGGTCTTCTTGGAGGGCACCTGGGTGGCTCAGTCTGTTAAGCAACTGACTTTCGCTCAGGTCATGATCTTAGGGTCCTGGGATGGAGCCCAGCATCAGGCTCTCTGCTCAGCAGGAAGTCTGCTACTCCCATTGCCCCTACCCCCTGCTCATGCTCTTTGTTTATCTCTCTCTCTCTGTCAAATAAATAAATAAAATTTAAAAAAAAAAGAAAATTGGTCTTTCCATGGAAACTGGGGATGTTTTGTTGTAAGGTCATGTATCAACATGCTTACCAATGTAATCATGATAAAAATGTTATTGTTGGAGATGAAAAAGCTACAAACCAATCACATCCTGTGCTCTGTATACTACCAAGGCTTCAAGAAATGTCAAAGAGGCCATTTCCCCAAAGCCAGCAGCATCTATCTTAAGGCACTTTCATAGCCAGCCATCTTTAAGTTTATAGGAGAAAACAGAAGTGATGTATTTAGAAGAATTCTAAATTCAGAGACTTTATTGCTCTATGTTTTGGGGAGGAGGAGACATTCAGCCCATTTCCAAGGAATAGTTTCCTTATTTTAGCCTGATAGTTTATGATCATTTTTAGAAGAAATTTTGAAAAATTTAAGTCCTGTCCTTCCTCCACATTGTAGTGATGCTATAGCAGGAATATTACCTATTTTAAAAAATATATTAGATATTCATTCATCCTAAAAATGACAAATTCTGACATATTAGCCTTTTAAAGGAGCTATCAGTGCTATGGTGTCTAAAAGATGAGTAAATGTTTATCGTTGAAGTTGGTGTTATTCTTGGCAGACAACACTATCACACTCATCATATCAGGCTATACTTTGTGATGATATAAGGGAGGATCCTACTAATTGGTGAGACTGTAGTCAGCATAATATTGCCCCAAACAAACCATTATTAAGATCAGATTTGCTAAGAGGGAAAGAGAATAAAATAATATTTTCATGAAAATATAATTATGATTGTTCCGATAAAGTTTATACTGAGTATATGTTGCTCTGCATTGAAATTTTATTTTATGTTAACTTGTTAAGTAATTCCTTTAAGTGATTCTGCATCCCATTTTACTGATACTACCTCTGAAATATATTACCACCTTAAAACCACATCACTGTAATGTGATCTTTTATAGGGTTTTTATTTAAATTTTATAGAGGCAATAAATGATTTCCAACTAATAGACATCTATTTCTTTCTTTTAATGTTTATTTTTCTAAGACTTGGTGTTTTTATTTTTTTTTTTTTTGAGAGAGAGAAAGAACAAGAATGGGGGGCAGGAGGGGCAGAGGAAGAGGGAGAGAGAGAATCTTAAGCAGGCTACACACTCAGTGGGGAGCCCAATGTGGGGCTCTATCTCACAACTCTGAGATCATGACCTGAGCTAGAGTCAGATGCTTAACTGACTGAGCCACCCAGATGCCCTGTAAGTCTTTGTGTTTAAAGCATTATTCCTTTTTTAAAGATAATTTTTCCTCCCCCAAATAAGGTTCTGATAAAAAAGACCCCTCAAATGCAGAGAATATTAAGGTGTTCGGAGTCAGAGAAGGGAGAACATGGAATGCTCACGTGAAAATTTGGTTGATTTCCAAGCTGCCAAGTACGTTATATTTAATTGGCTTTACTTAAAAAAGAATTACTCCAATTTCAATGTAATAGAGTGAATAGTCTGAAATAGATAAAAGATTTTCCAGGATAGGAGATTTAAATGGTAAAACCGGAAAGTAAATTGCCACCGTATAAACAAAGAATGTTATTTTCACAGCAAATTTTTTAAAGTGACAGTGTTGTATCTAACTCTGGCTCTCCTTGACACCAGTAACACATGCTTTTAATTTGGCTAAAATATGCCCATGCATTTTTTGTCAAAATCTTAAACCAATTAAAACTGTTCATGTTACCTAACTAATGGGAGAGAGCAGGAGGTAAGTTTCAAATAGCACATCAGCAGTTTTCCTTCCCAGTTCATAAATTTTCAAGAATGTTGCAAGGGAAAAATCACATACAAACATGCACCTCAAATGACCCATGTCTTTCTCAGTCTGCAAAAACATTAAGTTAAGGTGGTGAAATCCTTTGATTTTATAAAAATGAATGGGAATTATTATAAATCTATTTAAGAGACAGTCAATGGATGAGTATGCCCATAAGACTGAATAATGTTTTTCACAACTTTTGATTCTAGGGTTTTTTTTACATTTCTTGTGTGTATTATATTACAAAAGTGATATATGTTCATTTTAGGCATTCTAGAAAATGTAGATGGTATAAAGAAAAACAGAATCACTTGCAATCCCCAAATTCCAATAATAATCATTGTTAACATCTTAGTATATTTCATTCCAGTCATTTCTTCTGTGTATTACTTATATTCACCAAAATTGGGATTATACTTAATATGCTTTTATATGTCCCGCCTTGTTTCTTAATAATATATTGAGAGCATTCCTGTGTAATCATTTGTCACAAAGGTATTTTACTCTCAATTACATTTGGACTTAAAGTGTCCGTATATACAATGGAATATTTCTCAGCCATCAGAAAAGATGAATACCCACTATTTGCATCGACATAGATGGAACTGGAGGAGATTATGCTAAGTGAAATGTCAAGCAGAGAAAGACAACTATCATATGGTTTCACTTACATGTGGAACATAAGGAATAGCATGGAGGACATTAGGGGAAGGAAGGGAAAACCGAAGGGTGGAAATCAGATGGGGAGACGAACCATGAGAGACTATGGACTCCAGGAAACAAACTGAGGGTTTCAGAGGGGAGGAGGGTGGAGGGATGGGTTAGCTCAGTGATGGGTATTAAGGAGGGCATGGATTGCATAGAGCACTGGGAGATATATGCAAACAATGAATCATGGAACACTACATCAAAAACTAATGATGTACGGTGACTAACATAACATAATAAGAAAATTTTTTTTAATTTTAAAAATTGATATGAGAAAAAAAGCAAATATTCCACTGATTAAAATGCATCTGTTCTGGAGAATTAATAAGTATCTGCTTTACCTAAAAACTATACTTCTTACCTTAGATTTTTTTAATTTAAATTCAATTAGCCAAGGTATAGTACATCATTATTTTTTTATATAATGTTCAGTGATTCATTAGTTGAATATAACACCCAGTGCTCATCATATCATGTGCCCTCTTTAATTCCCGTCACCCATTTACCCCATCCCCCTACCCCCCTCCCTTTCTTCAACCTTAAGTTTGTTTCCCGGAGTCAAGAGTCTCATATGGTTTAAAACAAATGATGTTATTTATTTACCCTCACAATAATAAAGTTTCTCTACTTTGGCTGCAAGTTACAAGATACTTCTTAGTCCTTCTGCTCCAGTAATGTTTTTTTACCTATACTAGTAAGCTATTCTAAACTTTAAAAATAAAACCAATATCATTTTTAGGTGTGAAAGATCTCATATTGCATAAACAAATAGGTACTTGAGTAATAATTTTTTGAAGCAAGTTGGAATCCAATTCCAATTTTTCTCTAAAGAATATAACTGATTTTTATTATTATTTATTTACGTTTTAATGTAAGTATAATTATCATATAGTGTTATATCAGTTTCAGGTATACAACATAAAGATTCAACAATTCCAGGCATTTACTCAGTGCTCATCATAAAAAGTATACTATTAATCCCCTTCACCTATTTCATCCATCTCCCCACTGACCTTCCCTCTGGCAACCACCAGTCTGTTCTCTATATTTAAGAGCCTGTTTTTTGTTTGTCTCCTCTTTTATTTGTTAATTTGTTTCTTAAATTCCACAAATGCATGAAATAAAATGGTATGTTTCTTTCATTGACTGACTTATTTCACTTAGCATTATACCCTCTTAGAGCTATCCATGTTGTTGTAAATGGCAAGTTCTCATTCTTTTTTATGGTTGAGTAATATTCATACACACACACACACACACACACACACACACATCACCTATTCTTTATCCATTCATCTGTGGATAGACAATTGGGTTACTTCCATATATTAGCTATTGTAAATAATGTTGCAATAAATTTAATGAATGGGTCAACCAAGAAATCAAAGAGAAAATTAAAAAAATACATGAAGGCAAATAAAAATGAAAACACACTGGTCCATAATCTTTGGGAGGCAGTAAAAGCTGTTCTAAGAGGGAAGATTTTAGCAATACAGACCTACCTCAAGAAAAAAAAAACTCAAATAAACAACCTAACCTTACATCTAAAGGAGCTAGAAAAAGAAGAAAACGCAAATCCAGTAGAATGAAGGAAGTAAGAAATAATAGGACAGAAATAAATTAAATAGAGACTAAAAAAATCAATAGAACATATCAATGAAACCAGAATCTGGCTCTTTGAAAAGATCAATAAAACATAAAACTTTAGCCAGACTCATTACGGGGTTGGCGGGAGAGACAGAGAAAGAGAGAGAGAGGAGTTAAATAAATAAAATCAGGAATAAAAGAGGAGAAATAAAAAACACCACAGAAATGCAGAAGATTATAAGAGAATATTATGAAAAATTATATGCCAACAGATTGAACAACCTAGAAGAAATGGATAAATTCCTAGGAACATATAAACCCCCAAAACTGAATCAGGAAGGAATAGAAAATTTGAACAGACCAATTACTAGCAATGAAATGGAATCAGTAATCGAAATACTCCCAACAAACAACTATAAGACCAGATGGATTCACAGACGAATTCTACCAAACATTTAAAGAAGAATTAATAACTATTCTTCTCAAACTATTCTAAAAACTAGGAAGGAAAGAAAGAATCCAGTTCATTGTATGAGGCCAGACTTATCCTGATACCAAAACTAGGTAATGACACTGTAAAAAAAGAGAAATATAGGCCAATGTCTCTGATGAACATAGATGCACAAGTCCTCAATAAAATACTAGCAAATTGCATCCAGCAATACATTTAAAAAAAATCATTCACCATGATCGAGTGGGATTTATTCCTGGGATGCAAGGAATTTGCAAATCAGTCAACATGATACATCACATCAACAAGAGAAAGAATAAAAACCATATGATTATTTCAATAGATGCATGAAGAGCATTTGACAAAGTACAACATCCATTCATGATAAAAACCCCCAAAAGGTAGGTTTAGAGGGAACATACCTTAACATAAGGAAAGCCATATATGAAAAATCCACAGCTAACATCAGATTCACTGATGAAAAAATAAGAGCTTTTACTCTAAGATCAGGAACAAGACAAGGATATCCACTCATCACTTTTACTCAGCATAGTACTGGAAGTCCTAGCCACAGCAGTCAGACAACAAAAAGAAAGAAAAGGTACCTAGATCAATAAAAAAGAAGTAAGACTTTCACTATTTGTAGATGACATGATACTATGTATAGAAAGCCCTAAAAACTACACACACACACACACACACACACACACACACACACACACACACACCCCTACTAGACTTGATAAATGAATTCAGTAAACTCACAGGTTGCAAAATTAATATACAGAAATCGGTTGCATTTATATACACTAATGAAGTAGCAAAAAGAGAAATTAAGAAAACAATCCCATTTACACTTGCACCAAAAATAATAAACACTGTTTTTAAAAAATCATAGTGTTCTGTTTCAGACAGTTTGAGAAGTTTGGGAAATTTTGCCGATTCTGGATTTTGCTGTGAAAAAACAATATTTGTATTTCCATTTTATTACATTATGCACCAAGACTATTATAATCAAGTGACTTCCTTTGTGATTTAAGCCATATAAAACTAACATTTCCCAGTACCTAGGTCATTCCCTAGTTAAAAGATCTTTAGGCAGGCTTATTAATTCCTTCAAGCTGTTAGAAGACCATTCAATGTATAGTTTCAATAATGTAGGAACTGGTATCAATAATGCTTATTAGCTTAAATTGGATAGAGCACAATTCTGAGACCCAAGTTTGACCTCCATTCAGATTATTTATACAAAAGGAAAAAATCCTTCTACTACAGAGCCACCGTGTACCTGTATTCTTAATCTTGTCTTGTAGTCTGTCACTTGTAACTGAGGACCAGGTGGAAAACATGGGCCATTCAAATTTTATGTTGCTTAAGTGGCATAAAATAATGGATATTAGGGAGGTTCCCCTGTCCATTTCTACCCCCCACCATGACTCTATTAGAAGTTTATTAGTAATAATTCGTTGGGGATAATTTTGTATACAATTTGATAATTCCTGACAAATATAAATTATTCTATGATGTATTCATTACCATACCTTTATCAGCTGCATTATTTTACAAAATTGGGTTAAAAGCAGGACACTGAGAGAAGGATAGTTGGTAAGGTGGGTGATTAAAACTGAAGAGGAATAAATATAGAACTTCTAGAAGTCTTGAGGGAAGAATAACAATGGAAGACACTAAATGACTGATAGGCAGGAGAGAAGGAATTTAAGACTCAAATCTAGAAAGTTAAATGCATATACAGTAGTATAGTGCGTGGAGTTAGGGTAGAATATTCTAATAGTTAAGTCATGGGTTCAAATGTTTTAACAGCGTCTGTAAGGTCTTAGGCAAGTTATTTGAACTCTCTGTGTTTAAGTTTCTTTGCAAAATATAATGATAGTGCCCATCTCATAGTGTTATTGTGAGCAATATGATAACCTATCATAAAGTGCTTAGCACAGTGCCTAGCACAAAGTAAATGCTTGGTAAATGTTAGTCAATGCTATTATCATTGCTTACAAAAAAGGAGATTGAAAGGAACCAAAGACAATTTCCACCTACCAATTTTGCCCTGAGCAGAAATGGCTTAATGCAAAGATTTAAGAAAATCAAAACACAGCTCAAAATAATTTCAACTACATTTAGTATCTTACTAGCAGGTTTGTCACATTAAAGGGCCACACAATTTTATTGGTGTGCCCTTAGTGGTCTTACTGCCTTAAGAGTTAATTGCCCTTCCTCACTATCAAAGAGCTGCCATGGGAACTGGGACAAATCAGATACATTATCTTGCATTGAATAAAATATTGATGTTGTATAACAATATATCCACTCTTATTACTCCTATTATCTGTATAATTACAGTTTTATAATCTTATGTGAACCACTCATTGTGGAAAAAGATATTTCTTTAAGCAGTCAATTTACTGTTTATATATCAAATGTTTATTTCCAGCTTAATGTATGTGCATGCGGGTAAATTTCTGACACTTACCTTTGAAATTACCTGCAGAAAATTTAGATTACTTGCTTTGTTTTGGCTTATCTTTAGTTTCCAATCAAGTGAAACAAGGAACAAATTATTGATACATGCAAGGATTTGGATGAACCTCAAAGACGTTATGGTAAGTAAAGGAAGCCAGACACAAAAGGCTATATACTGTATGGTATTTTTTCAAAATCTACTGACGTACATGCTAGAGAAATTAGATAAAGACTTCAATGGATTTATTTTCTTATATGGCCTCATAAATGTTTGTATTCATTTTCCATTTTTAAAATACTAGCGTATATTTTTAACTGGAAAAACAACAATGAAAACCATACCCAAAGGTTAAGACGTAAAAGTCAAGAGACCTCAGGTTTACTCAGATAAAAAACAGTAACCCATTTGGACACAAATGCTTGCTGGAAACAAGGAAGAAAAAAAAGCTTGGGTGGAAGAATTTAGATCCAGTGATTAATGTTTCTCTTCATCTTAATTAGAACATTACAAAATTCCAGACTTCTGTTCCTTTTGTTTTTGGCCTTTTCTAGTGGAAACATTTTTGGTAGAAGGGACTGAAATTTGAGATGGAAAGTTTCTGAATCCTAAAACCTATGTCCCAAAATCTTTCTCCAATAAGATACACTCTAGTGTGGTAGAGAAGAAAGAGCACTGACTATGTGATTTTGCTCAAGCTGCTGTAAATCCTTTGAGCCTTAATTTCTTCATCTATGAAATGGAAATAATAATACCTGATCTGATTGCCTCTCACAGGGGTTGTGAGAATCAAACGAACTAGTTTTAAGAGCATTTTACAGCTTATAAAAGTCTACAGAAATGTAAATGATTAACATCTTTTAATAGAGTACTCATTGATTGTCTATATATTCCACACTATATAGGTTTTGAGGGTCATATGGAAAGGGGTATTTCTCCTGGCTTCCAGGAACTTGGCATACTTGGAAACATTAGTTTAAATGGATAAAAAGTAACAAACAATAGCATACAATTCAGTGTTAAATTACATGGTGTGATTGCTAAGAGGTTCCTAGAGGGTTGCGTGGAGGGGACTTAAGGTTTGGCTGTTGAAAGAAACTTTGTGTAAAAAGGTAAGTTTGAATTGGTTGAATCCAATAAAGTATTCATCCCTCATGGCTACCAATAAATGATGTGGGGAAATATAATTTGTCTTCACCAGTTTAAAGATAGTTCCCAAATATTTTCCTAGCTTACCTTAATGCATTGTCCATTACATATCCATCACCTGAAACTTATTTAATTTCTGTTTGAACATGTTTATATTTTCTGTCTGCATTCGCATAACTAACATTTATTGAATTCATATTATGTGCCAGATATTGTGCTAGGTGATAGGCCTATGAACTCTTGTGACAAGTTCAATTAATTTAATGCCTCGTGTGCAGATTTATACAGCGCTAGAGCTGAAGAAAACCTTAGAGTTTCTGCAGATCAAATCTCTCATTGTATAGAGAAAGGAAATGGTGCTCAAAGAGATAACATCATCTACCCAAGATCTCACAGATGATAAAGGCAAAGCTAGGACTTGATCTTAGGTCTCCTTCTTCTCCTCCCCAGGTAACTGTGCTTTCCATCATACTAGACTATAGAATAATATCTTATTTTACTTATTCTAAAACGACCTCTTTAAAGCACTAGCTCTCAAAGTTAAAAATGCATAAGAAAAACGAGGAAGGTGGTTATTTAAAATGCAAGTTTATGGGCCCATAGCCAGGAATTCTGAAAACCTAAGACTTGGGCTTTTCGCTTTTTTTAACCCTTGGATTTACCCACATGATTGCAGATGTAAGTGGTCCTTAAATCATACTCAAGAGAAACTGTTTATTAATGTTTCAAGTAATGACTATACAGAGTTCTGTTGTTCTGTGATTTAGTGTTATTAATAATTTTCATAATTTTAAGGACTTTTTTGATCTCTGTGTCTTTGCTTTTGCAGATATGAAAACCCTAAACTTTAAGTTATTTTCTTACACCGAAGATTTCCAAACCCTTGAAAGTTTTAGTCACTTCATCATAAAATAAAGTGACTATCCCATACCTAACTACCATGTCAGTGACCCCAGACTGATTTGATTGCTCATGAATCAATACTTGTCTGGCTTTTCAGGAAATTAGAAAAGATTCTGTATTAGAGCAGAACACCTGGTAACAAACACAAACCTTCAAACCATGTCTGGATGACACTATATACAGGACTCTGAGGAAGATATAGGGTTCTAAGGCCACATTAAAATTTTATCTAAAGCTACACACACCACATAACAATAATCCACAAATAAGAGTGGCACTAACTGATGGATCAGATTCTAGGACAATAATTGATTACTTAATGCCAGTGGGTGAAATAATTATGTATGAAAATATCATTGATGTTTGGTGTCTCTGTCTCTTTTCCTCTTTCTCTCTCTCTCTCTCTCTCTTTCTCCCTCTCTCTCTCTCCCAGGAGCTTTTTTACATCCTGCTTCCATGAACCAAATAGCATGGCCCACTAATGCCTGCTCAACTCTTCTCAAGTGTATCTTCTCAGTTTGCTGTAGTATACAGCCAGTTGCTGGCCAGTCTGACTGATTTAGGTTCAGGGAAGAGACCTACCTCCATTAAGTTTTTCGTCTAACCCTGCTTTCCAACCAGTTTTACACTAATCTCAGCACTAGGTTTTCACAAGTGCAGTTAACACAGTCACACTTCGCTTTCTCATTTGCCATTGTTTCTCACATGATTTCTCCCTTAGTGACTTCAAAGTGGAGGAGAGGCTGACTGATGTGGTGGAGTTTGGATATTCTTGAATCTCCATAGCTCTTTAAACCATAACGTGGCAGAGAAATATTTTAGAACCGAATATTGTTAAACCTTTTTTATCATTATAAAAGTGACTTGCCCAAGGTCCAAGAGTTAGATGAGAACTGAGGAGCCAGTATAGAACCCAGTGATCTTGTGTTTACTGTCATAAGCTCTTTGCACCAAACACCTTATGCTAAGCAGCCATTTGGGTAACGTTACCATTCACACATTTAGTAGTAGTAGTTTTTTTTTTTTTAACACTTCCTAGAAACAAAATGGAATCACAATATAAAATGCTTAGAAAGCAGACTTTCACACATTCTATCTTAAGAGCTAGAGGATTTTAGTCTTTTACCAGAATGTAATAAAAGAACAAACCAGTGGTAAGCATATACATAATTTTAAGAATCAATACAGCACTCTGCATACAATAGTCACTCTAAAATGCTTATTGATGGTGATACCTTATTCAAAAAATAGTAATCCTATGGACAAAATCTACTGGGTCAATTTTGGTATAGACCTTCAGACTTGAAAGACTTTAAACAGCTTCAAAAATAAAATAAAATAAAAGACTTTAAATAGTTTCAGATCAATGTTTAAGCCAACAAAGAAATCCTTTCAAATATCACTGGCATTTTTTCCACCCACTCTCCACAATGGTGGCTCTGGCTGCACTAAATTTGCTGAGAGCTCCCTGCTCCTGCTAAGCTAGTGCATCTGTCATCTCCAGCCACTGTCATGATAATCTACATGGACCTCATCAGTCATGATGAAATGTTCTCCAACATCTACAGGATTCCAGAGATCACGGGCTGTGTCTGGAGGTGGAGGTGAAGATGGTCAGTAGAACAGAGGGTAACATTCATTACTTGCTCATTCGTGCAAATGCCTCTACTGAAGGCCTGGAGGGCGAGGGTACCAAAACCACACTAATTTACGGGAAACCAGCTTCACAAAAAAAAAAGCCTACAAGAAGTACATCAAAGATTACATGAAATTAATCAAAGGCAAACTTGAAGAACAGAGGTTAGAAAGAGTAAAACCTTTTATGACAGGGGCTGCACATCCTTGATAATTTCAAAAATTACTAGTTCTTTATTGATGAAAACATGAATCCAGATGGCATGGTTGCTCTGCTGAGCTATCAGGAGGATGGTGTGATCCCATATATGATTTTTTTTTAAAGATGGTTTAGAAATGGAAAAATGTTAATGAATTTGGAGATTACTTTGGATGTATCACCTATTGTCATTACTGGCTGCTGCTGTTCATCCACACACCAGGACTTAGAAAAATGGAACTGACGTCATCTTGAGCTCTTCATTTATTTTGACCTTGGTTTTTAAATATTTTATTTATTTGAGAGAGAAAGAGCAAGAGAAAGAGAGAGTGCACGAATGCAGGGGTGGGGTTAGAGGCAGCGGGAAAGGGAGAAGTAGACTCCCAGCTGAGCAAGGATCCTGACTTGGGGCTCTATCCCAGGACCCTGAGATCATAACCTGAGCCAAAGGCAGATGTTTAACTGACTAAGTCACCCAAGCACCCCTTGACCTTGATTTAATTTGGAATGAAGGCATTGTTTTCAAGGAAAAAAATATCATGTAGGTTGTCTAAAAATAAAATGCATTTTAATATATAAAATACATACATCTACAGGTCCCTGCAGTGATATATATATATCACTGTCATATAGTCTTTCAGGTTCTACTTGAACACTTCTAATGAGAGGGAGATCATTCCTTAAGAAGGCAATATATTCCACTGTGACATCCCTTAATCATTCTAAAGCACTGAATCATGATTTCCTGTAATCTCTACCAAATTCTATCAATTTCTACCAATTGATCTAAATTTTGCTCTCTTAAGTGATACAGAGAAGACCCCCTTTTGTATGTGAAATACCTAAAAATACTTGAAAGCAATAAGCATGGCCTCTCTCCCCAGCCACACCTCAAATTTCTATGCAGAACAAGCATTTTTCTGTGTCAAACAGCCCTGGTTCATTCCAAAAACTCCACATTTGACTTCATAACCAGACTTTAAAACAGCCTGACTACTCTCTTCTAGAAGAATATCTAAGATTGTTTACCTGGAAAGAAAGTATATCCCAGAAGTAGTATGGTCAGACAGCAGTAAACAGAGCTACTGATGGTTTTGTTCTGTATTTCTATACAATAAAAGGAGCCAGAGCTGCACATTAGACAAGTTAAACAGTCTAACCATGGCAAGAAGCTCCCACATCTTTTTCTTTATTCAAATTGGTATCCTATTGGGATGTGATCTGTGCAACTACTACCTTGCCTAGGAATGATCAAACATAGTTGTTTACTCCCCTTATAAATCTCTAATAATAATTAATAAATCTCTGTGCAAATAAACCTTCCACATCTTAAATTCTTAAGAACAAGTTAAAAAAAAGAACAAAGCCCTCTTTTTTCAGAAGGCATTAAGTATGACTTCCTCTATGTCCATGGTATGAAGTAACCTGTCATTGATTTCAACTACAGACATATCTCATTTTATTGCACATGGCTTTATTGCACTTCACAGGTATTGAATGTTTTACAAATTGGAGGTTTGTGGCAACACTGTTTCAAGCAAGATTATCAGCACCAATTTTAAACAGCATTTGCTCACTTTGCATCTCTGTGTTACATTTTGTTAATTCTCACAATATTTCAAAATTTTAAAAAATATTGTATTTGTTATGATGATTTGTGATTACGAATCTTTTATGTGACTTTTGTAGTTGCTTGGCTCCCCAGGGGAATTCTACCAAACATTTAAAGCAGAATTAATACCTATTTTTCCGAAGCTGTTCCAAAAACTAGAAATGGAAGGAAAACTTCCAAACTGATTCTATGAGACTTGCATAACCTTGATGCTAAAGACCCCACCAAAGGAAAGACCCCACTAAAAAGGAAGATTACAGACAAATATCCATGATGAACATGGATGCAAAAATTCTCAACAAAATACTGTCAAATCCAGTCCAATGGTACATTAAAAAGATTATTCACCATGATCAAGTGGGATTTATTCCTAGGCTTCCGGAGTGGTTCAATATCTGTAATTAAGGTGATACATCACGTTAATAAAAGAAAGGATAAGAACCATATGATCCTCTCAATAGATGCAGAAAGGGCATTTGACAAAATACAACATCCTCTCTTGATAAAAATGTTCAAGGAAGTAAGGATAGAAGGAACATAACTCAACATCATAAAGGCCATATACAAAGGATCCACAGCTAATATCATGCTCAATGGGGAAAAACTGAGAGCTTTTCCCCTTAGGTCAGAAAGCCAGATGTCCATTCTCACCACTTTGATTTAACATAGTACTTGAAGTCTTAACCTCAGCAATCAGACAACAAAAAAGAAATAAAGGGCATCCAAATTGAGAAGGGAGAAGTCAAATTTTCGGTATTTGCAGACGACATGATATTCTATGTAGAAAACTCGAAAGACATCACCAAAAAAATTACTAGAACCGATTCATGAATTCAGGAAAGCTGAAGGATATAAAATCAACATATAGAAATCAAAGCATTTCTATACACCACGAACAACAGAGATTGGCAAGGATTCAGAGAAAGGAAAACCTACTAGGTATTTACCCAAATACCTACTACCAGGTATTTACCCAAATAATACAAAAATACTGATTCAAAGAGGCACATGCACCACAATATTTATAGCAGCATTATCAACAATAGCCAAATTATGGAAAGAGCCAAAATGTCCATTGTGTGTTCTGTATATATCTATGAGGTCCTTTTGGTCCACTGTGTCATTCAAAGCTCTTGTTTCTTTTTTGATTTTATGTTTAGATGACCTGTCTGTTGGTCTTTAGCCTCCAAGTGTTTGAATTCCTTCCAAACTTTTTCTTGTGGTTGAATTCCAGTTTCAAAGCACTGTGGTCTGAGAATATGCAGGGAATGATCTCAATCTTTTGGTATCAGATGAGTCCTGATTTGTGACCTAGTATGCGGTCTATTCTTTAAACTGAAGACTGTAGTCAGAGATACAGAAGGACAATACATCATTCTTAAAGGGTCTATCCTCCAAGAAGATCTACCAATTTTAAACATATATGCCCCCAGTATAGGAGCAGCCAACTACTTAAGTCAACTGTTAATCAAAATAAAGAGTCATATTAAAAAAAAAATAAAGAGTCATATTGATGTGAATACATTAACTGTAGGAGATCTTAACACGCCACTCTCAGTAACAGACAGATCATCTAAACAGAAAATTAATAAAGAAAAAAGAGCTTTGAATGACACACTGGACCAAATGGAGCTCATAGATATATACAGAACATTCCACCCTAAAACAACAGAATACTCCTTCTTCTCGAGCGCACATGGAACTTTCTCCAGAATAGACCACATACTGGGTCTTTGAAACTGGAACTCGACCACCATAAAAGTTTGGAAGGAATTCAAACACTAAAGATACATTCAGACTGAAATTGAAGGGATGGAAAACCATCTTTCATGCCAACGGGCCTCAAAAGAAAGATGGGGTAGTGATTCTCATATTAGATAAATTAGAGTTTAAGCTAAAGCCTGTAGTCAGAGACACAGAAGGACACTACATCATTCTTCAAGGGTCTATCCTCCAAGAAGATCTAACAATTGTAAACATATATGCCCCCAATATAGGAGCAGTCAACTACTTAAGTCATCTGTTAATCAAAATAAAGAGTCATATTGATATGAATACATTAATTGTAGGAGATCTTAACACACCACTCTCAGTAACAGATGAATCATCTAAACAGAAAATCAAAAAAGAAACAAGAGCTTTGAATGACACAGTGGACCAAAAGGACCTCATAGATATATACAGAACATTCCACCCTAAAACAACAGAATACTCCTTCTTCTCGAGTGCACATGAAACTTTCTCCAGAACAGAGCACATACTGGGGCACAAATCAGGACTCAACCGATACCAAATAACTGAGATGATTCCCTGCATATTCTCACACCACAATGTTTTGAAACTGGAATTCAACCACAAGAAAAAGTTTGGAAGGAATTCAAACACTTGGAGGCTAAAGACCAACCTGCTCAAGAATGACTGGATCAACCAGGAAATCAAAGAAGAAATTCAACAATTCATGGAAACCAGTGAGAATGAAGACACATTGGTCCAAAACCTATGGAACACGGCAAAGGCGGTCCTAAGGGGGAAATGCATAGCCATCCAAGCCTCACTCAAAAAAATTGAAAAATCCCGAATACACCAGCTCTCTTTACACCTTAAAGAATTGCAAAATCAACAACAAATTAAGCCAACCCCACGCACGAGAGGGAAATAATCAAGATTAGAGCAGAGATCAATGAGTTAGAAACTAGAGAAACGGTAGAATGCATCAACGAATCCAGAAGTTGGTTTTTGAAAGAATCAATAAGATAGATAAACCACTGGCCAAACTAATCCAAAAGAAAAGAGAGAGGACCCAAATTAACAAAATTAGGAATGAAAGGGGAGAGATCACGACTAATCCAAAGGAAATAGAAACAATCATCAGAAATTATGATCAACAGCTATATGCCAATAAG
>CM052901.1:47749022-47792124 GCA_028534135.1 Potos flavus
AAAAACATGGAGGACATTGTGAGAGGGAAGGGAGGGATGAATTGAAAAAGATGGAGGGGCAGAGAACCATGAGAGACTGTGAACTCAGAGCAACAGACTGAGGGTTTGGGAGGGGAGGGGGTTGGGGGGATGGCTCAGACTGGTGGTGGGTATTGAGGAGGGCAAGTTTTGCATGGAGCACTGGGTGTGGTACGTAAACAATGAAACTTGTAACACTGAAAAAATAAAATAAAAATATTTGGGAAAAAAAAATTTATGCTTCCCAGAGTAATCTACGCTTTCAGTGCAATCCCTATCAAAATACCATTGACATTTTTCATAGCGCTGGAACAAACAATCCTAAAACTTGTATGGAACCAGAAAAGACCCTGAGAATGTTGGAAAAGAAAACCAAAGCTGGGGCCATCACTATGCCTGACTTCCAGCTATATTACAAAGCTGTGATCATCAAGGCAGTATGGTTTGGGCACAAGAACAGACACATAGATCAATAGAAAAGAATAGAGAACCCAGAAGTGGACCCTCAACTCCATGGTCAACTAATTTTTGACAAAGCAAGAAAGAATATCCAGTGGAAAAAGGACAGCCTCCTCAATAAATGGTGCTTGGAAAATTGGACAGCCATATGCAAAAAAATGAAAGTGGACCATTTCCCTACACCATTCACAAAAATAAACTCAAAATCAATGAAAGACCTGTATGTGAGATGGGAATCCATCAAAATCCTGGGGGAGAACACAGGCAGCAACCTCTTCCACCTCGACCACAGCAGCTTCTTGCTAGACATGTCTCCAAAGGCAAGGGAAACAAAAGCAAAAAATAGCTATTGACACTTCATCAAGATAAAAAGCTTTTGCACAGCAGAGGAAACAGTCGTCAAAACTAAAAGACAACCTACGGAATGGGAGAAGATATTTGCAAATGGCATATCAGATAAAGGGCTAGTATCCAAGATCTATAAGGAACTTAATCAAACTCAACACCCAAGAAACAATCAAACTCAACACCCAAGAAACAAATAATCCAATCAAGAAATGGGCAGAAGACATGAACAGACATTTCTCCAAAGACATACAAATGGCCAACAGACCCATAAAGAAATGCTCAACATCACCTGGCATCGGGGAAATGCAAATCAAAACCGCAATGAGATACCACCTCACACCTGTCAAAATGGGTATAATTAAGAAGTCAGGAAACAACAAGTGTTGGTGAGGATGCAGAGAAAGGGGAACCCTCTTAAACTTTGGGTGGGAATACAAGCTGGTATAGCCACTCTGGAAAACAGTAAGAAGGTTCCTCAATAAGCTGAAAATAGAGTTACCATATGGCCCAGCAATCACATTACTACATTTTTACTGCAAAGATACAAATGTAGTGATCTGAAGGGGCATCTGCACCCCAATGTTTATAGTGGGATTGTCCACTATAGCCGAACTATGGAAAGAACCAATATGTCCATTGACAGATGAATGGATAAAGAAGATGTGGCATATATATATATATATATATATATATATATATATATATATAATGGAATATTACTCAGCCATCAGAAAGAATAAAATCTTACTCTTTACATTGACATGGATGGAACTGGTGGGTATTATGCTGAGCAAAATAAGTCAATTGGAGAAATACAATTAGCACAATGTTTCACTCATATGAGGACTAGAAACAGTACAGAGGATCATAGGGGGAGGGAGGGAATAATGGAATGGGAAGAAATCAGAGAGGGAGACAAACCATGAGAGACTCTTAACTGTGTGAAAGAAACTGAGAGTTGTTGGAGGGGAATTGGGTGAGTGGATGGGGTAACTGGGTGACAGGCATTAAGGAGGGGATGCAATTTGATGAGCACTGGGCATTATATGCAACTGATGAATTACCGAACTCTACATCTGAAACTAATGATGTTTTATATGTTGGCTAAAAGAATTTAAATTAAAAAAAGGAAAACCCATAAGACCCCATCCCCAAAATTTCTAGAACTGATACATGAATTCAGCAAACTAAAAGGATATAAAATCCACATACAGAAACCCATTGCATTTCTATACACCAATAATGAAATAGCAGAAAGAGAAATCAAGGAATTGATCCCATTTACAACTGCACCTAAAACCATAAGTTACCTAGGAATAAATTTAACAAAAGCGGTAAAAAATTTGTATGCTGAAATCTACAGAGTACTTATGAATGAAATTGAAAAGGACACAACGATGGGCACCTGGGTGGCTCAGTGGGTTAAAGCCTCTGCCTTCGGCTCAGGTCATGATCTCAGGGTCCTGGGAGACCTGCTTCCCCCTCTCTCTGCCTGCCTCTCTGCCTACTTGTGATCTCTCTCTCTCTCTGTCAAATAAATAAATAAATAAAATCTTAAAAAAAAAAAAGAAAAGGACACAATGAAATGGAAAAACATTCCATGATCATGGATAAGGAGAACAAATATTGTTAAAATGTCTATACTACACAAAGCAATCTACACATTCAACACAAACTTGATGAAAATAACACCAGAATTTTTCACAGAGCTAGAGCGGTCCTAAAATTTGTATCAAACCAGAAAAGACCTGAATAGTCAAAGTAATGTTGGGAAAAAAAAAAAAAAAAAAGCAAAGTGGGAGGCTTCACAATCCCAGACTTCAAACTGTATTACAAAGCTGTAATCATCAAGACAATGTGGTACTGGCGCAAAAACAGACACATAGATCCATGGAACATTATAGAAATCCCAGAAATGCACTCACAACTATATGGTCAATTAATCTTTGACAAAGCAAGGAAGAATATCCAATGGAAAAAAGACAGTCTCTTCAACAAACGGTATTGGGAAATCTGGAGAGCGGCTTGCAGAAGAATGAAACTGGGCCTCTTTCTTACACCCTACCCAAAATAAATTCAAAATGGATGAAAGTCCTAAATGTGAGATAGGAAGTCACCAAAATCCTAGAGGAGAACATAGTCAGCAACCTGTTTGCCACGAGCAGCAGCAGTTTGTTACTCAGTATGTCTATGGATGCAAGGGAAAGAAAAGCAAAAATAATCTATTGGGATTATCAAAATAAAAAGATTCTTCACTGCAAAAGAAACAACCAACAACACTGAAAAGCAACATTCAGAATGGGAGAAGATATTTGCAAATGACCTGTCTAATAAAGTTACTATCCAAAATACATAAAGAACTTATAAAAATGAATATCCATAAAAGAAATAACCCAGTTAAGAAATGGATAGAAGACATGAATAGACATTTTTTTTTCCAAAGAAGGCATACAAATAGCTAACAGACACATGAAAAGATTCTCAACATCACTCATCGTCAAGGAAATACAAATAAAAACTATAACGAAATATCACCTCACACCTGTCAGAATCATTAAAATTAACAATTCAGGAGACAACAGGTTTTGGCAAGGATGCAGAGAAAGGGGAACCCTCTTACATTGTTTTTGGGAATGCAGGGTGGTGCAGCCACTCTAGAAAACAGTATGGAGGTTCCTCAACAAGTTAAAAATACAGCTACCCTATGACCCAGCAATTGTAGTACTAGGTATTTACCAAAGGAATACAAAAAATGCTGATTCAAAGGGATACCTGCACCCCAATGTTTATAGTACCATTATCAACAATAGCCAAATTATGGAAAGAGCCCAAATGTCCTTTGAGTGATGAATGAATAAAGAAGAAGCGGTATATGTGTATGTGTATATATATATATATATATATATATATATATGTAATGGAATATTACTTAGATATTAATTATTATATGTAATATATATAATTAGATATTATTATTAATATCCAAATAATGGACTATTACTTAGCTTTTAGAAAGAATAAAATCTTGCCATTTGCAACGAGGTTGGTGGAGCTAGAAAGTATTATGCTAAGTGAAATAAGTTGGAGTAAGACAAATATCATATTATTTCACTCATATGTGGAATTTGAGAAACAGATCAACACAATCCTGATCAAAATAATACCAGCATTTTTCACAGAGCTTGAGCAAACAATTCTAAAATTTGTATGGAGCCAGAAAAGATCTCGGATATCCAAAGTAATGTAAAAGCAAAGTGGGAGACATCACAATCCCAGACTTAAAGCTGTATTACAAAGCTGTAATCATCAAGACAGTGTGGCACTGGCAAAAAACTGACACATAGATCCATGGAACATTATAGAAATCCCAGAAATGGACTCACAACTATATGGTCAATTAATCTTTGACAAAGCAGGAAAGAATATCTAATGGAAAAAGACCATCTCTTCAACAAATGGTGTTGGGAAATCTGGATAGTGGCTTGCAGAAGAATGAAACTGGACAACTTTCTTACACCATACACAAAAATAAGTTCAAAATGGGTGAAAGAACTAAATGTGATATAGGAAGTCACCAAAATCCTAGAGAAGAACACAGGTAGTAACCTCTTTGACCTTGGCTGCAGCAGCGTCTTACTACAAAAGTCTCCTGACCCTAGGAAAAGAAAAGCAAAAATAAACTAGTGAGACTTCATCAAGGTAAAAATCATCTGCACAGTGAAGGAAACAATCAACAAAACTTAAAGGCAACCTATGAAATGGTAGAAGTTATTTGCCAATGACATATCTCATAAAGGGTTTTTATCCAAAATCTGTAAAGAACTTATGAAACTCAACAGCCAAAAAAGAAATAATCCCATTGAGAAATGGGCAGAAGGCATGAACAGATATTTCTCCAAAGACATATAAATGGCTACAAGACATAAAAAAAATGCTCAACAGCACTCATCATCAGGGAAATATAAACCAAAATGCAATGAGATACCACCTTACTTTGGTCAGAACGGCTAAACTTAACTCAGGAATCAGATGTTAGTGAGGATGCAGAGAAAGGGAAACACTTTTGCACCATTTATAGGAATGTCATCTAGTATAGCCACTGTGGAAAACAGTATGGAGTTTCCTCAAAAAGTTAAAAATAGTAATACCCTATGACTCAGCAATGGCACTACTATGTATTTGTCTGAAGAATACAAAACTGATGATTAAAGGGGTACATGCACCCCAATGTTTATAGCAACCCTAACAACAATAGCCAGATTATGGAAAGAGCCAAGGTATCCATCAATGGATGAATGGATAAAGAACATGTGTGCATACATATATAATGGAATACTATTCAGCCATCAAAAATAATGAAATCTTGCCATTTGCAACAGAATGGATGTAACCAGAGTGTATTATGATAAGCAGAATAAGTCAGAGAAAGACAAATATATGATTTCACTGTGGAATTTAAGAAACAATATGAACAAGGAGATGGGAAGGGAAAATAAAATAAAATAAAATAGAAAGGGGGAGGGAGGCAAACCATTAAGAGACTCTATGGTGAAGAGAACAAACTGAGGGTTGCTGGAGGGGAGGTGGATGGGGGGATGGGCTAAATGGGTGTTGGGTATTAAAAGAGGGCAATTTTTGGGATGAATAGTGGGTGTTATATGTAAGTGATGAATCACTAAATTTTGTGCTATATCTTAACCCACTTGTATTTAAATTAAAAAATAAGTAAATAAGTAAAAATAAAAATATGTTAAAAAGAATCTTCCACTCAGCACGTATTGCATGGAGCACTGGGTGTGGTACATAAACAATGAATCTTGTAACACTGAAAAAATAAAATAAAAGTATTTGGGAAAAAAATTCCCATAGCAAAAAAAAAAAAAAAGAAAGAAAGAAATTATAACATTTACTTGTTTTCCAACATAAGTATTTTCATTTAAAATTCAGTAATTAAGTAGACTTCTCTCCTAACGCAGTATAACTATTTTCCGAAATAGATTAATTCAGTACGGAATTCTTTTTAAGGACTGCTGATTGAAAACACTTAAGTGGATGAAACTTAATCTAATGAGTTCATCTGGCTCTACTACTATTTTTCTTGGATAGTATACCAGAAATTACCAACTTTCGCATGACTAAAATTTGATTACATAACAAGTACCGCCACCCTAGTTTTGAGCTTATGTTAAACAGCAATATTGTATTACATATATGCCAAAGTAGTATTTCACAATCTTGAGAAATATTTTATGGTGATTATACTTTTAATATTTTTGTATGTTTATGGTATCAGGTCTACTAAAGGATGAATTGTTTATGTTTATAGGGAAGAAATTCATTGACTGCATGTTTAAGTAGAGAATAAAGAAGATTTAGAAAACAAATTCTAATCTTCAAATATCAGCCATCACAGGCTGTGAGATTTCTACTGCAAGTATAGGTCTTATTTACTAATGTGGCCCAGGGGTATTATCAGTATCATTGCCCACTGGTCTCAGGAATCACATAAAAAATCCTGCTAAAACCAATGTTGGTCATTGTGGAAAACTGTCAATGCCAACAAAGTGTAATCAGTGATCTTTGAACATACTGAGTTGGTTCACACACACAAAAAAACCCATATACCTTAGATTAATATTTGCTTAGGAATTAAAAACAAAAAAGACTTGGGGAAAAACCTTGATAAGCTATGCAAAATATTTATCTCTTGAAACAAGAGTGATGAATCAATTATAAGCTAAAAACATAGTGAACATTTAATAACCGAATTTAATTTACCTTAAATTAGTAAAATTAATAAATTTCTTATTCAACAATATTTCAAAACCCTCAAAATAAAGAAAATGTAAGTGTAAAACATTACTTTTTGTGGGATATTTTTCTCCCATAATTACGAAGCATTTGAGTTGGTTAAAAGCTACAATTGCCAATTTAACTGTCTAATTGGAGTTGTAAATGAGACATATTGGCAGTGTTGTTAGGACCACAATTAAGAAATCAGGAAAATTTGTCTATCTCTCTTAACTTTTACTTCTTTCTGTGTTATCCCTTTTTCCCTCCCCTCCCCCATTACCTGCAGGCCAGCTTTCAAGTAGTTTTTATACTATTTCTCTTTCCACATCTGAAAATGCCTCAACTTTGTTCATGTTCCTGAGAATGTTCCTGGTACATGGTAGATACTGTAAGTAAATATTGAATAAACGAATGACAGATATTGGGGCATTAGTAGTTTAATAAAGGAAGATATTTTGGAAGAAATTGTGCTTTCTCACTGTACCCTGAAATCACAGCATATGGGATCTTCCCTCTCTTCTTACTTACTAGTATCATTCCTGAAATGAGGACAAATCTAAATGGATTTAAAGTCCCTTGAATCACTTCTCAGCCTTTTGCCTAAGATCAAGTGTAAAGTCCCTTGATTTTATTTTGACATTGCAATGGTTATCTTCATTTCAAATCACAGACTAGATGAGAGATAGCTTCATGAAGGGAAAAGGTACATTGCTGGTTTTGGTTCTTGGGTCAGAGGCAAAATCAAACTCATTTTGGAAGAGTGGTTGAGATGTTAACAGTGTTTTTTGTTTTTTGTTTTTTTTCCTCTTGTTTCCCTTGCCTCAGGAGACGTATCTTAAAAAAAATGTTGCTATGGCCAATGTCAGAGAAATTACTGCCTGTGTTCTCTTCTAAGATTTTTATGGTTTCAGGGCTCACATTCAGGTCTTTAATCCATTTTGAGGTGTTTGTTTTTGTATTATAAAAGTGGTCCACTCCAGTTTTCCTAACACCATTCGTTGAAGACTTATTCCCATTGGATATTCTTTCCCTGCTTTGTCAAAGATGAATTGACCATATAGTTGTGGATTTATTTCTGAGTTTTCTATTCTGTTCTATTGATCTATGTGTCTACTTTTGTGCTGCTACCATACTGTTTCGATTACTACAGTTTTCTAATATAACTGAAGTCCAGAATTGTGATACCTCCAGCAGTTTTTTTTCAAGATTGCTTTGGTTATCCAGGTGTTTGTTGTTGTTGTTGTTGTTGTTGTTGTTGTTTTGCTTCCATACAAATTTTAGGACTATTTGTTCTAGATCTGTGAAAAATGCTGTTGGTATTTTGATAGAGATTGCATTAAATGTGTCCATTGCTTTGAGAAGTGTAGACATTTTAATAATATTTGTTCTTCCAATCCATGAACATAGAAAGTTTTTTCATTTCTTTGTGTTGTCTTCAATTTATATAGTATTATTTCTTCTGCAGATAATGAAAGTTTTACCTCTTCCTTACAGATTTGGATAGCTTTATTTCTTTTCTTCTCTAATTGCTATAGCAAGGACTTCCAGTACTATGTTGAATGAACATGAGAGTGGATATCCTTGTCATGTTCTTGACTTCATGGAAAAAGCTCTGTTTTTTCCCTATTGAGGATGATGTTCTCTGTGGTTTTTTCATAGATGACCTTTATTATGTTGAGGTATGTTCCTTCTTAACCTACTTTGTTGAGGGCTTTTATTGTGAATTTATCGTGTAATTTGTCAAATGCTTTTTCTGCTTCTATTGAGATGACCATATGGTGTTTTATCCTTTCTCTTACTGATAGGATGTTATCATTTTGAGTGATTGGCAAATATTGAAACACACTTGTACCCCAGAAAAAAATCCCATTTGATGATAGTGAATAATTTTTTAAAAGTATTGTTAGATTCTTTTTGCTCTTATTTTGTTATGGATTTTTGCATTTATGTTCTTCAGAGATATTGGCCTCTAGTCCTCCTTTTTTGTGGTGTGCTTATCTGGTTTTGGTATCAAGGTGATACTTGCCTCATAAAATGAATTTGGAAGTTTTCCTTATTCTATTTATTTAAATAGTTTGAGAAGAATAGGTATTAACTCTTTTTAAAATATTTGGTAGAATTTGCCTGTGAAGCCATCTTGTCCTGGACTTTTGTTTGTTGGGAGTTTTTTGATTACTGATTCAATCTCCTTGCTGGTAATCAGTCTGCTCAAGTATTCTATTTCTTCCTGTTTCAGTTTTGGTAGGTTACATATACCTAGGACTTTCTCCATTTCTTCTATGTTGTCTAATTTGTTGGCATATAGTTTTTCATAATATTCTCTTACAATTGTTTGTATTTCTGTGGTGTTGGCTATTTTCCCCCTTTCATTGGTGTATTCGTCTATTTGAGTCCTTTCTCTTTTTTTTCCCCCTTTTTTTTTTTTGTTTTGTTTGATAAATCTTAATAGAGGATTGTCAATTTTGTTGATCTTTTCAAAGAACCAACTCCTGATCATTGATCTGTTCTATTGCTATTCTATTGCTTTGAGAATTGTTTCTGTTTCTGTTTGTTTGTGGGTTGTTGTTTTTTTTTAATGTTGTCTATATAATTTATTTCTGCTCTAATCCTTATTATGTCCTTCCTCTGATAGTTTTGGGTTTTGTTTGTTGTTCTTTTTTTCTAGCTCCTTTAGGTGTAAGGTTAGGTTTATTTAAGTTTTGTTTTTTTGTTTTTTTGCTTCATAAGGTAGGCCTGTATTTCTATAATCTTCCCTTTTAGAACATCTTTGGCTGCATTCCAAAGGTTTTGGACCATTGTGTTTTAAATTTTGTTTGTTTTCACACACTTTTTGATTTCTTCTTCATTTTCTTCATTGACCTACTCATTGTTTAGTAGCATGTTATTTAACCTCCATGTATTTGTGGTCTTTCTGGATTTTTTCTTGTGGTTGATTTCTAGTTTCATAGCATTGTGATCGAAGCATGACTTTGATCTTTTTTAATTTATTGAGGCTTATTTTGTGACCTAATATGTGATCTATTCTGGAAAATGTCCATATACCCTTTAACCAAACTGAGGGTTACAGAAGGGAGGGGATGTAGGGATGGGGTAAGTGCATGATGGGTATTAAGGGAGGGCACATGTGGTGATGAGCACTGGGTGTTATACAAAACCGATGAATCATTGAACATTATATCAAAAACTAATGATGTACTATATGCTGGCTAACTGAACATAACAATAAAAATAGAAAAAATAAAAATAAAATAAAATAAATGTGTATTCGACTGTTTTAGGATGGAATGTTCTGAATATATCTGTTAAATCTATCTGGTCTAGTGTGTCATTCAAAGCCAGTTTCCTTGTTGACTTTCTGTTTGGATGATCTATCAATGTAAGTGGGGTGTTAATGTCCCCTAATACTTTGTATTACTATCGATTATTTCTTTTATGTTTGTTATTAACTGTTTCATGTATTTGGGTGCTCCCGTGTTTGATTCATATATATTTACAATTGTTATATCTTCTTTTTGGATCGTCTCCTTTATTATTATATGATATCCTCTTTGACACTTTCTTCAGACTTTGTTTTAAGGTCTACATTGTCTGGTATAATAAGTATTGCTACCCCAACTTTTTTTTGACATCTATTTGCATAATAAATATTTCTCTTTCCCCTCAGTTACAATCTGTAGGTGTCTTTAGCTCTGGAATGAGTCTCTTATAAGTAGCATATAGATAGGTCTTGACTTTTTATGCACTCTGTCACCCTATGTCTTTTGATGAAGTATTTTTTTCCATTAACATTCAAAGTAATTATTTATAGGTATCTATTACCATTTTGTTACTTGTTTTGTGGTTGTTTTTGTAGTTTTTCTCTGATCATTTCTTCTCTTTCTCTCTTTCATGGTTTACTGGTTTTCTTTAGTGATATACCTGGATTCTTTACTCTTTATTTTTTGCATAGCCATTACTCTTATTTGATTTGTGGTTACCATTCCATTTATATATAACATCTTCTGAATATGCCTGTCTATATTAAGCTGATAGTCATTTATTTTTGAACTCATTCTTTACTCCTCTCCCTTCCACATTTCAGATATGTGGTATCATCTTTTACATCCTTTTATTTTACCTTCCTATTTTTCTTACTCTTACTTATGATTTTTTTTCTTTTATCATGTTCAGTTAGCCACTGTATAGTACATCATTAGTTTTCGATGTAGTGTTCAATGATTCATTAGTTACTTATAACACCCAGTGCTCATCACAACATGTGCCCTCTTTAATACCCATCACCCTGTTACCCCCTCTCCCACCCTCCTTCCCTCTGAAACCATCAGTTTGTTTCCCAGGGTCCATAATCTCTCATGGTTCATCTCCCTCTGATTTCTCCCCCTTCAGATTTCCCTCCCTTCCCCTATGGTCCTCCGTGCTATTGCTTATGTTCCACATGTGAGTGAAACCGCATGATAACTGTCTTTCTCTGCTTGACTAACTTCACTTTGCATAATCCCCTCCAGATCCATCCATGTTGATGCAAATGGTGGGTATTCATCCTTTCTGATGGCTGAATAATATTCCATTGTATATATGTACCACATCTTTTTTATCCATTCATCTGTTGAAGGACATCTTGGTTCCTTCCACAGTTTGGCTATTGTGGACATTACTGCTATGAACATTGGGGTGCATGTGCCTCTTCTTTTCACTACATCTGTATCTTTGGGGTAAATACCCAGCAGTGCAATTTCTGGGTCATAGGATAGCTCTATTTTTAACATCTTGAGGAACCTCCATACTGTTTTCCAGAGTGGCTGTACCAGCTTGTATTCCCACCAACAGTGTAAGAGGGTTCCCCTTTCTCCAGATCCTTGCCAACATTTGTTGTTTCCTGCCTTGTTAGTTTTTGCCATTATAACTGGTGTAAGATGGTATCTCAATGTGGTTTTGATTTGTATTTCCCTGATGGCTAATGAGGTTGAGAATTTTTCACGTGTCTGTTAGCCATTTGTATGTTTTCTTTGGAAATGTGTCTGTTCATATCTTCTGCCCATTTTTTGACTCGATTATTAGTTTTTTGAGTGTTGAGTTTAAGAAGTTCTTTACGGATCTTGGATACCAGCCCTTTATCTTTAATGCTATTTGCAAGTATCTTCTCCCATTCCACGGACTCTTCTTAGTTTTGTTGACTGTTTCCTTTGCTGTGAAGAAGGTTTTTATCTTGATGAAGTCCCAAAAGTTCAATTTTGCTTTTGTTTCCCTTGCCTTTGGAGACATGTCTTGAAAGAAGTTGCTGTGGCCGATGTCAAAGAGGTTACTGCCTATGTTCTCCTCTAGGATTTTGATGGAGTCCTGTCTCACATTGAGGTCTTTCATCCATTTTTTGTTTATCTTTGTGTAGGATGTAAGGGAATGGTCCAGTTTCATTCTTCTATATGTAGCTGTCCAATTTTCCCAGCACCACTTATTGAAGAGACTGTCTTTTTTCCATTGGATATTTTTTTCCTGATTTGTCAAAGATTAGTTCATCATACAGTTGAGGGTCCATTTCTGGTGTCTCTATTCTGTTCTATTGATCTATGTGTCTGTTTTTGTGCCTTGGTGATCACAGCTTTGTAATACAGCTTGAAGTCAGGCAACGTGATGCCCCCAGCTTTGTTTTTCTTTTTCATCAGTCCCTTGGTGTTTCGGGGTCTTTTCTGGTTCCACACAAATTTACTTGTGGTTTTTATTTTCCACTCACACAGTGCTCCTTATCATTTCTTGTAGGGCTGGTTTAGTGGTCATGAATTATTTTAACTTTAATTGCCTTTATCTCTACTTCTATTCTGAATGATAGCCTTGCTGGGTTAAGTATTCTTGGCTGCAGATTTTTTCTTTCAGCTCTTTGAATACATGATGCCATTCCCTTTTGGCCTGTAAATTTTCTTTGAACAATCAGCTAATAGCCTAATGGGGTTTCCTTTGTATATGTCTTGTTTTCTCTTACAGTTCTAAAAATTCTTTCTTTATCGGTATTTTTTTCCTATTTCTAATTACTGTGTATCTTGGTGTGGACCTGCTTGGGTTTAATTTATTTGAGAATCTTTGTGCCTTCTGAATCTGGATCTCTCTTTCCCTCCCTAGATTCAGGAAGTTTTTAGCTATTACTTCTTCAAATACATTTTATTCCCTCCTTTCTCTCTCTTCTTCTGGGATCCCTATAATGAGAGTGTTATTATGTTGATGGAATAACTGAGTTCTCTAAATCTATTTTTATTATGCACTATTTGTCTCTCACTTGTTCAGCTTGATTGCTTTCTATTACTGTATCCTCCAGGTCACTGATATATTCCACTAATTCCTGTAGCCTACTATTTATTCCCTTTTATTATATTTTTAATTTTATATAATGAGTTCTTCCCTGGTATGTTAATTTTTATCTCTTTGTCAGGGATCTCTCTGATGTCTTCCACCCTTTTCTGAAGTCCAATGGTTATCTTTATGATCATTATTTTAAATTCTGTATCAGGTATATTATTTCTCTTTTGCTTAGATCTCCTGCTATGGCTTTGTCTTGTTCTTTCATTTGGGACATTTTTCTCCATTTCCTCATTTTGTCACCTCTCTGTGTCTGTTTCTGTGTTTTAGGAAGGTCTGTCTTCTGCTCTTGAAAATAGTGGCTTTATGAAGAAGAGGTCTTATAGTGCCCTATAGTGCAGTGTTCCTTGTTCACCAGAACCTAGCATTTCAGAGGAGTCTCCTATGGACGTTGCTTGTGTCTGAGTTGCTTTTTCTTTCAGTCCAGAAGTCTGCACTGGTCATTTGCCTATTGTGGGCTGTGCTTGCTCTCTGTGATGTTAGTGAGATCCAGGCAGGCAGCTCTGAGGCAGCATGACAGCTGAAGGGCTTGGGGGTGGGGTGGCAGTGTCAGCAAAATTTGCATTGAGCCACTAGCCCCAGGCTGATTCCCCTCAAAGTGTGGCAGAAGCCCAGGGCATAGTACACATCAGCAGTAGAGGCCAGAGGCCTGTGGTGTCTGTGGGCAGGGCAGCTAGGCCTGGTGTCTGGGGGTCAAGCATGGTGGCTGGGTGCATGGTGGCTGGGCAGGGTATGTATGGTGATAGCAAAATTTGCACTGAACCACTAGTCCACAAAATTACACTGAGCCCAGGGCAGAAGCCATCAGGCTCGGAGTGGGCAAACCCTCAGAACTTGTGGATGGGCATGCTGCTAGCTGGTTAGGTAGTAAGTGTCTGGGCAGCTCCACCTCCAAGAGGTGGCTCTGTGTTTATCCTTGGGAGTGGGAGGGGGAGAAAAATAGTGACTGCCAGCTCCTTTGTTCCCAGAGAATTCCCCCAATGGGCTCTGAAATCAGCATAAACATATTTCCCTCCTTATTGTGCAAACCGTGGCTTTTATGTTGCTTATTATTGGGCTGTTGTCTCTTTAAGGATAGGGACCCAGCTATCACTTGCCCTCCTAGCTTTCCCAGTGCTGAGTCACCTGACTTTTAAAGCTCTAGGCTCCAAGTCCTGCTGGTTAGACAAATACAGGGAATTCAGCCCCTCTAGATTTCAAGGCCAGAAGTTATGAAGATTTATTTTCCCTGCATGGGCTCCCTGGTACTTCCCCTTTTCACCACTGTAGCTCCTTCCCTCCCGCACACAACTTCCAACCATCACTCTGCCTTTTCCATCTTCTCAGAGGCAGCTTCGTCTCTACATTCAGTTGTAGAGTTTGTTCTATCAGTCTTTGGATTACTCTCAGGTTTTTTGCCAGCGATGTTGGTATATCTAGTTGTAAACGTGGGAAAGGATGAACTTAAGCTCCTCCTACTCCACAATCTTCCCAGCATCTCTCTGTCTTGCTGTTTTAGTGTATAACTTATGATTCATTCATTCAAAACCATTTATCGAGTGCCTACTATTTGCCAGGCTCAGAGCTAAGTTCGTGTTATACCAGTTACTACAAGGAAAATTTCATGTGGGTATTATTTTAGATGGAGCCACTTGAGAACAGATTTAGTTATCTTCCTGTGATTATCTTTAAACAATCTCTTCCAACATCTGTCATCATTTCAAAATTTCAACCCTTGGTAGAGTATCTTGTTACCACCTGGGCACTACTCTGCCAAGTGCTTTTCACCTGTTCTCACTTCCATGAGGAACAGGGAGGCTTATAGTTGTTTTCGTGAATAAGAAGCATGGTCTAAACAGATATAGTCCCTAGATACCTCTGGTAGAGACCAGTTTTGCAGTGGAAAATCCTGCCAAGAGTTAACACAAATTTTCTTGCTGTTTTTGTTTCCAATGGCCATTGACATGCTGTGAGGTGTAAACTTACCACAGCAGACCTCTATCCTGGCATAGTAACACAAGTGCTGAGTTATATTCTGCAACAAACTATCCTGAAAACTTAGAATAAGTTTGAAAGTAAATGGGTAAGAAATAGTAGAGAAAATAAAGGGTGGAGAAGTGAAGTATTTTCCCTATAAGCCATCCAGGACTGAATATGAATTGGGATACCCTAATATTTAAACCAAAAAGACAATCTTTATATTCTATTTAGATAGGGCACTTGCTCCAAGCTTAGTGAGATTCAGTATAATAATCTAGAATCCTTTTCACTGCTTGAGCTTCAATTCTGAAGCCTTATATGATCCTACTTCCTTCTCCAGGGTCCTTATTTTTCTATACTAAGTGACATGCTGAAAATTTGGTACTCTCAAACTAAGAATTTCAGACACATTATGACTTCTGTACTCTAGGGATATATTTGAGTGTATCAGAACTTAGGGCACTATTCTTAGGCTTTATACCTGAGCCCGTTTTCTCCTTGTATCTTATCTTTAGACTCCATTTCTGTCCACATCAGGGTGTATAAATGGGCAGCACTGGATTAGAATCTTCACAGGTGGTAGAGCGAAGACAAACTCAGAGTGGCCAACACAGGCTCAGGAGCAGGGAGCAGAAATCAGTTAAGGTTTCTGACTGCTATGTATGCTAGTCCATACGGTATATGGACTAACTTGAGTTAGTGTGTGTGTGTGTGTGTGTGTGTGTGTGTGTGTGTGTGTGTGTGTGTGTTGTAGGTACTGAAAGCTTGTCAAGCGAGTTTTAATCAAATTACAGATTTCTCCCCTGGAACTCTAGATTGCTCCAGCTTTATTTCTTCCTTGCTTCACACTTAACACATGGGTAGATCGTGCCGGTCATTGGTGTTTATAGAAGGGAAGAGTCTTCATGAGGAAGACTGGATCTCTCTGGGAGAGACTAGAGTTGATGAAAAATAGCTACATTCATCTGGCCTCATTAAGGAGGCAGCTAGCAAGAGACAGGAGGGTGCAAGCTCCTGTTTCCATGCCAGTAAGATTTGGAGGGAACAACCAGGGAGCTGGGAATCCTGCATCAAAGTGGAAGAGGCCTTGAGGGTGATATCAGAAAGGTTGGCATAAAATCTATTTTGATAATAATCCCTCACACTTGTACAGTGCTCTTTGCTTTGCAAAATACTTCCATATCTGTGATTTCACTGGGTTCTTGTAGTGCCACTCTGAGGTTTGGGAGAAGAAGGAAATTGCTCAAGACCACAAAACAAGTCAGTGGCAGAGGTGGAACTAAAAACCAGAGTTCCTGCTTCCTTGTTCTGTTTCCCCTCCACTGGAGCAGACTGGCCACCTCTGGACATATGTAAAGGGCCAACTTCTCTGTGGTGGGTAGTTTTTCAAGAGTGTTTTAGAATAGGCTAGTAAGCCCCAGAGTGAAGGATTAACTTGTCACTGGTTATCCTGGGGACTGGGGCTCCTTTGTCTCAGTATAATTGAAGAGCTTTTCAGAATTTGTTTTCTTTACCAGCCATTCTCTTCCCTCTTTTCTAACGGATAGTTGCTGGTTATTGCTTTCTTAAGTAAGAAAATGTTGATTTCTGCTGTTCAAGCTGATGATCTTGTCAAATTCATTGATTTTTCTTCTTGCAGAGCACTGGAGATAAACAAGTGGGACTTACGCTCTAGAGGAATTGATTTACATTACCCCATTTACATGGGTCTCATGTTTCAGTTATTAAATACTAAAAGTGCTTTTGATTGATGACTTAGATATTTGCCTTATCAAAATGAGAATAAATCCATCTTTATTTCACAGACCTTAAAACTTGTGAAAGTTTCCATTATGTACACAATCCTCTTCCCCACCTCCCAACTTTCTTAAAGATGATTTTCTGCCTTTGTTTACATAAAATTTGTCAATGTCCTTCTTCAAACGTGCCCCCTCCAATATTTACACACTGGATATAGTATGATCATTCAGACAACTGTGTAATAGTTTGATCTGGACAATGTACTGTTTTAAATGACATTAGCCTTGTTTTAAATTGCATTGCCTTTGTCTTTTTGTGGTGGAGTTCTTTTTGAATTTTTTTTTTTTAGCAGCCATCTTACACTACTGGCTTATCGTGCTTATGATCAACAACAACAACAAAAAACTTCCAGTAACCACTTTATGCATACTGTTTGTTGAGGAAGGTCTCCTTGTAGTTAATTTTATCAATTAAATTAAGATATTTTTCATTAATATTTCTTACATCTCTTGTGGCCAGATTTTACCCATCCTTTCAGATTGGCACAGAGTAGGGTGTTCTTCCTTCTCATTTTGTCATCTACCAATTTAAAAATCATTCCATTTCTATTTTCATTTGAGACCCTGATAACAATATGAATAAAATAGGAGAGCCTTATAATTTTCCACTATTGTCAACAACAAATTAATTAATACATTTGGTAGCATGATAAATTAACCTCACTATAAATCTTGCTATTACTTCAGGCCACATTTTGTCTGTCCTAACAATGGAAGACTATGTTTGTTCAATTCAGATATGTTAGCTATAAGGTAGTCATCTGATCTTTCAAGCTATTCACACTATCACTAAAGGAAATGAGGCAGTTTGGCCTGACTTGTTATCTGTTTACCCATGCTAACTTACTGCAGGTAAAATCGGTCTCTGTCCTGCCAGTTCAAGTTATCTTGACTCAACAAAAGAAATTATATGCCCTCAGACTTCAGAGCACATGCACTGTCCTCACCAACTCTAAAAGTGGAACTCAAATTCCAACTGACAGAACTCCTGTTTCAGAAACAGCCATTTTTAACACAAATCTGGCTCAGAAATTAGTAAGATAGGCATAAATAAAAGCTGGAAAATTGAGAGAATATAATCTTTGTTAGGATAGAAAAGGAAATAAACAAGAGAAATATTAGTCTGCCACTTTTTCTATTCATTTTAAGCAATCTTGTTTCTTTCATCTCTGCAGTTTGTATTAGAGACCAGGTGGAAATTTAAAGAATGTACTTTGATAGAGTATTGAAGCAGCCTTATAACAAGCAAAGTAAAGCAAAAAGATTTAAAGCAACTATGGTATAGTAAAAAGAGGATATTTGAGGTAAAAAATTGGACTCAAATCTGAGCTCTTTAGCACATATTGACTAAGTAACATTGGGCAAGTCATTTAATTCTTTTGAGCCCTAGTTCCTGGGTTTTTGCATTTTTTTGTTGTTGTTGTTCAGATTGATGCTACCTGATGAAGTTGTGAAGGTTAAAATTCTTCCTTCACAAAATATAAAAGTAAAGAAAAAATTTTGCTTAACAGGGATTCAATTTCCTGCCGTTCTACTTTGGGGGATGGTCTATTTTAGGGGGTCTTAATTTGCTATTTTGTAAAGTTTCATTAATGCAGTATGCACGTGTGAAACTGATCAAGTATACAGGCCTCCCTGCCCTTTGAATTGATGCCAAAGCTAGAAAGATAAAGAGTTTTGTTAATGATGGACAATTACTTTTTTTTTTTTTTACCTTAGAAATACAAAGTATGCTTTCCCCTATAACCTGAATTCCTTATCACTAACTTGGGTCAGACAAATCAATATTCTTCCTTCAGTTTTACAAATAGAATGACAAGGTATATCTAAATTGCTTACACAAGCGGTCTCCAACATGGACTGTGCAAAACAAGCTATTGTAGTATGGGAAGGAAAATAGTATAACTATTTATAATTACTTTTAACTCAGTCTTTCACATTTTCTACTTTTTGTGTATATTTTATTATATATATGTGTAATTAAATTGATAAATTAATATAGTTGACCTACAAATATTGGGGGCACATACCCAAAATTTACAATAGGGGGCACAAAGTTTAGATATTGCTAGTTTAGAGGATAATAGAAATAGGATCAGAGGACTTTTGTTAGAAATTTATCATGCCTGAAATCAAACGCCTTCATTTCTCCCATGAATCTGTTCTTCCTTTTGACCTACCCATTTCTATCAATGATATTATCATTCTCCTAGTTACTCAAACTGGGAATTTGGGAGTCGTTCTTTGTCTTCTCTCATTCATCATATGACATTAGTTGCCAAGTCCATTATTTCTAAAACATCTTTCATATTTGTCTCTCCCGTTGTAATTCTATTGCCACCACACTGATTTATGCTTTAATTTTTTTATTAAAGATCTATTTATTTATTTTAAAGAGAGAGAGAAAGCATGAGCAGGAGGGGCAGAGAGAATGGTGGAGACAATCTCAAGCAGATTCCATGCTGAGCATGAAGCCTGATGAAGGACTTGATCTCACAACCCTGAGATCACAGCCTCAGCTGAAACCAAAAGTCAGACGCTTAACCAACTGTGCCACTGAGATGCCCTTATGCTTTAATGTTTTAAGATGGGTTACCATAGTATTATAAGAGCTTCCTAACTGCCTCTATTCTCTTGACTCAATTTAACCTACCTATTTTTTTATGTATGCACGTATTTTTCCTACTGTTTATAGAGTATGGTCTTCTTAAAGGCAAGCAGGCATGAGCACTGTGTTTTATCTCTCTATCATGCCTTGAATATGGTAGGCACTCAAATATTTATAAATGGATAACATTATATTAGGATTTGTTTTTCTGCCTGGAACGGAGAGTTAGTGTTCAGGCCTTGGGGCCTAAAGGTCATGAAATTCTTTCTAATTTGTGCAATCAAGTGAGATTAATCTGGCAAGTCTAAAATCGGATTCCTAAATTCATATTCAGATATTAGTTTATTCTTGTTAGCTACTCTGTAGAATCTCACTTTATCTGAGAAGTATTTCATGAAGAAAATACTTATACTGTGGCGAAATGACTCTTCTTCCTTAAAACATGCTCACAGGCATGCTCACAGGGAGCATTTTCTCTCATTCTTTTTATTTGCCTTGGGAGTCAGAGTTGAATTCTGGGCTATATTTTATCACCAACTTCCTGTGATTACTGGGATGAATTGTTACAAATCATATAAGCTTGCTCTGTGTATAGAAATAGGCCTGACATCTCCCTTTCCCTTCCTTCCTTTCTCTATCTCTCCTTACCTTCCTTCAGCTACTTCATAGAGATGAAGAAATGTGATCTTACATCTGACATAATTTAGGATTCTTAGAAAAAAACTTTTATACATTTAGGGCAATGTTATAAAGTTGCTTCTTGGGAAGAGAGAGGAATTAAAATAAGATGTAACGGCTTATTCTTGTATAATTACAGACTTGTGTTGTTAGCTTGTTCAAAAACCTTCTGAAATGATGTGTATCAAGTAGTCTTGATGCAAAGGACTTACTGAATGACTAGATAACAGCACCTATATTCTCTCTTATTTATGTTACAAATATACTTTCTCTCTCTCTCCCCTCCCTCCACCTATCCAGCTACCAGCTTCAGCATTTTCCTTTGAGTTCCCCATGACAATTCCAATTCACTTCTCTATGGTATTTAGAATATAAATCATGTTTTCCTACAAATCTTTCCTGTTTTTATTTTAAGAACCAAGTCACTAACATATTTAATATACACTTCACTCATTCCTAGCTGTGCGTTTTAAGTCCCAAGGCTTCTTTTTATTCTTATCAGAATGTTTTGACACCATAGAAACTGAACATTTTTTTAAAAAAGATTTTATTTATTAATTTGACAGAGAGAGAGTACAAGCAGGGGGAGCAGTAGGCAGAGGGAGAGGGAGAAGCAGGCTCCCTGCTGAGCAAGGAGCCCGATGTAGGGCTTGATCCCAGGACCCTGGGGTCATGGCCTGAGCCAAAGGTAGGCACTTAACTGACTGAGCCACCCAGGCACCCTGAAACTGACCACTTAATGCTGATATTGGCACCAGTGGCTTCTCCTTATTTTAGACTGATTATAGCCAACTTCTTTAGCTGCTAACATCCCCATTGACTGCTGTTTCTCCCATGCCAAAGCAATCTGTTTATCAGTACAAAATTGATCTTTCAACTTGAAGCTACAAGGATGCAATTGGTATCTAAGTTGCCACATCAATCAGATATTTAAAAAGTCATTAGTGAACCTAGCTGTAATTTATGGAGGTGCCACCCACGTGATTAGATGATATGTTCTATCTACATACATTTTTTTCTTGAGGGCCATATAAACATGTGCAGAATTTAAAAATGCAGGGAAGTATACCACACTGTGTGGGTACTTTATGTAGGTTACTTGTGAATCATCCCAAAGCAGTTACTAAATCAAACTTCTAAGAAATGCTCAACTGTTGGAGAGGATATGTTCTTTTGGTCATTTCAGGCTGAGAAAATCCCAGAGACATTTTTTTTTTTTTAATGAGCTTCTAATTTGGTGGGTTACATTGGCATTGATTTGCTTTTAGTAGTTCCAATTGAGTAAGATATTATTCCCTGGGATCCTTAGGGCCTCTATAGTTATCTCCATTCCACATTTCCTTTTTTATTCCCCATTCTACACTTTCTATCCAAGCTTATTATAACAAGCTTTCTGAGCTTTAACTCTGTCAAAGGTAGTCCAATACAGAATTAAATTTGTTACAAAGTTTATGAACAAATTTTTACAAGTGTCATGTTTTTTTAAGAGTTCTTGATTCCAGGAAACAAACGGAGGGTTGTAGAAGGGAGAGGGTTGGGGAATCAGGTAACTGGGTGATGGGCATTAAGGAGGGCATGTGATGTGATGAACAGTGGGTGTTATATGCAACTAATGAATCACTGAAAACTACATCAAAAACTAATGATGTACTATATGTTGGCTAATCGAATTTAAGTAAAACACACACACACGAGTTTTGAGGCTTCGGAGAGTACAAAATCTTCATAGTATTGAGAAGGATAGGATTGTAGTTTAAGTACTGAGATTTTATGAAACCATCATTCTTGTTGAAAATAGGAATTTACTTCTTTGTACAGATTTTCCATGTGTATATGCAAGGGAAATTGGAAAGATTCGTATGATGGTAAACTAACAAACAAAAAGTTTCGGAAAGCTAGGGAGTAAAATTAATTCATTGCAAAATTTGATCCCAAAATCTTATGACAGCAGACCCAGCTTATGTGTGGCTGGTTTTTGAAAACATTAAACTAAAAGAACTGATGACAGAAAAGTACACAAATTAGTCCTAATTGACATTCCTTCCTGCTCTCTTTCTCATGACCTGCATGGGTTCTTAAAGCAGAGGCCTTGTTTAAGGGTCCAATACTTCATGTTCTCTTCAGATCAATTATACTCATTGCCACTATGTTCACAAGGAGAGGAAGCACCTTAGTTCTGCCCCTCCTACCTTCTCTCTATGCTCAATGGGATATCTCTTCTCTGATCCACTAAGAATTAATTTCATAAAAATAATAAATTAATCAATTAAGAGTTAATTTTATATCCTCCCAAAGAGTTAATTTTATAAAAATGACATATTACATGGAAGGTATTTTAATCTAAGTTATAGCCATTTATCCACACTACAATCTCCTTTTTATAGTCACAAATCCCTAAGGTCACAAGTTAGTAGAAGGCAGAATTATTATTGGAGCCTGTGGTTCTCTTGAATTATTACTGATAAGAATGGAAGAACTTACCTCTATTTGCACCCAAGTACAAGTACCCAAGAAGAAGCCATGTCCTATGAGATGCTTTTTGTTTATTGCTAATCTGGTATGAGTTCTTCATAACGTGAAATCAGTTGTCCAATAGTCTTATAGTGATTTGCTTTTGAATTAGAAATATCCTGACTAACTTGAAATAGTGTCCATAAATGCCACCTTGTAGATTGTCACTGGGATATAATCTATAACCAGGATTTGTCAACCCTCTCTAGTTACCAAGCTGATGCCTGGAAATTTCTCTCCCCATTTGCCAAAGCTACATTCTTTAATTATTTGATTTACACAAGTTTTTAAAAAATGTATCTTTTGAGAGACAACTGTGGAACAACAGAGTGAGAGGGTCTTAGAACCTGAAGGTCAGGTTTCATGTTCTGGCTCTGTTCGTGACCTTGGACAACCTACTTAGCTTATGGGAAATCAATCTTAAATGGGTGATTGTGATGACTAATAGAGACAGTGTTTGTGAAAGGCTTTGTAAACTGAAAGTATATAAAGTTTAGACTGCAAGCATAATAGCTACAACTGAATGTTTCACTACATTAGAGAGTTTGCTTAATGACCAAATTCTTCATCTTTTGGACAGACTTTGTTGGTTTGGTGTAATAGTTTCTTTTCAGTGGATCTTATGCTGATGATCATAAATAGCCATAAAATTATTTAATCAGCTTTGAGAGCTAATTGCTGGTGAACCCAATGTGGTGACATCTTACCACTTGTTTTACTTCAACTCTATTTCTCATGTGTCAGTCTTTCTTAATTTTCTGGTGAATCCTAGGACCATTACTCTTATTTTGGCCAAATATAACAAGAATTGCCACACATATTTCCAATTTAAATATATACCTCGATCACTCTACCTTCTAAAAACAAAATGGCATTTTTTAGCTTTCTAAATAATGTATAGTATTTTTTCATGAATTTCCTGAGAAATTGACCCAAGTGTTATTTTTTTAAATTTAAATTCAATTAGCCAAGCATCAAACCCTTCAGCACCACTGAGCAAGCTATATTTTTAACCTTAAGCTAATTTAATGTAGTTTTAGATTAAAAACCTTGGCTCACCCAATATAACTCAGAATAGTGAAACTCAATTTTCAAGGCTGATTTTACTATTAGGCTGTTATGGTATAATCAAGGAACAAGAATATCATCTCTTACTTTTCATTTTAGCCATGTAAAGCTAGTCATTTCCCTGATACTCTTATACAGATTATAATCACACTTTAAAAGATTTACTCCAAGTGTGGCAGTTTGGAGGAATTTAAATTTTCAGTATTAATTATTCCTCCTTTCTGTCTCCATGTGAAAAACCTATGGTTCAATTGAAGCTTTCATATGAAAGATATGATATTTTGTCATTAGTATTCCAGCCCTTTTATTTTGTCCATTCCTGTAACTAGGTAGTAAAGTGTCACCAGAAGAAGTTGATATTCTTTATAAACCTCTATCACATTTCTAAATGATTACTAGTATCCTTAAGTCCTAAACTCAAGCAGAGAAAGTCAATTATCGTACAGTTTCACTTACTTGTGGAACATAAGGAATAACATGGAGGACATTAGGAGAAGGAAAGGAAAAGTGAATTGGGGGAAATCGGAGGGGGAGACGAAGCATGAGAGACTGTGGACTTTGAGTAACAATCTGAGCGTTTTGGAAGGGAGGGAGGTGGGAGGATGGGTGAGCCTGGTGGTGGGTATTAAGGAGGGCAGTTATTGCATGGAGCACTGGGTGTGGTGCATAAACAATGAATCTTGGAACACTGAAAAAATAAATAAATAAATAAATAAATAAATAAATAAATGGAAAAAGGAAAACTAGGTAGAGTAAAAAAAAAAAAAAAGTCCTAAACTCAAACTTTGCCCTTATATCTTTCCATTTCAGTAGTCCTTATATTGACATTACCAAGTAAATGTTTGTGTAAATGAGACATTTCTCTTCTCTCCACCTCAAATTTCTCTTTCCAGTCTCATTTTCCCACATCGTCTTCTATTTATAGAATAAGTGTCCTTTCTTTATTTACATTGCTAACCCTCAGTACCCATGTCTTTAATTTTTTTCTTTTTTTAATTTAAATTCAATTAGCCAACACATTATTATTTTCAGATGCTGTGTTCAACAATTCATCAGTTGCGTATAACACCCAGTGCTCAACACATCACATACCCTCCTTAATGCTCATGCCTTTAATTCTACACTTATTCTATATTTACAGGAATTTTTTTTTTCATCTGTTGTCCAGGTCTATAGACAGGACCTACATTTGGACCAATAACAAATAAAGTAAGCAAAGTTTTCTTCCTCTTTCCTTTATTGTAACATCTTCTCTGGGTGTAATCTAGCTCTCGAGGCCCTTTCCACCATACAGTGTACTTCTCTCAAGTAGTGGTAAATAACATCTACAAATGTTATTCTCATCAGTTTGAGTGAGTATTCTCTAGAATTATTTGGTATGTGGTAAATGTTTCCATGGTGGAATTTAAAGCAATTATGTCTAATGCTGATTTTTACCACTGACTAAGACATATTTAGCAGTAGCTCTGGGTATTGGCATGAGCATCTTATATTAAAAATTCTGCAGCAGTTCAAAGCCCAGTACTTTTGGATGGCTAATGGGATTTGAATAACAAACTTTTGTCCAGATAGTCTAGTTGGTAATATTTGAATAATTATCTGTTGAATAGTTTCCCATTTTGTTTAAAGCATGTTGTTTCAGTGCTATGATATTTTGTTGATTTCCAAATGCTTGCCTAAAATTCCAAAATCTCCAATCAAGTGCCCATCCTCCTAATATTCAACTTGGAGCAATTATGATAAGGATAATTTGTATTTTGGCTCTTTTGGAAATCTTTATTAGATTTATCATATAAATATCTTTCTGAACAGGTGACTTTTCTTCTGCCTAGCTCAGTTCCTATTCTTTGAGGCTAGAGCTTGTGTAAAATCCCAATTTTCATAAAAAAATTAGTTACTACACATCCTGTAAACAGCGTTGTGATGTCCATAATCTCTACTATTATGAAACACAGCTTTTCATATGTGGGTTTTAGGCTAGGTTGTTCTTTTATCTGTATTGACATAACCTTTAAATAAATACTTAAACACAGAATAACTAGAGTTCAAAATAAATTCACTGTGCTTTCTTTAGAATACTCTTAATACTCAGCATATTTGATGATATGAAGAGTATCACTGGAATTCTTTCCAAAGGAGCTTTAGTATCTTTAAACAAGTTCATGATAACATTAAGATGGTTTTCTATTATGTCAAACATTTGTAGATTCTTTCATTTGCAGGCACCGTTTGCTCTTTGTTTATCTTTCATCATTTCAAGCAATGGCTTTATCTTCTGTTTCATTAGCTGTAGGAGCCCCTTCATTTATTGTTTAAGCCTCCATTCCCCTGTTTAATGACATTGATGTTAGCTGCAGTTAACATGTTTTTGTCCACAATGGCCTGCTGCCAATCTATAATATTTTGTTCATTTTACCTACTTAACCTTTTCTGAATGAGAATGCAAAAGAGGGGGTTCAAGGGAGCTTTGGGAGTCCATCCTTGCTGGCCTATCCTTTGTTTTGTCAGTTTCCAGTTGAGTGGCTTAATAAGAAGAGCAAAATTCTACTTTTCTTGTTTATTTAATGTGAATCCTGGGAAATGTGACTGGGTGATTGGTTGACTTGTATTTCAAATAATGAAATACAAATTATTTGTATTTCAAATAATTGAGCAGTATTTCCCAAACCCCTTTGAGACTATTGTCTTGGTGGCTCTTGAAATCTTTTGTAGTGCCTAATTACTGTTAGGAACAATATTTCCACTATCTACAATTTGAGACGGACTTTTGGTGGAAGCAATGACCTTCGCTTTTGCTTTACCTCTTCTTATTTTGGTCACAGTTATCAAGACTTCAATGAATGAGCCCTCAACATATTAATTTTATTTTCTATCTTTTGGGATTTTCAAATAATTGTAAAAGGAATATAATGGCAACCATTTCTCAATGAAGAGCCATTTGTATTTAACGGATGTTGTGTGATTGTTGCAGGAATGCAGGGGAACATGAGTTGCTAAGTTAAAGGAGTAGTTTTCCCCTGTACCACATTGTTGCATGACATTTTCCTACACTCGACCTTAGAGAGGAACATGTGATTGGGAAAGCTGACCTACATGTCAACCTTTCAACCTTTGATCTACATGGCTTGGAGACCACCCAAGAAAGGCTTTGAGATCTACCAGTAAATCATTATCTAATTGTTGGGGGACAGCTAACCTAGGCTGATTGAACCATAAGATGTCATATTTTGAATGAACTGTTAGTAGTGGTATTATTAATGACCAATAATCCCACTAAGAAAGAAAAAGCAGAAGGAAAAGGCCATTGGGGAATAAAAAAGGGCATATTGACTCATTCTGTTCTACCCCATCTGCTGTTTTTCCTAAGGGATTGTAATTGAGATACAAAGTAGATGGTATAATATAACTCTGTAAATGTTGACTAAGGTAATATCTCTAGAAACCTTTATCATTCTCTTTCTAACCAGGGGGTTCAGCCAAAACTAACTTAGAAAAAAAATTTAAAAGCACTTTAAAAATAATCTTTGCTTTCTTTTTTTTTAAATTAGTTCTCATTTCAACCAAATGAGTTTGCCTAGATTATGTCAGCAAAGGATTCATGAAACTCCTGAGTGATAAACCATCAAAGCTTGAAATTACAGATAATAAAATGTGTAGTTTACTTTTCTCATGATGCTTTTGTTTGGCTTTGTTATCTGGGTAATAACTGGTCTTATGGAATGAATTGGTAAATCTCCTAGATGTTGTACTCTTTTGGAAGTGTTTCTGAAGGTTTGATATAAATTTTTTATTAAATATTTGGTAGAACTCACCAGTGAGAAAAAACTTAGGAGGATTCCAAGGGTGGGAAAAATAAGAAATAGAAAGGATTGTTGCAGAAAATGTAAAGATAGAAAATAAGGGTTCTAAGAACAACACAGAGAATGATGGTCTATAGGGGAAATAGAGATAGACATTTATTGCCAGTTAGAGGTTTCTAAAAAAAATACATATATAGATAGGTATAGATATAGATAAATATATATAATATATACAATATAATATATTATATGTAACATATTTATATATGTATAAATATTTGGAAAGAAAAAGAGTTTAAATAATAGAGAGAAGAAAATAAAATATTGATGTTTTCTCCCTATTCACCCCTCCTCCTCCAAATAATTTTTTTCTGAAAGAAAAGAGAAAAGAAATCATTATTCAAAAAGAGAAAAAAAGGAAATGAAATCTCAGAGCTGTTAGAATTCAAGGACTATGAACTAAATTGCAAAGGGACTTTGCAATCTTTTATTTGAATGAGAAGAAATTAAAATTGAAAATCAACCAGAGCTAAGTGGGTGATGGGTATTAAGGAGGACACTTGTGATGAGCACTGCATGTTCTATGTAAGTGATGAATTACTAAATTCTACTCCTGAAACTAATGTTAAACTATGTGCTAATTAAAAAAAAATGAAAATCAAAAAGGGTAAGAGAGATATGAAAACTAAGGGACAGAGAATGGAGTGTTTGGAAAGCAATGGTGTTGGCATGTCTTGGGGCATCACTGTTCAGGAGGAGAGTGAACAAGAGAAAAAATAACAGCTTCAAAGTTATTGTTAGATAGGATGGATTTTTATAACATCTGAAATCTTTGGGCTCAATGCAAAACTTTATACTGCTTCAAAGCTCATCAAAACTAACTACTTCTGAAGTTTTGAGCTCTTTATTTGGGCTCACAAGAAAAATAAATTCTCAATTGGAATCTTAGTTAATAGCAATTTACCCAGACCCCACAGCATTCATTTAGCATAACATAGCACTGAACAAGCACTGAATATGTATTGAGTAGCTCTGGTTTTCTAATGACTCAACCACTGTTAGTAAAAATGTGCCCTTTTTAATGACTGCCTTAAGTGATGAATAATAAACTGCTTTGTCTACCTCTCTCTATACCTTCATATCTGGTTACAATAAACTGTGCTTTTAGGCATATCCAGAAACAAGGGTTTCTGGCCTGTGAACTGCTTTATCCTTAACGCTCTTGTCATTGTTCCTTCACAAGCATGAAACATTTTATTTTTCCTAAAGCCCTAGAGGGTAGACTCTATTTGTAATTTGAGAAGACAAAGCTAGAGGGGCAAAATGGCCATGTGAGGATTCAGTTTGGAACTTGTGATTTTCTTTGAAAATTGACACTTTCGTCACGTATTTATTGAACACTTAATGCAGATTGGACTTTTAAAAAAGTGTTTGGTTAAGATGTGGAATGTTTTCTTCTTTTGTCGGTTTATAGAATGTGAAGTAGCAGGCATAGCTCAGTTTAGTGATTTTCTTTTATTACTCTGTAAATAGAGGAAAAGAGGTAGGATTTAGGGGTTGTGAGTGAATCTGGTTTTCCTATTTTCAATCTAGTATTTCCTTCAGTGCCTCTCTGCTTCTCACTTCAGAATCCTGCTTTTTTTTTTTAAGATTTTATTTATTTATTTGACAAAGAGGGAGACAGCGAGAGAGGGAACACAAGCATGGGGGTGGGAGAGGGAGAAGCAGTCTTCCCGCTGAGCAAGGAGCTCCCTGAGGGGCTCAATCCCAGGTCCCTGGGATTATGACCTGAGCCCAAGGCAGACACTTAACAACTGAGCCACCCAGGTGCCCCTAGAATCCAGCTTTTAAGTCAACCCAGGGACTACAGGCATGGAAACAGTAAATAAATAAATAATAGAAACCAGTTAAACATTACATCTATCCCCCAAACAACTGTTCCTTCTAAAACCACAACTGTCTCTGCCAGGCTGGATGCTCAAAGCCTCCAGACAAAAGGAAAACTTGAATTTTACGTTACTCAGAGAAAATCTTGGAATACATGTTTGTGTATGCACTGAACCTATTGGGTTAAAAGTTTGACCCAGGCAATCTATATGTTTTGTAAAGTATTTGTCAATTCAGAGCTTACATCAAGTTTTTAATTTTGATCGCAATCTAAGAGATTTTACAATTGTGTGAATATTTCTTAAAGGGAGACAATAACATTTACCTTCATGGCCATAATCTTCCCCAGGAATGTTGAATAGGTTATTAATTTTAAAGAATATTTAGTTTTAAATCGGTGTATACATCAGTAAATGATTCCACATAGCCTGAGTTAGCATATACTGTTGAGAGGGAAAAAAAAATTTTACTCATTCGTGCATTAGAATTTTCATTTTTACTGCAGTGATACAATATTTCTTTTTCTTGGTAATGAGAGATGATGCTGCAAAATGTACTCTTGATCTCAGGTAAAAACCTGCATGAGTAAATGATTCCACATAGCCTGAGTCAGTATATACTGTTCAGAGGGGAAAAAAATATTACTCACGGGTACATTAGCATTTTAAATTTTACTGCAGTGATCCCATATTTCTTTTTCTGGATACTGAGAAATGCTGCTGCAAAATGCACTCTGGATCTCAGGTAAAAACCCACAGCTGGCTTTTAAGAAGCTGCTCATTTAAATACAAATACCAACTAAAAGCCAAGGACAATAGGCTTCATCATTTCTGCCAATTTGTTCACCCTCTCTTAAGAGAATTGACACTTTCTGCTTCTTCTGTATTATTACTTATTGCAATTTCTGATGCAATGGTTGGCCAATAATTAGGCAGATGGGCAGGAATGGTTTTAGCACCTCTAGCTGACACTAATGACTTAGAAAAAACAAGTGTCATTTGTTACTGCGGCTGCAAAGAATGATCATTTAGTCTTTGGCAGTGTGGACTATGAAAGAATGTGTAGGTGTGAGTATGATGGAAGAAAGAGACCTAGAGACAGAAAGGGAAATGGAGAGCACATAGTGATTCATGGCAAGTATAAAAACAGAAGTAACATTAAAAGCAATGGGCGACAGTCTGTAAAATAATCCCATTTAATTCATCACTAGAAGAAATTGTTGTGATTAATGCTACCAAATATTTTTCCTTCAAAAACTCTGTTTGGATGATTTGTATGACTTTTTGTTTTAGAATTTTTTGATAGGTTTTACATAAGCCAGAGCTTACGCTAGAAAAACCTTGAGTGAGGTAATAAAAAAAATAAAAATAAATTTAAAAACTTTTCCCATCCACCATTTGTATTAATAACATCAAGGAGAAAATTAATTTTCTTCACTTGAAATAAACAAAAAGAGCTTTCAGAATTGTGTTTATCGGAAATAATTAAACATACTTTGAACTTAAGTGCTTTCAATTGAGAATATGAGCAGTTCTCAAATGGGTTTGGATTTTTCCATGGTATTAACATTCTAAAATGCCATCCCTAGCATGTATTTAAGTAAGTCACAGAGTATAACCTAAAATTATAACCTAAAAACCTCCAAGAGCTATGCAGAGACCTGGCTAGGCACATTCCCATGTGGCCTTTCCTTGCAATGGCCAAGAGTGTGGGATTGAAAGGGGCACTGGACCCAGAGTGTCTATTTGCCCCAAATACTAACCAAGGTGATCCTTTTACTGGTTAACTTACTTCAGTTTATAAAAAGAGCCTATTGCAGAGGCCCCTGGTACATATATATAATTAATAACACAGGCTTCTTCGTCCGGGCATTTAAACACTTGATAAACCAGGGAGAATCACAATATTAATGAGGGGGGGAAAAGGAGGAGATACCTCTCTAGACAACATTTGATCAACTATAGAGGTCCTTTACTTTCACTGGTTGTACCTCATAAGGAGTTGGGGTTTGATAGGTAAGAAAAAAAGGAAGAGAAAAAGGAAACTGTGTGGCTGTCATCAAACTGCAACAGAAGCTCAAAGGATTCTGGTTGGCATTTATGGGATGACTTAAGGAGTACTGGAAAAGGCCACAAATCTCTCAAAAGTCTTCCATAGTGCCTGAAAGTAACTTTGTTTAAGAAGATGTGGCAGGCTCTAGGGGTACAGGTCTGTGAATCATCAGGCCTACACATTTCACAGGACTCACCATAGCACATACCCTCCCCAATGTCCATAACCCAGCCACCCTATCCCTACCCCACTACCTCCCAGCAACCCTCAGTTTGTTTCATTATATGTTAATTAAAAAAAAAAAAAGATGTGGAAGGCTCTTACTCTCTTTGGTGTTTAAATTGTTTCTGTTGCTTTATTGAAGAATGACTTTGAGATTAGACAAGAAGATATTGGTTAAAAGAATTTCCTTTGTAAGGTGTTGCTCTTGTGGCAGAAAGCTGAAGGCTTTGTTTGGGGTGTGTGTGTGTGTGTGTGTGTGTGTGTGTGTGTTCATGAATGCACAGCTAAAAAGACCCTCCATGCTACATTCGAGGGCTGCAGAGGTGACTGGTGGACTCCTGAAGGCAGGATGTCCTAGTTGACTGGAGCTTAAGTTAGAAACGAGAGCCCTTCGTGGGGGAACATTATGAAGAAACAGTCGGTGTCAAACACTGGCTAATGCATTTTGCAACCTAATACTGGCATCTGTTTGTTTCCTTTATTTTCCATATGTTTAAAGCTCTGATGACTGACTCTTTAAAGCGAGGTTTCTCAGTGAGACCTCTCCTGTGTGCCCGGACAGCACCGGTCCGGCGTGCCTGCTGCGGGGAATCCAAGCGCATCTTTGTTCCACTTCCACAGAGCTATTTGTGAATTTTCTATTTAGGGGTTTGGGGGGAGGTGTGTTTGTGTTTACTCTTCTAAGATTGCGTCTAGCAGCCCCTCTTTTTGCATCGGGGTAACTGCCGTTTGATTTAATTGCAGTATTTGTACAATTGCTCTAATAAAGTTTGTTTGCTTTTACAGTCATATGCAGAGATGTCCGTTGTTCTCTGTTGTGACCACTGTATAAAGTTTCATGGGAGACTTAAAGTCTTGATATTGTGAAGCAGAGGTTATTTTGTCAAAAGATTAAAAGGATTTTGTTGGCACCTGCTTTCATGTTGTGTGTGTATAGGTGAGGTTGAGCAGAGGGATGATGATGTTAGTACCACAACTGTAACAAAGATATTTTTCTGGTAGCATTTATAAGTACTTTATATTTTACATAATAGCATGTTACATTTTGATTAAAAGCTACCAAAGGAATTTTGATCATGGTATAAGTGTTTAAAGCTTTTTTTTCCTGGGATATACCAAGTTAATATAATTTAATTTTGTGCTAAATCATTAAAAATTTCTCCCTTTTGAAACATGTGTGTTTAAAATATGACATCTTATGGGTTTCCATATGAAAATCTTCACTCTTGAAGTATCATTATTTCTATATTTGTAAATTTTCATTTGTCAGTTCTAGAATATATGGTCTATGAAAGACGAAATACATTTCTACTTCTTAAATTTTATATTCATTGTCTCTAGAAATTGTTAATCTTGGAATTTACTGTAGATTTAACTCTGAATAAAATTAGTTTAATTGGCCTTAAAAAAAAGATGTGGTGGGGCACCTGGGTGGCTCAGTTGTTAAGCGTCTGCCTTCGGCTCGGGTCATGATCCCAGGGTCCTGGGATCGAGCCCCGCATAGGGCTCCTTGCTCAGAGGGGAGCCTTCTTTTCCCTCTCACACTCCCCCTGCTTATGTTCCCTCTCTCACTGTCTCTTTCTGTCAAATAAACAAATATAATTTAAAAAAAAGATATGAAGGCTCTTATTATAGTCTTATTTTTTTTTACCTCAGCGCAAAAACTCATTAGACTTTTGTCATCTATTAATATCTTAACATAGGTTATTTCCTCAGATCAGTTTCAATCACATAAGTCCTTGAGATAAAAAACACAATATAAGTGAGAGTTGTTAGTAAGAAACATGAGGAGAAAGATCCAGAGCATAGATGGCTACTCTAGCCAAACAGCTTTTTGTGGGGGAACTTGGGCAGTTGAGGGGATAATATAAAGACCATAGAGGCCTAGTTATCATATGAACAGGGGCTGGAAGAGAAGACGTAGAGCAAGAAGACCTAAGTACAAAGCCAAAAAAAACTCCTCTCCCTTGGGGCGCCTGGGTGGCTCAGTGGGTTAAGCCTCTTCCTTCGCCTCAGGTCATGCTCTTAGGGTCCTGGGATCGAGCCCTGCATCAGGCTCTCTGCTCAACCCGGAGCCTGCTTCCTCCTCTCTCTCTCTGCCTGCCTCCCTGCCTACTTGTGATCTCTCTCTCTATCAAATAAATAAATAAAGTCTTAAAAAAAAAAAAACTCCTCTCCCTCTTTTATAGCTTAACTGAGGCACTAGCCTAGTTTAATGCACTGTCCCCTGTCTATGGTATGGCACCTGTTTTTTTCAGGCTTTTTTGAGCAGAAGATAGGCATGATAGTGAAAGAAGATATTTAATAACCACAGATCACCTCTTCTACCTTTCTGGTCCTTTTCTTTCCGGGTTGACAGATAGGGAAGAAAAATATAAAGCAGCCTGGCTCACAGAAATCTAGGACATTGTACTTCCCTATGGACAGTGAATATAAAGCCAAGGAAAAAAGTCTTGAGAAAGAGTGAAGTATAATATCCGTTAAAATTTTTGGGCTGGTTAAGAGACTTCTTTGTGAAAAGCCATGTGTATGAGAGTTTGCGGAGTTATGGCACACCTTTGTCTCTATAGTGTAAGTGGCTATCAAAGTTAGGGAAAAAATGGCAGCTTCAACCTAGTAAAGTGAGTCAGTAGGAAATCAGTCAGTTTGCAGAAATTTCTTATTAATATTTAAAATGTTGTCTTCACATGGAATCTGGCTTTGAAGAAGAGGTCCTTGTTAAAGAGCTAGAAATTTTATACCATAAGTAATTAAGTAGTGGGGTTTTTTGTTTGTTTGTTTGTTTGTTTTTTAACCCCTGAACACCTTCATTTTCAGGCATGACTTAGTAAAGAAAGAAATGAAGACATTGCCTTTCTGTGGTTCTGAATAGAGGATTGGAAATGATAACCATTCCTGATGTCCTGTTAAAATGCAGGTTTGCATCCTCTAAGCTGGATATCTCTTTTATTACTATGAAATTGGTCTTCAGTTTACTTGCTTTTTGGAAATAGCATTCTATTCGGTTTAGGACTGGGAAAAACTGGAGGCACTCTCTGGAAAATGAACCCAAATAATCAACAAGATGAAGACCAGGCCTTAACTCAATTAAAACTATTCTGTCTGGAGAAGAGAAGGATAAAGGATAATGTAATTTCTGTCTGCAAGAAAATAAAGGGCGCTTATGTAGAAAAAAGGGAGATGCTAATTACTTATCTTCTATGACCTTGAAATAGTTTGCAGAGGAAAATAAATCTGAATTTTAAAGCAGAACACATTTTGGTTGTCCAGAAACAAGTTTTTGAACATTAGGTTAAAAAAGTCCATGGTAATGAAGACTATGTGAGAATAGCTGAGGAGTCCCTAAGAGTTCTTGAGGAATAATAATCATGGACATAAAGAAATTCACTATAATATCTTTCCAACTTTTTGTTATAAAGATATTTTAAAGTAATAAAAAAGAATAAAGATATCATTGTAGAAGATTATTTTCTTTTTTTTAATTGTGTTATGTTAGTCACCATAGAGTACATCATTAGTTTTTGATGTAGTGTTCCATGATTCATTGATTGCATATAACACCTAGCACTCCATGCAGTCTATGCCCTCCTTAATACCCATCACCAGGCTCACTCATCCCCCTACTCCCCTCCACTCTAAAACCCTCAGATTGTTTCCTAGTGTCTATAGTATCTCATGGTTCCTCTCCCACTCCGATTTCCCTCCCTTCATTTTTCCCTTCCTTCTCCTAATGTCCTCCATCCTATTCCTTATGTTCCACAAATAAGTGAAATCGTATGATAGTTGACTTTCTCTGCTTGACTTATTTCACTTAGCATAATCTTCTCCAGTGCCATCCATGTTGATGCAAAAGTTGTGTAGTCATCCTTTCTGATGGCTAAGTAATATTCCATTGTGTAAATGGACCACATTTTCTTTATCCATTTGTCTGTTGAAGGACATCTTGGCTTTTTCCACAGTTTTGCTATGGTGGACATTGCTGCTATGAACATTGGGGTATTATTTTCTTTTTTCTAAAACTTATTTGTATTTTCTGATAATCCTAAATGAACATTATATTTTTATAGTCACATGAAAAGTGATTAAAAACTGTTAAACCATGAGAGACTCTGGACTCAGGGAAACAAACGAGGCTTACAGAAGGGAGGAGGTTGGGGGGATTGGGTAATGGGTGATGGGTATTAAGTGTGTGTTGTGAAGAGCATGGCAGAAAGTTTAAGGGGTTCTCATAAGATGGTTTTGAATTTCACCACATAACAGAAAGTGAGATTATCTGAAGATACTATGGAACAATGGGGAGCTACTGCTTAATGGGTACAGACTGTTTGGGGGGATAAAAAATTCTGGGAAAGGTGGTGGTAGTTATACAATATTGTAAATGTACTTAATGCCACTTAATTGTACACTTAAAGGTATACAATGGTTAAAAAACTAAAAAAGGAAACTATGGAGCAGAGGGCTGGAGAGTAACGAAGGTTTGAGATGCCTATTAAAAGAGAGGAAGGTAAGAGGATGAGTGGATGGCATTGAAAGCAAGTAGAAATTAAAGAACAAGAATTTGCATTAGACCAATTTACAATTTTCTCTAACAACACTCAGGAGTTCAATATAGTAAGGCCAAAGAAGAGGACATTTGGGTTAATATGTCTTTGGAATTTATCATGTGGATGCTACAAAAGGACAATGAATAAGAAAGGTGATGGAATTGTCAAGAGAATAATTGAAGTGAACAAAAATGAATTCTAAGCTGGATTGAGCAGTTAAGACAGGGATAGTCTCTTGACTACTCTACTTTTCTCATTATATTTTCAGGGGAGTTGTAGTTCAAGAAAGCAGGCAGGCAGTGGAATTATGCAGTTTCTGGATTCTTAAAATATGTCAAAACATTAATAACCTTTATTGCATAGCATAGCCACTGGACATGCTGTATAGTCTTATTATAAGCACAAAGACAGAAATTATGTCTTGAAAAGAAATAAATGTTATATCTGAAATACTAAATCTTTGAAACTAAAACTTTAATGGGAAGGGCTTAGCAAATAAGAGTGGTTGATATGCAACAATCTTGTATAGCAGAGTAAATATTATAGTAAAAGCATGATATTTAGACTTAGATTCTGGAGACCTGAGGCAAAATGCTGGTGGTCGTTTTGTATGTTGCTCCAGCTCTGGCTTGGCCAGGTATGTCCAGTTGACATAAAGGCATAAGAACAGTGGGAAGAGTAGAATTTGATAGGACTTGGTGGAAGATATAACAAAATGGGTCAAAGAAAGTGATGATTCATAAATGGAAGAATGTTACAATTGACAGAGAGAGAGAGAGAGAGAGAGGGCAAAAGATAGGGAAGGGAGAGTTATGGGGAAGATATGTGAGTTCTGTTTTGGAATCTTGTAGTAATGATTAACTGTAGTAATGATTAACAATCATGCAAACATTTTCAGTAGTAAGTTGGAGACTAGATGTTGCCTGAAGATCTCACTTTAGCTGTCATCAACACAGATGTGATAGAAGCCATGAAAATACATGAAATTTCTAAGGTAAAGAGTGAGAAAAAGACCAGGGGCACTAAAAATTAAGTCCACAGAAAGATGTAGAAGAAAGAATAGCCAGAGAAGTAAATAAAAAATGCATATATGAAGGAAAAGCAAAGAATCAAGATAGATACTGTTATGGAGGTAAGGGAAGAAAAAATCTCAAGATGAGGTGATGGGCTACAATGTGCTTTGAAGAGAGAATGTGGATTTCCTAAAAAAGTGAATCCTGAGAAAGCAGGTGTCCTAATGAAGTGGAGTGTAAGAAAAAATTGAAGTGTTATATATAGGGAAAAGTTTACTTAGAAAAAGGAAAAAGTTTGTGTGTACCATTTGAAAAGTTTGAGAATGAATGGGGAAAAAAGGTGGTATTTGCTATGAGCTTTTCATAGATGATTTTTATGATATTGAGGAATGCCTCTTCTATCCCTATACTCTGAAGAGTTTTAACCCGGAACAGATGTTGTATTTTGTCAAATGCTTTTTCCACATCATTTGAGAGGATTATATGGTTCTTGTCTTTTCTTTTATTGATGTACTCTACCATGTTGATTGATTTGCAAATGTTGAACCACCTTTGCATCCCAGGCATAAAACTCACTTGGTCATGGTGAATAATCCTTTTAATGTACTGTTGGAATATTAGCTAGGATTTTGTTGAGTATTTTGGCATCCATGTTCATCATTGGTCTATTCAGATTGTCTATTTCTTCCTGTTTCAGTTGGTAGTTTGTAAGTTTCCAGGAAGGCATCCATTTCTTCCAGGTTGTTTAATTTGTTGGCAAATAGTTGCTGGTAATAATGTCTAATAATTGTTTCTATTTCCTTGGTGTTAGTCATGATCTCTCCCTTTTAATTCATGATTTTATTAATTTGGGTCCTTTCTCTTTTCTTTTGGATAAGTCTGGCCAGTGGCTTATGAATTTTATTAATTCCTTCAAAGAACCAGCTTCTAGTTTCCCTTAAGATCAGGAACACGACAGGGATGCCCACTCTCATTACTATTGTTCAACACAGTACTAGAAGTCCTAGCAACAGCAATCAGACAGCAAAAAGAAATAAAAGACATCCAAATTGGCAAAGAAGTCAAACTCTTCCTCTTAACAGATGACATGGTACTCTATGTGGAAAACCCAAAAGACTTCATCCTGAAATTACTAGAACTCATACAGCAATTCAGCAATGTGGCAAGATACAAAATCAATGCACAGAAATCAGTTGCTTTTCTACACACTAGCAATGTAACTGTAAAAAGAGACATTAAGGAATCAATTCCATTCACAATAGAAAGAAAAACCATAAGATACCTTGGAATAAACCTAACTAAGAGGTAAAGGATCTCTACGCTGGAAACTATAGAACACTCATGAAAGAAATTGAGGAAGACACAAAAAGATGTATTCATTCATTCTTCCATTAACCCAACAAATATTTCTTAAGTATCTAACTACAGGCACTTACTCAGTAGTGGTGATAGTGAAATAAACAAAAAATAGCATCTCATGTCAATAAATTGTGATATCCTAGATGGGAACCTGGAACAAAGAAAAAGAACATTTAGTAAGAACTAAGGAAATCTGAATAAAGTACAGACTTTTGTTAGCAATTATATATTGATATCAATTGTGACAAATGTACCTATTAAAATATGTTAAGAATAGAGGAAACTGGTGTGGGAGACATGGGAACTCTGTGTGCAATCTTTAAAACTTTTTTGTAAGCCAAAACTGTTTCAGAATAAAAAGTTTGTTTTAAAAACAGTCTATTGAGGGAATAAAAGTGGAGAATGAATAAATAAAAGCATATCTGTGTGATAAATTTTATAAATTAAAGAGGTACGAGGTGACTCAAGAGTACAGAAAAGGGGCAAAATACTCAGTGTTGTGGCAGTTAGTGGGTGTGCTAAGTGAGAGAGCTATTAGGAGAGTTTCCAAAAGATATCTTTCTTTTTTAAGTTCAAATTAGTGTAGTATTGCTTTCAGAAGTAGAATTTAGTGATTCATCACTTACATATAACACTCAATGCTAATCCCAACAAGTACCCTCCTTAATGCCCGTCTCCCATTTAGTCCATTCTCTCATCCACCACCCTCAGTTGCAAACTGTCAGTTTGTTCTCTATAATCAAGAGTCTATTATGGTTTGTCTCCCTCTCTGTTTTAATCTTATTTTATTTTTCCTTCCCTTCCCTTGTGTTCATCTGCTTTGTTTATTAAATTCCGCATATGAGTAAAATCATGTTTGTCTTTCTCTGACTGACTTATTTCACTTATCATAATACACTCTAGTTTGATCCATATTGTTGCAAATGGCAAGATTTCATTCTTTCGGATAGCCGAGTAAATGCCCTTGTATATATAGATATACACAATATATCTATCTATCTATCTATCTATATATATCTCACATCTTCTTTATCCATTTCTCAGTCGATGGATATTTGGGCTCTTTCCATAATGTGGCTATTGTTGATAGTGCTGCTATAAACATTGGGGTTCATGTGCCCCTTCAAATCAACATTTTTATACAATTTTGATAAAACCTAGTAGTGCAATTACTGGGTAGTAAGGTAGCTCTATTTTTAACTTTTTGAGGAACCTCCATACTGTTTTCCAGAGTGGCTGCACCAGCCTGCATTCCCACCAACAGTGCAAAAGGGTTCCCTTGTCTCCACATCCTTGCTAACATCTGTTGATTCCTGAGCTATTAACTTTAGCCATTTTGACAGGTATGTGGTGGTATCTCATTGTGGTTTTGATTTGTATTTCCCTGATGATGAGTGATTTTGAACATTTTTTCATATATCTCATAATGATTTATAAGTCTTCTTTGGAAAAATATCTGTTCATTTTGCCTGGATTATTTATTTTTTGGTGTGGATTTTGATGAGTTCTTTATAGATTCTGAATACTAGTCCTTTATCTGATATGTCATTTGCAAATATCTTCCCCCATTCTGTAGGCTGCCTTCTGGTTTTGTTGTTTTCTTTGCTGTGCTTTTTATCTTGATGAGGTCCCAATAGTTATTTTTGCTTCTGTTTCCCTTGCCTCTGGAGACATATCTAGTAAGAAGTTGCTATGGCCAAAGTCAAAGAGATTACTGCCTATATTCTGCTCTATGATTTTGATCATTCCCTGTCTCACATTTAGGTCTTTAATCCATTTTGAATATAGTTTTATGCATAGTATAAAAAACTGGTCCAGTTTCATTCCTTCGCATGTTCCTGTCCAGTTTTCCCAACACCATTTGTTAAAGAGATGGTCTTTTTCCATTGGATATTCTTTCCTGCTTTGTCAAAGATTAGTTTACCATAGAGCTGAGGGTCCATGTCTGGGTTCTTTATTTTGTTCCATTGATCTACATGTCTGTTTTTGTGCTGATATCATACTGTCTTGATGAACACAGCTTTGTAATATACCTTGAAGTCAGATATTGTGGTGCCCCCCACTTTGCTTTTCTCTTTCAACATTACTTTGCCTATTCAGGATCTTTTCTGGTTCCATACAAATTTTACGATTATTTGTTCCATCCCTGTGAAAAATGTTGATGGTATTTTGATAGGGATTATATTGAATGTGTAGACTGCTCTGGACAGCATAGATAGACATGTTAACAATGTTTATTCTTCCAATCCATGAGCATGGACTGTTTTTCCATCTCTTTGTGTCTTCCTCAATTTCTTTCATAAGTGTTCTGTAGTTTCTAGTGTACAGACCTTTACTTCTTTGGTTAGGTTTATTCCTAGGTATCTTATACTGTTTGGAGCAGTTGTAAATGGGATCGATTCCTTAATTTCTCTTTCTTCAGGCACATTGTTAGTGTAGAAATGTAACCAATTTCTGTGCATTGATTTTGTATCCTGCCACATTGCTGAATTGCTGTATGCATTTTAGCAATTTTGCAGTGGAGTCTTTTGGGTTTTCCACATAATGTAGCATGTCATCTGCGAAAAGAGAGAGTTTGATTTCTTCTTTGCCAATTTGAATGCCTTTTATTTCTTTTTGTCGTCTGATTGGCTAGGACTTCCAGTACTATGTTGAACAAAATGGTGAGAGTGGGTATCCCTGTCGTGTTCCTGACCTTAAGGGAAAAGCTCTCAGTTTTTCCCCATTGAGAATGATATTCACTGTGGGCTTTACATAGATGGCTTTTATGATATTGAGGTATTTTCCCTCTATCCCTATATTTTGAAGAGTTTTAACCAGGAAAGGATGCTGTATTTTGTCAAATGCATTTTCTGCATCAATTTAGAGGATCATACGGTTCTTATCTCTTTTTTTATTAATCTGTTCTATCACAATGATAGATATGTGAATGTTGAACCACCCTTGCATCCTAGGAATAAATCCCACCTAGTCGTGGTGAATAATCCTTTTAATGTTGGATCCTATTGGCTAGGTTCTTGGTGCGTATTTTGGCATCCATGTTCATCAGGGATATTGGTATGTAATTCTTTTTGGTGGGATCTTTGTCTGGTTTGGGATCAAGATAATGCTGGCCTCATAGAATAAGTTTGGAAGTTTTTCTTCCATTTCTATTTTTTGAAAAAGCTTCAGGAGAGTAGGTATTATTTCTTCTTTAAATGCTTGATAGAATTCCCCTGGCAAGCCATCTGTCCCCAGACTCTGGTTTTTGTGGAAGTTTTTGATTACTGCTTCAATTTCCTTCCTGGTTATTGGTCTGTTTAGGCTTTTTATTTCTTCATGTTTCAGTTTTGGTAATTTATAATCCAGGATTGCATCTATTTCTTCCAGATTGCCTACTTTGTTTACATATAGTTGTTGATAATATATTCCAACAAGTGTTTCTATTTCCTTAGTATTAGTTGTGATTTCTCCCCTTCATTCATGATTTTATTAATTTGCATCCTTTCTCTTTTCTCTTGGATAAGCCTTGCCAGAGATTTACTAATCTTATTAATTCTTTCAAAGAACCAGCTTCTAGTTTCATTGATCTGTTCTATTGTTCTTCTAGTTTCTATTTCATTGATTTACACTCTAGTCTTTATTATTTCTCTTCTCCTGCTTGGTTTAGGATTTATTTGCTGTTCTTTCTCCAGGTCCTTTAGGTGTAAGGTAAGCTTGTGCATTTGGGATTTTTCTAATTTTTTGAGAGAGACTTGGATGGCTATGTACTTCCCTCTTAGGACCGCCTGTGCAGTATCCCATAGGTTTTGAACCAATGTGTTTTCATTTTCATTAGTTTCAATGAATTGTTTAAGTTCTTCTTTAATTTCCTGGTTGACCAATTTGTTCTTAAGGAGCATGCTCTAACCTCTAAGTGTTTGAGTTCCTTTCAAATTTCTTCTTGTGGTTGAGTTCCAGTTTCAAAGCATTGTGGTCTGCCAAAGAAGACATACAAATGGCTAACGGACACATGAAAAAATGTTCATCATCATTAGCCATCAGGGAGATTCAAATCAAAACCACACTGAGATCCCACCTTACACCAGTTAGAATGGCCAAAATCAACAAGACAGTAAACAACAAATGTTGGAGAGGATGTGGAGAAAGGGGAGCCCTCTTACACTGTTGGTGGGAATGCAAGTTGGTGCAGCCACTTTGGAAAACAGTGTGGAGATTCCTCAAGATATTAAAAATAGAGCTTCCCTATGACCCTGCAAATGCACTACTGGGTATTTCCCCCAAAGATGCAGATGCAGTACAAAGAAGGGCCATATGTACCCCAATGTTCATAGCAGCAATGGCCACAATTGCCAAACTGTGGGAAGAGCCAAGATGCCCTTCAACAGATGAATGGATCAAGAAGATATGGCCCATATATACAATGGAATATTATGCCTCCATCAGAAAGGATGAGTACCCAACTTTTATTTTAACATGGACTGGACTGGAAGAGATTATGTTGAGTGAAATAAGTCAAGCGGAGAGAGTCAATTATCATATGGTCTCACTTACGTGTGGAGCATAAGGAAAAACATGGAGGACATTGTGAGAGGGAAGGGAGGGATGAATTGGAGGAAATTGGAGGGGCGAAGAACCATGAGAAACTGTGAACTCAGAG
>CM052901.1:47792624-47863316 GCA_028534135.1 Potos flavus
AATTGGAGGGGCGAAGAACCATGAGAAACTGTGAACTCAGAGCAACAGACTGAGGGTTTGGGAGGGGAGGAGGGTGAGGGGATGGGCGAGCCTGGTGATGGGTATTGAGGAGGGCAAGTATTGCATGGAGCACTGGGTGTGGTACATGAACAATGAATCTTATAACACTGAAAAAATAAAATAAACGTATTTGGGGAAAAAAAAAAGCATTGTGGTCTGAAAATATGCAGGGAATAATTTCAATCTTTCGGTATCTGTTGAGACCTGACTTGTGACCCATTATGTGATCTATTCCGGAGTAAGTTCCATGTGCACTCAAGAAGAATGTGTATTCTTCTGTTTTAGTATGGAATGCTCTGAATGTATCTGTGAAGTCCATCTGGTCTAGTGTGTCATTCAAAGCCCTCGTTCCCTTGTTGATCTTCTGGTTGGATAATCTGTCTATTGTTGTGAGTGCGGTGTTAAAGTTCTCTATTATTATTATTTTATAGAATAATTTTCTTACTTCACCTATTTCAAGAAAAACAAAATATTGCAGGTTTCATATTATAATACACATTATCAATTCTCTATTTCCAAAATCAGATATTCAAAAAGACTATGAAGATCAATTGGAAAAATGATCCATTGAAACAGAAAACTAATTAAATGGCATAATTATTCTTTGTATTTCTGTAATAGTTTATTCTTTCAAAACTTTTGGATGTGTATTATTTTACTTGAGCTTGACCACTATCCTGTGAGATATCATAATATGAAATAATTTAAATGCCATTGCCAAGATCAGTGCTGTGGTGACACAGAGTTAATGAAATTTACAACTGATAGACTAGCACAGCACCACCCAATAAAAGCTTATGAACGTCAAATATTTTGGCCGGGTTAAGGTAAACAGAGCAGAATTGAGCAGAATCAGAGTGAAACTCGAGGATTCCTCTACTTATGCATAAATAGGACATTGTGAAGGGAAGATCTCATAAACCATATGGCCAAAACAAAGCTGGTGGCAGCTATTTCTATTTCTACACTGAATAACTATGGATGAGACAGGCTTGCTCTAGGATGGGGGCTAGGATCTTCCCTGTGGAGTTGGTCCCAGGTTGGATCAAGAAAGAGGCTACCATAAATATTCAAAAATAGCAGGTTAGACAGAGATTATGTCTGATAGAGATTAGGACCAGAGGGAACAAATAGTAAAAGAATCTCTTGTGGCAATAAAATTTTATCTGGAGAAATGGGTAAGAAGAGCAGTAAAGGGATGGAGGGTAGGGTTCAGCAAAGATGTCTTTGAGCATTTTACAGAAGGGCAACTGATCTTGGACAAATGCTACAATGGGGGAATATCCCAAATGGACTAGTTGCTGACAGAAGCTTATCAACAAATATTTCTGGCAACATACTATGCACAGAGTGAGCTATTCTGGCTTTAAACATTTCCAGTCTTTAAAAAAATAAATTAAAAATAAGACTCCAAGACTTGCCTTTGGGGACAAGTGTCTATGCTTTTTTAGTTTCAGAGTTCCTGTCCCCTCTACTCCTTTCCAAGTCTATTTTAGAAAAAAGCATTCTGGAGATTCTGACAGAGGCTGGAAGGCAGTTGAAGGACCTGGAAGTTGTCATTCTCTAATTTGTCCTTTGGGATCATGCCAGACTCCTTGTAACATTGCATTTGACCATGATACTGACAATTCAAGCTCAATTGGGAAAAGTACTGACAATGTAAAGCAAATTATATATTATGATATTTTACTCATGTTTTTCTTTCTATAAATTATCCTTATTTATTTTACTCATTTAGTTCTAGTACAGACTAAGGCAGGAAACAAAATATTTTAGCTATAAACAAGTTCTTCTTCCCAATGACTGAGAAAATAAGACCTACCAGAACATGTGTCAGTGATGATGTATAGTTCATTTCTATAATGGTTATAAGGTCATATTGATTAAATATTTTCTGGAAGCTTGATTTTTCTAAAAACAGGATTGGATTATTTATCATGATGAATGAATATTTATAAATCAGGATCTGTATTCAAGTAAATGGGACATACCGTATACAATATATCTAAATCCAATTTATCAATTAGGCATGTAAATCAAAATACAGATTATTTTTAGAAATTCAAGTAGAAAAATAAATGTAATCTGCTTTTAAAATTGCAAGCATATTAGTTTTTATGTTAGATAGAGATGATCTTCTCTAAGCAGAGCCTTTTGTTTCTGATAAAGGTTTTAGTGCCGGTTCTAATCAAATTTAAATCAATAGTGCATTATTCTATATCTATAGCACAGATGAAATAAATGGCTGATAGTAATTCAGGCCTGAGTAGATGGATAGTCATATCAGAATAAGACAATAATTAGTATTGATAGGTATCATTATTTGGGGAGTTAACATGGATGCAAGGACTAAATAGATTATATTCTGAAGACTCCACTCAGCTATATAGTCATTTGTATAAAGTTACCATAATAGCAACTGCCTGAAATCTCTGTGTAATAGGAGAGTCAACATGCTAGGAAGAAAAGCATATGATGGGTAGGTAAACGGACTGAGAATGCCCTTTGCCAATAGAAGATGGTTGTTATGGGTGGGCCATTATATAGGCCTAATAGTCTGATGGTCCCTGCTTATTTGCTGATGGCAGGATTAAAGCTTTTACTGATCACATGTACTTTACTTTTTTCAGGTTACTGAAGCTCAATATTGTAGAGACAAGTGATATAGTAAAGATTTTGTGACAGACATTACATTGTCAGCAGTTTTAATAGAAAGCGGCCACACTTCTTCCCCCAACACATGCATATAGCCTTCCCCATTATCAACATCACCAGAATGATACTTTTTTCTTTTCTTTTCTTTTTTTTTTTTTTTTTACCAAGGATGAGCATACATTGACACATCATAATTACCCAAAGTCTAAAGTCCATAGTTTACCTTAGAATTTACCTTTGGTGATATATATTCCATATGTTTAGAAAAACGTATAATAATGGGTATGCATCATTATGATACCATACAGAGTATTTTCTGTGGCTGAAAAATCCTCTGTTCCTAAGTTCTTTTTCCTTTTTCATAAATTATTTATAATCTCTATCCTTTCTGTAGTTTAGCTACCTACAATTCTTCATCCCAATGACTAAAGGAGAAATGTATTTAGGTTTCACAATGCTGTCTTATCTAGGCAATATAAGTCATCACTTAAAGTAAGAGTAGAACTGGATGATTTCCATATGCAACTGGATAATGCACAAATCACATTAATGGAATTAAGAGTCTTATCTGTAGATGTGATACATTATATTAAATTCCTTATATTGAAACCATGCTTGTTGGTCAGCAAGGGAATATTTTTTCTGCCACCTTAATAAAATTGGAAATTGAGCTATTTAGAATATAGTATGTTCTTATATCCATTTTATTAAACATACTCAGTTGTTGTAACATTTCATGTTTATATCATATCCTGTTGTAAGGAGAATAGCAATCAGGGCATAAACAACTATTGTTTAAGTCTGAATGGAATTTTGTCAAAGCATGGTGTGTCATATACTATGAGAGGAAAGTAGATGGAATTTGACATGCCCAGTGGGATCGCCACTTTGGAATAAGTTTAGCTGCAGATAATAAAAAGACACACTAAATGGCAGGTGAAAGTGTTCAGAGGGTATAGTGACAGCAAATATGTAGTAATCAAAGTGGTATTAGGAAGGTACTAGATGAGTGTTCTCCAAATCAGATGAGGGCTTAAGAGGAGAGGGGAAGGAGGGTGGGAGATGAGGGAAGATATAAGAAGTGAGCAAGAAGATGATAAAGGGTTAGGGGGCTGGGCCTGGTGAGAAGAAAATGAAATAGTAAGAAGAGAGTGCAAAGGAGAGAGAGTGGATTTTGAGGGAACAAGAATGGAATAAGAGAGCAGAGAGAGTGCAAAGGAGCTGAGAGAAACTGAGAATAGAATGGGGAAAGAAGGAAATGGGAAGAAAGAAGCAGGGATGAATTAGAAAAGGAGGGAAGGAAGGTTGAAGGAGATGGTATATTGTAGAGGCAACCTGCCGGTTATTACAAATTTGGCGTATTCCAAGAAAAGAGGATGGATGACATCTTGGATAATTTAACTTCTATTAATCTGAGTCATTTATTTAATTCCCATTTCTTTGCTCCAGTAAGTATAAACAATGTGGCTTCTCAAATCATTCTAGGACATAGGCAGGATAAATAAATTATATACATAAACGATGTATTAATAATTCTAGCTCTTCAACTGTTAATTCACCTTCCAAAATAAGAGATACAATTAAGATATATATATATATATATATATATATATATATATATATATATATTACTGGTTTCATATATATATTATATATATTCTTCATTATCTTCATTATCCATTCATCTATCAATGGACACTTGGGCTGATTCCACAGTTTGGCAAACTTCTCTCTTTTTTCTTGATTGGTACAGATAGTGGTTTATTAGCTCAATTCATCTTTTCAAGAAGTGTCAATTTTTGGTTTTTATTGATTTTCTACATTGTTTTCTGTCTCCAATTTCTTTGATTTACAGTCTTATTTTTTATTTTTTATTATTTCTTTTTTCTTCTTTGTTTTGCTCTTCTTTTAATATTTTCTTAAGGTTAAAGTTTAGATTATTGATTAAATCAGAGACATTTCCTCTTTTCTAACATAAGCATTTAATAAATCAATTTCTAAGTACCAGTGTAACTTGGGGGAACAGAAACTTCATACCATGACATTGCTAAATATTTTATTTTTTAAATAGATGATTTAAAGAATAATTTTAAGTGCATAACAAAATAGGGAGATTATACAGATGTTTTCCATATGCCTCTTGCTTGTATATATACACACACTCCACAACTATCAACATTCCATACCAGAGTGGTACATCTGTTACAATTGATGGGTGTACACTTAAACATCATTATCACCAAAGCCCACAGTTTACATTAAGATTTACTCTTGATATTATACATTCCGTGGGTTTTGACAAATCTACAGTGGCCTATATCTACCATTGTAGTATCACTACAGAATAGTTTCACTACCCTAAAATACCTCTGTGCTCCACCTATTCATCCTTCCTTATCCATTAATCCCTGATAACCATTGATCTTTTTACTGTCTTCATTAACTTACATTTTCCAGAATGCCATATAATTAGGATCATTTAGTATATATCCCTTTCAGATTGGCTTCTTTCACTTAGTAATATGCATTTAAGTTTCTTTTATATCTTTTCATGGCTTGATAGCTTAATTCTTTTTTTTTTAATTTTTAAAATAGACTTTTAGGGGCACCTGGGTGGCTCAGTTGGTTAAGCATCCAACTCTTGTTTTCAGCTCAAGTCATGATCTCATGGGTCCTGAGATTGAGCTCCACATCTGGCAGTGGTCAATGGGGAGTCTGCTTGATGATTCTCTCCCTTTGCCCCTCCCCGACTCATGCTTGTGCTCTCTCTCAAAAATAAATAATAAGTAAATCTTTAAAAAATAAAAAATAAAATACTTCTATTTTTATAGCAGTTTTAAGTTCACTGCATAATTTAACAGAAAATACAAAGTTCCTGTATATGCCCTGCACATCCATGTACAGCTTCTCCTACTATCAACATGCCACACAAGTTTTGTACATTTTTTAAAATCAATGAATCTTTTTTAATTCCTGTGTAGTTAATATATAGTGTTATATTAGTTTCAGGTATACAATATAGTGATTAATATTTCCATATATTACTCAATGCTCATCAAGATAAATGCACTCTTGTTCCCCTTCACCTATTTCACCCATCCTCCCACCCACCTCCTCTCTAGTAACCATGTTTTCTACAGTTAAGAGTCTGTTTCTTCTCTCTCTTTTTCCTTTTTTTGTTCGTTTTGTTTCTTAAATTCTGCACATGAGTAAAATCACATGATATTTGTCTTTCTCTGACTGGCTTATTTCACTTACCATTATATTCTCTGGACCCATTCATAAACTTAACCAAGGAGGTAAAATATCTGTACTCTAAAACTATAAAAGACTGATGAAAGAAATTCAAGATGACACAAAGAACTGGAAAGACAGTCTATGCTCATGGATTGGAAGGACAAATATTGTTAAAATGTCTGTATTATCCAAAGCAATCTACACATGTAATGCAATCCCTATTGAAATACCAAAAGCATTTTTCACAAAACTAGAACAAAAATTCTTAAATTGATATTAGAACAACAAAAGACCATGAACTTCCAAAGTAGTCTTGAAAAAGAAAAGCAAAGCTGGAGGCATCACAGTCTGGACTTCAAGCTGTATTCCAAAACTCTGTTCATTATTAATTGGATCCTTTTTTTTTTTCTGTTGAAGATACAGAATTTTTTTTTAAGATTTTATTTATTTATTTGACAGAGAGAGAGAGAGAGATCACAAGTAGGCAGAGAGGCAGGCAGAGAGAGAGGGGGAAGCAAGCTCCATGCTTCTCAGAGAGCCCAATGCGGGGCTCGGTCCCAGGACCCTGAGATCATGACCTGAGCCGAAGGCAGAGGCTTTAACCCACTGAGCCACCCAGGCGCCCGAAGATACAGAACTCTTTATATATTCTGGGTACATGGCCTCTGTCATATATGTGATTTCCAAATATTCTCCTCAATTTTAGTTTATATTTTCATACTCTTAATAGGATCTTTGCAGAACAAAATATTTTAATTTTGATGAGATGGAATTTATCAATTCATCATTGCATGGATCATGGCTTTGGTTTCATATTTAAGAAATCTTCACCTAAGACTTGTGATGCTAAGTCAAAGATTTTTTCCTGTTTATTTTTATAAGTTTTACAGTTTTTTCATTGTATTTTATTTTTAAAGGTTTTATTTATTCAGAGAAAGAGAGAGAGAGTGAGCAGGGGGATGGGCAAAGAGGAGAGGGAGAGAGAGAAGCTCAAGCAGATTCTGTGGGGGCTCAATTCCACGATCCTGAGACTGTTACCTAAGCCAAAATCGAGACCACCCAGGTGCCCCTATAGTTTTTCATTGTATAATAAGATTCAGAATCAATTAATTTGCTATTGCTTTTTATTTAGTACATGCTAGCGTTGTAGTGTGACAAGGATGTTTCTCTGTTGTCCCAATTCAGCCTCAGTCTTAGGTAGTCTCGTGTCCCTGGTTTTCCAGAATGTTTTCTAAGTGATACTGCTTCTCCTCTACAGGGCAGCCAAATTTTACCTTATATCTTTGTGAGCCTTTGAGGGAATTTTTTTGCCCATTCCCATTGGTAAGAAGGCTCTAGACAGTTTTATTTCCCTTTCCTAAGAAATAGAGGGATTTTTTTCTTTTACCTTTCTTTGGAAGCAGTGGGTGTTCACAAGTTTCCTAAGAGGCAACCATGTGTGCTGTCCCCACCCCCACTCAGTAACATTTGTGCAGTGTTTTTGCTTTTCCTGCAACAATGGCTGTCCTCCTCTTCCAGGCCTGCAATGTTTAGGGAGGCTTTATCTGATATTTTGCCCTGCCATCCATCTTTCTCATGATTACCCGATGTAAGTCTGTGGAGAAAACCCTGAGAATGGATGCAATTTCCCTTGTCTTTGTAACTCCAGGAAGTTCTATGATATCATGCTATTCCACATTTGGCTTTAGGCAATTCATTGAAATATTTAACTCAATTCTCCTTACTGCTTTATTGCACCCTATGTCTTGTATCCTGGTGTTTTGCTATAGGTGAACCAATTTGCATTCTGTCTGTCCTTGGAAGTCTTGTCTTTGGATTTGGGGCTATTCTGTTGCCCTCTGACATCAACTCTCATGGGTTCAAGAAATGTTATGATTTTGGGGCGCCTGTGTGGCTCAGTGGGTTAAAGCCTCTGCCTTCGGCTCAGGTCATGATCTCAGGGTCCTGGGATCGAGCCCCGCATCGGGCTCTCTGCTCAGCGGGGAGCCTGCTTCCCCCTCTCTCTCTGCCTGCCTCTCTGCCTACTTGTGATCTCTCTCTCTCTCTGTCAAATAAATAAATAAAATCTTTAAAAAAAAAAAGAAAGAAATGTTATGATTTTGTTGCTTATTTGCCTTTTTTGTTGTTGTTAGCGTAGAAATGATGCTCTTTCCATCTTTTCTATATCCTGGGTTGAAGTAGAACTTTGGTTAATATCTTCTTAAGTAATAAATTTGCTTAAAGAATAGTGAAGGAGAGGACGTATATGAGTTTCCTTTGGTATCAAAGCTTCTTGTATATAAGCCCAATTATTTATTCTAGGTCTAAGGTGTACTGCAATGTTAATATTTTATTATTTTTAAAAAAGCCGCAAAATCTCTCCTGATTTAATTTATAGTATTTGGGTTTTTAATATGTTTTTCTCATTTAAATGTCATAGGGTATATAATAAAGTGTTTTTAGGGTATTGTATTAGAGTCAGTTTGAATACTATCCATTTAAGTAAGACTTTAAGTTATTTTCTTCAAATGGATTAAAATTCATAAAACAAGAAATACCATTGATGGACCTTCAAGTAAGGGTAGAGTTCTAAAAATAGAACTACTATATGATCCAGCAATTTCTTTTCAGGATATATACCCAAAAGAAATGAATTCAGTACTTTGAAGAGATATCTGCACTCCCATATTCATTGCAGCATTATTCATAATAATAAAAATATAGAAATAGCTTGTCAATCAGTAAATGGATAAAGAAAATGTGATATTTGAAATATTATTTAATTATGAAAAAGAAGGAAATCCTGCTATTTGTAATGACATAGATGAAGTTGGAGGAAATTGTGCTAAGTGAAATAAGCCAGACACAGAAAGAAAAATACTGGGTGTTCTTACATGTGGAATCTAAAAAAAGTCTAATACAGAGAAGCAGAAAGTAGAATGATAGTTGCCAAGGACAAGGAGGCAAAAGAAATGGGGAGATATTGAGTGAGGAATAATACAGTACAAATAATAATACAAAGTTGCAGTTATGTAGGATGAATAAATCTAGAGATTATCTACAGCGTGATGACTATTGTTAATAATACTATATTTAATACTGGAAATTTGCTAGAAGAATAGATTCCAGGTGCTCTCATAACACAAAAAATGGTAACTATAAGGAACTGATATGTTAATCAGCTTGACTATAGTAATCCTTTATGTATGTATGTATACCAAATCGTATTGTACACATTAAGCATGCACAATCTTTTTTAAAGATTTTATTTATTTATTTGACAGAGAGAGATCACAAGTAGGCGGAGAGGCAGGCAGAGAGAGAGAGGGAAGCAGGCTCCCCGCTGAGCAGAGAGCCCGATGCGGGGCTTGATCCCAGGACCCTGAGATCATGACCTGAGCTGAAGACAGAGGCTTTAACCCACTGAGCCACCCAGGCGCCCCAAGCATGTACAATTTTTTGTTTAAAATAGGTTTTAACCTTGATTTAATTAAATTTCCATTTAAATATACTAAAAGTTGTAAAAAGCAGAGAAGTTAGGTAGAAGCTGTATTGCCTTTAAGAACTTTCAATGTTTATATAGGCCGTGTTTTCTAGGAACATGTTAAGAAGTTGTAAGACTATTTTGTATTACATTCACTTTGAAAACCTGTTCAGGGGCGCCTGGGTGGCTCAGTGGGTTAAAGCCTCTGCCTTCGTCTCAGGTCATGATCTCAGGGTCCTGGGATTGAGCCCCGCATCGGGCTCTCTGCTCAGCAGGGAGCCTGCTTCCCCCTCTCTCTCTGCCTGCCCCTCTGCCTGCTTGTGATCTCTCTCTCTCTCTGTCAAATAAATAAATAAAATATTAAAAAAAAAGAAAACCTGTTGAGACTAGATTTTAGGTTGATTCAATAAATAATTTAGTAATTATAATAATTACTAAATTATTAATTATTAATTATAATAATTATAATAATATAATAATAATTTAGTATTTTATAATAATTTAGTGAATGAACTCTGACTCACTAAATACAGGAAGGAAGGACATAATGAAAATGATTCTCAGTTTCAGGATGAAACCCAATTCTTAGTTTGAAATGTCTTATTTTATCTACATATGTCTAGACCCTTACATAGGCCTCCTTGGGATTATGGATGTCTCTGTTACTTCATCTGATAGGGAGGCCAAATATTACTTAGGAAATTTAAATAATCCTCCACCCCCTGGTTCCTAGGGACTAAACTTTATATAAATATGTGGCCTCCTTGAACATTCAGAATTCTAACAAGGGGTGGGGCTCTAAGTAGAAAAGAGGCTTACTTAGGTGACATCAAGCTTAGACTTAAAGCAACAACTCTTCCAGGGAGCTATCCAAGGTACTACAATCACATCTACTGAAGTTGTCTTGATCCTTTTCTTCTGTAGCCACCTTCAAATTTGCCCATTTTCCTACTTGATTACCTAAAACAGTGCATCAGACAAAAGCCACTTTTTATTATATTCAACTCTGTACACTAAGTTTTTAACATGCCAAATGTTTTTATATGGTCTTAAAATGTCTCAATAAGGTTTGTACCTTCTATAGGTTTTCCTTTGAAAATTTACATTAAATTTAAATTTACATTTACTTTCCAAGTCTCTATTCATATGTCATATGAGTTCAAAAGTTCTGAAATTCGAATGAATTATTTAGGCTTTTTTGAACAAAATTACTCTAAAATAGCTCTTACTTTGACTAATTATAATTAAAAAGCAGTTGTTCTCAAAGTGCAGTTCCCAAAACAGCATCAGAAGAATCCCTGGGGAACTTGGTAGAAATGCAAAAACTCAGTTTCCTACCCCAATTTATTGAATTAGAAACACTGGGGTTTGGCAATCTGTGTTTTGACAAAGCCCTGCAGAAAATTCTGATGCATACTTACCAATGACTTAAGAGTGTGCTGTTAATAAGACCATGACTGTTAAGCCTAAATTATCTGGTTCAGCTTAATACAAATTTTATTTAGAAACCTTAAATACATGGAGAACCTAGTAAGCAAGTATGGATGGGCCTAGGGAAACCTTTTATCATTACTTCAGTCATGGGAACTCTAATCACATGTTTTATTGTAGATGAAAACAGTTTTGTGAAATATATATATATATATATATGTAACAGAGGCCTTGTACCCGGAATATATAAAGAATTCTGTATCTTTGGGCACCTGGGTGGCTCGGTGGGTTAAAGCCTCTGCCTTCGGCTCAGATCATGATCTCAGGGTCCTGGGATCGAGCCCCGCATCAGGCTCTCTGCTCAGCAGAGCCCCCCTCTCTCTCTGCCTGCCTCTCTGCCTACTTGTGATCTCTCTCTCTGTCAAATAAATAAAATATTTAAAAAAGTATCCATTTTGTCAACTGTGATTGGTTATAATAAATATAACCATCAACCTTGGAATTCATTTCCTGTCATTCTATCATTTTGGCAAACCCACTAGTAAGATCAACTGCTTTTTTTCCCCCAGAAAATAACATTATAATCAAATATGTGACATGATTTGAAGATATTTAGAAATAAAAAGAAAATAAATTTTACTGCTTGATATTTTCCTTATGTGTGATACAGTGGAACACCTTTGTAACCTATACCATTATAACAATTTAATGAGTTGAAGCTAAATCATGAAGTGTAAATACCTTTCATAAATATCTTGAGTTGGACTACAAATGATAGTTACTACTCTTCCTAATCTCTAGTATTATTAAGGGATTTCACTTTTCATGTACTATAAACTTTAGTTACTGTCCAAAGAAGAACAATTATTAAACTATGATCGTATTTACCATTTATTTATTGTTTAATCTCATTAATTTTAACAAAAAGAGAATAACGAGCTTACATTTGATAAGTAAGTGTGATTTACTTCCCTTTTGAAATTAATTTGTAATAGGCCTTAAGTTATTTATTATTTATAGAGAATGAAAGTTCTCTGGCACTCCTAAAGGATTATCTAAAGATTATAAGTATTTGTTAAAACTTAAACACTTAAAACTTCTCCGTTTGTGTACATGAATCCATTTTTATAATTTATGTCCAAATACCTTCAAAATAAAATGTTTGAATATTTTTCTAATAGTACTTTTATGTTCTGTGTTGGCTCACCATTTTCCAGCTATTTGGGTTATAAACTTTGGGGAAATAAGCATAGAATACTGAGTGACTAAGTGGCTCTTTCTATAATTATACTCCATATGAGCATTACTTTGTAAATGCTACAGTTTAGAAATCAAAACCATAGTGTAGAATCTGTGGGTGGTCTGTGATCAAAGGATCTTAGTTCATATTTTACAACCCTTTAGTGGAGTCAAGAAGGTTTTTATCTCCATATGGGTCAGTTAACTTTATTCAGTTAAATTACATGACCACTTATTTTCACCTTCGACCCTGGTAATCCAATGTGTGTCATTTATCACAGGGTAAATAAGACACTTTGAACATTTAAGTGTACCTTTTCCTTAGTCCTGAAAATACTCAGAACACATGCTCTAATGGTGGTGGAGCCCAACTCATTACCTTTTGTGATGAACAATGTATTATTTAGAAGCTGGGTATAGTACATCCCAGCTCCAGAGCCACCAAAATATTACTAAATTTTGTGTAAACTTCTAATTTGATGCTCCAGTAATTGGAAATGCAGAGATACAAAAGCATACAGAAAATTTCAGGCTAAAAATTTCCTAAAGACTAAAGAGAAAGCAAGAATCTCTGCCATGTATACTTTGCAGAAGACTGAAGCTTGAGTCTTCCTTAATACCTGCCTTTGTGCTAAATAAAGTCATCATGTTTTTCACCAAGAATCTAAGGGCCTCTGAGCTAATCAAAATTGTATATATTAGGTCCTGGTTATTAGTAACTTAAAATCAGACACTATGTCTTTGATAAAGGGAATCAACACAGAGTAAATAAGCATTAAAGTCTGCAGAGTTAAGTACTGTCATACATTTTTATATTAGCCCACAGCTTTAACACAGTGTCTGGCTAGAGTAGAAAAATATTTTTGTCCCCCCAACATATTGAGCACCAGACATATGCTGTGAGTACAGAGCTTAATAAGTTAATTCACTAACATCAAAATCTCAAAGTTTGTTAGTAAAGAAAATTAAAGAAGTGTTGAAATAAGGATATGGAAAAGATTTTATGGAAGTAAAGAGGAATGGGTGACTAATTTTTCCCCAGGGATGAGTGTAAGGAGGGTATGGAGAGGGGAAGGTAATATCAGAGGGGTTTCGCTAAACAGCAGAATGGGTTAGAAGTTTTGGCATAGTTTTAATTCTAGAATTTCCATTTAATATCTGTGAGGTCTTGGTAAAATCACTGAACCTTTTCTAGGCTCGGTTTCCTCATCTGCAAACTACAGATAATATAAATTTTTACAAATTGTTATAAGGGCTAAATGAATTCATGAAGATCATATGCTTGGAGCATAGTGGGCTCTCAGTAAATAGTAGTTGTTATTATTGACTGCTATTAAAAATAAGTTGCTTAGGAAGACTTGGATAGGGAAGATACAATAAGATGTGCATAGATCTGACTGGAATTTGAGGTGGTAGATGAAGCTGGGAAGATAGTTAGAGGCCAGAGGGTGAGAACATTTGCATTCAGAGCTAACAAGTGTGAATATTTTACTAGAGATGTTGGAGTATCATTGAGGAATTTTGATTCCTGGGCTGCCAGTGAGGAGGATGGACTGGAGAAAGAGTATAAATTTAGAGTCAGAAAGACAAAATAAGAGGAATCATTAGTATTACTAGTTCAAGGATATATTCTATGAGGTAAACTGAGGCAATGACAGTGAGGGGATGGAGCAGACATTTAAAAAATATTTGAGATAGACATAAAAGGACATGTTAACTGAAAGAACTGAGAAACAGGAATTTATTAATCCTTGAGTTGAGGAAGGGGTTTTGATTTTTTTAATGAGAAAGATGTATGCATGTTTATAAGCTAAGAGGAATGTAGAATGAACATATATGAAGTCTAAATTTAATACAGAAACGAACGCATTCATAGTGGAATATTACTTAGCCATAAAAAGAATGAAATCTTGTCATTTGCAACAACGTAGATGGAGCTAGAGAGTATTATGATAAGTGAAATAAGTCAGTCAGAGAAAGAGAGGTACCATATGATTTCATTCATATGTGGAATTTAAAAAACAAATGAACACAGAGGGAAAAAGGGGCAAATCAAGAACAGACTCTTAACTATAGAGAACAGATGGAGGGTTACTGGAGGAGGGGATGGGTTAATAGGTGATGGGTATTAAGCAGGGCACTTGTTGTGATGAGCACTGGGTGTTGTATGTTAAGTGTTGCATCACTAAATCCTGCACCTGAAACTAGTATTACACTGTATGTTAACTAACTGGAATTTAAATAAAAATTTGGAAAGAGAAAAAAAAAGAAATACATTCATAGCGAGGAAGCTTCTTGATATAGTTGATGTGGTGTATTTATCAAATGCACAAAGCAATAATAACAAAGAACACATTAATTCATTCAGGAAATATTTACTGAGCTCCATTATGTTCCAGACAATATGCTAGGTGCTCATGAGAATAAATAAACAAATAGAGGCCATATGTTGATTGCTGTTATGAAGTAAAAGCAGGGAGAGGTTAGAGAGTTATGGGGATTGTGCTGTAGAAAGGACAGTCATAGAAGCACTCTGAAGTGACATTTGAGCAGCAAGCTAGGTGGATGGTAGAGGTCATTAATTGCCTGGAGAAGTCCAGGCAAGGAGCACATTGGTTGGGGTTGAATCAAGAATTCAGTTTTGAATAGATTAAATTTGAGATACCTATTAGATCTAAGTAAAATAGGCAGTTGCATATACAAGTCTTGACTTCAAGAGTTTGTGGCTGGAAATAAAATTTGAGTTCTCAGCATACAGATAATATTTCAAGCCATGGAACTGGATGGGTTATGGAAAAACATAGGCTGTTGGGAGAGATAGAGGGGGAGAATGGAACCCTGAAGTTTCTACTTCTAGAGACTGGGGAAATGAGGGATTGTCCAGCAAAGGGCACTGAGAGGAAATGGCCAGTGATGTAGGAGGAAAATGAACAGTTTTGTTCTGGAGGCCAAGAGAAGAAAATGTTAAATAAAGAGGGAGTCATAAAAAAAAAAAATAAAGGAATCATAACCTGCTTCAAATGCTAATGAGTGGTTCAGCAAATTAAGGTCAGTAACAACGATGCCTTTTTGCTGATGGGAAAGGTCCAGTAGAGGGACAAAAATATCTGATTCTAAGGGGGGTGGTGATGGAGACTTGCAGAACAAAACCTTTGAGTGGCAAGAAGGGATGAGATCCAATGCTCAAAATGGTGGGCCTTATTTAAGAACACTGCCAGTTCAGCCAAACAGGAATTTGTGCAAGTGTGTGCACATGCACATTTTCACAGTTTATAGCTCCATGCACCCACTACTTTGCAAGTTTTCACTTTTACAGAACCGTATTTATAAAGCTCATTCTTTTCCCTGGGATTTTAAGCAGTGTAGGTGGGAGGGCACATTTAGTGAGCCTTGTTTGCAATTCAGTGCCAACCTCTGGTGTGCTTTTTACTTACATAGTGCTGGACTGCAGATGGTGAAATAAATGGAGGGCATCGTTCAATGTTTTCCTCAGGCACAACACAGCAGCCCTAGGTGTAGTAGTGGGGAAAGTGTGCTCGCGTTTTACATTGACTATTAGAAACCTCTCCAAGGTACTGAGCCGCGTTGTAGCTGTGGCCTTTGCTATTTTAAGTCTCTTTGAAGTGTTAAAGGTGGAATCGCTTTTTTACGATGTGTTCTGAAGTGTTTTCGATAAAGATCTTGATCATCTCCCGTGTATGACACTGTACTTTATTTATCTCAGTTATATCGCTAGCTCATAGTACAGCGGGTGGCTCAGAGTAGCAAAGCAGTAAAGGTTCGACTGGAAGAAAAATGATTATTACTTTCACTACAGGTCCAATACCTTCAGAGCGGGGTGGGGGGGTGAGATTAGCTTCGTACATTCTGCCTTCAATGTCACAAGTAGAGTCCAATAAGTGGCATATTTGTGTGCATGTGTGTGTGTGAACTAGAATCACTGCGTGTCACCAATGGTATGGAAATGCTGAGAGGGACGGGGTGGAAGAGTTAGGGAGTGCAGGTGTACTAGTTTGTACTAGTTTGTTTTAAATGCATTTTCTTGCTACCTCCAGCTTTTAGAAACCCAATGTACACTGGACTAAAATCCCCTCTCCACTATTCATCCCTATACACAATGGGTGTGGTTTGGTGTATAGGACACCTGCTTTTGTGAACCCTGCAAGCAGATATTCCTGGAGTCCTCCCCTGACACTGACTCCTCCAATGCTCCAGAGCATCTCCCAGTTACCACATTCGTTTTGGGAATCCTCCTGCCTGCAAGCCAGCTTGGTAGACTTGAGAGGGCTTGCTGAGCATGTGTGAACAGCGACGCGCATGCTCTGTGTAGTGGGCAGGTTTACCGCAGCGCGAGCAGTGGCTTTTACTACTCACTCCCGCCCCCTCACCCTGCGTGTCCTCCTCCTCTCTCACCCACCCCACAACCACGCGGTCCTCCGTATTCACCCCCGCTCTTTTTTGCCACCCCCCTCTTCACCCCAGGCTGGGGAATCTCCACTGACGTTCGGGTGACGCTACTGTGCTGTCGCCGCGGGGGAGGGGGGTTCCCGGCGCTGCACAGGTAACGCTGCCGCTGCCGCCATATTGACTGAGCTGGGTACGGGGAGGGAGCCCTAGGAAACGGGGTGGGGGACGGAGTCAACGCCGAACAACAGTCGCGGGGACGACAGTGTGAGCACAAGCGGAGCGGAACTCTCCGTGAGGCAGCGCAGTTTTCTTGTCTATGGGGAGCAGCTACCCGCTGTGGCGATCCTCCGCTCACAGCCTCTGAGGGCACCGTGTAGCCAGGGCAGCGGCCGCTGAAGGAGGGGCTGGGGGTTCTGCTGGTGGTGGCGGCGGCTGGCAAGCTCAAAGGACGGGATGCGTGGCTGCGCCGGTGGTTGGCTGCTCCTGCTCAAGTGCTCCTGAAGGGACGATGCTACCGTTCTCGCCTCAGGACGAGCTCTGGAACCAAGAAATGGAGGTTTTCGGAGGCGGCGCGAGCGGCGGCGAGGTTAGTGTGGTGGCCGAGGGCTGGAGCCACTCACCTCCTTCCCTCAGGACCCTGGCTGGAGGCCCGAGGGAGATGGTCGTGGGGTGAGGGGGCGGGGTGCTCAGGCAAGCTCCCTTGAGGTTGCAGGACGGCGAAGCACGCACTACCCCAACCGTGCTTTGGCTCGGGAGACGGCGGGCTAGGGCGTTGGGAGTCGGAGCAGCCTGGGCCCGGGCTCGGTCTCAGAAGGAGCTCCTGCCTCTTGGGCCACGCTGGAGCTGTGACTAAGTTTCTTCACTTTGCGACCTGAAGTGGGACTGGGGAATGCGCCAGGTGCTGCGCCTGGCTGGGCGCATTCCTCTTTCTCTGCTGCGCCAGGTTTGCTCTTTTGGACCACTTGCGCGGACAGCTGCTGACTCCAGCAAGCTGTTGAACCCGGGTCCTTTAGGAACCCAGCGCAACAAAAACACACCTAGGTGACAGAATAACTCTGGGGATATTTGTTCATAGGGATGTATGCTCCTTACTTAGCTTTCTAGTTTCTCCATGAATGTTGTGGGTTTTGTAACAACCCAAGTGGAGATTAATTGGCGCCCAGGTTTCTTTGTTGACATTAAGGTGGTATTCTGGGATTCCCTCAATTCTACCACTCTCTTTCTCCTGTCCTTCTTTCCCCAACTGCTGTCCCCGCCTGCCCCGTTGGTCGGTAAAAGAAAACACAGAGTAAACCCTAAACCCTTACAAGGTGAATCTTTGGAAGACTTTGAGGTTCAACCAGAATATTTTGGTTCTCGTCTCTTCCCGCTCTTCTGAAACTGTTCTGGTTGGACTTAGGTCAGCTGTGCAGTGGAAACTTAAATGGGCACAGGTATTCTGTTTTTAGTGCTATTGCTGTTGTTAGAAGCAGGCAGCATTTAAACTCTAAAAATGAGCCTTTTGGGAAAGTCAGATCCTTTTCTGATAACTTAATGGATGGACAGCTTAATACTCCAGTAGAGGCCACAGTAGACCTTATAAAAAGTCTTGAATGCTAAATTGATTCACAGTAGGCTACTTTGAAGTAGGACTGGCAATCACAATCCTCCAAGTCTCAAGATGCTAATTTGTTTTCAAGTACTTGCTCCATCTTTAAAAATACACTTTGGACTGTTCTGTTTAAATCATTCTTTTTTCTTTTTCAATTTTCAACTACATTGGGGTTAAAATTCCGTGCCAGGATAACATTTAATAAGAAATGTAATAGAAAAAATTCAGAAGGAGTCTAAAGTTGAATCCTTTCCACTGTAGTAAATATTTTACTAGTAAACTAAACAGTCCCAAAATGCATTTTAATATTCTACATCTCTTAAGAACAGGATAAGTGAAGAAAGCTAAATTTCTTCTTGGAATATAGGGATGTTTCAGACTTGCAAGAATTTTCTAGCAAGAGCATTCGGAGGGTGAGAAATTTTATTTTATTCACATGTAATTAGTTGACTTATAGTTTCAGGTATCTGGTATATAAAAACAGTTAAATGCTTCTATATAAGGATGGGGTGGGAGATGGAGAGCCTTTTGCATGCTTCCTATTTTATTATTTTTGTTAAATTTGAATGGAGAAATGTTTTGAATTGTAATCACCACATAATGGTTTTTTGTTTGCAGTATGTTTTAGGTATTACAGAGATTTAACAATGGGTCTCTCTAACTTATCAATTTGGAAAAATACTCAAGTGAAATTGTTAAATCTTGTAAAACAAAAGGTGACAGTTAATGTGGTGAAGATAGTATTTCTGCTGTCTTTGTCTAAAACAGTTATGATTGACTAGATTTAATGCTTCAAGTGACTTTGTTAAAAATATTCTAGGTAAAAACTAAATGTTACATCTGAACAGACCTGTTTAGCACGTAAAAGAGGTTTTTTTGGTTGGTTGTTTATAACAGTTTTCTTTTCATAAGAAGGAAACAATTTTACCTCCCAGACTCTATTTTTAAATTTTTTAAGATTTATTTATTTGTTTGAGAGAAAGAGAGAGAGAGAGCTTGAGCACAAGCCAGGATGGGGCAGAGGGAGAGAATCGCAAGTAGATTTCCTCCTGAGCACGGAGCGGGGCATAGAGCTCAGTCTCATGACTCTGAGATCATGATCTGAGCCAAAACCAAGAGGTGGACAGTCAACCGACTGAGCCACCCAGTTGCTCCCTCCCAGACTGACTTTCTTTTTATTTTTTTTTAATTTTTTATTTCAATTCAACTTAATTAACATTTGGTATATTATTAATTTCAAAGGTAGAATTTAGTGATTCATCAGTTGCATATAACAGTGCACGTTACGTCAAGTGCCTTCCATTTTAATGCCCATCACCCAGTTACCCCATCCCTCCATTCACCTCCCCTCCAGCAACCCTCAGTTTGTTTCCTATAGTTAAGAGTCTCTTAAAGTTTGTCTCCCTGTCTGATTTCGTCTTATTTTTCCTTCCCTTCACCTATGGTCATCTGTTTTGTTTCTTAAATTCCACATGTGAGTGAAATCATGTATTTATCTTTCTCCGACTGACTTTTAATTACGTGTTTGTTGATATTGGCTTTAGAAATGTTAGCCCTTAAGCATGAACTTTGCAGCCCCAATCATGATAGTTTTTAGGACTAAGGGTGCTTTCATTATGGAATATAGTTTTTGAAAATGTGTTGGAATCCTTAAAATGTGAGTGAGAATGTGTTAACTTTAATGTTAAAGAAAGTAATTTCTGTCAGTTTGTGTGTGTCTTGAATCCTGGTAAAATTAAAGATTATGTGCACTATTAAATACTGTGAAGTCTTTTTCAATCTCTATCTTTTACTTGTCTTGTTTCATGGGCAATTGTTAACCTCTGAATTATCATTCAGAAGTGTGAGGATTATTTGTTTAAGACTCTGAACGTGCTTTCTCACAGGAAAAAGTTATTGAGAGTTACATTTTTAGACCAAGGCACAATAGGGAGTTATAATGATGAAGAGCCTAACCACTGTTTGTAAAATTGTCCTGTGGGAAAATGTGTTGGGGGTTTGAAATAAGAACTAGCTTGGTTCCCGTGAGAGGTGGAAAATGGGCCTTAAAAGGGGTAATATGGGTTCTTTCGGCTACTGGGAAGAAGGTTCTTGGGAGAGGGGAAATAAGATAAGCAAGGGGCTTTGGCTGTGAGAGCTCTTGCAGGGACTGTCTCAATTAGATATAGTAGGAATAGGGCCTTCAGAGAGCATCACCCCACAGGAAGACACAATTTTAGCTCTTGACTGGATTTTGTCAGGCTGAGGGAAGATGTGTTACTTGAGGTGTTACTGGGTATTGGGCATTTCTGGGTAAGGGTTATAAAGAACAGCCTGGTGTAGTAAAGTGAACTTTTCATGAGTTAGTGCTATGTACATTACAGTATGCATTTAGTTGGTTTTTTGGTGAGAGAGTGCTTGCTTCCTGAAGGAGGAATTTATTATAGTTTTCAAATTGCGTGTTATATCATATCAAATTATATTGTAATTGGTACTTTTATTTATTAATTTTTCTCCTAAATTTTTATTTAAATTCCAATTACTTAACATACAGTGTAATATTAGTTTCAGGTATAGAATTTAGTGATTCAACACTTACATACAACACCCTGTGCTCATGCCAAGTGCCTTCCTTAATTCTCATCACCTATTTAACCTATTGCTCCACCCACTTCCCCTTGGGTAGCCATCAGTTTGTTCTCTATAGTTAAGATTCTGTTTCTTGGTTTTCCTCTCTTTTTTACCCCCATATTTGTTTGTTTCTTAAATTCTACACATGAGTAAAATCATATATGGTATTTGTGTTTCTCTGACTGACTTATTTCACTTAGCATAATATTCTCTAGCTCCATCCATGTCCTTCCAAATGCTTTTTATAGCTGAGAAATATTTTTTTGCTAATAAATATTTTTATAATATTTTATATTTTATAACATTTTATAGCTGAGAAATATATATGTGTATATATACATATATAAATATATACACATACACACAGACACACACACCACATCTTCTTTATCCATTCATCATTCAATGGATACTTGGTCTGTTTCCATAATTTGACTATTGTAGATAATGTGGCTATAAACATTGGGGTTCATGTATCCCTTTGAATTAGTATTTTTGTACCCTTTGCATAAATACATAGTAGTGTAATTGCTGGATTGTAGGATAGTTCTATTTTTAAGTTTTTGAGGAACCTCCATACTGTTTTCCAGAGTGGCTGCACTACTTTACATTCCCACCAACAGTGTGAGAGGGTTCCCCTTTCTATGGATCCTCACCAACATCTGTTGTTTCCTGTGTTGTTAATTTTAGCTATTCTCAATGGTGTGAGGTCATATCTCATAGTATTTCCCTGATGATCAGTGATGTTGAGCATCTTTTCAGGGTGTCTGTTGGCCATTTGTATGTCCTCTTTGCAAAAATGTCTATTTATAAAAAAATGTCAATTCATGTCTTCTCATTTTTTAACTGGGTTATTTGTTTTTTTGGTATTGAGGTTTATAAGTTCTTTATATATTTTAGATCCTAACCCTTTATCAGATACGCCATTTGCAAATATCTTCTCCCATTCTCTAGATTGCCTTTTAGTTTTGTTGCTTATTTCCTTCACTTTGTAGAAGCTTTTTATTTTGGTGACATCCCAATAGTTTATTTTTTTCTTTTGTTTCCCTCACCTCAGGAGACTTATCTAAGTAAGAAGTTACTACTGCTGATGTCAAAGAGGTGATTGTGTGTTCTCCTCTAGTATTTTAGTGGTTGCCTGTCTCACAATTAGGTCTTTAATCCATTTTGAATTTATTTTTGTGTATGGTGGAAGAAAGTGGTACAGTTTCATTCTCCTGCATGTTGTTGCCCAGTTTTTCTAACCCCATTTGTTGAAGAGACTGTCTTTTTCCCATTGGATATTCTTTCCTGCTTTGTCAATGATTAGTTGACTATGTAGTCGTGGGTTCAATTCGGGGTTTTCTATTTTGTTCTGTTGATCTATGTGTCTGTTTTTGTGCCAGCACCATACTGTCCTGATCACTACAGCTTTGTCATATCACTTGAAGTCTGGAATTGTGATGCCTCCAGCTTTGCTTTCATTTTTCAAGATTGCTTTGGCTATTCGGGGTCTTTTGGGGTTCCATACAAATTTTCAGATTGTTTATTCTAGTTCTGTGAAAAATGTTGGTATTTCGACTAAGATTGCATTAAATGTGTAGATTGCTTTGCCTAGTATAGACATTTTAACAGTGTTTGTTCTTCCAACCCATGAGCGTGGAATGTTTTTCCATTTCTTTGTGTCCTCTTCAGTTTCTTTGATCAGAGTGTCATAGTTTTCAGAGTATAGATCTTTTACTTCTTTGGTTACGTTTATTCCTGGCCATCTTATGGTTTTTGGTGCAATTGTGAATGGGATCGATTTCTTGATTTCTCTTTCTGGTGCTTCATTATTGGTGTATAGAAATGCAACAATTTGCTGTATGTTGATTTTGTTTCCAATGACTCTACTGAAGTCCTGTATCCATTCTAGCAGTTTTTCGTTGGAGTCTTCCAGGTTTTCTGTATAGAGTATAATGTCATCTGCAAGTAGTGAAATTTTGAATTCTTTGTGAATTTGGATGCTTTTTAATTTCTTTTTGTTGTCTGATTGCTGTGGATAGGACTTTTAGTAACATGTTAAGTAACAGCGGTAAGAGTAGACATCCCTGTCTTGTTCCTGAGCGTAGAGGAAAAGCGTTCAGTTTTTCATATATGACCTTTATTATGTTGAGGTATGTTCCCTCTAACCCTACTTTTTTGAGGGTTTTTATCATGAATGTATGTTGTACTTTGTCAAATGCTTTTTCTGTGTCTATTGAAAGGATCATATGGTTCTTATCCTTTTTTTTTTTTATTAATGTGGTGTCTCACACTGGTTAATTTGTGATTATTGAATGACCCTTACAGTCCAGGAATAAATCCCACTTGATTGTAGTGAATGATTCTTTTAATGTACTATTTGATTCAATTTGCTAGTATTTTATTGAGAATTTTGCAACCATTTCATCAAGAATATTGGCCTGGAGTTTTTAGTGGAGTCTTTGGTTTAGGAATCAGGGTAATGCCAGCCTCATAGAATGTTTGGAAGTTTTCCTTCCATTTCTATTTTTTGGGATAGCTTGAGAAGAATAAGCATCTGATAGAATACTCCTGTGAAGCCATCTGGTCCTGGATTTCTGTTTGTTGGGAGATTTTTGATTACTGATTCAATTTCTTTGCTGGTTATTGGGCTGTTCAAGTTTTCTATTTCTTCTTGCTTCAGTTTTGGTAGTTTATGTATTTCTAGGAAGTTAATCATTTCTTCTAGGTTGTCCAATTTTGGCATATAATTTTTCATAATATTCTCTTATAATTTTTTGTCTTTCTGTGTTGTCTTATTATTTCTCTTCTGTCAATTGTAATTTTATTTTGTTCCTTTCTCTGTTGTTTTTGATAAGTCTAACTAGACATTTATCGATTTTATTAATTTTTAAAAAGAACCAGCTCCTGATTTCTTTGATCTGTTTTGTCGTTTTCTTAGTTGCTGTATCATTTATTTCTACTCTAATCTTTATTTCCCTTCTTCTGCTGGCTTTGGGCTTCATTCATTTTTCTTTTTCTAGCTCCTTTCTGTGTAAGGTTAGGTTGTCTACTTGAGATTTTTCTTCCTTCTTGACATAGGCCTGTATTGCTATATGCTTCCCTCTTATGACTGTTTTTGCTGCATCCCAAAGGTTTTGGACCATTGCGTTTTCATTTTCATTTGTTTCCATGTATTTTTGTTGTTGTTGTTGTTGTTCTTTGATTTCCTGATTCACCCATTCTTTATTTTTTTTTTTTCCATTCATTCTTTAGTAGCATATTTTTTACCTCCGTGTATTTGTTGTCTTTCCAGATTTTTTCTTGTGGTTGACTTTCAGGATCATAGTGTTGTGGTCAGAAAACATGCGTGGTATTATCTCAGTCATTTTTTTTTTTTGAGGCCTGTTTTGTGACATAATATGTGACCTAGTCTGTAGAATGTCCCATGTACACTTGAACAGAATGTGTATTCTGCTGTTTTAGGGTGAAATGTTCTGTATGTATTTGTTAAGTCCATCTGGTCCAGTGTGTCTTTCAAAGCCATTGTTTCCCTGTTGATTTTCTGCTTAGTTGATCTATTCATTGATGTAAGTGGAATGTTAAAATCTTCTACTATTATATTATTATTATCAATGAGTTCCTTTAAGTTTGCTATTAATTATTTTATATATTTGGGTTACTCCCATGTTTGGGGCATAAATGTTTTAAATTGTTAGATCTTTTTGTTGGCTAGTCCCCTTTATTATGATATAGTGCCTTTCTTCATCTTTGGTTATAGTCTTTGGTTTAAAATCTAGTTTATCAAATAGAAGTATTATTACTTCAGCTTTCTTTTGACATCCATTTGCATGATAAATATTTTTCCATCCCATCACTTTCAGTCCGCAGGTATCCTTAGATCTATAATGAGTTTCTTGTAGGCAGCATATAGATGTGTCTTGTTTTTTTAATCTATTCTGACACCCTATGTCTTTTGATTGGAACATTTAGTTCATTTGCATTCAGAGTAAATATTGATAGATATGTGTTTAGTGTCATTTTAGTATTTGTTTTGTCATTGTTTCTGGAGATTTTCTCTCTTCCTTTCTTGTCTCTGTCACTTTTGGTTTCTTTTCCATTCAAAGAGTCCCCTTTAATATTTCTTGCAGGGCTGGTTTAGTGGTTATGAACTCCTTTTGGTTTTGTTTGTCTGGGAAACCCTTTATCTCTCCTTCTACTGTGAATGATAGCCTTGCTGGATAGAGTATTCTTGGCTGCAGATTTTCCCCATTCAGCACTTTGAATATATCATGCCACTCTCTTCTGGCTTCCCAAGTTTCTTTTACGAGACCTGTAACTAGACTAATGGGTCTTCCTTTGTAATTTAGACACTGCTTTTGTTTTGCTGCTTTTAGGATTTTGTCTTTATCATATTTTGCAAATTTAATTACACTCTGTCTTGGTGTTGGCTTGTTCTTGTTGATTTTGATGGGAGTTCTCTGTACCTCCTAGATCTGGATATCTGTTTCCTTTCCCACATTAGGGAAGTTTTCAGCCATTATTTCCTGAAATAAATTTCCTGTCCTTTTTTTTTTTCTCTTCTTTTCATCTTCCAGGACTCCTATTCATGGAGTCACTGAGTTCCCTAAGTCTATTCTCACATTACATAATTCTTTCTCTCTTTTGTTCAGCTTCATTTTTTTTTCTTTTCTTTTCGTCTCTTTTCTTTTCTTTTCTAATGACTTATTCATTCCTTTGCTTCTTCCATCTTTGTGTTCTCTGCATCCAATCTTTTTCAGATCTCAGTTACTGCATTTTTCATTACTGGCTGTTTTTTTACTCTTTTATCTCGGCAGAAGGACCTCCCTAAAGTCTACCATCCTTTTCTCAAGCCCAGGAAGTGTCCTTATGATTGTTGCTTTAAATTCTCCATCAGGCATGTTACTTAAACATCTGTTTCGCTTAGATCTTTTGCCATGACCTTATCTTGTTCTCTCATTTGGGATAAATTTTTCCATTTTGTCCTTTTGTCTAAGTCTCTGTCTTCTCCGTGTTAGAAAAGCCTGTTATGTTTCCTGATCCTGAGAGTAATGGTTCTATGCAGAAGAGTTCATGTAGTGTCCAGGGTCTGGTGCTTCAGGGATTGCCTCTGGTGTGTGCTGTATGTGCTCTGTTGTTGTGTTTGGCTTCTGTCTTTCAGGCCTGTCTTCAGAGGCTCTCCTTGCCTGCAGTGGGCAGTGTTTGGTCCTTGGCCAGAGTGTGTTGAGTTTTAACTAGGTGTGTTCTGGTCTGCTTGATAAGTGAGTCCTAATGCTACTTCCTCTAGTACTGAAGTCTTGCAAATCTCTCTGGTTGGGAGAGGTGGTGTGGGCAGGGATTTCTGCTGGTCTTCTGGGGGACAGAGGCAAACTTGACCTTAAAGGTCCATACCAGCAGAGTATAGGGGTGTGGAACCTCGTAAACAAGTTAGACCTCCAGCATTGGCTCTGTGGTGCAGAAGGTGGTCCTGTGTTTATGCTGAGGAGTGGGGGAGGGAAATGGTGTCATCCAGCTCCTTTGTTCCTGGAGTGGGATCTCTGTGCTTGGTGCTTTCAGGGAATCACCCCAGGAGGAGCAAATAGTCTCCCTGCTGTGTGTCCCATGTACCCCTCCAGATCGGTGTTTGCATGCTGTTTTGGGTCTGTTTTGCTGCCTTCTGTCCAGGAGCAGTAGATACTGTAGGTTCTATCCCAGCCAACCCTGGGGACTTTCAGAACTCCAGGCTCTAGGGGAGTGATGTCGCTAGTGGCCTGTGTCAGTCTTCTGGGAGAGTGTTTCAGTGTGCTGGGATTGAGGGAGGCTTGACCTGCAAGTGCAGTTGTGCCAGAGCACAGGGTTGTAGGACCCAGAGTAAGCAATACTAGGTGGCTAGGTTGGGGGCCCAGCTGCCCTTAGCAGGTGGCTCTGTATTTATTTTGAGGGGTGGGGGAGGAAAATGGAGAGGCATGTCTGTGAATGCTATCTCTCATGGAGGAGCTCCTAGAAGAGCCGATAATCTCCCCAATGTGTGACCCAGGCAGTTCCTCAGATAACTCTTTCCACTCTGTCTGCCCCCCGGGGGTTGTTTGCCTGCCTCTCTCCAGGAGGAACATAACATCCTCAGGGCTTTATCCTAGACTAGCCTGCTGACCTTTAAAACTCCAGTCTTCAAGTCCTGCTGGTTTCAAAAACTCACGAACATCAGCTCCTCTTGTTTTTCCAGCCAGTGGCTTCAGGGAAGTGTTATCCTTATGAGTTCCCCTCTATGCTCCTCTCTCTATCTCTCACCTTTCTCTAGTACCACGGTCTCCTCCCCTACACAGCACCGGCAATCCATTTCTCCCACAAACTATGTCTTCTCACTTCCTATCTTCTTCTTTGATGTGGCTTCTCTTCCTTCCGTTGTAGAGTTCTGTCAGTCTTCAGGTTGTTTTTCTTGGGTATTCAGAATGACTTGATAGTCATCTAGTTGTGTTCTAGGGAGGAGACAAACCTAGAGTCCTCCTACTATGCCACCATCTTTATTTTTGTAATTGGTACTTTTATATTATTTCTTTAGCCTAAACACTGCCTTTGTTTAAAGAAGTTAATTTTGAGAGTAATAAAGTTCACTGGTAAAAAACAGTTTGGGATTAAAGGCACAGACTTGAAATATTTAACCAGAATGGCAAATATATGGCAGATTGGGAAAAAGTGCTAGTTTTAATTTGATGAGACCCTGTAGCAATAGAGGAAACAACATGGGATTTGGAGGTTTATTAATCTGGGTTCCAATCTCACCTCCAAGTCATACTAGATATGTGACCCAGTGCAAGTTACCTAACTTCTCTGAAGCTAAGTTTCTTCATCTGTAAATGGGGGAAAAGTCCTCAAGCATTGTTATGTAAACAAATTCATTCACTAGTGAGCTTAATACAGTTATCAAGGTGCTTTGAAAACAAAACAAAATGAAACTGTATATATCAGTACAGAAACGAGGGCATATGTCTTTCACAATGCAATTGTTTTATGGAAGGGTGGAAAATCATTATTATTTCAGCTCAACCAGCAAATTTTGTTTTTAGTTTTTATAGCAGTATTATGTATAAATAATTAGCCTTTTGATGTTTGGGTTTTTTTGTTCAGATGAGGGTGTGTAGGATAGAAACAGAAATGTATCTAGCTTAATTTCTTGGACAAGATTGTTTAATTACAAAATGCTGGGAGTTATTTTACAGATAGTGAATACAATTTAACTGAAAAGGGTGTAACCTTCTCATCAAATTAAGCCATGACTATTTTTGTTAAAAAAAAAAAAACCTTAAAGTTAACAGAATAAATAAGAGGTGCTTTGCATATAGTAGGTCTCTAGTACATAGTAGGTCCTTCTCTTTTCCCATTATCATCATAATTCCCCTTTCCCTGCCCTTAAACTCTGAATTATTGTCACCTATATTAAAACCTTGGAATTTAGATAGCCATGGTCATAGCCCCCAGCTTTCCCTATTATGAGTTTTTCTTAAGACTTCCTTCCTATATCTCAGCATTTCATTGACGTATAGTAATCATATCTGCAATCACAGATAGGGTGATTCAGGGATAAAATACAAAGTTAGGAGCACTATGGGGAATAAGAGACAATTCCATTTGCTGTAACTGGCTTTTGAAGTGTTTCATTGACATTTACTTTTTACTTTTTTTTTTTTCCCTTTCTGAACTTTTGCCATGGTAGGAATTGGTTCAGCTTATCAAGCGTTTATAGGGTACAAGGCACTGCAGTACATAGTACTGTAATGTGAAATGTCTAAAGATATACCACCCTGAGTCTCAGTCCACTCCCATGGGTTTACATGTAGGTAGGCAAGATAGACATGGGTGGAAACTCATTCTCTGAATCACAAGACCATCAACAATGAGGTGGTTGTGGTAGTGGTTTAGGAGTAGATCAGTAGTGCCTTGTTAAAGAGGTGGAATTTGAACAGGGCATTAGAGATTGGATAATATTTTCACAGACAGATGAAAGGAACATTTCTGGTAGATGGGGACAATATAAGCAAACACATGGAGGCATTCTTGGGAGGAAGGAAAAATCTGATATTGCTAGGATATAAGTCTGATATGAGAGTGAAGACATAGTGTGAAGTGAGGTAGGGGATGTACTAAGGGTAGGCTAGGCCCTGCTTGTATGAAACTTTTAAAGCCAGTTTAAGGGTTCAGTGCTAATTTGTAAAGGGTAGCTACTAAAGGTTGTCGAGGCCATGAGTAATATGACCAGATCTGTGGTTTGAAAAATAACTGATGTCAGTGTGTAGGATGGGTTAGAGTGGAGGAGAGACTGAAGGTGGGAAATACCAGCTAGGAAGCTATTGTATTTGTGAAAATAGTAGTGAGATTTTTGAACTAGGGCAAAAGAGGAAGAAAAGAGGGGACTGATGGGATAGAACTTGCAGAGATAAACGAATTAGAATTTGGCAACTAATTAGAAGTAAGAGGGAAGAATGAAAAAATGACAGATATTAGTGTTTTGATAGGACTTAATTTAACAGATATGTAATGCATGCCAGCCGATATAAGTATCTGTGTTACCCACTGAACTAATACCAGGATAAGTAGATCTTTGCAGCATAGAGAGATAGCTAAATGAACTTTCTCCTCTCTCATACTGTCTTGAACAAGAGAAAAGCACTCTGATGATTTCTTAGTATGCTTAAAATTTTTACTACTACAGGCAAATTTTTTTTCCCAAATACTTTTTTTTCTTGTTACTAAGTGGAGTTTTTTTTTTTCCCCAAATACTTTTATTTTTTCAGTGTTACAAGATTCATTGTTCATGTACCACACCCAGTGCTCCATGCAATACGTGCCCTCCTCAATACCCACCACCAGGCTCGCCCAACCCCCCACCACCTCCTCTCCAAAACCTTCAGTTTATTAATTACTAAAGAAAAAAAAAAACAAACTTTTCATGCTTTTAAAATGATCCTTGGACCTGTAATTCTTGCTTCATCAATATTCATTTTAAATAGTCAGCAGTCCCTGGGTGCAGAGGACTGTTCTGAAAATAGTGGTCAGTGCTACTTTCTGGAATGTAGAAAAGAGAATAAGGACATCTGTTTTTCTTATGGGCTTTCACTAGGTTTATTTGGAATAGGAAGGGGAAAGGGCAATAGGGTCTTGCTCTCTCCACCACAGGTGCCTTCCCAGTTTCCTCCAAAACGATTTTCCTTTAAACCAGTCTGGTCTGGAAATATTGCAGTTAGTTCCTTCAGGTAAGGACCTTTGTATTTCCTTACCTTGATTATTTCATCAAGAGAGCTGATCATTATCTTACCATTCCATAATAAGGCCTGACTTGGTGCTGTTGCTATTGTGGACCATGTTGTTGTTTCAATACCACCCCTCTTTATAGTCTCCTTGATCTGTAGTTTTGAGAAGGAAACACAAGATTTTTTTCCTTTCCTGAAAATTCCTTTATTGGTGGATGCTGTCATTGTCTTTAGCAGCAGTTCTGAAGATCTGGTAAGCACTTGGAATATTGAGGTAAGCCTTTTAGTACTTTGTCAGAATTTGTTATATAATGTTTACACATATATGTTATTTTCAAAGATTTTTTACTATTCTTGCTGCTAGTTTTCTTTTTTTGTGTATTTTGTTTTCTTCTGGCTTATTTTTAGGTGAGAAGTAAGAAAGGGGTTGGAAGGGGGAGAGGCTTAGAGCTAAGCTTAATCGGGTTTTTGTAAATAATAGAAATGTTTTCTGAATTGTCCTCAAGGCATTCTCTATAACTGATTTTGCTGCTAGATTTCAACCTGTATCTATATATACGAAGTAGGTTCTGCTGTGTGTGTTTGTGTGTTTCTGCACGTGCATGCACGAGTGAGAGAGAATTTTACTTATACGTTACTTCATTTCACAAAATTTTTGAGATGGTTTATAGGAAATATCCAATAACAAAACTATTTTGATATTCAGGAAAAACATAAAGTAAGAGATGTATGGAAAGGATAGAGAATGGGGTTGGAGAGTGAGATAGAAGACAGGTAAACAGACTTCTAAGGGTCTACTATACTTTTAAAATATAGTTGAATTGCAAATTTCGCTTTGAATTTCCTTGGGGTGGTAGTACTCAACTCTGACTGCATGTCATATATACCGGGGAGTTTTAAAACCATTGTCTATGCTAGTGCCTCAGAGAGACTGATATTCTACTGATCTCGTGGGGGCCTGGGCATCATTCCCCAGATGATTATGGTGTACAGCCAAGGATAAAGAACCATAGGTGTAGGCCAAAGTAGAAAGAGAAATAGTCATATAGTTCTCATTATCCAACAACAGCAACAATAAGCAATATCAGTTAAAAGCTAGCAGTTAGCTCTAAAATAAATTTTCTATGAATTTTAAGGTTTTTCTGCATGTTTCATTTTGTTGTTGTTTTAAGATATGGCTGGAATATTAGGAGTATTTGAGCTGTCTTGTATGCTCTTGCTGTGTAGTTTTGAGGAACATGCTTTCCCATAAAGTAAAAACAAAATATAAGTGTCCTAGCTGATTTTGGTATGGCTTAGCCTTGATGTGGAGGTTAAATGATCTGTGTACCTTATTACCAGCTAAATCAGGAGATACTGACTCTATTTTAAATAAAATATCCCAGCAAATATTCTAACAAAAATTTCAAAGGCCTTGGATAATTATTCTTACTGTAGGATTTATTTGCCTCTCCTATAAAGTGGTTGGAGACAGACTTTAAGAGGGAATATAGTAATTCTGACACCTAGTGCAATTTTTTTTTTTTTTTACCTGAAAAGACATTGGAATCCATTCCATCTTAAATGTTTCTAAACTTAAGGGAGAAAAATATGATATTTATTGAGCATGTATTATCTCTTCAGTTTTATTCACTCTTCAAAATAGCTTGGTAAGAAAAAGGTGTGTCATTTTAACAGATGAGAAAAAGACATAGAAATTAGTGGGAGGCATATTTGGAATTTGAATCTAGATCATTTTAATAGTTTCATGCTCTTTCCTCTATACATTGTTGTCTTTCCCCACCATAAGGACAATATTAAAGATAAGGAGAGGATGTAAACAAATTGTTGGTCACCATATCAGATCGGTAAATCAGATCTGCTGATTTAATAGCCATATCTACTCAAAATTATACAGGACCTAGAATATCTAAAACGATTTTGAAAATGAAGACTAAAATGCAAGGAATCACTTCTATATGGGATTTTAAGGTTTACTATATTACTGCAAGTAATTAAGACAGTGTGATATTGATGAAAGTGTAGACGCATAGATCAATGGAACAAAATAGGGAACCCAGAAATAGATCTACACAAATATGCTTAACTGAAATCTGAGAAAAGTATAGAAACAAATAAAGGTCTTCAGTTTCCTCATATATAAGATGGAAATTCTGATTATTTGGCATTTCTGATTATTTTGAGAAGTTAAGCAGTTGTGCTTTGTACATAATGTTTGAGAAGAATAATAAAGTTTTGTTTTTTTAACAAAATGATCCTAAAATTTAGATGTCCTAAACAAAGGACTTTTTTATCTTTATAAATAAATCAATGGACATTTTAAACTCATTTCACATTTCTGAAGGTATTATTTTAATGAAATTACATTGACCTCATATCTCTAAGAGGTTACTACAATGAGAAGAATTACTACCAAAGAATGCCATGTTATGTACATGTCATGTATATGCATGCATTCATCTATCTATCTATCTATCTATCATCTATACACACACACACACACACATATCCTTTGAAAGTAGACTTTCCAAAGCTTGTGGTATAGCTCATATGAGATTGGCCAGATGCCCAGTGTCTTGGCATTGGGAATACGGTGGAGCTATTAAAAACTATCAAAGTCATTAGCTCTGATTTCATCCAAACAGGGTAAACATATTCCTGCCTGGATAGTAACTAGGGAAGCTGTTTCTCTGTCACCAAACCAAAGTTTTAAAAACTCAGATGTTTCACAAATACTTTCTAATGTGTATATAATATTGATATGCTTAGTTCAACTCATAATAATTTATCATTTGAAGAACTTAAAGCATGATGGTAATGAGGTTGGCTTTAATTGATTCTAAGTATTATTTTGTATGCATTTATTCAGCAGATTATTTTAAATGCCTGTTTATGTGTAAGGTGTTATGTTAGTTACTAGATACAGATCATTTGGTTAATGCTCTAGGTTTCTGCCTTGATAACTGAAAACCAATTAATTGTGTACATCCATTCTTGTATAGTCATGAGGACATATCTGAAAGGACAGTATGTCAAAAAGACCAACAAATTAAGGCTTGTTGAAAGCTTTTCTTAAATTTCATCTTTCTGGGGCATTAATGTTTTAATTCTATACTCCTGTGGTATTATTACTTAGATTAACTGATAGTTCCTTTCCACTCTCTGCTTCTTAAAAAAATATTGATAGTTTAAAAAATATTAATAGCTTCTCTTCTATTTAAATCAGCTGTCAAGAATTGAGTCACAGTATGTATGACAGTTCATTTTGTGTCTTAGTCTTGTTTTAAGTACCTCCTCTTACTCCTGACATTTGATTAAGGCAGTTGGAGAGGATTATTATGTTTGGGTATATGTCCCTCTTAATTTTTTTCAGAGTTTTTCTACAGTCATTTTTGCTATTTGGGAAAGTAACTTACTTTTACTAATGGATTGTCTTTGGATTTGGGTATCTTAGTTTTTTGAACTTGCTGCATTGATGTTGAAATAATGAAGTTTCTAGAGGTTAGTTTTCTCGGTTAGCAAGTCACCCTTCAAGCTGCCAGTGATAGTTCTCAATTCAGTGATACTTGATTTTGTATATCTCACCTCTAACTTGCTGATGTGTGTGCTCAAATATGGCAGAAAACATAAATTGCTATTGTAGTGATAGTAGTAAAATTTTAAAATTAGGCCTTTTCTCATTATTTTCATTGAGTTTGTTCAGAATAGCAGGATAAATAATAGCTTATGTGACAATTTTAACAGATACATATTAGTAGTCCCTGTGAAACATAAGTTTGGCTAGATAATGTAAGGCTGACTTCAGTACCTCTATTTAAACTACCAGGTTCTTTGTTACAGAAGTATTATTAAGAGGGCCATGGCATGGTTATTTTTTTAGAAATAACAGCATCTCTGAAGAGAATGATATTTAATTAGGCTGTTGATTTGGGGAATAAATTTTATAACTTTAGAGTCTGTCTCTTTGATAGAAATAAAATGTCATCATCATTTTGGTTTTTACATTCTTAGATTGTACATTTTTTTAAGGAGCAGTGTTTTTGATTTTATTTGTTTTAAACCTTGTAGCACTTAGTATGACAAAAGTAAAATATTGGAAAATTTTGGCTGGATTATGTAGGTTCCAAAAAGTGAGCTAAATATTCTTACCCATTAGGTTCTTTTTAAGATTAACAGCATCTATAATCTAATTCTTTTTGCCTTCAGGGAGGTGTTTTTCATAAGTTTCTGCCAATAAAATTCTTGGTTTCAAAAAAGCATAAAAAATAAGAATCCATTTTGTTGGCTTTTTTTTTTTTTTCAAATGTATGAGAGTACAAGGATGTTGGAGTAAAAGTAAGTTGAATATACAGGTTGAAAAAAAAAGGAAAATACACAGTGACAAGTGGTACACACCAAGACACATAGGACTTAAAATGGCAAAAATCGTGATAATTAAAGAAAGAATTTTAGAGGTTGAAAGAGAAAAAAGACAGTTACATACAAAAGGAACACAAAGGCTATCAGCAGATTTTCAGAAGCAACTTTGCAGGCTAGAAGGAAGTGGCGTGTTATATTCGAAGTGATGAAAAGGAAGAATCTGTAGCCAAGAACTGTAGCCATCTGTAGCCAACTACTCTTAACTAGCAAGGGTATCATTCAGAATACAAGGAGAGAGAGAAATTCTCAGACAAACAAAAACTAAAGGAATTTATGACCACTAAACTAGCCCTGCAATAAATATAAAAGGGGACTCTGAGTGGAAAAGAAATACCATCAGTGAGAGTATAGAAAGTAAAAAGCATAAAAACAGTCAAAATAAGTATTTCTGTAAAAGTAAGTCAAGATATTCATAAAATAAAAGGATGTAAAATATGATAGCAAATATCTGAAATGGGGGGAGAGGAGTAAAGAATTGGTTGAACATTAATTGGCCATCAGCTTAATATAAACTGCTGTATGTAGAAGATGTTATATATAAACTAAACAGTAACCACAAATCAAAAACAGTATTAGATATGCAAAAACAAAAGGAAGAAACCACACATATCACTAAAGAAAACCAACAAACCATGAAAGAAGAAAGGATCAGAAAAAAGGCTACAAAACAACCACACAAAAGTAATGAATGGCAATAAATACATATGTATCAATAATTAGTTTGAGCATAGATCCTTTACCTCTTTGGTTAGATTTATTCCTGGGTATCTTATGGCTTTTGGAGCTATTGTAAATGGAATCGATTCCTTAATTTCTCTTTCTTCAGTTACATTGTTAGTGTATAGAAATGCAACTGATTTCTGTGCATTGATTTTGTATCCTGTTACGTTGCTGAATTGCTGTATGTGTTTTAGCAATTTGGCAGTGGAGTCTTCTGGGTTTTCCACATAAAGTATCATATCACCTACGAAGAGAGAGTTTAACTTCTTCTTTGCCAATTTGAAAGACCCCGAATCACCAGGGGAATGTTGAAAAATAAAACCAAAGCTGGGGGCATCACGATGCCTGACTTCAAGCTATATTACAAAGCTATAGCCATCAAGACAGTATGGTATTGGCACAAAAACAGACACATGGATCAATGGAACAGAATAGAGAGCCCAGAGTTGGACCCTCAACTCTATGGTCAACTAATCTTCGATAAAGCAGGAAAGAATATCCAATGGAAAAAAAGGAAGTCTTTTCAATAAATAGTCCTGGGAGAACTGGACAGCCACATGCAGAAGAATGTAACTAGTCCATTCTCTTACACATACAAAAAATTAAACTCAAAATGGATGAAAGACCTCAATGTGAGACAGGAATCCGTCAAAATCCTAGAGGACAACACAGGCAGTACCTCTTCGACATTGGCCACAGCAGCTTCTTTCAAGGCACATCTCTAAAGGCAAGGAAAACAAAAGCAAAAATGAACTTTTGGGACTTCACCAAGATAAAATGCTTTAAAAAAAAAAAAAAAGATAAAATGCTTTTGCACAGCAAATGAAACAGTCAACAAAACTCAGAGGCAATACACAGGATGGGAGAAGATATTTGCAAATTACATTTCAGATAAAGGGCTGGTATCCAAGATATATAAAGAACTTCTCAAACTCAGCACTCAAAAAACAAATAATTGAGTTAAGATATGGTCGGAAGGCATGAACAGACACTTCTCCAAAGACATACAAATGGCTAATAGACACATGAAAAAATGTTCAACATCACTAGCCATCAGGGAAATATAAATCAAAGCCACAATGAGATACCACCATCCACCAGTTAGAATGGCAAAAATTAAGAAGGCAAGAAACAAGTATTGGCAAAGATGTGGAGAAAGGGGAACCCTGTTACACTGTTGGTGGGAATGCAAGCTGGTATAGCTACTCTGGAAAACAGTGTGGAGGTTCCTCAAGACGTTAAAAATAGAGCTACACTGTGACCTCGCAATTGCACTACTGGGTATTTATCCCAAAGATACAGATGTAGTGAAAAGAAGGGGCACATATACCTCAATGTTCATAGCAGCAATGTCCACAATAGCCAAACTGTGGAAGGAACCAAGATGCCCTTTAACAGATGAGTGGATAGAAAAAGTGTGGTACATATATACAATGGAATATTATTCAGCAATCATGATGAAAGAATGAATACCCACCATTTGCATGATTTCACTCATGTGCAGTTTAAGAACAAAACAAATGAGAAAAGAAAAAAAAAAGACAAATCAAGGAACAGATTTAATGGTAGAGAACAAGCTGATGGTTCCCAGAGGGGATGGAGGTGGGGCAATGGATAAAATAGGTGATGGGTGTTATGGAATGCATTTGTCGCAATGAGCAGTGGGTGATGTATGGAATTGTGAAATCACTACATCTGAAACTAATACAACAGTAAGTTAACTCTACTGGAATTAAAATTTAAAAAAAAAGAAAAAGCATGTGGTTTGTGAAGTTAAGTTTGTACTAATCTTGCTGACAAAATTTGTGGTTAAGGAACTAACTGAAAAAAAATAACCCTTTGAAATAATTTCTATGCAAGATATGAAATATCAGGAATTTATAAGATACTTAAAAAATCATATGAATGACCCAGGCTATGTATTTTTATTTTTTTTATTTTTTATTTTTTTTAAATTTTATTTATTTATTTGGCACAGAGAGAAAGAGATTACAAGTAGGCAGAGAGGCAGGCAGAGAGAGAGGGGGAAGCAGGCCCCCTGCTGAGCAGAGAGCCTGATGCAGGGCTCGATCCCAGGACCCTGAGATCATGACCTGAGCTGAAGGCAGAGGCTTTAACCCACTGAGCCACCTAGGCGTCCCCGTATTTTTATTTTAAAGATTTTATTTATTTGACAGAGAGAACGTAGCAGGAGGAGCGGCAAGCAGAGGGAGAGGGAGAAGCAGACCCCCTGCTGAGCAGGGAGCCCACTGTAGCATTCAATCCCAGATATTTAACTGAGCCACCCAGGTGCTCCCAAGCTATCTATTTTTAAAATGATTTTGAAAGAGCTGAATTTCTGTTGGCTCTCAGAATTTAAAATTAAGAGTTAGAAATGATAAGCAAAATGACTTACCAAAAATACTTTATGGTTAAATTTTAAAGTTTATTTTAAATATTTCAAGTAAGAAAATAAAATCTGAGGTAAACCTATCACAGTTATTTTTTATTGAAGTTATTTTTACACTGAGTTCATTTAGCATACAAATTCAGTCATTCCATTCCAGAAATATTTTTCCATGATCTACTATGTTTTAGGTAATATGGTATATACTGGGATTATTAAGATTTGTAATCCATGATCCATTTCCTCAAGGAATTTACAGCCTGATAGAGGGATGGAACAGATAATAATAAGATAATAAGAATAGATAATATTCATAGATAGAAGTCTGTGTCTGGTAAGGTGGAAGGAAAAATGGATGGTGTAACATTGAGTCTTGATAAGTTGACATTTGAAAGCATAGGTAACCCAAAGTGGGAAACACTTCAACCACCATTCACATTTAAATTTAGATTGTTTTTATGCTTTATCAGCTTATGTATTTTATCCTAGAACCTCACATATCTGTTTTTAAATCTCCGACTTAGAAGGATAATAGCTTGGAGTTGGTACACGCTTGCCCATCCTGAGACTCTTTAAAAGACAACTCTTTTGGTTGATTTGAAATAGAATTGTCCTTTCTTAAAATTGCCCTGAAGCAGTGACAGTGGTTAGGTGGGTGTTTCAAATGACTAAACTGTTGGGATAAAAATGACAGGAATATTGTATAATTAGAAAACCAAAATAGATCCAGCAGATCATTTTAAATGAATATTGTAGGTGCTATCAAATTTCTGTAAGTAGTATGTTGACTATAAAATTCAATCTAAAAGATTAAAAAAAATAGTCTACTGGGGAAATGGCTGTAACTTCTTTTATGGCCATAACTATTAATATGGCTTTGAAAATATTTTGTAGTTTAAATCTCAGTGTGTAAATGAAACCCCCCATGCAGAATTGAAAACAAAAAGATCTGTTCTTAGACATGCCTAACTAAAAGACTTAGTGGAATTGATGAAGTTTATTGTAGTAAAAATATACAAAGATACTTTTCACTCCTCTCCAATTTGTGATTCTTAAAGCAAGATGTATATTCATGAGTATGTATGTACCTTTATGGTTTGGAAGATTCTTTCCAAGTTGACCAAAAATGATTCCATCTTTATTTTAAAAGTAATCTTCCCACAATTGTATGACATGTTGAAACTAAAACTATTAAATCACTAGCATATCATGAGGTAGTAGTAAGTTTTGATTCACAAATATTATTTTGTTTATAGGTAGCATCATTCATCTTTGGTGAATTATTAATTAAAATGTTTCATATACTTTTTTGTGTTTTCTTTGTGGCAGGAAGGCATTCACATATCAGGCATTTATTGAGCACATGTCAGACACTGCCAGCTGCTTTAAGACAATTATATTAATCCTCCTAACAACCCTAAATTGCTTATTTTACAGTTGAAGAAATTGAGACTTAGAAAGTTTAAGAAACTTTCTCAAGGCAATAAAAGTTTTAGAATAGGAATTTAGATTTGCTTGACATTAAAATCTACTATACCTCTCTCATGAATAAAGAATGGTATCTGCCCTCAAAGAGCTTTAAGTCTAGATAGATAAGGCAAGAAATTTATCTGTCATAGTAGAATTATTATTTTATTATTTTCTAAATATATATATTTTATTTTTTTATCTACGGCATTTACTAGCATGTAATTTACAGTTTCATATCTACCAAGTGAGAACAAAGACATGAATTTAATAAGTAACAATATAGTCTGAAGTATTAAATAGTAAAATTTTTCTCTAGAAAGTTTTAGGAGAGAATTTTAAATCATATATACACTTTTGTCCAATAGTAATATTGACTTTATTAAATATCCATTGTTTCATAACAAATTCCCATAAACTTTGTAGCTTAAACCGGGGCACATTTATTATTTCACAGTTTATATGGCCAGATGTCCAGGCATTGCTTAGCTAGGTCTTCTTCTTAGGGTCCCACAGAGCTGTAATGAAGTTTTCAGTTGTCCTATATTTTCATCTGGAGGCCTGACTGGGGAAGAACCTGGTTCTAAACTCCCTCAGATTTTTGGCAGAATTCCTTTCCTTGCAGTTGTAAGACTGAGGACTCTGGCTTCTTCCTGGGTGTTAACTGGAAGCTGCTCTCAGCTCCTAGAGGCTGTCAGGCTTTATGGGCTTCCTCAACATGACCACTTACTTCAGTCAAGCCAGCAAAAAAAGCCTCCAGAGTCTTATGTAATGCAACATAGAAGTGAAATCCCATCAAGTTTGCCATATTATGTTGATTGGAAGCAAAACAGGTCCTATCCACTCTCAAGCGGATAGGGGATTATACAAGGGCATGAACATCAAGAGACAAGGAACATGCGGGCCCATTTTAAATTCTGTCTGCCACACTGATCAACTGGGAGGTTTCCTTTTTTATTATGTCATGGGCTTGATTGAATATACAGACATAATTTTATTCTAAGCAAATATGGACCACCTCTAAGTTTAGATCTAATTTACTGGAGTTATGTAAGTTAAATGAAAAAAAAAAAGATTAAAGAACTCTTCTTTCCAAATCTTTTAGTGGTTAACCTGTAAAAGTGAAGCTTATTTGATAGAGAAAATTTTCTTTAGATGTGAACTTTCTTAAATTTTAACATTAGGTACCACATAAATATAATGCTTTTATTTACTATGTGGAATTTAGGGATCCTGGAGGCTACTTGAAAGTTTTATAATACTATCAAGATAGTTGTGAAGATTAGTGCCCTGAGTATGTTTTGTTAAACATTTACATCACCCATATTTCTTTTCACCTTGTAATTTGTTCTTCCTTACTTGTTTATCTCTCCATTTTCTTCTTCAGTATATCTTTAAACACCAAGCCATGAGCTCTTTTAGTCCTGAATTTAACTCTGTGAAACAGGTATATGCTTGATAATAACTCTCATACAAAACTGTATGTACTGATATGTTCATTTTCCCACAGCACCTCCAATTGTAAGGATCTGAAGGGAAAGATCTTTTTTTCTCAGTTCAGTTTTCTATGATGAGATGTTTCTGTCGCTAGTTAGAAGAAATGATTAGTTTGAGATGACCCATGTGATTTTCTTAGATCAGATGAATACTGCAACTCAGTTTAGTTTTACTGTTTTCCCAGAATCTTTTTTTCCTCCAGAATCTTTTAAAGTGATCTGTTTAATTATTTTCTGAGAAAATGAAAATAGTTTTAAAGAATTTTTTATTAGACTCTGATATGAGAGTCTGTTTACGTGAGTTTTGGAGTATCTGAATAAGTTATTACCTTATTGTTGCTAAGCTTTCCGGAATCTTCTATAGAAAATGGTTTCTTTCCTATTTGGCCTTTAATTGGTGGAAACAGCATGTCTGATTCAAATAACAAATTTTATTTTTGAAATAAAGGTTTATTGTCCCAGAGAATTCTGAAAATATTTTTGCTTCCATACAGGTGGAAATGACTTAAATTTTAGGAAATATTAGTGAATGCTGAAGTCCTCTGTAGGAATGAATATTCTTATATTGAAAACCTAGTACCTTGTTGGAGGTAGATGAGGTGAGAGTAATGGAATTTTCTGTTGTTACAGATTTCTGTAGACCAAAATGATTTTTAGTATGCAGTGATCTCTTTGACTCATTCAGATTAATTTTATTTCTAGTTTTTTCAGACCTACAAATCCATGGTAAATTTATTATAAGATGGTCTGAGAAGGAAGTAATCAGTAACTAAGGTAACAGAAGAAAGCAGTATTACCCTTTCTATGGATAATCCTGAGAGTCATTTTGTAGTAAAATTTCAATTATCATGACTCTGCCTTAATATTGGTTTATGAACTGTTTTGCTCAATGTGCCTCTTCCTGTATGTTAGTGATGAATCAGTCACAGGTTTTCTTTTTCTTTTTTTTTTATCCCCCATAGTATTATATGTGCCTTTGAGGTAAGATAGTAGATGGTGGTACTATTTATTGAAATTGGGAACCCTGAAATAAAGCAGATTTTTGCGTGTGTTTGTGTGGGGGTATCACCAATTCCTTTTTTGTATTCATTATTGTTGAGAGATGTGAGATAAGCAAGTGGAAATGTCAAATAGTGGATATATGGATCAGGAGTTCAGGAGAATAGTTTTTGAGTAAATGTGAATCATGTCAGTAAGTTAGCTGTCTGGGGAAAGAATGTAGAGTGAAATGAGAAGGTGACCCAAGTCCATTTCCTAAGGATCTACAATATTTCATGGATACTGAAAAAGAACGAAGAAATTAGAGTAAAAAATAATGAAAGTGTGATATCACAGAATCCGTAGACTCAAATAGGAAAAAGTGGTCAACTGCAACATCAAGTAAGATAAGGACTGATGAATCTATTAGCAAAATAGACATCATTGGTGACTTTATTTGTTACTCATTGGGTTGTTTTAGAAGAAAGATGCTTTGTCCAGGGCTCCTAGCTGGCTCAGTTGGTTAAGCATCTGATTTTGGCTCAGGTCATGTTCTCAGGGTCTTGGGATCAAGCCCCATGTCAGATCCCCACTCAGGGTGGAATCTGTTTGTCCCTCTCTCTCTCTGCCCCCCTCTTCCCCTGCTCATGTTCACACTCTCTCTCTCAAATAAATAAAATCTTTAAGAAAAAAATAAACAGCAACAACCACCCCACAAAAGAAAGATGCTATGTCCAGTTTAAGATGGCAACATAAGAAGATCCTGAACTCACCTCCTCCCATGGACACACTAAATCTATAATTACACATGGCATAATTCCCACTGAAAAAGAACTGAAAACTAGCTGAAGAGCTTCCTCTACAATGAGAGATAAAAGTGCCATATTGAGACAAATAGGAGAGGTAGAGATGGGGTCTGGCCAAAACCCCATCCTTGGTACAGCAATGAACAATAGTTAGGGGCCTCACAGGCCCAGAGCCTCTCCCTAGTGAGTGAGGGGTTTGTGCCCCACATTGGGTATCCCAACTTTTGGGACATGCACCAGAGAGACAAGGTCCCCAGAACATCTGGCTTTGGGAACCAGTGGCACTTACACCCAGGAGACCAGGGGGTTTGTGGGGATCTGAGATACTCCTTTAAAGGGGCTTACTCATGGACTCATTTGTCCTGGGAGCCAGCACAAAGCAGTTTGAGAGATGAGTGGATTATATGTGAAGGTGATTCAGTTGCTAATCTTAAAATGTCTGCCGCAGATGCAGAGGCAGGAATTAGTTGAGATTTTCCTCCAGGATAGAAATGTTGGAGAGCACCATTTTTTTTTTTTTTTTTTGCATTCTTCCATTACTTAGCATAGGTGGTGTGTGGATACAACCTTGCTAAAGCTAAGGACATGTGTTCTTCTCCAGCATTACTAAACTGTGTACATTCCCTACTGCTAGTTCTCTTTTCCTGCCTTGCTAAGTCCATGGGGTGCTGCACCATGGATTTTACACCATCACTAAAACTGTAGGCATGCCCTGCCCCCAACACTCTTTCCTGGCTTCAGTAAAGCCATAGCCATGCCCTCCTCCACTCCCCCAGTGCTCCTGTCAGGACTTCGTAAAACCATGGACGTGCCCCATCACTAGGGTCTCTTTTCCAGCATTACTAAAGCTGTGGGCATGCCCTGTTCCCAGCACTCTTTCCTGGCCTCACTAAAGACATGGGCATACTCTGACCCCAATACTCTCCTGTAACCTTGCTAAAGCTGGTGGGTGAGTGTAGTCCACACAGGGGATCCTCTTGATTCCCTGGCTCTGGTGATCAGAGGAGATTGCACTCCTGGGTCCTGCAACATCATAACAATCTGAAAGATGGTCCTGGGTAGAATACCACACCCAGGGGACTATACAGACAGCAGACTGAAACACATCTCCAGTCTGCACGTGAAAAAGGCCCATTTCATTGTCCTGACATTTGAGTAGAGGGACAGGGTTCAGGTTGGCCACAAATCTAAAAGCTACAGAGGCATTCTCAAGGAATGCAGGCAAGGGAACACCATCTGTGTGCTCTCCCTTGGCCTTGCCACAGCTCAGTGGTGCCTCCCAGAGAGGAGCTTATACACTCCTCTGAAGCCCCAATTCTTGCAACATTCACAAAGGGACAAATCCAGATCTAGTCTGGAGGTGAGTAGGGTCTCTGAGTGTGGTCTGACTGTATATATTTGCATACTTTAAATGCTACTGCCTGAGGAACTGGCTTTCAATCAGCCTGAATCTAGGTGTTGAATAAGATCACTCCTTTTCAGAAACTGTCAGGTTTTAGTACACCCTCAACAAGTGGGACATATTAAGGTAAATCAGGCTACTTAGATAATCACAAAGATTTGAAAGATAGTCAAGAACTAGGGCAAGATTGGATGGCAAGGTTCATCTTCTACCCAAAGACACTCCTTCAAGACTGGGAGAAGTAGCTGTTTTGCCTAAAGTGTAAACACAAAGTCAAGCACAATGAGGAAGCAGAATGTGTTCCTAACAAAAGAACAACACAAAACCTCAGAAAGAGACCTTAATGAAATGGAAATAAGTAATCTTCCTGATAAAGTATTCAAAGGGATGGTTATGAAGATACTCACTGAACTTGAGAGAAGAATGGATGAACACAATGAAAACTTCAATAAAGAGAAAACATAAGAAAGTACCAAACAGAAGTCACAGAACTGAAGAATACAATGACTGTACTGGAAAATACATGAGAGGAGTTCAACAGCAGACTGGATAAAGTAGAAGAATAAATCATTGAGTTGGAAGATAGGACAGTAGAAGTAACCCAAATAGAGCAATAACAACAACAAAAAAAAGTGCAGATAGTTTAAGAGACTCATGGACAAGAAGTGGAATAATATTTAGATTATAAGGGTTCCAGAAGGAGAGAGGGAAAGTGACAGAAAATTTACTTGAAGAAATAGAAGCTGAAAGCTTTCCTAAACTGGGGAAGGATACAGACATCCAGATCCAGGAAGCCCAGAGAGTTCCAAATAAAATGAAACCAAAGAGGTCTGCAGAGACACAATATAATTAAATGTCAAAGTTAAACGAAAAGTATCTTAAAAGCAGCAGGAGAAAAGTTAGGTTCAAGGGAGTCTCCATAAGTCTGTGGGCTGATTTTTGGGCAGAACTCGGCAGGCCAGAAGGAAGTGGCATGATACATTCAAAGTGCTAAAAGGAAAGAACTTCCAACCAAGAATACTTTACACAGCAAGGCTATCATTCAGAACTGAATGAGAGATAAAAAGTTTTCCAGAAAAAAAAAACACAAAAAAAAAACAGCTCAAGGAGATCATCACCAATGAACTGGTCTTACAAGAAATGGTAAAGGATCTTCTCTAAGCTGAAAAGAAAAGACACCAATAATGATAAAACATATGAAACTAAAAAAAATCTCCTTGGTAAAGGCAAATATATGGTAAAGTAGTGTATTAACCACTTATAAAGCTCGTATGAAGGTTAAAAGACAAAAATGGTAAAACTAACTATACAGTAATTAATTAAGGGATACCCATTAATAAAGATATAAAATATGATGTGATAACATAATATGGGGGGATAAAAATGTAGTTTTTACAATGTGTTTAGATTTAAGTACTATAAACTTAAAATTGACGTTTGTATATAAGGACCATTATATGTGAACCTCATGGTAACCACAAAGACAATACTTACATTAGATACACAAGAGATAGTGATAAAGGAATCTAAGCAGAACAATAAAGAAATTAATCAAAACCACAAGGGAAGAGAGCAAGAGAAGAAAGAAGAAACAGGAACTACAAAAACAGCCTGAAAAGAACAAAATGACAATAAGTAAATTCCTATCAATAATTTCTTCAAATGTAAACAGACTACATATCCAATAAAAAGATAGAATGGATGAGTAGATTAAAATACAGGATTCATCTCTGTGTTGCCTATTGGGTATTCATTTAAGTTCTAAGGACTCATACAATCTTCAAGTGGAGGGATGGATAAAGAAATGAAAGTGGAAATGAAAAGAAAGCTGTTGTAACTATATTCATATCAGACAAAAAGACTTGAGACAAATAGTATAATAGATGTCAAAGAAGGGCATGAAGTAGTGATAAAGGGGTCAATCCAACAAGAGGATATAACATTTGTAAAGATTTATGCACCCAAATTAGGAATGCCTAAATATAAAAAGCAAATACTGACAAACCTAAAGGGAGAATCACAGCACACAGTAATTAGTAGGGGACTTTAATATCCCACTTCAAAGGATAGATTATCCAGACAGAAAACTCAATGAGGAAACAATGGCCTTAAAAGACACATTAAACTGGTTGGGTATAATAGACACGTATGGAATGCTTCATCCAAAAGCAGTAGAATACACTTTCTTCTCAAGTACCTATGGGATGTTCTTCAGGATAGATTACATTTTAGGCCACAAAACGAGTTGCAATGTATTTAAGAAGACTGAAATCATATTAAGCATCTTTTATGACTAGAGTGGTATGAAACTTGAACTCAATTACAAGAAAATGGGAAAAATCACAAATATGTAGCCATTAAACATTATGCTACTGAACAACCAACAGGTCACTGAAGAAATTAAAGGGGGAAAATTGAACAAATGGAAATGGAAATACAACTTACCAAAATCTATGGGAGAGAGCAAAAGCATTTCTAAAACAGAAGTTCATAGTGATACAGGCCTACCTCATGGAAAAAGAAAAATCTCAAGTAAATAATTTAACTTTCACTTAAAGGCAGTAGAAAAAGCAGAAAAGCCAGAAGTTAACAGAGGAATGAAATAATAAAGATCAGAAGGGAAATAAATATAGACAAAAGAACAATAGGAAAGAACAGCGAAACTAAGACTTGCTTCTTTGAAAGGATAAATGAAATTGACAAACCACTAGGTAGACTCACCAAGACAAAAAAGAAGACTAAAATAAGTAAAATCAGAAATGAAAGAGATGTTACAACTGATACCATAGAAATACAAAAGATCATAAGAGACTAATATGAATAATTACTACACCAACAAACTGGAAAAGGAAGAAATAGACAAGTCCTTATAGCATAGAATCTTCTAAAACTGAATCATGAAGAAATAGGAAATCTGTATAGACTATTTACTAATAAGGAAATTGAATCAGTAATCAACCTCCCAAAAAACAAAAGTCTAGGACTGGAGAGCTTCACTGTTAACTCTACGAAACATTCAGAGATGGTTGCAACATTCATAAAACTTACGAGTGAAACCTATGTTAAAACCTGTTCTTCTCAAACTCTTCCAAAAAATTGAAGAGGAAGGAAAGCTTTCAAACTCATTTTACCAGGCAGGCATTATTCTGATACCCAAACCAGACAAGGACATGAAAAAAAAAGAAGAAAAAGAAAATTACAAGTTAATATCCCTGATGAACACAGATGCAAAAATCCTCAACAAAATATTACCAAATTGAATTAAAAAAAATACACTGAGAGAATCATACACCATGATTATATTGAATTGGGGCCAGGGATGCAGGGATTGTTTAACATCTGCAAATCAGTCAACAAGATACACCACAATAACAAAATGAAAGATAAAAATAATATGATTTTCTCAATAGATACAGAAAAAGCACTTTAAAAAAATCAACATTTATGTATGACAAAGACTCTCAACAATGTGGATATAGAGGGAATGTACCTCAATATAATAAGGCCGTATGTAATGTCAAAACCCACAGCAAGCATCATACTCAGTGATGAAAAACTGAAACCTTTTCCACTAACATCAGGAACAAAATAAGTATACACACTCCTGTTACTTTTATTCAACATAATATTGGGAGATTTGGACATGGCTGTTAGGCAAGTAAAAAGAAATAAAAGGAATACAAATTGAAAGGAAGAAGTAAAACTGTCTCTATTTGCAGATGGAATGATGCTATCTATAGAAAACCCTAAAGACTCCACCAAAAAAGCTTTTAGAACTAATAAATTCAGTAAAATTGTAGGATACAAAAGCAATATGCAGAAATTCACTGTGTTTCTATACACTAATAAACTGCCAGAAAGAGAAATTAAAAAAAAATCCTATTTACAATGGAATCAAAGAGAATAAAATACCTAGGAATAAATTTATCCAAGGAGGAGAAAGACCTGTACATTGCAAACTACAAGACATTGATGAGAGAAATTGAAAGGATGAATAAATGGGAATATATTTTGAGTTTATGGATTGGAAGAATTAATATTGTTAAATGTCCATACTACCCAAAGAAATCTATAGATTCAGTGCAATCCTTATCAGAATTTGAATGGTGTTTTCACAGAACTGGAACAAATAATATTAAAATTTATATGGCACCACAAAAGACCCTGAATAGCCAAAACAATCTTGAGACAGAACAAAGCTAGAGGAATCTACATTCTTTGATTTTAAACTGTATTATAAAACTATAGTAATCAAATCATCGTGGTATTATCATAAAAATAGACATATAGATCAATGGAACAGAATAGAGAGCCATTAAATAGACCCATACATATATGGTCAATTAATTTATGACAAAGGAGCCAAGAATATCCAGTGGTGCAAGGACAATCTCTTCAATAAATGGTTTTGGGAAAACTAGACAGCTATATGTAAAAGAATGAAAGAAGACCACTGTCTTCCAGCATACACAGAAACTAACTCAAGATGGATTAAAGTCTTCAATGTATGACCAGAAATCCTGAAACTCCTAGGAGAAAACAGGTGGTAAGCTCCATGACATTGCTCTTGGAGATACTCATTTGTATCTGGCTCCAAAGGCAGTGACAATGAAAGTAAAAACAAATGAGGCTACATCAAACTAAAAAGCTTCTGCACGGTTAAGGAAAACATCAACAAAAAAGGTGACTTTCTGAATGGGAGAAAGTATTTGTAAATCATATATCCAGTAAGGAGCTAAATATCCAAAACATATAAAGAATTCATACAACTCAATAATAAAAAAGAAAACAGTTTGATTAAAAAGTGGGCAGAGGATCTGAATAGATTACCAAAGAATGCATACAGATGGCCAAGAGACACACAAAAAGATGCTTGGCATTACTAATCAGGGAAATGCAAATCAGAACCACAATGAGATATCTCGTATCTGCTAGAATGGCTGTTATCAAAAAGAGAAGATGTAGCATGTGTTGGAGAGATGATGTTGATAAGGTAATCTTGTACATCCTCAGTGGGAATGTAAATTGGGATAGTCACTATGGGAAACAGTATGGAGGTTCCTCAAATTAAAAATAAAACTACCATATTAGCCCAATATTCCACTTCTGGTTTATTTATTCAAAGAAAACAAAACACTAATTCAGAAAGACATATTCACCCCTATGTCCGTTGCAGTGTTATTTATAATGGCCAAGATACAGAATCAACCTAAGTGTCATCTATGGATAAATGGGTAAAGAAGTTGTGGTGTATATATAACACCTTGGAATACTGCTGAACCATAAAAAAGAAGGAAATCTTGTAATTTGTAACAACATGGATAGACATTGATGCTATTATACTAAGTAAAATAAGTCAAAGACAAATCCCACATGATTTCACTTATAAGTGGGATCTAATAAAATAAAGAAGTGAAGCAGAATTCATAGATACAGAGAAAAGATTGTAGATTATCAAAGGGGAGGGATTTGAGTTGTGGGCAAAAAGTATGATGAAAGTCAATTATGTGATGATGGATGGGAGCTAAACTTATTTTGGTGTTCATTTTTGTAGTGTATGCCAGTATCAAATATATTTGGTGTATATCTGAAACTAATATAATATTATATACCAATTTTACCTGGTTAAAAAAGAAAAAAAAGATGCTAATCAAATAAATAATGCTTGGTCATTTACTTTTTTGTGCAAAAGGGGATCACTTATTGTGTATTTTTTTTTTTTTGGTCATTTACTTCTTAATAAGCTTATTTTAAAATTTATATATGTAAAGTTGACTCATTTTCTTGTATGTTTCTGAGTTTAGACAGATTCTTAGAGCTGTGTAACTGCAACCAAAATCAAGATATTGAATAGTCCATCACCCTCCAAAATTTCCATTGCTGCCTCTTTTTAATTCACCCCACCCCTAGCCTAACCTCTGACAACTGTTAAATCCTGCTCCGTATCTTATAATTTTACCTTTGCTATAATGCCATATCAATGGAATAGTACGGTATGTAGCCTTTTCAGGGTGTTTTTTTTTTCTTTTATAGTAATGTATTTGAGATTCATCCATGTTGTTGAATGTATCAAATAGGTCATTCCTTTTCATTGCTAATTAGTATTTCCCTTCCTCTTATTTATTTCCCCTAGAAAATAGTGGTATGAATTCTTTCTTTATGGTTTTGCATTTTTCAGTGTGTCATATGTAGTTGTAAAACATTTAGCTTTTTGGGTCTGGATTCAATGCATTTAAAATTTAACCATGTTGAAAGTATCAGTAGCTCTTCCTTTTTACCAATGAGTATTCTTTCTCCACTTACCAACTGAAGGACATCTGAATGTTTCTATGTTTTGACAACTACAGGCAAAGCTTCTATACATAATCATGTCTGTAATTTTGTATTAACATAAGTTTCTAAATATCACAGGTAATATATTCCTGTTTTCTGAGCAGAGGCTCACAGAGCAGACTGAAACACAACCCCAATCTTCCTGTATAAAGGCCTATTTACCTAGCCTGGAGCTTAGCCTGAGGAAAATATTTCTGGTTTTCCACATATCTAGAGGCTAAGGGGGGATACCCAGGGAATGTAAGCAGGAAGGCACCATCTTCCACACCCCATTGTCTTTGCTACGACTTGACTAGACTTCCCAGAAAAGAGCTTATACACTCATCTGGAGCCCTGATTTTTGCAAATGTCATCCAGGGGACACCTCCAGATCTCCTGGTCCAGAAGCCAACAGGGATTATGGTTATGGCCCCACAGAACTGTATTTATTTACATACATTAAAAGCTGCTTCCTGGGGGTCTGGCTTCCAGTAAGCCTGAAACTAGGTGCTAATTGAGGTTCATCCACTTCATTATTGACAGGTCTTGACATATTCTCAGGAATGGGGGCATATCAAGAATAAATCAGGTGGTTTAGATGATCATAAAGGTCCAAGAGACAACTTAGAGCTAGGACAAGGTTGAACAAGAAGGATAATCACCTACTAAAGGCCACTTCTTTAAGGCTGAGAGAGGTGGCTGTTACACCTAATACATAGAAAAACACACATACAAAAGTAAATTGAGGATACAGAGAAATATGTTCCAAATTAAAGTAAAGGAGAAAACCTCAGGAAAAGACCTAATATTATGGAGATAATTAACCTATATGATAAAGAATTCAAAGTAATGTTTACAAAGATGCTCACTGATTTTGGGAGAAGAATGGGTGAACACAGAATTTCAGCAAAGAGATAGAAAACAAGTACCAAACAGAAGTCACAGAGCTGAAGAATATATTAACTGCACTGAAAAATACATGAGAGTGGTTCAATAGCAGACTAGATAAAATAGATAAGTAAGCTGGAAGGCGAAGCAATGGAGCTCACCTGGATGGAGCAGGAAGAAAACACAATAAAAAATAAATATGAAGGTAGCTTAAGAGACCTCTGGCAGAACATCAAGCAGAATAACATTCACATTATAGGGGTCCCAGAAGGAGAAGAGAGTTAGAAAAAGGGGCAGAAAACTCACTTGTAGAAATAGTGGCTAAACTTCCCCCTAATGTAGGGAAGGAAACAGACATCCAGATCCAGGAATCCCAGAGGATTCCAAGTAGAATAAACCCAAAGAGAGCCACACTAAGACACATTATAATTAAAATGTCTAAAGCTAATTATAAAAAGAATCTTAAAAGCAGCAAGAGAAAAACAGCTTGTTACATACAAAGGAAATTTTATAAGTCTGTCAGCAGATTTCTCAGCAGAAACATTGAAAGCAGAGGGGAATTTCAAAGTGACATTCAAAGTGCTGAAAGGAAAAAAAAATCCAAGTAAAAATATTCTATCTGGGAAGATTATCATTGCAACTTTGAAGGAAAGATAAAGAGTGTTCCAGACAAGCAAAGCTAAAGGATTTCATTGCTACTAAATCAGACTTACAAGAAATATCAAAGGGACTTCTTTACTCTGAAAAGAAATGGCAGTAGTTAATAACAAGAAAACATACAAAAGTAAAAATCTCATTGGAAGAAACAAATATAGAGTTAAAGTAATGGTTAAGTCACTTATGAACTACTATGAAGATTAAAAGAAAAAAAAGTAGTAAAATTAACTAAAACTACAATCATTAGTTATGAGATTTATTAAATAAAAAGATGTTAAAAGTGACATCAAAACCATAAAATGTGGGGAGTAAAAATGTAGTTATGGAATGTGTTTAAGTTAAGTTGCTTAAAATAGATGGTTACATACATAGGATCATATATGTGAACCTCATGATAATGACAGTGCAAAATCTGATAAAGGAAGTTTTCACCTTTTAATGTTTGTGAGGCCTGGTCTTAGGCTCCCAGGGAAGCTATACTTCAACATTTACCAAGGTCAAAATGATTTGGCAAAACCTCAAAGCATGGGTTCTATTTCTGGCCCAATCACACAGTATACATCTGCTGCGTTAAAGAAAATAACCAAAAAGGAGCATTCTGAACGCAAAAGATAAGAAAAATTAAGAAACTGGGGTGCCTGGGTGGCTCAGTCATTAAGCATCTGCCTTCGGCTCAGGTCATGATCCCAGGGTCCTGGGATCGAGCCCCACATTGGGCTCTCTGCTCAGCAGGAAGCCTGCTTCTCCCCTCCCACTCCCCTTGCTTGTGTTCCCTATCTCTCTGTGTCTCTGTCAAATAATAAATAAAATCTTAAAAAAAAAAAAAGTAAGAAACTTCCCTCGTTCCCATAAGATGAAAGTCATATAGCCCAGCATATACTAGAAGCTAAAGGTCTACAGCTTGCTGAAATATTCTTTGTGTAATAATTTGTAACTGTTTATGTAAAAAATGTATATAACCATACACTAAATGTTCCCACACTGAAGCAGTCTCTTCTTTGTAAAGAAGATTGTGTATACCAGACAGTCCTAACTTGAGCTTGAATAAAACTTTTTTTCCCTTCTTTTCTTTTTTCATTTTTTCTTTCTTTCTTTTTTAGAAATTCTAAAAGGGTTGTTCATTTTGTGTCAATAAAAAACACAAAATGAAGTGTAGGGAGTAAAAATGTAGACTTATGGAATGTGTTCAAATATAAGTTGCTATTAACTTTAAATAGACTTATTTACGTAGAATCATAATATGTGAACCTCCTGATAACCACAATGCAAACATTTATAACAAACACACTAAAGAAAGTGGAAAAGGAATTAACACTAAAGAAATTCATCAAACCCTAAGGTAAGAAAGGAAAAAAAGAAGAAAGGAACACAGGGGAATTATAAAAACAACCAGAAACCTTCGAACAAAATGGCAGTAAGTATATAACTATCAATAATTACTTTAAATGTAAATGGACTAACTCCTCCAATCAAAAGAAATAGAGTGGCTGAATATGTTAAAAAAGCAAAAAAACAAATCAAAAAGACATGTCTATATACTCCCTATGAGAGATTTACTTCAGAAGTAAGGACATACAGAGACTGAAAGTGAAAGGATGGGAAAATATTTTTCATGGAAATGGAAATAAAAAGAAAGGTGGTATAGCTACACTTATATCAGACAAAAGAGACTTTGAAACAAAGACTATAGTGAACAAAGGAGACAAGAAGATCCAATACTTATATATTCATCCAAGGTAGGAGCACCAAAATATGTAAAAGCAAATGTTAACAGGGAGAAATTATTAAATGAAGAAATTGACAGCAATACAGTAATAGGAATTTTAACACACCAGTTACGTCAGTGGATAGATTATATCCAGACATATATGAAACCTTGTTTTAGTAAGAAAACATTGATCTTCAATGATCATTAGACTAGATGGACTTTAATATATATATTAATTATATATATATATATAACATTCATATATATAAAACATAACATTTATATATAAAACAATATATATATAAAACATTCCATCCAAAAGCAGCAGAATATACATTCTTCTGAAGTGCACATGGAACATTCTCCCAGATAGATTACATTTTAGGTTACAAAACAAGTTGCGATAAGTTCAAGAAGCATGGAATAATATGAAGCATCTTTTCTGATGACAGTGGTATGAATCTAAAAATTAATTACAAGAAGAAAACTGGAAAAACTACAAATACATGGAGATTAAACATGTTACTGGACAACTACAGGGCCACAGAAAAAAATTAAAGGAGAAATTTAAAAAAATCTAGAGATTAATGAAAACAGAAATACTACATACCAAAACCTATCAGATGCAGCAAAGAACTAAGAGGGAAACTCATAGCAATAAAGGCCTACCCCAAGAAACGAGAAATCTCAAGCAAACAATTTAATTTTATACCTAAATAAACTAGAAAAAAATCCCAAAGTTAGTAGAAGGAAGGAAATAATAGAGGAAATAAATGAAATAGAGATGAACAAGAGAATAGTAAAGGTCAATTAAGAGCTGATTCTTTAAAAAGATAAGTTAAAACTTTAGACTTGCCAACAAAAAAAGAGGGCTCAAATAAGTAAAATCAGAAATTAAAGAAAAGCTACAAGTGATAACATAGAAATAAAAGGGTTGTAAGAGATTATTATGAAGAATTATAATAAGACCAGCTTCAATCTGATACCAACACCAGACACATAGACTTAAAAAAAAAAATTATAGGCCAATATCCCTAATGAAATGAGATGCCAAAAACCTCAGCCAAATATTAGAAAATGAATTCACCAATACATTAAAAGGATTATGTGGGGTGCCTGGGTGGCACAGTTGATTGAGTGTCTGATTCCTGGTTTCTGCTCAGGCCATGATCTCGGAGTCATGAGATTGAGCCCTGTGTCCCACTCCATGTTCAGTGTAGAGTCTGCTTAAGACTTTCTCTCCTCTGCTGCCCCGCCCCTCCAATAAATAAATCTTTGGGACACCTGGGTGGCTCAGTTGGTTAAGCATCTACCTTCAGCTCAGGTCATGATCCCAGAGTCCTGGGATTGAGTCCCATGTTGGGCTCCTTGCTCAGCAGGGAGCCTACTTCTCCCTCTGCCTGCAGCTCCCCTGCTTGTGTGCTCTCTCTCTGACAAAATCTTTAAAAAAATAAGTCTTTAAAAATTTTTTTAAAAAGTAGGCTGGCGCCTGGGTGCCTCAGTTGGTTAAGTGTCTGGCTTTGGCTCAGGTCATGATCTCAGAGTCCTGGGATCAAGCTCCGTGTTGGACTCCCCACTCAGGGAGAGTCTGCTGGTCCCTCTGCCCCTTCCCTTGCTCGTGCTCTCTCTTTCTCTCTCAAATAAAATCTTAAACACACACACACACACACACACACACACACACACACACACACACAAGGATTTTACATCATGATCATGTGGAATTGATTCTAAGGATGCATGGATGATTCAATATCTATAAATAAATCAACATGATAAACTGCATTAATGTAATGAAAGATAAAAATCATATGATCCTCTCAGTAGATGCAGAGAAAGCATTTGGAAAAATTCAACATTGGTTTATGATAACTCTCAACAATGTGGGCATGGAGGGAATGTACCTCAATATAATAAAGGCCATACATGACCAACTGACAGCTAATATTCAACAGTGAAAAATTGAAAGCTTTTCCCTTAAGATCAGGAATAAGACAAAAATGCCTATTATCCTTACTTTATTCAGCATAGTATTGGAAATTCTAACTACAGCAAGTAGGTGAGTAAAAGAAATAAAAGCATTCATATTGGTAAGAAAGAAGTGAAACTGTCACTATTTGCAGATGACATGATACTATATATAGAAAACTCTGAAGACCCCACCACAAAACTAACAGCTAATAAGAAAGAAATCAAGGAAACAACTCCATTTTCCATTTTCAATTGCACCAAAATGAATAAAACAGGAATAAATTTAACCAAGGAGGTGAAGACCTGTACACTGAAAACTAGCAAGTATTGATGAAGGAAATTGAAGAAGAAACAAACAGAAAGACATTCTGTGTTCATGGATTCGAAGAATTAATATTATTAAACTGTCCAAACTACTCCAAATAAACTACAGATTCAATTTAGTCCCTATTAAAATTGCACTGAAAGTTTTTACAGAACTAGAACAAATAATTCTAAGATTTGTATAGAACCACAAAACCCTGAATAGCCAAACAGTCTTGAAAAAGAACACAGCTGGAGGTATCATGCACCCTGATTTTATTTTATTTTATTTTATTTTAATTTTATTATTTAATGTATTTAAGATTTTATCCACCTATGAGAGAGAGAGAGAACAAGTAGTGGGGAGGGGCAGAGGGAGAGAGTGAGAAAAAAGCAGACTCCCCACTGAGCAGGAAGCCCGACACAGGGCTTGATCCTAGGACCTGGAGATCGTGGCCTGAGCCTAAGGCAGCCGCTTAACTGACTGAGCCACCCAAGTGCCCTCATGCACCCTGATTTTAAACTGTATTGCAAAAATAGAGTAATTGAAACAGTATGGTATTGACATGAAAACAAACACATTGATCAATGGAATAGAATAGTGAATCCAGAAGTAAAAGCACCAATATATAGTCAATTTATTTATGACAAAGGTGGCAAGAATATACAATGGGGAAAATGCAGTCTCTCTAATAAATGGTGTTAGTAAAACTTGACAGCTACATCCAAAGAATGAAAGTGGAACACTCTCTTACACTCTATACAAAATTAACTCAAAATGGAATAGAAACTTGATTATAAGACCAGGCACCATAAAAATCCTAGAAGAAAATTTTGATGGTAATCTCTTTGATCAGTCCATTTTAGCAATATGTTTTTTGGATGTGACTGCAAAGGCAAGGGAAGTAAAAGCAAAAATAAACAGATGGGACTACTCCAAACTAAAAAGCTTCTTCACAGCAAAGGAAAACCAAAAAAAAAAAAAAAAAAAAAAGCGTACTGAAAGGAAAACATATTTGCAAATCATATAATTGGTAAGGGATTAATATCCAAAATATAGAAAGAGCTCATACAACTCAATTACAAAACCACACCAAACCAAACCAAAACAAAAAGTTTAAAAAAAATTGGCCAGAGGGGGGATCCTGGCTGGCTTGGTCAATAGAGCATGCAACTTCTAATCTTGGGGTTGTTAAGTTCAAGCCCCATGTTGGGTGTAGAGATTACTTAAAAAATAAAATCTCAAAAAATTTAAAAAATGGGCAGAGGATCTCAATAGAAATTTTAACAAAGAAGATATACTAATGGCCAAAAGGTATGTGAAAATATTCTCAACATCACTAATTTAGCAGGAAAATGCAAATCAATACCATAGAGATATTACCTAACACCTGTGGGAATGGCTGTTATCAAAAAGATACCCAGTGTTAGGGAGAATGTGCATAAAACAGAAACCTCATTAATTTTTTAGTGGAAATATATATGGGTGCAGCATCTATGGAAAATAGTATTGAGGTTTCTCAAAAAATTAAAAATAGATCTACTGTAGGTAGGATCCAGCAATTGCACTACTGGGTAGCATTGCAAAGAAAATGAAAACATAGTTCAAAAAGATATTTCCACTTCTGTGTTTACTGCAGCATTATTTAAATACCCAAGGTATGGAAGCAACCTCAGTGTCCATTGATGATGAATGGATAAACAAGAAGTCATGTATGTATGTATGTATACACACACACACACACACACACACACACGCACACACACACACAATATTACTCATCCATAAAAAAAGAAAGAAATCCTATCATTTGCAGCAGCATGAATTGACCTTCAGGGTATTATACTAAATGAAATAAGTCAGACATAGAAAGACAAATACTGCCTGATGTTATACATGTGCAATAAAAATAAAACAACCCAGATTCATGATATAGAGAACAGATTGGTAGTTGCCAGAAGGGTAGGGCATTGGGGAGGCGTAATTGTAGGGAATTAAGAAGTACCAACTTCCAGTTATAAAACAAGTCATGTGTATATGATGTATAACTTACAATATATAGTCAGTAACTTATTAAATTTGTAAGGTGGTAGATGGTAACTAGACATTTTGGTAGCCATCTTGCAGTGTATGTGAATGTGAACTCACTATGTTGTACACCTGAAAATAATGTAATATTGTTATGTCAGTTATATCACAGAGAACTAAAACACTTCTATACAGCAGAATATTAGTATATTTACAGATATGCACAGCTATTGCCACAGTTTTAGAACTTTATCATATCATAAACATTTTAGCCTTTGTCTGTTACCCCATTTCCTTATCCCATACCCCTAAACAACAGCTAGTTTACTTTTTGTCTCAATAGATTTTTCTCTTTTCAAAATTTGTATGAATGGATTTGCCATTATTTAAATAGTTCTTTCTGTATCTCTCTTTTTCTGGGATGTTAATGATATGGATTTTAGATCTTCTCACATCCCACATGTCTCTGAGGCTCTGTTCATTTGCTTTTATTTTATTTTTTCTTTACTTTTTTAAAGATTTTTTAATTTATTTTTTTGACAGAGAGAGAGACAGCAAGAGAAGGAACACAAGCAGGGGGAGTGGGAGAGGGAGAAGCAGACTTCCTGCTCAGCAAGGAGCCCGATATGGGGCTCCATCCCAGGACCCTGGGATCATGACCTGAGCCGAAGTCAGACACTTAATAACTGAGCCACCCAGGCGCCCCTGTTCTTTTGTTTTTAATCATTTTTCATTTTCAATATCAGTAGATCTCTCTCTTTTTTTAAGATTTTATTTGCCAGAGATAGAGCAAGAGTGCACAAGCAGGGGGAGCGGCAGGCAGAAGGAGAAGCAGTCTCCCTGCTAAGCAAGGAGCCCAGTGCTGGACTCAATCCCAGTACCCTAGGATCATGACCTGAGCCTAAGACAGATGCTTAACCGACTAAGCCACCCAGGCATCCCCATTTTTCATTTTCTTCTTCATATTGGTTAATTTCTGTTGCTATGTCTTCAAGTTTACTATTTCTTCTGCCATCTCCATTTTCTTATTGAGCCAATCCAGTATTTTTTAAAATCAGCACCAGGTGTTGTACATAAACAATGAATCTTGGAACACTGCATCAAAATCTAATGATGTACTTTATGGGGACTAACATAACACAATAAAAAAAATCATATTATTTTTGTCTAAAATTATTTACATTTGCTTTTTACAATTAATATTTTTTGCTGATAACTTTTTATCATCCTGTTCAAGTGTATTTTTTTAAGTGTCTTTATTTTTATTTTTATTTATTTATTTTAATCTTTTATTTATTTATTTGACAGAGAGAGACAGAGAGAGAAGGAATACAAGCAGGAGGAGTGGGGAAGGGAGAAGCAGGCTTCCTGCCGCCAAGCAGGGAGCCCGATGAGGGGCTCCATCCCAGGAGCCTGGGATCATGACCTGAGCCAAAGGCAGACGTCTTAAAGACTGAGCCACTCAGGCTCCCCAAAGTGTGTTTATTTTTAACCAAAGAGCATAGTTATAATAGCTGCATGATCTTTGTCAGGTATTTCAACATCAGAGTTATCCTGGAATTGATACCTATTACTTTTGACTGTTTAAGCATACACTGCCTGATTAGGTTCAAGTTCTATCTCACCCTCTCTGTGTGACGATTCCAACATTAATTATATCTTCAGATTGTTTGGGTCAGAATTCGGCATGTCCTAACTCAGTAGTTAGTTTTAGACCTGATCAGTGGTTTATGTTGCAGTCCAGTTTTCAAGCCCTTTGTTAGGCTTCTTTGATTCTATTCCACACACATGCAGTTTGTTGTTGAGACCAGGAATTGTGTCTGTTCGTAGACAGAATTAGGGGATTTCCTTTCCCCATTGTATCTTTTCCATGATATATTCTGTGGATTCTCCAATTCCCATAGGCCCTTTATCCTGATTCTCCTGACTAGAACTGAGTTTCTCTCAGAGTTTTAGTCTTTCATGATGTCACACAGGTTTGTACTGTTCGGGCTGCCCTTGGGATGAAGTGAAGGAAAACATGAAAAAAACCACAGGAAATACCTCCCCTCACATGCACTTTTTTTTTTTAATCATATGAGCCTCTTTTCCTGGTCTCTTTGATCAGATAAGTTTTCCCTTGATTGGGGCTTGCCTTGGAATAGGACTAGGAGTCAAAAAAGAAAAAAAATTGGGAAAAAAAACTTTTAATTCTTATGTTCACCAGCTCAAAAATGCATCTTTTACTGTTCCTTTTTCCAGAAAGTGAGGTTTTTCTTGGAAATATTTTTCATACCCACTTTGGAGTTCAGTGACTCAGTCAGCCTCTTCTTGGGTCAAAGTCAAGAGATAAAATTTTGAAATAAACCCAGGAAACTCACTATAGTGCTGGTTATTCTTTGAAATTTGTTCTCCCTCCTTAATCTGCTTGCTATTATTTAATTTTCAGAGTCCTCAGATAGTTCTGCCCATTCTTAATTGAACTATTTTTTTTTTTTGATGTTTGGCTGGGGACAATATTACTGAAAGCACAAAGGTCATATGTTTAGTGTATGTTAATAAATCATAGCAAAGCTCTAAATAATATGAGATGAAACATACAGTTCTGAAAGTTAAGGATTCTTAAGAACAATCTGGAAACCATATTAATGTTCCTTTCTAAGTACCTTCTATGTGTCGTTTGACATTTTGTGTTTCAGTAACTGTGGATTTTGTTAGATCATGATGGGAAATGCCTGGGGTTATATTCTTAGTTCTTACTCTTGTTCTAGTAATCCTGAACTTCAGTTTTTGAACAATATTTTTCAGGTGAATGATCTTCAAATGGTTGATGAGCCAATGGAAGAAGGAGAAGCAGATTCTTGCCAAGTAAGTACTTTCATTAACCCACTATGCTGCATTTTTAAGATATAAGGAATGAGAATAATGGGAAAGGAGAAAATCATCTGTTAATTAAAGAAATTTATTTAGGTAAGTTAATAATAAGCAAATTCAATTATTAATAAAACAATAGCAGTTTAAAATATAGGACAGTTTTTTTGTCAGAAATTTTTATATGGAAATTTAAAAAAAAATTTTAAACTTTATTGATGTATAATCTATATGCCATGAAATTCACCCATCTTGTGTAATAATGAAATTTTTACTTGCTAGTATATGAGTAACTGGGTTACTTAAATACAGAATCCTCTGTAAATAAGATTACCTTCAACTTTAGGGTAGAAAAGAGATCTAGTACAGAAATATTTAACCTGAGGCCATTTAAAATCCATTTCCTGGCTTTGAGAAAATATTACATCTAAATTATTTCAGAATTTTCTAACTAGTTTTATTTTATTTTATTTAAGATTTTTTATTTGTTTGACAGAGAGAGTGAGGGAGAGTGTGCGCACAAGCAGGGGGAGCAGCAGAGGGAGAGGGAGAAGCAGGCTCCCCACTCAGTAGGGAGCCTGATGCAGGACTCAATCCCAGGATCCTGGGATCATGACCTGAGCTGAAGGCAGATGCTTAACTGACTGAACCACCCAGGTACCCTTCTAACTAGTTTTAAAGACCATTTAGCTATTGGACCATTCTATGCCAGGCCTGTGTAAAGTCCCTCATTTTACAAGGTCTGGTTTTACAGAAGAGTGTTCTTAAGATTTTAAGGGTCTAAGTTGTACATCCACACTTATTTTGTTATTTTATGATTATCATTTCAATAATTTTTTTTCATGGAATTATGGATTGTTTAAGCTGGAAGGAGCCTCAGAGACAATATTTTATAGTAATTCCATTGTATAGGTAAATCTATTGAGACTTGGAGAGGTTGTGATATATACTAGGTTGTCAAATTAACAAGTAGCAGAAGCGAGACTTATAACCTAGTGTGCCTCATATTAAGTCATCTGTGTATCGTGTAGACTCCAAAGAAGTGGAAAATAAGAAAAGCATAATCCTCCTCTTATTTAGTTACGGATAAAATCAACCTTGATGTCCTTTTTTTCCCCCAAAACTGATTTATAAGAGAATTTTTTCAGATAGGACCAGCAGAGTTATTTAAATTGGGTTTGTCCAAGATTCTTTGAAATATTCTTTGTAAAAATTCACTATCTATGCAGGTTGTCATGACATAACAATAAGCTTAGTTCTGGTTAACACATAAAATGTCATTATTTCTTTTGTAATTTACTTAATATAAATAACATGTTAATTATGAGTTCAATTAAATGTAAGCTTCTATCAAAATCATGTAAAGCTTTCTCTACAGATCATATATATGAAGAGGCATAATATTTATCTTAGTAGTTTATAAAAGGTAAAATGTAGGAAAATACAAAAGCAGTGGGGAAGGGTATATCTGAGAATTAATAAATTAACAGAGAAATACTATGCCCCATACCACAGGAGGCAGAAAAATGTATGCGTGTGCATGTGCACATATGTACATGTGTAGCCAACATAAACACATAGATGTATATAGAGGGTTACTGTCAAATATTTACCTTCCCAGTTTAAAAAAAATCAGGAAGTATACTTTTAATGGAAACACAGTAAAAATATACAGTAATTGATGCTAATATGATCTATATTAGTCACCTTCAGTGGTTAGAAATGAAAATCTGAAGTTTTAGAAAATCAGGGACCTAGAATCACTTCTAAGGATTTGATTAATTTTTTTAAATATTTTTATTTATTTCTTTGAGAGAGAGAGAGAAAGAGAGAGCGCACAAGCAGGGGGAGTAGCAGGCAGAAGGAGAGGGAAAAGCAGGCTCCCTGTTTAGGGAGCCTGACGTGGGGCTTGTTCCCAGGACCCTGGGATCATGACTGAGCCGAAGGCAGATGCTTAACCAACTGAGCCACCCAGGTACTGCAGGATTTGATTTAGTTTATAGCTTGAGTTATATGAACTGAAAACAAAGTACATTTGCTGTGTGATGGTTTAGGTACCCATTTGGTGTCAGTTAAATTATATGAGTGAAAAGAAACAGTAACCATATAAGTTTATCTGTTTGTTTAATGTTTTTCATATATAGGATTTTTGGGGATGTGGTTGCCTATTCCAGTGTGATGCTGGGAGCTGTGTGTTTTTTTGTGGTTGGCTTTTTTTTTTTTTTTTTTTTAATAATGGAGAGTTGTAGAGATTGCTCTGTGATGCATAGATTCTTTAAGCAGTATTCTTTAAATCTGAACTTAAGATTTGCCTACGTTGCCTGATGCTGTTTTGTTATTTATTGATTTAGACAGCTAGTCCACTTTATCTCACTTTTCATAGCTTTGGACTTTCATGGTCATCTTATCACTTTTCTTCAGTTAAAACAGGCAAAATTAAGTAAATTGCTTCCCAAGCTCCAGATATCTATATCTATCTATATCTATATATATATAGCATATGATTAACAAAACTAAATTATAGTTAGTATAATTTTATTATACCCAGATTAGCAATAATGAATTTTTCCATATCTCAAGACAGTGTTAATATTTGGTAAGCATTAAGTAACAAGTCAATGATAAAAGATATATCATATTTCACCACTTAGTCCCCTATTTCTCCCAACAGTGTCCAGGTTAGAAAAAAAAATGTTATGATTCTTCGTCAGTAGATTATTGACATGAATTATTTTATGCTGTCAAAATAAATAGAGATGTCTTATATTTGGTAGTTTATGATCGATTTATATTTACTTTTAAAGTTTGTATGCAATGGTTATTACTACCTCAAATAAAATACATATTATTAATGCTACCAATGTTTTAGGAATTTCGAAAGAAGAATCACTTAACAATTAGATTTTTGTTTACTACAGTAGTACAACATCACCAGTATGTTTAGTCTCTAAATTGATATATATTTTTATTACCCAGAAATATAAAGGTTACATTTAACTGAAAATGTACATAAAAAAAGGTTTCCTGATATTTTGAAGCCCTATGTTTCTAATTTTTGAGGCCATTCTTGACATGTGTCTGTCTTAAGAATCTTTTAAGAAACATTCTTTTACAAGTGTGTTTTACTTAAACTCGTGTATAGCTATAAGTAGGAAGTTCCTTAAGTTGGGGGACCTGCTTCTCATTGGGTGGATTTTTCCTTCCTTTACATCTCTTTCTGTTCTGGACATTTTTCCTTGCTGCACTTCAATATTTTTCTTCCCTTGCAAAGTTGGTCCTTATTTCTCCTTTTTATTCATTTAGCATTAAAAAAAAATTCGAACCCTTGGAAGTGAAGGTTGCAGAGTAGTAGGGGGATCCTGTGCTGGCCTCATCCCTTGAACACAGCTAGATAAATATCAAATCATTCTGAACACCCAGGAAATTGATCTGAGTGCTGCCTCCTGATGGCACGCGGGAGAAGAATGAGGCACGAACAAGTCAGCTGCAAGAGAAAGGGAGCAGGGGATGACAGTAGAAAAGACTGTCGCCCCGAACAACTCCTCAGTCTCATATTTATTGGAAAGTAGGTAACAACCAACAAAGAAGCTGGAGTAAGTTACACATTGACCATGAGTCTTGTAGATAAGTAAGAAGAAAGGCAAAGTATATCTGGTCATGTAGTACATGACCTATAGTGAGCAAGCCCAAACAAAAGGATTGTCTGACTAACTGCAGGTGCTCTCTGGGGAAGGGGAGATAACGGAAAAATGAAGCAGGTGGCGTTCCGCCCTGAGCGGGCCGGGCATCCCCCAGGTGCTCAGCTTCAAGGACACATATTGTCCTCTCCCCCAGAGGCCTGTTGCCAGTACATGTTTTTCTTAAGTCTATATCTAAGCATGCTTGGTAACTAGTATAATTTCTCATGGGTTATATTTTAAGCAGTACATTGTTCTGAGGGACGGTTACATTTCCCCCTTTTTGTTTGTGCAGAAGCAGGAAAGTCGATTTCGCGATTTCTTGATCCATCAGTTGTCAGAAGGATTTTTGCACGCATCCAAGCACTAAGCATAAAAAGATTATAGCAATAAAAAGAATTATCATCCCACATATAGTGCCAACACCAGTTTGTTTGATCCAAGTAAAGGGATTTAGATTAGACAGAATATCATTAATCCTTTGTGCAAAACTTACTCTTGGAACTAATTGTAATGATGAGTGAGTAATGCCTTGAATAGTATCTTGAAGCTGTTTAATATCTAAAGTTAGATTATTGCCATAATGATTGGTAATATGACGGCGAATCTTGTTCCATGATATTTCTGATTCGTTATAGGTGTAGGGAGTAACGCAGAAGGAAGGAACATTCCAATCACATAAAAGATGAAGCCTGAGCTTTATATTTTGAAGATCATCCCCTATATATATCACGGCTGATTCTAAATCAGAGATTCTTTCATCTAATCTTTGATCTATAATTGTGCGTTGATTCCAAGCTTTGCTAGCATTCTCGTGCCACTTTTGTACAAATTGTGTGGTTTGTACAGTCTGATGCAAAGCTATTCCTGCAGTGGTAGCCATAGCAGTAATGGCTATAATTCCTAAAATAGCTGTTATAAGCAGCCCAAGAAATCTTTTCATTCTATGGACCCAGTCCTTCAAAACTGTTAAAAGTACATGCATATCTGGGGAGCTTTCCCAAACACGGCAATGTTTCACCAGTAACCAAATGCCTTTTTTTTTTTTTTTTGCTATAAGAATAATGGAATTTTCTGCGTAAAAATTCTTGTTTACACAGGTGAACATTTTACATTTGGAACAGTTTATTTCTCTAATGTCATGATCAAAAGTCATTTTTCCAATAACAAAGACATAGGGATCTCTAACACACGCTTTTACCCATTCTTCTCTCATTAGGAAAACGGAGAATGCATAATTGTTGGACCGATAAATGTAAGAGCTGTTCTAAACTCTAAGGTGATTTAAAGCGGTGGCAACTTTCCATAAATTCTTTTGTCTTTTATGAAAATCAACAAAAGGGGATGGCGCCGGAAGTTCTTGCCCATGCCAGACCAGAGGTGCATCTCCCCAAGTTAAGGTTTGTGGTAAGGTGAGGTGATCAAAAACTTGCCATTTTAAATTTCAATGAGAGGAGCAGGGTCTCCCAGTGCAATTGGTGACTCTCATCCCCTTAGGGGACCAGTCCCATACAATTCTGTAGGAATCATTAATAATGACACTGGGGTAAGAAGTTCAACAATCCTCCCATAAAGGGCAAATTCCCTCATTGGACCACATCTGCGTCATCTTGCATTTGGGAATAGGAAGTGCTGCTGTGCTATATTTAGGACCCCGATATTCATTAGCTAGTAATCCTTTAGTGGAGAGTAAACGTAACTGAACTTTAGTCAGACTATTATTAGTAGGAAAGTCCACCAACCATCTTTGATCATTAGGGATAAGACAACTGGAACAATTGCTGATACATATTGGTCTCTTTTGATATCCCAATGTAAGATTAATGTTTGTGCCTTCCTCTTGAGGCAGTAATGGCAATCTGTGATTTAATATTCTAGGTACCCATTCTGAGGCATTCAAATAAATTGGTATTATATCTTCTCCCCATTCTATTGGATGGAGCAGGGAAGGATTAGGTATGTATGCCCAATAGGTGAAGTTATTTATTTGTACATAACATCCAGGAAGACTTATGGCTACTGTGTTGAGGGTCATCATAGTACATCAAATATAGAAATAGTAGTAGTTTCGATATGATGTAAAACATACACTATATATAAAGAATCAGATAACAGATTAAATGCAGAAGAAACATCTTGAAATAATGTAATAACTGCCATTAATTCTGATTTCTGTGCTGAAAGACCTGAAGTAGATATGATTTTTGAGGTAGGACCATAATAACAGGTTTTACCTTTGGCTGAGCCATCAAAAAAGTAAGTAGGGGCATCTGTTATTGGATTTTTAGAAGTAATTTTAGGAAGGACAAAAGCAGTATGTTTTAAAAAGGAAACAACAGGTAAAGAGGGATAATGAGAATAAGTGTTTCCAGTAAAGCCACTAAGAGCAATTTGCCAATTTAAATTATTCTGGAATGCTGTTTTAATTTGTGTCTTATTTAAAGGCAATACAGTAATATCTGGGTCATAGCCTTGTCTGTCTGTAATTAAAACATTGGCTTTCAAATTGGCCTGTAGTTAAAGCAGCCATCGTTTGGGCTAACAAATCAGCTTTATAAGTAAGTCTCTGTTGCCTCATCATTTCCCCCTGAACAATTTTGACCCTTAAATCTTTATAAGATTGTTGAAGGTAGACGATCTCATTTTCTGTAACTTCTTCCTGCTGAATAGGGGCGTGGAGTTGTCCCTGGATTTTTCATCCTTTTCACTAAATGGCACCTTCTCATAGGATGGTGGACCCGATGGTGATGGTGCCACTTGCCGTGGCACAGTAGCAATTGTTCCCTCCTTTTGTTCTCTTATTGGAGGAAGAAGAGGAGAAGATTCCTCCTTTATATATTCCTGTACAATGACTTTAGTAATTTCTTTTCCCTCTGGGATGGTCTGTTCAGGTTCCTCCTCCTTAGTTTCTCCTGAACACTCATTATCCCTATACGAATCAGGGGTTTGTAAAGGCTCCAAAGCAGAGTGAATAGAGTCCAAGTAGGCCATATAGTAATTGGAATTGGAATTGGTTTTCCTTTAGCATGCAAAAGTTTTAATTCATGACCTACCTTTTCCCATGTCTGTAAATCTAAAGTCCCTAATGTAGGGAACCAGGAGCAATGTTCTTTAATTACTTTTAAAAGCTCCAAAAGTTTGCCCTCGCTGACTTTTGCTCCTCCCACCTTTAGCAGATGTCTCAATAAACATACGTAAGGGCGATATTTGTTTGTGTTCTTTGTATTTCCCATACCCTGCGATAGATACCCACAACTCACCAGTGGGAAAAAGGCACAGCCATGCACACGAACACGTTGGGTCTTCTTCTCCTTTTTCATTTCAAGTCCCTGTTCAGGTGCCACTTGCTGCCTCCTGATGGCGCACGGTAGAAGAATGAGGCACAAACAAGTCAACTGCAAGAGAAAGGGAGCAGGGGATGACAGTAGAAAAGACTTGCCCCGAACAACTCCTCAGTCTCATATTTATTGGAAAGTAGGTAACAACCAACAAAGAAGCCGGAGTAAGTTACATATTGACCAAGAGTCTGGTAGATAAGTAAGAAGAAAGGCAAAATATGTCTGGTCATGTAGTACATGACCTATAGTGAGCAAGCCCAAACAAAAGGATTGTCTGACTAACTGCAGGTGCTCTCTGGGGAAGGGGAGATAACGGAAAAATGAAGCAGGTGGCGTTCTGCCCTGAGAGGGCCCAGCATTCCCAGCTGCTCAGCTTCAAGGACGTATATCGTCCTCTCCCCTAGAGGCCTGTTGCCAGTACATGTTTTTCTTAAGTCTACATCTAAGCATGCTTGGTAACTAGTATAATTTCTCATGGGTTTTATTTTAAGCAGTATGTTGTTCTGAGGGACGGTTACACTGAGGACTGAGAGAATAATCTTCACAACTAGAGGGAGAAAAGAGGCCACATTGTGGAGGGTATGAAATGTGGAGATGTGATTTGGGGGAGAAAAGAATCATGGTGCTGCAGAGGGAAGGAGCCCTGATCAGGGAGAAGGGAGAGGGGAGAGGGGAGGGAGATGGAGAGGGAGAGAGAGAGGGGGAGAGAGAGGGGGAGAGAGAGAGAGAGAGAGAGAGAGAGAGAGAGAGAGAGAGAGAGAGAGAGAGAGAGAACGGGCACTGGGCATTGCACAAAAACCACTCCCCCCAAACAATTGATGTTCTGGGAAAACAATAGGGGCTGATTATAGCAAATTTTTACAAGCAGTGGAGCTCAAGGTCTGAAGTTTTGGAAATCTGTGCCATCGCCAGTGTGGAGCCTGTTGGGCATAGAGGTGCTCCCGTGGAGAAAGAAGGGAGAGGCCCAGGAGTGGACGGTGTGGTCTGAGGATCCCCTGAGTCACACTGGGAGGGACATTCCCATTCTTTGAGTGCATTTGGGAGAGGTGGCACCGCCTCTTCAGGGACAAAAGAGCCAGTGGGCAACATTGAGCTGGCCTGTTCATTAGTATAGGAACAGAGGCACCAACGAGAACAGCTAACCTGGATGCTGGCTTTATGCTGTGCTCTACCATAAATTTGAAGCCCCTACATGTTCCTATGACTGACCTTTTGGAAAAAACCTACACCAACCACAGCTCAGTGAGACCCTCCCCCAGAGGATTAGCATGGGTCCATGCAGTGCCAGGTCCCTAAAATTTGGAGTTTTGAAACCCAGCTGGCATGTCTGAGATAAAACACAGGAACATTATGCTACCTGGTGGGCAGAAGGCTCAGACATAGGGTAAAGACAGGGATCTGAGGATGCCTGGGACAAAATAGGGGAGATTGTTTGCTCTTCTGAGAGGGCTTCCTGAATAGCTGTGGGCATGAAATCCCCTCTTCAGGGATGAGAGAGCCAGCTGATGCCATTTTCACCCCTGCCCACCAGCAAGGATGGACTTCAGTGAGCAGCACAGTGGCTAGGGTGGAAGCTTGCACCACTTACACCAAGCCCCACTCCCCTGTGCTCTAAAGGTGCTTTTTTTTTTTTTTTTTTTTACACTGCTGAAAGTGTGCCTGAGACTCAGAGCATCAGCAGGCCCCTCCCCCAGAGGACCAGCACAAACCGCCCAATTGCACCATCTACTGACCACAGAGGGCTGCAAAGCTGTAGTTCTAGGGGAAATAGGATCTAGCCTCTTTTAAAAAGCAGACTAAAACACACCTAGTTAAAACTTGCTACACAGTGGACAAGGTCCAAGCACTCCCCACTGCAGACAAGGAGAAACTCTGCAGGAGACTGACCTAAGGGAAAGAACAGCCAAAACACAACAGCAGTGTGCACACAGCACACACCAGAAACAATTCCTGAAGCACCAGGTCCTGGACAATATAGGACCTCTTCTTAATATAGCCGTTACTCTCAGAAGCACTTTCCTAACACAGAGAAGACAGAGAGCTACACAAAATGTCAAAATGGAAGCATTCATCCCAGAAGAAAGAACAAGAAGTCAAGGATAGGGATTTCATCAAAACAGATATAAGCAATATGCCTGAATCAGAATTTAAAGCAATGGTCATAAGGATACTAGCTGGGCTAGAGAAAAACATAGAAGATGCCAGGAGTCCCTCACCACAGAGATAAAAGACCTAAAATCTAGTCCAGCCAAAATAAAAATGCTATAGCCGAGATGTGAAACTGACTGGATGTAATGACCATAAAGAGGGAACAAACAGAAGAACAAACAGTGATAAAGAAGATAAAGTTGTGGAAAATAGGGGGGAGGAGCAAGATGGCGGAGAAGTAGGAGGTGGAGATAGTGACTGATCCCAGAAGTTCAGCTAGATAGTTATCAACCACTTAAACAACTACAAACTTAGCAGGAGATAGAAGAGAAGAAGAACAGCAACTCTAGGAACAGAAAATCGACCACTTTCCGGAAGGTAGGACGTGTGGAAAAGTGAATCCAAAGCAAAGGGAAGATAGACCGCGGGGGGAGGGGCTGGCTCCTGGCAAGCCGCAGAGCAGCGGAGCACAAAATCAGAACTTTTAGAAATCTGCTCCACGGCCTGGAGGCGGCCAGAGCACGGCGTCAGGGCCTCCAGACACAAAGAGCGGTGGGCGGGGTGAGTGGTGGGTTCTCTGCCTGCGTTAGCGCTGTTGGCTCACGCCCTTGGCCCCGCGCGAGGGGGAGAGAACCAGAGGTGCCCTCCGCCCAGAGGCTGGAGAGAACGCGGCTGCTTGGGGCAGGAATCTGAGTGCACTTGGCACGGACCGGGAGCCTGGACAGCAGTCACGGAGCCGGTAGCCACCAGAAACCAGTTTCCTAGACCTCGCGGCTTTGATCTCCAGAGGGTGCAGAGGCTACTGAGGGCCTCTCAGGGACACTGGGACGGTGGCTGGGGGTGCGCACCGCCTGTGGCGGGCTGCGGTGAGAGCGGTGCTTGCAGAGGGGAGCAGACTGAGGCTTCTCTGGAACGCGGAGGTCTGGGTACGGGCAGACTCCTTGCTTGGACTCTCTGAAAAGGCGAAAAAACTGCAAAAGAGCGAAAACCTCCAGAGAGCAGAAGCCTGAAAAACTGTTTTCCACAGAGCCCAGCCCCTCGATTGGGGGGCAGGGCGACTAAACCCAAGCAAGATTGACTGGAAAAAAACGCGACAGGCCCCACCTCCAGAAGACAACCCAAAAACAAGAAGACAATAACCACAGGGCCCCCATAAAAATATAAAACCCCTACAGTAGAGGAAATCAATATATTAAGCTCCCAATAATACCCCAAAACCGGTATATTTCATAGATACA
>CM052901.1:47863816-47883378 GCA_028534135.1 Potos flavus
AAGCCTGGTGGTGGGTATTGAGGAGGGCACGTATTGCATGGAGCACTGGGTGTGGTACATAAACAATGAATCTTGTAACACTGAAGAAATAAAAAAGTATTTGGGAAAAAAATAAAAAATAAAAAATAAAAAGGAAAAAAAAAGTTGTGGAAAATAACAATGCTGAGAAGAAGAGGGAAAGAAAAAGATTGGCTCACTAATGTACACTTAGGGAATTCAGGAACTATATGAAGCATAATAACATATGTATCATAGGAGTTCCAGAAGAAGAAGAGAGTGGAAAATGGGCAGAAGGTTTATTTGAGGAAATTATAGCTGAAAACTTCCCTAATCTTGGGAAGGAAACAGATATCCAAATCCAGGAGGCACAGAGAACTCCCATCAAAATCAACAAAGCAAGCTAACAGCAAGATATATCATAGTTAAATTTGCAAAATATAGCAATAAAGGTAAAATCCTGAAAGGAACAAGACAAAAAAGAAGTCCCTAACTTACAAGGAAAGACAAGTTAGGTCAGCAGCGGGTCTCTCCACAGAAATGTGGCAGGCCAGAAGAGAGTGGCATGATATATTCAACATGTTGAATGGGAAAAAAATGCAGCCAAGAATACTGTATCCAGCAATACTGTCATTCAGAATAGAAGGAGATAGTTTCCCAGAGAAAAACTAAAGGAGTTCATAACCACTAAACCAGCCCTTCAAGAAATATTAAAGGGAACTCTTTGAATGGGAAAGTAAGACCAAAAGCAACAAAGAATAGAAAGGAACAGAGAAAATCATCCAGAAACACCGACTTTACAGGTAAAAAAATGGCACTAAATTCCTATCAATAATCACTCTCAATGTAAATGAACTAAATTTTCCAGTCAAAAGTTATAGGGTGTCAGATTGGATAAAAAAACAAGACCCATCTACAAGCTGCCTCAAATAGATTCATTTTAGACTTAAGGACACCTTCAGATTGAAAGTGAGGGGATAGAGAACCATTTATCATGGTAAAGAATGTCAAAAGAAAGCAAAAATGGCCATACTTCTTTCAGACAAACTAGATTTTAAACAAGACAAACAAGAGATGAAGAAAGGCACTGTATCATAATAAAGGAGTCTATCCAACAAGAAGATCTAACAATTATAAATATTTATGCCCCCAAATTTGGGGCACTGAAATATATAAATCAACAGCAAACATAAAGAAACTCATTTACAATAACACAATAATAGTGGGGACTGCAACACCCCACTTACTTCAATGGACAGATCATCTAAGCAGAAAATCAACAGGGAAACAATGGCTTTGAATGACATGTTGGACCACATGGACATAACTGATATATATAAAACATTTCATCCTAAAGCAGCAGAATACACATTCTTTTCACGTGCACAGGAAATATTCTCCAGAAAAGATCACATACTGGGACACAAATCAAGCCTGAACAAGTAGAAAAAGATTGAGATCATACCATGCATATTTTCTGACCACAATGCTATGAAACTAGAAGTCAACTAGAACTTTTCTAGTCAAACTAGAAAAAATTTGGAAAGACCACAAATACATGGAGATTGAAGAACATGCTACTGACAAAGGAATGGGTTGAAAAAAAATGAATGGATTAACCTGAAAATTAAAGATGTAAAGAAGTACGTGGAAGCAAATGAAAATGAAAACACTATGATCCAAAACCTTTGGGATGTAGCATAGCAGTCATAAGAAGGTAGTATATAGCAATGCAGGTGTACCTCAAGGAGCAAGAAAAGTCTCAAGTACACAACCTAACCTTACACCTAAAGGAGCTAGAAAAGGAATGGCAAAGAAAGCCTAAATCCAGCAAAACAAGAGAAATAATAAAGATTAGAGCAAAAAGAAATGATACAGGAACAACAACAACAAAACAGCACAGATCAATCTAGGAGCTGATTCTTTGAAAGAGTTAATAAAATTGATAAACCCCTTGAAAAAACTTATCAAAAAGAAAGAGAATGTACCCAAATAAATAAAATCCTGAATTAAAGAGGAAAGATCACAACCAACACCACCAAAATATAAACAATTATAAGAGAATATCATGAACAAGTATATGCCAAAAAATTGGGCACCTGGAACAAATGGGTAAATTCCTAGAAACATATAAACTATGAACACTGAAAAACACTGAAACAGGAAGAAATAGAAAATTTGAACCAACCCATAGCCAGTAAAGAAATTGAATCAGTAATCAAAAATCTCACAACAAACAAAAGTCCAGAGCCAGTTGGCTTCCCAGGGGTATTTTACCAAACATTTGAAGAGTTAATACCTATTCTTCTCCAACTATTCAAAAAAATAGAAATGGAAGGGAAACTTCCAAACTCTTTCTATGAGGCCAGCACTACCTTGATTTCAAAACTAGGCAAAGATCCCACTAAAAACAGTTACAGGCCAATATCCCTGATGTACATGAATGCAAAAATTCTGAACAAGATACTCACAAATCGAATCCAACAGTACATTAAAAGAATTATTCACTGATATCAAGTGGTATCGATTTCTGGCTGCAAGGTGGTTTAGTATTCACAAATCAATGTGATACACCACCTTAATAAAAGAAAGGACAAGAAACCTGTAATCCTCTGAATAGATGCAGAAAAAGCATTTGATAAAATACAGCATCCATTGTTTATAAAAAAAACTTTAACAAAATAGGGGAATAAGTAATATACTTCAACGTCCTCAAGACCATGTATTAAGGACACACAGGTTATATCATTGTCAGTGGGGAAAAAAAGAGCATTTCTGCTATGGTTAGGAAAAACACTGGGAAGTCCACTCTCACCTTTGTTATTTAACATAGTGCTGGATGTCCTAGCCTCAGCAATCACAATAAAAAGAAATAAAGGGCATCCACATCAGCACAGAAAAAGTCAAACTTCCATTCTTTGCAGACATGATACTCTATGTAGAAAACCTGCAAGATTCCATCAAAAAATTGTTAGAACTGATATATGAATTCATCAAAGTCACAGGATACAAAATCAAGTACATTTGCATTTCTATACACCAATAATGAAGAAGCAGAAAGAGAAATCAAGGAATCGATCCCATTTACAATTGCACCAAAAACCGTAAGATAACAGAATAAACCTAACCAAAGAGGTAAAAGAAAGGAACTCTGAAAACCATAAAACTCTGAAAGAAATTGAAGATGACATAAAGAAATGGAAAGACATTTCATGCTCATTCACTGGAATAACAAACATTGTAAAAATATCTATACTACCCAATGCAGTCTACACATTTAATGCAATTCCTATCAAAATCCCACCAGCATTTTTCACAGAACTAGAACAAACAATCCTGAAATTTGTATGGAACCAGAAAAGACCCCAAATAGCCAGAGGAATGTTGAAAAGAAAACCAAAGTTGGGGGCAACACAATGCCTTACTTCAAGCTATATTACAAAGCTGTAGTCATCAAGACTGTATGGTACTGGGACAAAAACAGACACATAGATCAATGGAACAGAACAGAAAACCCAGAAGTGGACCCCACAACTGTATGGTCAATTAATTTTCAACAAAGCAGGAAAGACTATCCAATGAAAAAATGACAGTTTCTTCAACAAATTGTGTTGGGAAAACTGGACAGCCACATTCAGAAGAATGAAACTGTACCAGTTTTTTACACCATACACAAAAACAAATGCAAAATTTGTGAAAGATGAAAGACCTAAATGTGAGACAGGATACCATAAAAATCCTGAAGAAGAACACAGGCAGTAACCTCTTTGACATTGGCTATATCAACTTCGTGCTGGACATTTCTCTTGAGACAAAGAAAACAAAAGTAAAAATGAACTATTGGGACTTCATCAGGATAAAACTTTTACACAGTGAAGGAAACTAAAAGGCAGGCCTACAGAATGGGGGAAGATATTTTCAAATGACATATCTTAAAGGGTTATTATCCAGAATCTATAAAGAAATGATCAAACTCAACAGTCAAAAAGCAAATAATCCAGTTAAGAAATGGGCAGCAGACATAAATAGACTATATTCCAAAGAAGAAATGCAGGTGTCTAATAGACACAGGAAAAGTTGCTCAACATCACTCATCATCAGGGAAAGGCAATTCAAAACTATGATGAGATACCAGCTCGCACCTGTCAGAATGGCTAAAATTAACAACACAGGAAACAACAAATATTGGTGAGAAGGTGGAGAAAGCGGAACCCTCTTATAGTGTTGTTGGGGATGCAAACTGCTGCAGCCACTCTGGAAATATATATATATATATATATATATATATATATATATATATATATATATACATATATTAATATAGCTATATAGATACAATATAAAAATATGTATAATATAGCTATATAGATATAATATAACTATATATATAATATAGCTATATAGATATAATATAAAAATATACATATATAGAAATATAACTTCCCTATGACCCAGCAATCACACTATTAGGTATTTATGCAAAAGATACAAAAATCTGATTTGATGGGGCACATGTACCCCGTGTTTATAGCAGCATTATCAACAATAAGCAAATTGTGGAAAGAGCCTGTTTCCTTCAACTGATTAATGAATAAAGAAGATGCTGTATATGTATACAATAGAAGATTACTCAGCTATAAAATGAATGAAGCTTGCCATTTGCAATGACGTGGATGGTAGTAGTGTGTATTATGCTAAGCAAAAACAGAGTAAGATAAATACCATATGATTTCACTCATATGTGGAATTTTAAGAAACAAAACAGGTGAATATAGAAGTGGAAGAAAAAAAATAGAGTGGCAAACCATAAGAGACTCTTAACTATGGAGAACAAACGGAGGGTTGATGGAGGGAGGTGGGTGGGGGAATGGGCTAAATGGGTGGTGGGTATTAAGGAGGGCACTTGTGATGAGCAGTGGATGTTATATGTAAGTGAAGAATCATTAAATTCTACTCCTGAAACCAATATTACAATGTATGTTAACTAACTAGAATTCAAAGGAAAACTTGAAAAAAAACATAATGCTGTATAAAAATACTGATAACGTGATAAAGGGAAAATTTCTACAAAAGAAAAAAATTCAAACCTTTGTGCTATAGATATGCAAAACTCTTTGATAAACAATTATTGTTCATCTAAATATTGATGCTTAGCCAATAGAAGGTGTAGTTATGCTATACCATGAGGGATGCAAAGATAAATAGTATAAATAATTCAATAATCTCCATTTTTATAGACATTTTGTGATTTTCAAAATTCTCAGTTGACTCTGTCACCCAGATCTGAAATAGGGTAAGTTTTATTGCCATTTTATAGATGAGGAAACCAAAGTGTTGATCCTAGTAAATAGAATGATCCAAGCCAAGCAGGAACTAGCTTGCCACTCTTGTTTGGTTTTCAGTCAGCACAAAATTTACTATTTTCCTAACCTAAATATTCTATAATTATTTTCCAATATGTACATTATTTGAGGTGTTTTGTTCACCCTAGTTGTGTTTTGACATTTACATTATTATTACTGTTAGCTCTCTTTCAAAGTATGTTGATACTTAGCTTGGTTTTCAATGACCCTGAATTATTCACTGCATGAGAAGAGTACATCAAGCTGTTTTCCCAGATCTTTGCATGTACATTTTAACAAATACACAAATAAATGCTCTTGGAATTTTTGGGTGATCAAACTGGCCTATATACCCAGAAATATAGCAAATGTTTGAACAGATGGATATTGCATTATTACATAAAACCCAAACAATTATGCTTTAAAAATTTCTCTTTATTTTCATTTTTTTAATTTTGATTCCAATATAGTTAACATACAGTGTTATATTAGTTTTAGGTGTACAATATAGTGATTCAACAATTCATACATCACCCAGTGCTCATCATGACAAGTGCACTTTTTTTTCCCCATCATCTATTTCACCTATCCCCCACCACCTTCCCTCAACCATCGGTTTATTCTCAATAATTAGGAGTCTGTTTCTTGGCTTTTCTTTCTCTCTCTTTTGTCCCCTTTGTTCATTTGTTCTGTTTCTTAAATTCCACATATCAGTAAAATCATATGGTATTTGTCTTTCTCTGACTGACTTATCTCACTTAACATACTGTCTAGGTCCATCCCTCTTATTTTGTTTTGACCTGTTTTCTGGAGATATCTATGTTTAATTCCATAGTCCTAGGAAGTAGTCATAATAGCATTATATAGTATGATTTCCTAATAGATTGTCTTCAGCTTCTCTTTCTCATTAACAGGTGATTTCAAATCAGTTGTCAAAAGATTGGAACAGTAGTGTATTTGGCAGTTTGTTTTGTACTCTATCAGTGTATTTTTCCAGTGTTAACAGCATTGTTGGGCCCTTGAATTAAAAAGATGGTAACAGATTGTAGAGCTCAGAGCATACTATTTTGGTTGTGATTGAGCCTTCATAATTTTTATATTTATCAACAACTACTATGATATTCCAAAAAAAAACCACACTAACAATTATCCTTGCCTTAGATTTGTCATATGGTGTTGGAAAGAACAGTGGTTCCTATTTCAAAGTTATTAGATCTTAATTTCACAGCAGCAACTTTCTTTACAGAGATCAACTATATTCAGGTACTATGTATAAGTTTGCTAGGGCTGCCATAACTAGGTACCACAGACTAAGTAACTTAAGCAACAAATTTATTTTCTCACAATTCTGGAGGCTAGAAGTTCAAGATCAAGATGTTGGTAAAGTCGGTTCCTTCTGAGGCCTCTTTCCTTGTCGATGGCTGTCTTCTCCCTGTGCTTTCACATGCTTTTTCTTCTGTGTGTGTCTATGTCTTAATCTCCTCTTCTTATGAGAACAGCAGTCATATTTGATAAGGGTCCATCCTTTTTTAAGGCCCTGTCTCTGAACAGTTACGTTCTGAGGTACTGGGAGTTGAGACTTCAGCACATGAATTTTGAGGGGAAACAATTCGGCCCATAACATATTATATACCTTTTTGTTTCATTAAGGGATGTGGTATATCTGACAAAATTTGTTATCCTCAAGTCCACATTTTATCTTTGTGTCCACAGTGGGTACCACAGTGCCTAATACATAGCATGTGTTCCATGAATATTGTCGATTTTTCTGAATGAATGAATAATTAAAGAGAAAAGACAGTATAGTGGGAAGATTATATATTACAACTTTATTATACCAGAATAGAGAAAATTTTTTGAAGATGATTCACTCTTAGGAGAAAACAAATGAATTACTATCTTATTTCAGGCTATAATGCTGCCAGTGTAAAGCTTTTGGAATGGTGCAGAATCAGAAGAAAGTGAAGTAGAGGAAGGAAGGAGGGCTGCAGATGACACAAAAATAGCATTTTAATAATTAACACCCATAAAATCAAACAGTGTTATGGTAGGCCTTAGGAATGCAGAGATGAATGTGATAATACTTGAATTCAGAAAGCTCACAGTCTAGTAAGGGAGAAAGACAAGGTAATGAGTTATTAGGACACAGTGTAACAGTATTTTATGGTGGCTAGTCACTGGGAAAAGTGGTCTTTTCTAATTTAGAAGCATTTTCATGTTGGAAACATTTTATGGTAATACTGCCAAAAATTGAAAGACATATTATATAAAGGATGGGCATCTGTGGATTTTAATTAAGAGAAGAAGAGGCATTGGGCAGGCACTTCATTTGGAAAACATTCTTAGGTTTGGTGAAACTAACTAGAGTATAGTTGTTTCCTTGGTGACAGTAACTAGAATAGAGTGCAGTTGTTTCCTAGCTCTGAACATTTTTAAAAACCTAATGTCATCATGACCCATGTTTATAATGATGATCTTATATGGAAGAAACTAAAGTACTTAAAATAAAAATACTGTGCTGTGTTCAACATAGAATCACAGACTTGTGGGAACCTTAAAGACCCATCTAATATAACCTGTTTGTCATGTGAAAACAGTGAAGTAGAACAGTTTGTGATTTGGGCTAAGGCTGCTTATCTTAATGCATGGCAGAGCTAGAGCAAAATTTAGTCTACTGACTCTTCTACCAGTGTTCTTTCAAGTGGAGAAAAATTCCAATGTGTGTTTTTATTATATGCTCTGAAGACCAGTAGTACATTCATAGTATGTGGTGAAAACTCAGTTAACCATAGTATTAAGAGTATATAGTCTGATGTTACTTTTGGTATACACATATTCTATTGCAAAGGTGCATACAGATATGCTGTACTTTAATCCCAGAATGGTAGCTGCAAAGCATATGTATATCCATTAAAAAAAGTTTTTGACTTTTTTGGGGAGACTTACTCTCATAGCTACTTAGGAGTCTGCTAAAATACTATTTTAATGTATAATGAACAACCATGGACATGCTTTAAGAGCTGATTCTTCATTTCTGGCTGATTAGTAGTTATGGATACCTAAAGCTAAAATTCCTTGCCTACCCTCATGAGAGAGTGAATGTTTGACTACTTGTGTAACATGGAAGTTATTTTAGCTGCCATGAAGTCTAGTTTACTTGGGATTCTGCTCATGCTCACTTTGGCCATAGTCACTATTTATTAATCAATCAATTAATGCATGAATTGACTGAGAATATTCTTGCCATCCAGACCAGAATTAATATGATGTTCTGGAAAGCTACCAAGACTTCTAGACATTGTGATTAACTGGTCATGTGAACTTAAACTCTGTGGGCCTCAGTTATTTCCTCTATACAGTTAGAGTGTTAGATAGCATATCCCAGCTCTTGTTATTTTGTGATATGTAATACATTTGAGGTTTTTTTCATCCTAGCTACTGGGACTAGAATTACACCTCACTTGAGTATAATCTTCACAGCTGAATAGAGTCCTACATCAAAAAGGAGAAACTCTCCCTGGGTGGCTTCTTTTCTGCCTGACCGAGGTGGTAGGAAATCTGGCATATAATTTATACACAAAGTTTCAATAAAAATAGGGTCATGGCCTGGAAACATTTGTTTGGGCTTTGCAGATTTTGTTTGCCTATACCCAGTTTTTCTTTTTCTTTTCAGTGATGTAGTCAGTTGGACATTTAAACATTTATATATCAGTAACTACTTAAAAGGCTACTGAAATTCCATTTCAGAGAACTTTTGAAGCTTACATATTCTGCCATGGCCTATAATTTACAAGGTTTTATCTGTCTCTTGACTTTCTCTGGAGCCACCTCATAATTCATACTCCAGGGAGGGTCTTTTGTTTTAAGTAGGCTCCACACCCAATGTGGGCCTTGAACTCATGACCCTAAAATTGAATCACATGCTCTACGAACATTAAGAATTGCATGCTCAACCGACTGAGTGAGTCAAGCACCCCTCCAGTGAGGGTCTTAAAACTGTTTGTTGTTGATGTTTTTCTTCTGTCATTACCTAGTTGGAAGGGAAACCTGAAGCATAGATTTTATGTGCTTATATTTACACGCATTTATATAATAGGTGTATCTCTATGTGTTAGAAAATAGGGAAGTGAATATACCAGTAGTCCATAAAGCTCTGTGTTAAAGTGAAGGGGTTGGATAGTCAGTTAATTTCTGGTGTGATTTCTGGTTCTAAATGGGACTAATCATTAGATGTTGCAACTGGATTTAAGTGTTGTTCGGATTTCTTTTTACAGGATGAAGGAGTTGTTAAAGAAATCCCGATTACTCATCATGTTAAGGAAGGATATGAGAAGGCAGATCCTGCGCAGTTTGAGTTGCTCAAAGTTCTTGGTCAGGGATCCTTTGGAAAGGTAATAAATGGTTTATTCCACAATTTTTTCTCTTCTAAACATTTAACCAAAAAATGTACACATAGAAATATGGAAAATATGCCATTTCTTAATTTGTCAAAGGATACACACAAATGTAACTCTCCAACTTCTTTCATTTCTGTTGTACTTTTAGTCACATTTCTTTATATTTGTCTATAATAATCAGTGTTTTCCAGTACCGCGGGCTTACTCATTTCTTCAGGACAAAATGTAGCACTCTATTTATTAGCTGCCTAAATCAATGTAGTTTGATTATTTAAAAAAAAGTCTTCCTTGTTTCTCTGTTCATATGCTGGCATAATCTGATAAGAACAGATACTACACTTGATCTTAGCCAAAAGGCCAAGAAGCGATTATGCTGGCATAATCACAGCTTGCTCTTTCCTAGTGACTTTATCTGTATTCCTTAACTCTATCACAAAAGTCAAATGTATGTACCAATTCATATATGAGTGTATGAATTCACTTATCATCTCTTAAGGCAGTATGTATATAAATTACAGCAGGGGCAGTTACTGGGTGACATATGGATGATGTGAAACTCCTGCCTTCAGGGAGCTTAAATTTCAAGGGAGAGAGGAAAATTGAGAAAGATTAACCCTGAAATCATTATTAAAACTGTTTATTAAGGGGCGCCTGGGTGGCTCAGTGGGTTAAAGCCTCTGCCTTCAGCTCAGGTCATGATCTCAGGGTCCTGGGATCGAGCCCCGCATCGGGCTCTCTGCTCAGCGGGGAGCCTGCTTCCCCCCACCTCTCTCTCTGCCTGCCTCTCTGCCTACTTGTGATCTCTCTCTCTCTGTCAAATAAATAAATAAAATCTTAAAAAAAAAAAAAAACTGTTTATTAAGTGCTTACTGGCATATGATTCTCAGAAGTGTGTAGCTCTGGTTCTTGACTTTTGTACAGCTAACATCTAAGACATGAAAGTTCCTGTACACACGCAATAATTAACATCCCTTAAGAAAATAACAACAACAACAATTTAAGGGGAGAAAGATAAGGAGAAACTACTAATTTGAGGATGACCGAGATTTAGTTTCAAAGGGGAGAAGTAGGGCAACTGAACCGTGATTATTATGATCTGAATCATATTAAAAGAAATACATTTATTGAACACTCAGTATGTGCACATTTGTAAAAGCAGTATTAGTGAATATAAAATTGACATTAATTGTCTTAAAGTAACCTGATATCTACGTGGTGTAGAATGTAACATATGAAATAGAAATATTTTCAGGGGGCGCCTGGGTGGCTCAGTGGGTTAAAGCCTCTGCCTTTGGCTCAGGTCATGATCTCAGGGTCCTGGGATCGAGCCCCGCATCGGGCTCTCTGCTCAGCAGGGAGCCTGCTTCCCCCTCTCTCTCTGCCTGCCTCTCTGTCTACTTGTGATCTCTCTCTCTGTCAAATAAATAAATAAATAAATCTTAAAAAAAAAAAGAAATATTTTCAGGACACAAAAAAGACAAACTAATGTAGATTATGGTTTGACAGTAAATTGGTATAGAAGGTATATGAAGACAAGGAGATAAGACCTGAATACTTGTACTGGGAGAGTAAAACTAGGAGTTTTTAATATATTGTGTGTGTGGGGTCTGTTAATAGAACTGACCTGTAGAGTACACATGTGCATTCTTCATACCTATATGTTTTTTTTTAATTTCTAAAAGTACAGTGTTCTCTTAATTATTTTACTTTGTATTTTTATGAGGTTAATTTTAGAGGAACAGAGATGAAGTTCTTTTATATCCCAAATGTATAAATGCTTAAATATCAACTTTAAAATTTCACCAAACATTTCAAGCCATTAAAAGTCACTGTTTTTTTCATTTGATGTGTATATTTATTCATATGTATATTTATTTATATCCAGCTTTGCTCCAGAAATGACTTAAGGTTTTCATAGAAGAATACCAAATAAAATAAGATTAAAAATAAGTGGAGAAGATGATTACAGCAGGAAAGATTAGATGAAGCTAGTGATATAATCTTGTCGTTTACAAGTGCGTGACATAAAAGCCTATGTAAGTCTTCTAGAAGTGAGACTAAAATGAAGACTTAAAATTTCTGGCAGCTGGTATAAAGAAGTTGATACTTTTAATTGCATAATTATTGACAGTATCTTTAAATTTGTAAACAGACCAGAAAATTTTTTTTCTCATGGGGTTTCATAAAGAGAATACAGTATAATATAATGTCTTCAATAACATCTTCACATTAAATATAGCAACATGTGGACAAGTTGTCAGTGTAGTCCTTAAATTCAGGAAATACTCAGCTTTGTGCAGGACCTTCAGTTTAACAGGGATATCATAGAAGCCTTTTTAAAATTTGTAATACTTAAATACAAAGTAATGATCTTCATGCAGTTCATCAACCAAAGAAATATTAAGGAAATGGCTTTTTTTTTTTTTCCGTAGGATGTGAACCTACTTGCTTGTCAGTATTACATCATTTGCTGCATGGGCATTGGATGGATGTGACTTATTATATGCTGAACTTATGCAGGAATTTGGCCAAGGCTGCAAATCAGAGAAGTATAGGAGAAATTCCAAGAAACTTTGGGTTGCAGCCTTATTTAGTTGTCTGCAAAAGTTCCATTGTTAAAATGCAATAAATGGAATTTTGGCCTATATAAAGCCTTGCAATTAGATATCTTTATAGCATATTTAAGGTGGAAAAACACTATTAAAATATTTTAAAATTGTATTTTAAAGAAGCTTGCATTATCATCATGAAATAAGCATGTAAAATTCTGAACATACCGAGTATAATGCTAATAATGATCATTAATGTATGAATTGAAATGTAGTATACCAAACAGCTGACATTTTTTTTAAGATTTTATTTCTTTATTTGACAGAGAGAGACCCAGCGAGAGAGGGAACACAAGCAGAGGGAGTGGGAGAGGGAGAAGCAGGCTTCCCGCCACGGAGCAGGGAGCCCGATATGGGGCTCCATCCCAGGACCCTGGGATCATGACCTGAGCCAAAGGCAGATGCTTAACGACTGAACCACCCAGGTGCCCCTAAACAGCTTACATTAATTATTTTAAAACACAGTCAAATAAAACACATGAAAACACGACTGAAATTGTCAGACTAGCTTTTCTTGTATTTCACATGCCAAGTAATATTTATACAAAGCATACCTTTTAACATTCATGGATTATATATATATTTTTTACTTATGTGATAATACAGTATGGGACGTAAAAATGAATTTTTAAAAAGATTTATTTATTTGAGAGAGAGCACACGTGCACACTTGGAAGTGGGGGGAGGGGCAGAGGGAGACAATTGCAAGTGGACTCCCTGCTGAGTGCAGAGCCAGACCCAGGGCTCAGTCCCACCACCCATGAGATCACGACCTGAGCTGAAATCAAGTCAGATGTTCAACTGCCTGAGCCACCCAGCTTCCCCTAAAAATGAATTTTTGAGAATATTAAACCCTCGCCCTCTTGAGTAATTTTCAAGAGATAGTTTTAAAAATATGTTTACATCTTAAAATTTCTTACAGTTTGTTTTTTCTCTTCAGTCAATGTTAAAGCTGTGTGATCTTTAAGTTCACATGTACAAATACTTACTGAGTATTTGTAAAGTACACATGTGCATTCTTCATACCTATATGTTTTTTTTTAATTTCTAAAAGTACAGTGTTCTCGTAATTATTTTACTTTGTATTTTTATGAGGTTAATTTTAGAGGAACAGAGATGAAGTTCTGTTCCTAATGGAAAATATAAAAGTCCATATGACCAGAAGAGGTATATTGGAGTAACTCACTCACTCATTTCTTTTCTGAACTGTTTCCAAAAATTGGATTAGTGTGACTGAAAAGCAACCTCTTTGATCAGGATATGTATGTTTTTGATACAGTAGTTTGAAGCCATGCAACTTCTTCTGTAGTTGATCTTCTGTAGTTGATGAGAATAGAGCAGAGTGAGAGGATATTTTCTTATGCTAATTCAGCCCATCTAAGATCTGAAAAGAACAAATCAGGTGATCAACAAATAAACAATTATTTCTCTTGACTATAAATGATGGTTTCTATTAGATGCCAGATTAGGATACTAGTGGTGAGTGTTAGAGGAGCTAGGGAAAAAGTGACTGCTTTGTGCAAGTGTCTTCCAGAAAGTCTGGAACATTTTTTTTCTTTCTTCTTTTTGCCCACTATATTCCATTCTTTTCATGCCTACTAAGGGCAATGTTTTAGAACAGTAGTTCTCAATGTGTGGTCTGTCTACTCCTGGGCATCCATAAGACACTTTCCGGGGGTTATCAAGGTCAAAACTATTTTATAATAATACTAAGATACTATTTGTAAAACTTCTGGCACCTTGGCACAACCAAAGCAGTGACTACACATTGTGTCAGTAGTCATTGTATTCACTGCTATGTACTTGGCAGTTTAAAAAAAGTGCAAGTTTTACTTCAAAATGTCCTTGATGAGGTATTAACAATTACCAAATTTCTCAAATACCAACCTTGAGTACACTTCTTTTTAATATTGTGTGATGAAATGAGAAGTACACATAAAGCACTTTAGCTGTGTACCAGAAGCTGCATACCATCAAAACAAAGCACATATGTGATTTTTTGAGTCATAAGCTGAACTAGCCACTTTTTCCATAGAACACCGTTTTTACTTGAAAGAATGATTGATAGGGTGCCTGGGTATCTCAATCAGTTAAGCATCTGCCTTCGGCTCAGGTCATGATCTCAGGGTCCTGGGATCGAATCCCATGTTGGACTCTCTGCTCAGCAGGAGTCTCTCCCTCTCACTCTCCCTTTGTGCTCTTCTTCTCTCTCTCTCTCTCTCTCTCAAATAAATAAATAAATAAATAAAATCTTTAGAAAAAGGAAGAATGATTGACAAACTATGGTTACTTAAACTTGGGTATTTGGTAGATGTTTCCTCAAAAATAATCCTGTTATTTCATGGGGAACAACTGGCAATATTTTTGTCAATAATAAAATTTGAGCTTTGAAGCAGAAAATTAACTTTGGAAAATTTTCGACACTGTGAACTTGACATCTTAATACTCAAAAAACTTTTCTGATGAGATCACTGCTGTGCAACATTTGGAAGATTTGCATAACTCAATGAAGCAATATTTTTGAGATGACTAACACATGATACTATCAAATTAGATAGTACAAAATCCATTCAAAGTGTAAGGTAGACCAATGAACTATTATGTAACAGAATATGGACAGTTAATTGATAAGGTTTCAAATTCTCTATTTTAACTAACCTTTAAGAAACTGCCACTTTTTAAGTTCTTCTGTCATATCAAAGAAGAATAAACATAATTATATGAAAAAGCTATTAAAATACTCCTCCCTTTTCTACATACATATCTGTGTGAGGCCTGATTTTCTTTCTCTACTTCAAGCAAAGCAACTTAATTGCAACAGATTGAATGAAAGTAGAAGCAGATACAAGAATCTAACTCTTTTCTGTTAAGTCAGGTATTAGAGATTTGCAAAAATGTTTATTAATGTCACTCTTCACATTCTTTTTTTTGCTTTGGAAAATATAGTTATCTTTAGAAAAATATTTATGCTCACATGTAACAAGTTTATTATTTTTTAATGAATCAGCACATAGATGTTTTTCTCTGTTTTAATTTCTAATATAGTGAATATCGATAGATATTACCCACAAAATACTCTAAAAACTCTTTGGAGTCTTCACTAATTTTTAAGATTGTAAAGGATACCTGAGACCAAAAGGATTGAGAACTGCTTTCCTTCAAGAGTCTGATAAAAATAGTTCTCCTACTTGTAGTGGAGTCATCATTCATGAAATGACTTCACTCCTTTTTTGTCATTATACTGGTCACATGATATTGATTAGGAAAAAGTAAACTAGATATCTGAAACTTTTGAGTCTGGTGCTTAGGGTTAATGCCATTTGTTTAGCTGAAGCTTGTGTGTGTGTTTGTGTGTGTGGTGTGGCAATTCAATTAATCTGTTTTTTTTTCTTTTTTTAAAGTTTCTATTTTGATTCTAGTTAGTTAAAATGTAGTGTAATATTAGAGTATTAGTGTAATATTAGATTATTAGTGTAATATAGATTATATAGTAATTTAACACTCCCTTATAATGCCTGGTGCTCATTACAAGTGCACTCCTTAATCCCCATCCCCTATTTCACCCATTCCACCACCGACACCCCCTCTGGTAACCAGCAGTTTGTTCTGCATAGTAAAGAGTCTGTTTCTTGGTTTACCTCTCTGTTGTTTTTTTTTTCCCCATTTATGTCTTTATGTTGTTTCTTAAGTTCCACCTATGAGTGAAATCATATGGTATTTGTCTTTCTCTGACTAATTTTGCTTGGAATACTACTCTCTACCTTCATCCATGTCCTTGCAAATGGCAAAATTTCATTCTTTTTAATGGCTGCATAATATTCCATTGTGTGTGTGTATACATATACATATATACGTAATATTCCATTGTGTGTGTATATATAGGTGTATATGTATAACACACACACACCAAATATATACAATGTGTGTGTGTGTGTGTGTATACCAAATCTTTTTTTTCACATCTAGGTTTAGGGTTTGGTTTAGGGCCAGAATAAGGGTTAGGTTTAGGGCCAGGGTGAAGTTATGCACCTTTTATCCTGCAGTTCAAAGACCTCTCCAGAGAGATAAGTTTAGGGTTAAGTTTAGGGTACAGTTAGGGTTAGGGGTTAGGGCTAGTGTTTGGGTTAGGATTAGCTCTTCACTTAGAATAATACTTTCTGCCTTGATCCATGTCTTTGGAAATGGCAAGATTTCAATTTTTATGACTGAGTAATATTCTATTGTATCTATGTACCAAATCTTCTCTTTCCTCATATCAAGGATTAGGGTTCAGTTTAAGACTAATGTAAGGGCTAGGGTTAAAGTTAGGGCTAGGGTGAGGGAATGTGCCTATTATCCTGCAGTTCAGAGACCTCTCCCAAGTGATCCATTTAGGATTAGAGTTAGGGTTAGGGGTTAGTGGCTACCGGTTAGGAGTTAGGGTTAGGGTTTGTGTTAAGATTAGGTTTAGAGCCTGAGTTAGGGTTAGAATGAGGCTATGTCTCTCCTATCCTGCAGTTCAGACACCTCTCCAAAGGTTATGTTTAGTTTAGAATCAGATTATAGGTTGAGTTTAGTAGTTATTGGTAAGGGATAGAGTTGTGTGTAGGGACAGGGTTATGTTTAGAGTTAGGGTTAGGGCTTGTGTTTGGCATCCTGCAGTGTAGAGACCTTTCCAGAGAATAACTTCAAACTTATTTTGGGGTGAGAATAAACATGGCCACCATCCACAGAGCTGAGTAATGTATGACTTGGTGTTCTAAATACTCTGTAAGTGGAAATTCGACTGGTCATTCTGATTTTCTTCCATTTGGGTCTTTTTACCTCAAGTTTTTATTTAAATTCCTGTCAGTTACCATACAGTGCGATATCAGTTTCAGGTGTAGAATTTACTGATTCAAACTTACAACACCCTGTGCTCAGCACAACAAAAGCCCTCCTTAATCCCCATCACCTATTTAACCCATTCCCCTGCCCACCTCCCCTCTGGTAATCAGCACTTTGGTCTCTATTATTTAAGAGTCTGTTTCTTGGTTTTTCTTTCTTTTATTCCCTCTATGTCCATTTGTTTTGTTTCTTAAAACCCACTTATGAGTGAAGTCATATGGTATTTTTATTTCTCCGACTGACTTATTTCACTTAGCTTAATACTCTCTATCTCTATCCACGTCATTGCAAGTAGCCAGATCATTTGGTTTTACAGCTTACTAATAATCCATTGTATGTATATACCACCTCTTCTTTATCCATTCATCAGTTGATGGATATTTGGGCTCTTTCTGTAATTTGGCTATTGTTGATAGTGCTGCTGTAAATATTGGGGTGCATGTATCACTTCAAATCCTTACTTTTGTATCCTTTAGGTAAATGCCTAGTAGTGCAATTGCTGTATCATTCTATTTTTAACTTTTAACTGGTGGTTCTATTTTTTAACTTTTTGATGAAACTCCATACTCTTTTTCAGAGTGGCTGCACCAGGTTGCATTCCGACCAACGGTATAAGAGGGTTCCCCTTTCTCCAAATCCTTGCCAACACCTGTTGTTTCCTGTGTTGTTAATTTTAGCCAATCTGACTGATGTGAGAGGATGTCTCATTGTAGTACTGATTTGTGTTTCCCTGATGCTGAGTGATGCTGAGTGTCTTTTCATGTGTCTGTTGGCCATCTGGATGTGTTCTTTGGAAAAATGTTTATCCATGTCTTCTGCCCATTTCTTAACTGGATTATTTCTTTTTTGGGTGTTGATTTTTATGAGTTGGTTATAAACTTTGGATATAATCCCTTGCAAATATCTTCTCCACGTTATAGGTTGCCTTTTAGTTTTGTTGATTGTTTCACTATCCAGAAGCTTTTTATTTTGGTGGAGTCTCAACAGTTTATTTTTGCTTTTGTTTCCCTTGCCCTAGGAGTCATATCTAGTAAGAAGTTGCTGTGGCTGATGTCAAAGAGGTTACTGCCCATGTTCTCTAGGATTTTGATGGTTTCCTGTCTCATATTTAGGTCTTTCATCCATTTTGAATTTATTTTTGTGTAACGTGTAAGATAATGGTCCGGTTTCATTCTTTTGCATGCTACTATCCAATTTTCCTAATACCATTTGTTGAAGACACTGTCTTTTTTCCTTTGGATATTCCTGATTTGTGGAAGATTAATTGATCATAGAGTTGTTGGTTCATTTCTGGATTTTTTATTCCATTCCGTTGATCTATGTGTTTGTTTTTGTCACAGTACCATATAGTCTTGATTGCCACAGCTTTGTCATGTAACTTGACAAAGTCCAGATTTGTGATGCCTCCAGCTTTGCTTTCCTTTTTCAAGATTGCTTTGGCTATTCAGGGTCTTTTGTAGTTCCATACAAATTTTAGGACTATTTGTTCTAACTTTGTGAAAAATGCTGGTGGTATTTTGATAAAGATTGTATTAAATGTGTAGATTGCCTTGGGTAATACAGACATTTTAACAATATTTGTTCTTCCAGTCTGTGAGCATGAAATGTTTTTCCATTTCATTTTGTCCTCTTCAATTTCTTTCATCAGTGTTTCATAGTTTTCAGAGTAGAGATCTTTACCTCTTTTGTAAGTTTATTCCTAGGTATCTTATGGTTTTTGGTGCATTTGTAAAGGGGATTGATTCCTTGATTTCTTTTTCTGCTGCTTCATTATTGGTGTGTAGATATGCAACAGTTTTCTGTATGTTGATTTTGTATCTTATGACTCTACTGAACTTGTTTATCTAGCAATTTTTTGGTGGAGCTTTTGGGTTTTCTGTATAGAGTATCATGTCATCTGCAAATAGTGAAAGTTGAACTTTTTGCTGATTTGGATGCCTTTTTATTTCTTTGTGTTGTCTGATTATTGTGGCCACGACTTCCTAAAGTACTAAATTAAATAACAGTGATGAGAGTGGACATCCCTGTCTTGTTCCTGGTGGTAGAGGAAAGTTCTCAGATTTTTCCCCATTAAGGTAATATTACCTGTGGGTTGTTCATATATAGTCTTTATGATTTTGAGGTATGCTCCTTCTAATCTTACTTTGTTGGGAGATTTATCATGAATGGATATTGTACTTTGTCAAATGCTTTTTCTGCATCTCTTGAAATGACCATATTGTTTTTAACCTTTTTTTTTTTCCCCAAATACTTTTATTTTATTTTTTCAGTGTTACAAGATTCATTGTTTATGTACCACACCCAGTGCTCCATGCAATACGTGCCCTCCTCAATACCCACCACCAGGCTCG